>JAJHSJ010000005.1:26835124-27086712 GCA_021015155.1 Magnolia officinalis | reverse complement strand
GTCTCCGATCTCTCTCTCTCTCTCTCCTCTCTCTCTCTCTCTCCTCTCTCTCTCTTCTCTCTCTCTCTCTTTTTCTAATTCAAATTTTTTCTATTCTCCATAACCTACGGCGTCGGCTTCTTATCGTTATGGGTTGTTGGCTATAGTGGGACTCATGAGTCCCCTGCGAACTCACCCATGAGTGTTCGTGACTCTGTTTGTCAATTTTCGATAATAATGGAGGCGGAAATACCGCGATATCTAAATCGGGGTGGGTTGTATCATGATATCGACGATGTATCGCACGATATCAATGATATATTGCATGATATCGATGATAATATCGTGTGATATCTGAAGTTTTGGATTTTTTGTATCTTCCGGGTATTATCGGAGGAGTTTCGTCTCGCAGTGGTGCGATACCGATAATATCGGCCGATAGTATCGATATTTCGAACACTGGGCGAAGCTAGCCTAAGCCGCAGAAGGAAAGATCCCGCGAATCGTTCCCGTGGAGTTCATAGAACATCCGAGCATCGACCAGACGGAGAATAAAATAGTTAATCCAATAAATGATACTCCGAGCTGGATGGACCCGATTTATAGCTACCTCACATCCGGTGAGGTTCCTTTGGATAGGTTGGAATCAAGGCGCCTGAGGGTTAGAGTGGCGCGGTACGTAATCCTAGATGGGATATTGTATAAGAAAGGGCATTCGCAGCCCTACCTCAGGTGCCTCCGACCTGACGAGGCAAATTACGTGATTCGAGAGATTCATGAAGGAATCTGCAGAAATCACTCCTGTAGCCGAGCCCTGGCCCTGAAGATATTCCGACAAGGATATTTTTAGCCGACCATCAAGGAGGACTCGAAGAACTATGTTCAAAGGTGCGACAAATGTCAACGATATGCGGCCGTGCTGAGGTAACCTACAGAGGAAATGACTCCCATGAGCGGTCCGAGGCCATTCGCTCAGTGAGGAATCAATATCATCGGCCCCCTGCCCATGGGAAAAGGGCAGGTCATGTTCGCTATCGTTGCAGTCGACTACTTCACCAAGTGGGCCAAGGCTGAACCCGTTGCAAAGATCACAGAGCAGAAGGTGATTGATTTTGTCTGAAAAAACTTCATCGTCAATTTGGGATTCCACGCATTATCGTATCTGATAATGGCAGACAATTTGATAACGACAAGTTTCGAGGAATGTGTCATGGGCTCAGCATCACAAACGCATATTCTTCGCCTCATCACCCGCAATCCAATGGACAGGTGGAAGCAGTTAATAAAGTCATTAAACATCATCTCAAAACAAAATTAGAGAAGGCGAAGGGTAACTGGGCTGATGAGCTCTCATTCGTCCTATGGGCTTACAGGACTACGACTCAGTCATCTACCAGGGAAACCCCATTTTCGTTATCCTATAGCTCGGAGGCAATGGTGCCAGTTGAAATTGGCCTCCCTACAGCTCAGGTCAGGAATTATCAAGAGAATCAAAATGACGAGCATATAGCGGCCAACTTGGATCTACTTGAAGAAGCTAAAGAAATCTCTAGACTCCAAGTCACTGCTCGACATCAACAGGTGACACAATTTTACAACTCTAAGGTTAAAACTATACGGTTCCGTCCAAGGGACTTTGTAACGCCCTGAAAATCGGGGGTCGAGCATAAACTCAACTTCCGAGTTCCAGAACATCACTTATGCAACAAAATGAATGATGATTGAATGTTGATTGTATTCGTGCATTGAACATGAGTGAGATTAAGCCAAAACAGCATATCATACTCCAGAGACAGTTAAATTTGCAAGCGGAAGACTGTGATAGATAGATAAAATATATAAACTATGATGAGTCTCCAGAGTGTGATAACATTACCAGGTTAAATAATTACAAGTACAGTTCTAAAATATACCAAATGTGAGGAAGTGTAATGTCTCCTATCCCAAGTACCGTAGCCCCGTCAATACAATACCAGGTCTTCATAGACCTATCAGAGATTACATGTAGGAGAACTCCTCCTCAACATCATAGTAGTAGTTCGGCTCTGCTTCATAAGCATCGCCAACACCTGAAACTCAACAAATCTGGTTGGTGTTGCAAACACCATCCCGTAACGTGGGAGTGAGTGATCAACTCAGTGGAACAATAAAGCATAGGTTAACATGTTATCAATTCAATCAAGCAGTAATGATAAAGCAGTACAATCAAACAAGTTTAACTACTCTTATTAAATGCAAGTATGAAATGACATGATGATGTATGCCCTTGCCAAACCACCCTCATGCGACATCATCTTACGTTCAAGAATGCATACCTCCCTCAGTGCTCCACATCTACTAGGCACATGCGGTGCGATGATGAGCATGATTACCGAGTTATTATTAGTCCATTTCAAACAATAGTATTGGGAAACTAAGGTACCTCCCTTGTATCATTCCCAAACATGATCCATTCTAGGGTCGTCAATCCTAGTTAATCTCATAGGATATTATGGTTTGAGAGGCATAGCGAAGGCATCACAAAGGGCTCATCACCCGTCAGCACGGATACAGATCTCACCGTATGCGGCTCAATTGCTGACCGTCAGCTCGAGTACAGGTCTCACCGTACTCGGCTCAATCGCTGGCCGTCAGCTCGAATATAGGTCTCACCGTACTCGGCTCAACTCATACTCTAGTTGCTGTGGAGGGCTCGTCGCCAATCACAGACCTTGGAGTATACTCGAAGACACTACAGAGGACTCGTCGCCCGTCAGCACGAGTACAGGTCTCACTGTACTCGGCTCTCGCCGTAAGTGTCGACAGCTCGAATACAGTGTCCCATACCACCGTATTCGGCTCACGAGTTTGGTTACTCAATGGTCACTACGGGGAGGCACGTGGCCCCAGCATAGGCCGACAACTCGACCACGGTGTCCCATACCACCATGCCCGGCTCATGAGTCTTAGCGGATCGAGGTACCATGGTTGAAAGGGATTTCACTGGTAAGTTTGGTACCCTAGGTTCAAGCAGTAGCGTCCAAACATGGTGAACATACATAAAACAGATCGGGTTACTTGACGAGCTCGGCTAGCTCGAGCGCACAACAAGTTGAACGACATGAAGTGCATAAGCACTTCGCGTGGCCAACCACTATTGTCAACCGAAGTACGACTCGGGTTCGTCGAACACATCTCACGTGACAAATGAATCACAGCCACGAATGCAATTCTGGTACCGATTATCTGGACTATAATCATAGCCCCAAACACAATCAAGTGCAGATAGATAAAGCAGTAGTGGATCAAGATTCAACTCATACAATCAAGGTCTGGTATTATTCGTTTAGGGCTGCCAGGGCTGTTGCACGCCCTCGTTGCTCCACTCCCCCATCACCCATGACGGATCATACAACGTAAATATAAATTTAAATATATGCATTACATAGTTAAAATCATAAAGCAGTTGAGCATGTTATGAAGCACAACACAAGCATGAGTTTGTACATGTTCAATTCCTAATCACACAACTATCCAAGGAGATCATACACATAGTTAAAAGAGGTTGAGAATCATATCTCAACACCCTTATACATCACAATTTACTAACTACTAATTGTTCAGACATTTCAAGAAACACTTAAACAAACATACATCAACATACATGACATATGTCGATCACATAGGCATTAGGCCAAATCCTTTCACTAGGGAGTTGCCCCAATCATAACACGCGTACACCCACGACGGATAGTCATGGCAAGCAGGAATCCAAGTTCCATATTCATTCAGTCATTTCCACAAACACTTGGGCCACACATTTTAACATATATAGTGTATATTGGTCGTGGCGTGATTTAGGGCAAATCCTTTCGTCAAAGGGGTATCGCCAATACAACAATCATAAATCCATGACACTTAGTCATGACGAACACGAATGAGAATTCTATATTCATTCAGTCATGTTCACAAACACTTAGAATACACTATTACAACATACGTGTGTATGTTAGCAAAACATGTATTAGGGCTATCCTTTAGCCAAGCGAGTATTTTATCCATGTATAATATATTACTACTACAACAAATAATCATGATAATACATCTCCAAAATTTATACGTATACAGTATTTTCTAGAATACGCAATTTCAACATACATAGTGTATATAAGTAAAACATGTATTTAGGCGAATCCTTTTGCCAAATAAGTATTTTATCCATATATCGTATATCCATATAATAAATAAACATGTCAAACACATTTCCAAAAAATATACGTATACCGTACTTTCTACAAATACCTAGAGTATGTAGAATTCCATATTTTTCATCTTTAATCGAAACAGAAAACAGACAGCTCTTTGTACATGTGCAATTGCATGCAGATCATGAATCTATCATTATCTGACATTGAAAGCATTGAAAACCATAACCTATACACCTAAAGTCCACACCTTTTGTCGTAGAATCGTAACGAAGTCAATAGGTTTGCTAAGCTTCCGTATTTGGCAATTCGGCAACCTATAAAACGAAATAGGTTAGCTATTTCACAACCTACAACTGTCTAAACTCCAAAACAGATTAGGGTTAGGGTTTCTTACCTAGAAATGACGCCGAAAACGCCGGGAAAGCGATGAGAATTAGGCGGTGGAGCCCGAATAGTGGCAGGGAAGAGTGGCAGGGAGATTCTCCCACTGCTCCCACACTTTCTCTCTCTTTTCTCTCTCTCAATCTCAAATTCGTATGGCTGCCATGAGATAGGGTTTAAGGTCCTTATATAGCCTAAAAATTCACCGAAATAGACTTATGTTCAAAGTATACTTACATTATAATCAAATCGGCATTGTTTCAGATCAAAAGAGGGTTTCTGGCGGCCCTCCTTGAGCCAAAGGTCGGACTTAAGCTCACTAATGCTGGATCTACGTTCTATTAAGTTTTCGTTTCGGTCAGAATTCCAGATCACGCGTGGCAGACCAGTTTCAGTTCAACGGTCAGCGGATCTCGATCGGAGATTCCGAGTACATGTAAATGTGTATGAAATTTCTCCTGATCCAAGGGTGTAATTTGGTCTGATTCTGACGGTCTGGTTGCTTAAAACTGATCCGCAAGCGAGTGGTGCCAGATTACTATTCAAGATATTTTATTTTGAATTAATTTCACATTTCTCACACTCTTCACTCCGAGCTCAAGCGAATAGCGCTGAGACACTATCTGGATTTGATTTCTGAGATGGTTGTCAAGCCCAGCGAGGCGGTCCTAGTTCCTTAACTTCGTGTTAATCAGACTTCCGACGTGCGGTCCAGATCCGATACGGAGTTTCGAGATGCTTTCGAGAGCAGCCGGGTAATGAGATTGATCCTAGATTTTAGGGTAACCTAGCGTCAATGATTCTACAAGTTTTGGGTCTTGCAGATCGTATTTAAAGTGATTGGTGCTAATTTCACAGGCACTCTAGTTTAACACTAGCTAAATCTCGCCAAATTTCTAAAGGATTTAGTCCTGTAAGATTTCTGTCTGAGGTGGTACTTAGTCCTTTGTAGTTTGTATATAAAGTGATCCAAGTTATACTACTTAGCTAGTTTAAGATAGTGTCTATGGTGAAAGTACTTAGAAAATTTAAGGAACAAGGTGGTGAAGGGTGGGATTTGTGAAGGAAATGGGTTAAGGAGTGATTTTAGACTGTGGGATTGAGTTTTGACAAGTTGATAAGGTCTTAGGATCGACCCATTGCCTAAGGACGTCTAATCCCAGGTTGGCAAAAAATTCGGGATGTTACAGACTTAGTCCTCTGCCGAGTCTTCCAGAACACTGCAGAGCTGGGGGCTAGGGCACTTAGCCTAACTGGGAAGGGCCTTATCGTGTGGTCTGATCGACCAAACTGGGCTCCTACTACTTAAAAGATCTCGAGGGCTATCAGCTCCCCCACCCCTGGAACGCCGAGCACCTGAAAGTCTACTATCCCTGATGAAATGGCCTTTAAGCCCCCAAATAAATGTACGCCTCTGAGCGACTAGTCTTTAAGGCTCTCAATAAAATTCACGTCTCTTTTACATGAATGGATTATCTACTGAGAACAAGTTGCCTCCCATAAGCGGGGGCAGACTTAACGAACTAATCCCTTAAAGAAGGGGTTAGAACGTTATCCCACGAAAGTTCTACAAGGCATCCCCTCATAATCAAGGGAAAAAAAGCCAATGGACGACCCGACTCCCCGACAGAGGAGTCGGTTCGTCACCCGACTGACGGATAAAACAAAAGTTGCTCGCCAATCGTGGGATGACCCAATCCCCTAGGGATCCGACTTAACAATGGCAATACTACAAAAATTCAAAGTTCTACAAAAACGGCATTGAAACGAGCTGACCCGTCAAGTAGTCGACTAGGCAATGCCCCAAAGTAAATCACTTGCCGACGAATCGATTCGGCAATCAACAATTAACATCTAAGAATCAACTACGGATTGACATATAAAAAATCATCATCCATGCGCCCTCTCTAGAGGGTTAAAAAATATATATTATCCATCAAACCATTCACCAAAAGAACTAAGTTTAGAAAAGTCATAAAAAGAGATATTGAAAACTACGTAGTCGGAGGAGGAGGAGGAGGAGCTTGGGAGCCAGGGGCCTGTTACGGGCGAGCATCTTCAGAAGGCTTCTCTCCTGTGTCTTCAGGCAGCAGGGGCTCAAGGTTGAGGTCCGGGTACAAGTCCTAGACTGCTTCAATGCAAATGTCGAAGACACAGTCGTAAAACTTAGTAGCTTCGACGGCTCTCTCCTCTGAAGCCTTGAAGGCGTCCACTGCAGCAGCCACCCCTGCAGCCAGGGAAGCCTCATCCTCGGCTCGTTGAGCCTCATTCGCCCGAAAGATAGCTCGACTCTGTTCTTCTGCTGCCTCGGCTCTAGTCCGCTCCAGGACTTTCCCTAATCGAACATTCTCCTTGGCAAGCGAGTCTGTGTGAGCCCTTGCCCGGGTCAGCTTGGCGACAGCAGCACTGCATTGGGCTTTGAGATCGCTTATGACCCCCTGCAACTGAAGCTCTCGGGCTCTCCCGTCCTTAAGATGCCGACGTAGCTCCGCCTGCTCCATTCGAAAGAAGGCAGCCTCATCTCGCAAGATACCTGTCTCGCCCTTGAGGGCCTCCACCTCGGCATTCTTCTTAGCAAACTCCCTCAATCTCTCCCGAGTTAAGAGGAGTCTCGGAACGGACTAAACAAAAAACTAAAAGAATGAGCATTCGAATGCGGTAAAAACTGAAGGCAAGAAAAATTAAGACAAGTACCCGGTAGAAGACAGATGCCATATCGTTGACGAAAAACTCGTCCGACTTATCGAGAAGGTTGGCTATCTCCTCCTCCGGAGCGTTTTTGGCGGCCTAATGAACCAAGCAGGACATGTGATAGCCCGGCTGGAACCTCTCTCCGTTCGTTCCCACCTGGGCCGATCCTGCCGTTTCCTTGGCCCCAGTCCTGCTGCCTGCTGCCTGCTGCCTGCTGAGGCCTGAGCCTTAACCTTAAGATCGTTCCCGATTTTGGGAGGAAAGAGCATGGCGTCAGCCATCTTAATAGCCTCCTCCTGTTCGGATGAGGATGGGACGACTATGTAGGGCTCGGGGGCTGCAGGGGGCACGACGGTTACTTGGGGGGCAACGGCTAAAGGAGGGGTTAGAGCCGGAACATTGGCAGTAGCGGCCTCAGCCGGAGCTGCAGCAATAGAAACTGAAGCTGCGGTTGGAGCTGTAGCAACAGAAATTGGGGCCGAGGGGCCCTCACCACAAGGAGCCGCTTGCCTTCTCCGAACAGTCGTCTTCGTTCGGGGCTCGGCCCTCAGCATCTCATCGACGGTCGGAGCGGCTTTCCTCCTCCTGGACCCAGAAGCCTCAGCCATGCCTACATGTAAAATAACGAATCAGTAACCAAGTCTAGGAGTGCAGTCCCTTTAAAGAAAGAAGCTGAAGAAAGACTTACTGAAGGAAGTGGGGAGAGGTTTGGACTTGCAAAGCCCAGACTAGTGAAGGTTGGCGGCTGTGATCAGATCTGACCAGGAGCAGAGATCTCCTGAGCACGCCCTGGCCTTAGCAACCTGATTCTTCAGGTCCGAAGTGAGGAGAGGTGTACCCCTCGGGAAGTCTACAGAAATAAAGGGAAAGCTTTAGTCAAATCGCAACAGAAGGAAAAGGAATACAGAAAAAAGGGTGTAAGGTCTGACCTGGGGTGGCAAATCGGGTGGGGACCCGAGTCGTCAAGTTTCTGAGCTCCGCTGCCGGTGCCTCCCATTCGTCCGAAACCCAGAACCATTTGTTCTTCCAGTCCTTGTTAGAGGACGGAAGATTTATGACCAGCCTCGACTCCTTACTGCCTCGAGTCGCGAAATAGTACCACGGCACTTGGCTGTCATGCTTGACTAGATACAAGCTCATCAACTCCTCTGGTGTCAGCTTCGGATTCCCGACTTGACTCCAGATGATGAAGAAAGAAATTAAAACCCTCCCAGCGTTGGGGGTGAATTGGCTGGGAGCTAGTCCTAAGTAGGCTATCAGGGCTCGGACGAAAGGGTGCAGAGGAAGTCAGAGTCCACATTATAGAGAACAGAGAAAAATGGCAACTTCCCCTTCAACAGGTGCGTCGACGGTATCAAGGGGCTCTGGCGCCCTTATCTACACGGAGTCTAGAATCTCAAACTCCGAGCGAATCCAATCCATTTGAGACTCCGTCAACACAAAGCCTCCCGGGACGGCCTCCGAGGCCCGTCCACTCGTAGGAATCTCAGCGACCCCTGTAGTCAAGTCTTGGGAGGCTCGGGCGACTTTCTTTTTGCCTGCCCAACGGGTCCGAGCCCCTCCTTTATTTCTTCGAGGCGGGGGGAAGAAAGGCACTGCCTCCAAGGGGCCTTCAGACGCCCCTCTCCTGTCATCCAAGCTCGCTGGCTCGAAGTCATTGTAGTCTTCTCGGACTACTCTAAATCAGACGACATCTCGTGGAGAAGAAAAATGCAAAAGCGCTAGGAAGGAAGACTCACCAGACGATCACCGGGAATCGCTTTCACCGTGAAACCCTTGATCGGTCGGAATCGCCTCGCCGGAAGCTTCAAATTGGTCGAAATCGCCTTTGCTGAAAATCGCCTCCTCAGGGAACACAGATTCAAAATGCAGTAGTGAGAAGCGTTTTCGAAAACGCTTGAATTATATAGCTTGAGAAGAATCTTCACATTAATGGCGAAGCATAATAGCCGCCGCCGAACCATCGTGAGCTGACTCCAAGGGCATACGTGGCTGCAGGTCATTGATTCAACCCCTGCCAGGCCGCGTGCCTCTGGCATTGGATTACGATCTCGGAGCAGCTAAAGCGACGCTTGAGCAGGGGAAGCGTCGTTTGAACGTCTCCCATGACATACGTGGCAGTCACCCATAGGCCCAACAATTATACGAAATCTTAACCGTCGCCACGTGTCTGATGGAGATTAATCCGCGGACGAAAAATGCCGAGGATGCGTCTCTTCGACACAGGAGTCATAATTGCAACCACATGCATGAAAAATGAGACGGAGGAAACGGTTGATCTTCCGTATATAATTACTCTCTGAGTCCGTGTCCAAACTCGAAGAGTATGGGGCTTCTGTTGTGGGAAGATCTGAGCCCCTTTAACTCCAAGACCCGACGCTAAATTAATCAGATCAGATACGTAAGAGTAAAACTGGGAATTATCTAGAGGAAGATACTCGGCTCGGTCCCGGTCAAATTTCCGCACCGAGGATTGTCAGTTCGGAGTAATCCAAGCCCAGGGCAGTCGGTAGGAAGATCATGCCAGAACCTACTTGCAAGACCTCGGACCACCCTACTACTGTCTGACCAGAATTGTCCTACCACTTGCATCTATGCCATCTGTTGCTAAGAAGTCGAGTTAAGTCCACCGCCCACCTCGGAACTCGGACAAAAAACCTCCAAAATATTCAAAGTAAAGCCAAGTTCATAATGAGTCCAGGCTGAGGCTCGGCTCGGCTCGGACTTGGACGACTTGGTCATGCCGTTTAACAATTCAATGGTGAAAGCTCATGCGCACGTGGGTCTAAATCCGAGGCTTGGAGTCGTGACTTCTTTGGCCTGTGATCCCAGGCCGAGGCCGAAGCAGGATGAGGACGATCCAGGTGTTAAACTAGAAAACTACCTTAAGCGAACACGACCGATTGTTTCGCTCGCAGATATGCATGATATGCTACACGATCCCCGAATTATAGACCATATCTCCACGATCACAGTATCCCACTAATTGGGGGAATCGTGCCGAGGTTAACTGACCCGGACTATCCAATAGTCGGGTATAAACACAATGAGACTCCATTGCTACTGGTACGCAACATCTCACACCCTCTCTCCACAAATCGACTTAGACCCAGATTCCCTTGACCTGACTTAGGCATCGGAGGGTCCCCCGGCTTAGTCAGGGTCTCCTTTGCTCACTCTTTGTACAGGACTAGGGTTCATCAGATGTTCACCGTGCCGAGTGGAGGGTGGTCTGGATTTTGTCATCAACAATTAACATGGATAAGCATCAAGCCAAGTACAACACTGACAAATCAATTTTGTCCATTCGTTGGGTGGCCTAAAAAACAATAAAGTAGAAATATATATATATATATAGAAAAAGGTACTATGCGCTCCAGCTGATGGGAACGTCCCATGAGGTCGAGCTATGTGGGCCCCACTGTGATGCGTTTCGAACATCTACCCCATCAGTCAGATGCACCATTCCATCGTGGGCCTAGGTCTCAAAAATCAAGACAATCCGTGACTTATGTGGGCCACACCACATACAGAAGTGGAGAGGGGTCGTGCACCATTAAAACATTCATGGGACGTTTTTTGGGCCCAGCGAGATGTGGTTTGCAAATCCAACCCATCCATTATGTGTGTCCCACTTGGATGAGGGTTCAGACCAAGTCTCAACAACATTCAAAACTCAAGTGGGCCCCACCAAGTGCTTTTATATGTTTTTGGCATGTCTTCACATGATTTTAGATGGTATGACCCACCTGAGTTCCGTATACGGCTGATTTTTGGGATATCCTATAATTTAAAGGGGACCCATCAAATGCACGGTGTTGATGGTCGACAAGCATCACAGTGGGGCCCACACAGCTCGACCTCACGGGAGCTTATCGTGAGTTCGAGAGCATAGTACCTTATATATATATATATATGGGAAAAGGTACAATGCGCTCGAGCTGACGATAAACTCCCGTGAGGTCGAGCTGTGTGGGCCCCACCATGATGCGTTTCGACCATCAACACCGTGCATTTGATGGGTTCCCTTTAACTTATGGGATGTCCCAAAATCAGCCGTATACGGAACTCAGGTGGGCCATACCATCTAAAATTATGTGAAGACACCGTTAAAACATATAAAAGTACTTGGTGGGGCCCACCTGAGTTTTGCATGTGCCTGAAACTTGGTCTGAACCCTCATTCAAGTGGGACACACATAATGGATGGTCTGGATTTTCAAACCACATCTTGGTGGGCCCTCAAAATGTTTATGAATGTTTTAATGGTGCACGGCCCCTCTCCACTTCTTCTGTATGTGGTGTGGCCCACACAAGTCACGGATTGACTTGATTTTGAGACCTAGGCCACTATGGAATGGTGCATCTGACTGATGGGGTAGATGTTCGAAACGCATCACGGCGGGGCCCACACAGCTCGACCTCATGGGGCGTTAAATCAGCTCGAGCGCATTGTACCTTTTCCATATATATTATATATATATATAATATATATATATATATTATATATATATATATATATATATATCAACTACACATGCCATCAACTAAATTCAATAGCTAGATAAGTGTGATGGGTGTGATTTTGACGATATAAATCCATCATTGCCACATGATCGGTGGATGTTTGTTCGAAAGAGATGTCCATGCAATTATCAACGTTCACATGTACCACACCTATCTTCATGCAAAGACAAATATTCATGTGGACCCCACTTATCCTCATCCGTCTCAAATCTCTGGGTCGGCTCAAACGGCAAAAAAGGGGCAGTATTATTATTTTGCAAAGGTAAAACCAAGAGAGGTCATAAAACAGTAATATATGTGATTAACCTGGGGTATAATTCACCTTTCCTAGTTAATAGCAGCATCTCTTCATTATCCATTCTTGTAAGCAACCACAAAGCAATTTTGAAATGGGTGGGTGGATTTTGGGAAATAGTTTAAATTTGATGAGTATTCTGTCTATAGTAAAAAAAGCAAGCTGCTGTATGGAAAAATTCCTACATTTAGAATTCCATTTTCTTTTGGGTTAATCTCTCTCAGAGACAGATGAATTGGAGTTAAATTTCCACTGGAGAAGGAAAATTATAATTGGACTTCTTTCGTATAGCTACCTGCCTCTTGGGTTATGGATCGAAATTTCCTGATTATAAATTATTTACGTATAAAATCACCTGCCGTTAAGTCTCCCACATGTCTTGACTAGTGTATTCTCGTGCTTGATGCACGGGTCTTTTCAGGCCACGTGGAAGTTAGCAGGGCCATCTGTAAGATTCTTATCAGGTGGCCACACATGATAACACCATCATCTCCTGCCTGACTTTTATTTGATTCATTTGTTTCACTAAGGCTATTTTAGATGGTGGGCCCAAAAATAAAGTAGATCAAAAGTTCAAGTGGGCCACGGGGTAAGAAGAAGTGAGAGGCAAATACCTACCGTTAAAACCTTCCCTAGTCCACTGTGATGTTTAAAAATCATTCACTAGGTCACTCTCACTTAATGGACTGAAAATACCATAATAGTAACCTAGGCCTGATCCGCACTTCTATGGCCCTGATTTCCTGTTGTGTGGCCCACTTCAGTTTTCGATCCACCTCATTTTGTACTCATGCCCTAAAATAATAGGGGAAACTAGTGGATGGAGCAGATTTCTCAAAAGCATAACAATGGACCCTCACCATTTCCTATACTTGAGGCCTTTCCATGCAACTCCCGAAGCTAGTTGTAACGCCCTGAAAATCGGGGGTCGAGCAAAGTTCAGCTCCTGAGTTCCAACGCATCAGTTATGCAACACAGATAATGATGATTATGATGAGAGCATTGAAACATGAATGAGATTATACCAAAACAACATATCATACTCCAGAGACAGTTAAATTGCAAGCGGAAGACTGTGATAGATGTATAAAATATATAAACTATGATAAGTCTCCAGAGTGTGATAATGTTACCAGGTTAATTAATTTCAAATATAATTCCAAAATATACCAAATTGTGTAAAGTCATCTAGTCAATATCCCTGTAACCTCGTCGATCAAGACACGGCTCACATGAAGCCGCCAAAATACAGCATATACGAGCAAACATCATCGTCATCGTAAAGGTCCGGCTCCGCCTCATAAGCATCGCCAACACCTGCAGCTACAACAGGGTCTGGTTGGTGTGTACAACACCGTCCTGTAATGTGGGAGTGAGTGATCAACTCGGTGGAACGATAAAGCATAGGTTTACATGTTATCAATTCAGTAAAGCAGTAATGATAAAGCAGTACAATCAAACACTCCTAAATACTCTTGTTAATGCAAGTATGAAATGCAATAATGATGCATGCCCTCGCCAACATACTCCCTCGTGCGACACCATCTTACGTCCGCGGCATACTTTCATCTCTCAGTGCTCCACATCTTCCAAGCACATGCAGTGCGATATGAACATGATTACCGAGTTGTTATTAGTCCGTTTCATACAGCAGTATTGGAAAACTAAGGTACCTCCCTTATATCATTCCCAAACAATGATCCATTCTAGGGTCGTCAGTCCTAGATAATCTCATACGATGGTGCGGTTCTAGGTCGTTGTAAATGGCTGTTAGGGCTGTTACACGCACTCGTTGCACCGCTCCCCCATCACCTTATCAATACAGGCCTAGTTTATACTCTGTTTACTACGGGAAGGCTCGTCGCCTCACCGCAAATTTAGAGTATGCTCGAGGTCACTACACCGAGTACTGTTAGGGCTGCCAGGGCTGTTACACGCACTCGTTACACCACTTCCCCATCACCCATCAAAACAGTGTAGGCCGACAGCTCGAATACAGTGTCCCATACCACCGTATTCTGCTCACGAGTCTGTGTTGCTCACTGGTCACTACGGGAAGGCACATTGCCCCAGCGTAGGCCGACAGCTCGACCACGGTATCCCATACCACCATGTCCGGCTCATGAGTCTTAGCAGATCGAAGTACCAAGGTTAACGGGGTTACACTGGTAAGTTTGGTACCTTAGGTTTAAGCGGTACCGTCCAAACATGGTGAACATACATTAGACAGATCGGGTTACTTGACGAGTTCGACTAGCACGAGCGCACATTAAGTGGATCGACATGAAGTGCATAAGCACTCCGTGTGGCCTAACCATTGCCGACAACCGACGTACGGCTCGGGTTCGTCAAACACGTCCTTCGTGGTGAATGAATCTCAGCCACGAACTCAAGGCCTGTTACCGATTGCCTGGACTATACAATAGCCCCAATCACATTCAATTACAGATAGTTAAAGCAATAATGGATCAATATTTCAAACCACACAATCAAAGTCTGATATTGTCCGCTTAGGGCTGTCAGGGTTGTTGCATGGAATCGTTACACCACTCCCCCATCACCCTTCACGGCTCTTATGGAATACAACTTAAACATGGAATTATACATATGCATTACATAGATAAATAAACACCATAATCTACAGTTCATGGAGGAAAGCATACCCATAGTTAAAGGAGTTGAGAATCATACCTCAACACCCATATTCATTACAATGGACTAACTACTTACTCATTCAGACATTTCATCAAACACTTTAGACTACATACATCAACATACATAACGTATGTTGATTACATAGGTATTAGGCCAAATCCTTTCACTAGGGAGTTGCCCATTTATAACACGCGTGCCCCCACGACGGATAGTCATAGCAAGCATGAATCCAAGTTCCATATTCATTCGTTCATTTTCACAAACACTTGGACTACACACTTTAACATACATAACGTGCATTAGCCGTGGCGTGATTTAGGACAAATCCTTTCACTAAGGGGTTGTCTAGTACACTTCAATCATGTTCTTGTATTCAATACACATGGCAGACACAAATCATGAATCCATATTCATTCAGGCATTTCAGCAAACACTTAGGCTACACAATATAACATACTCAACGTATGTTGACAAAACATGTATTAGACTAATCCGTTCACCCAAAAGTTGGTACACATGTATCTAGCATACATACACAACAATTAATCATGGCAAGCACAAATCCGTATTTCATACGTATACGGTATTTTCTACAAATATGAGGAATACAGTATATTCAACATAGTTAACGTATATCTGAAAAACAAAATGGACAACACTTTGTACATGTGCAATAGCATCCAGATCATGAATCTATCATTATCTGACATTGAAAGTTTTGAAAACCATAACCTATACGTTTAAAGTCCGCACCTTTTGTTGGTAAACTTGAACCGAAACCAGTTTGAACCCAACGCCTTCGTCTACGGCACAACGACAACCTGAATCATGAAATAGGTCAGTTATTCCATCACCTACACTCTTGGAAACTCTAAAACAACTTAGGGTTAGGTTTTCTTACCTACGAACGAAGCCGGAATCGGCGGAAAAGCGGTTAGATCGTGATGATTAATCACGTAGGATAGCAGGGTAGAGCATTAGGAAGAATCTCTCACTTCTCTCACACTTTTTCTCTCTTTTCTCTCTTCTCTCTCCTAGGTTTTTCTCAAATTCGTATGAGATGAGAGAGTGAGGGTTTAAGGTCCTTATATAGGCCCAAAACTCATCAAATTAGACCCAGAGCCAAGGTATACTTAGGTTATGTCCAAATACGAACAGTTCCGTCTCAACGGAGCATTTCTGGAAGCTCACATTGAGCCAAAGGTCGGACTCAAGCTCACAGACATTGGATCGAGGTCGAGTTACGTTTTCGGTCCGATCGGATTTACAGATCGCCCGTGGCGGACCAGTTTCAGTTCAACGGTCACCGCAACTCGATCAGGGTTACAAGTACACTGCCATGTATATGAAATTTCTCCTGATCCGAGGGTATATTTGGGTCAGATTCTGATGGTCTGATTGCTTATATCAGGCCCGCAAGCGACAAGTCTCAGATTACTTAAATTAGATTTAATTTCTAAAGAAAACTACGTTTTCTCACACTCTTCACTCCAGGCTCAAGCGAATAGCCGTGGGACACTATCTGGTTTTGATTTCCGAGATGGTTGTCAAGCCCAGCAAGGCGGTCATATCCGTTTAACTTTGCGTTAATCGGACTTCCGACGTGCGGTCCAGATCTGATACGGAGTTTCAATGTGCTCCCGAGAGCAGCCGGGTAATGAGATTGATCCTAAATTTTAGGGTAACCTAGCGTCCCTGATTCTGCAAGTTTTGGGTCTTGCAGATCGGATTTAAAGTGATTAGTGCGGATTTCGTATGTGATCTAGTGTAGCACTTAGTTAACCTTGTCTAATTTCTAAAGGATTTAGTCCTATACGATTTTTGTTTGAGGTGGTACTTAGACCTTTGTAGTTTGTATATAAAGTGATCCAAGTAATTAATACTTAACTAAATCATGCCCTAATTACAACAGAAGAAGATCCTAGGGCAGGAGAGGCTGATGTTCCAAATAACCTATTCGTTTTGTGACATTCCATAAGGGTAATGGTTAAAAGCTCATTTTATTTATGTATTTACTATTTACAGTAATGTTTAGTTTAAGTATTGTTCTTCATCACCTAAACTTTTAAGATAGTGTCTAATGTGAAAGTACTTTGAAAAATTTAAAGAACAAGGTGGTGCAAGGTGAGCTTTGTGAAGGAAATGGGTTAAAAAACGATTTTTAGATTATGGGATTGAGTTCTGACAAGTTAATAAGGTGTTAGGAGCGACCCATTGCCTAAGGACGTCTAATTCCAGGTTGGCAAAAATCCAGGATATTACACTAGTTGGGACCACTATCGTGATCTTTGTGATGAATCTACACCGTCCACCAATATTGCAAAATCATTTTAGGTAGTTTGCCTAACTTTGAGACAAATTCCAAGCTAAGTGGGCTACAAGTCAAGAAAAAGTGGAGAAAGAAATGCTTACCACCGAATTCTTCCAAGGGTTTTATATGCCATCCATACCAATCATTTGGCCATTCAAACCATTCATAAGGCCATTCCACTTGGAAGAACTGAAAATACCAAAATAGTAGCCTGAATCAGAGCTTTTGTGGCCCCAACAAATGTGTCAATGGTGGAAGTTCAATGCATACTGTCCCTTCTGGGTGACCCATTTCAGTTTTAGATCCACCTCATTTTTGGGCCAATCCCCTAAAACGATCTTGCAAAATTAGAACCAGAACTGGGCTGTTTGCACCCTATAATCAAATTGAAATTGGACCATAACAAACAGGTTCACATCTGGTTCAGTTATTAGGTTCTACGCTTTTTATAATCCAGCCCAATTGAATGGTCTGATTTTATAACGCAGCCCAATTCCATGGTTTATTTTTATAATCTAGCCCAAGCTCTTCTACTGAAATTTTTTACCGAAGTAATCTTGTCATATTTTTTGTTGATGATTCTTTAGCGTTCCCAAAATGATTTTGTTATTAATGACTATTCATGTTATGATCCATTTGATAAATTGTCTAATATTTTATATTTAAAAATAAAATAAAATTTAAATATTTATTGACCAAGGGGTTTGGTTTCACGTTTGGTTCTAATGTCCAGTTCTATGGTCCCGTTCACAGTCCGATTCGGTTCTACATGACTCCAAATTGAGAATCGAATCCAACTAACCGGTTTTTTAATTTTCGGACCAGTGCATTTCAGAATAGGACCAAACTATGCGGTCTAATTGGTTACGATCTGATTTACCGGTTTTAGCGATTCCTTGTACACCCTTATACTTGAGCTTTGGATGTGCTTAGCCAAGGTTCAAGTGGACCACACCACTGGAAAGTGCGGGTAATGCCATCCCAGTTGAAAACTTCCTTGAGCCATAGTGATGTTTATTTGCCATCTAATGTTCACAACGTCTGGACGAAGGAAAAGCACAAATGTCAGCTTCCAAAACTTCCGTGGCCCTTAAAAAGGTTTCAACAGTAGCCATTTAATTCACACTGTTGTTTCCTGTGGTGTGGTCCACTTGAGCTTTGGATATGCTTCAATTTTGGGCTCATTCCCTAAAATGAGCTGGTAAAATAGATGGACGGTGTGGATAAGACACATCATCACGGTGGGCCCACAGAGTTTACTAAGTAGCGTGCTGTGTTCCTAATCCCACTGAGGGTATTTATACGGTGGGCCCACAGAGTTTACTAAGTAGCGTGCTGTGTTCCTAATCCCACTGAGGGTATTTATACGGTGGGCCCCACCTGATCCCCGTACCTTCTGGAAACGGATTGGCTACTCCCCTGCCACGATCCCCGTGGCTGGTGGTCGGTGCTCTGTGGGTCCACCATGATGTATGTGTTTCATCCATGCTGTTCATCCATTTTTAAAGATTAATTTAGTGCTTGTTACCAAAGGTTAAAGGTATGTAAGTCTCAGGTGGACCACACCAGAGTAGAACAATAGTGATTGGATATCCACCATTAAAATCCTCCTAAGGCCCACTGTACTGTTTATTTGACATCCAATCTGTTGATTAGGTCATGCAGACCTAGATGAAGGGAAAAAACAAATATCAGCTTGATCCAAAACTTTTATGGCCCCAAAAGGTTTTTAATAGTTGACGTTCATTCAATACACCTTTCCTGTAATGTGGTCCACTTGAGATTGGGATATAACTCATTTGTTGCATCATATCATAAAATGGACTAGGAAAATAGATGGACGGCGTGGATGAAAGACATACATCATGCTGGGGCCCACAGAGCACCGACCATCAGCCATTGGCTGGTGGCAGGGGGCGTAGCCAATCCGTTCCCGTACCTTCTTCCCTGGAGAGAGAGAGAAGGGTTTAGAGTTTGCTCTCTCCTGCGCCATTTCCTTGGCCTAAAACCCTAATCTCCCAAAGAGAGCTGGTAGAGATGGCGATGGCGATCTCTTCAACCGTCTTCCACTGCCGCAGATCTCAAACTCCCTCCATCGAACCTTCCATTACGATCGCTCCCCGCTTCTTCTATGTCAGGTGAATCCAACGAAATCTTAATCCCTTCACTTTCTGCATTCAATTCTAAGATTATTCAAGTTGGCGGAGATTTCGATCCCATTTTCTTGCGATTTCTTCAATCTTTCCTAAATTCGCCAACTGTTTTTCAAGACGATGATCTTACGTAGAATCTGCCGTGGAATAATCAGAATCAGCTGGAATTTTTGTAATTTCAAACCAATTCAAGCTAAGTTGGATGGTGGTAAATGGTTTACGTTGTAAATGATTTACTAGTAAATCACTTAAAGACTGTAAATGTCTAAATGATTTACAGCATGTCTGTTTGGCTTTAAGTTGTAAATGATTTACTAGTCTTTGGATAGCCTGTAAATGGTAAATGAAATCTGCTTTATAGGCTTTCATCCAAAAAACTAGAGCCGTTGCCATCTTCTCATTTACTAGTAAATGAAAACTCACATTTTGCTGGTAAATGAGGAGGGGACTTTGCTAGTAAATGATTTACTAGCAAATTAGAGCATCCAAACACTAGTAAATGATGTGCTAGTAAATCATTTACTACTTGCCCCATTTACCACCATCCAAATGACCCTGTAAGCTAATCTATCGATTCAAAGTTCTCTCTCTCTCTCTCTCTCTCTCTCTCTCTCTCTCTCTCTCTCTCTCTCTCTCTCTCTCTCTCTCTCATGTGATTTCTGAGATTTTGTGAATTTTTTTTTTGTTGTGTTATATTTGGTGTCGATTTTCATTCCTCCTTGCAGAAAAGCCATGCTAAATTCTGTGCTTCAGGTTGCGTTTGGATGCTCTATTGGGTTGACTTGCAATTATGTGGAAATGGGCGCCTTGAAATTGCCTTTGTTAGTATTCATACTGAGCGTGACGTCTGGACTCCAAATTGTATTTTCAAGTTGGAGTTTAAATGAGAGTGAATGCAATTTGAGCCTTTGACCACTACTTCCTGTTTGAAGACCAGTGAAGGCAACTGCAATTTGGTTATTTCCTCTGCATCGGACTAGTTATTGCAATTCGATTCAATAGTGCATCCAAACACTGCCTTATGAACTATATTCAGACAAAGGTCGCGCTTTTCTCTGGTACGGGTTGTGTATTTTAGCGTATATTCATTCTCTGTTTTCTACCATGTTTATGAAACTTAATGTATTTTGTTTGATTTTCAGTGAAAATGTTATTGAATTTTTGTAGTATGCTAATTTTCCAATATTTTCACACAGAAATTTGAAGAGAATGCATGAGTTCTGTCCATATTTTGTAGCTCTCTTTCTCATTGGTTTTCCTTTCAGCAGTTTAGGCCATTTTTTAAAAAAAATACTAATTCATATGAAATTTTCTGCTTTTATTACAAACTGCGTCCTTACACAATTCAGGAGCTTATTTTTTGGTGAAATCTATATTTTTTCTTGGTAAGATCATGCTAACATTGCCTTGGTTAAAGCCACTGTTCTTAAATTTTGTATTGTTTATGCTTTTATGATAATTTAAGTTTCTTTTATCTCTTTCTTTTCTTTCTCACTTCATGCATTTGTCATCCTTACCACGTTCTTTTTAGTTTAGTGTCTCCTCTGTACAATCAGCAGCATTAAGCAAATGTTTGAGTTTGGTAGGTTCTCTGAAAAAGTCCCAAGGCATTACCGGATGGTATGTACTGCCTCATCTGCTGCTGGAAGTTCACACACGAGTAGTAATGAAAACCCATATGAGGTAACTCGGTCACACATCACTTATCACCACTACATGTGGTTGTAGTAGAATTTGGTGGCACGACCTGCTCGTTTTGTTTGTCAATGTATTATTTTCTATTGGTTGCTAGGTTCTTGGTGTAAGCCCCATAGAGGGTTTCGACATGATTAAGGCAGCATATACAAGAAAACGTAAGGATGCTGAAAGAAGAGGCGATGAAGCATTCGCAGCTCAGGTACACTTTGGTCTATGTGCTGCTTTTCGTTTTTGCCTAACCACTTTGTTTGTGAACCAAGCTTTTACTCCTATTTGGGATGCTCATATCTTTGTATTTAGGTTTCTTATGGTGCATATCACCATGTCATGACATATAGTGGGACTAATTCTTTTTTATCTCAATTTTTTTTTTTTTTCACAGTTAGAAAGGGCTTATGATAAGATCATGATGGCTCAACTGACGAATCGGAAGAAAGGCCTAACATTTGGTTCTTTTCAGGTATTTTTCATTTTTTATTCCAACTTCCCTCATATTTTACTTGGCTTGAGATTTCTTGTGTCAGCAAGGTGTTCCAAAATGGGAACGGTGGCCATTACGGGACCATTACAGCCTGTTTTTTTTTTTTTTTTTTTTCTTTTTCTGTAATGGCCGTTTCGACCCCGTAATGTGTAATGGTTATGACCGTTATCGTTATGTAACAACCGTTACACAACCAATTTTGAATACTTTGTGTGAGAGAAGTGGGAAATACACAACTTGTTACACCATTGTTGTTGTCACCGTCAGTATTCGAAATATCGGCATCATGTTACATGTCGCATCCTTGGGATACAGATACGTATTGGTTGTCACACAGGATATATCGTTTATATCGGGTAATTTATTGCACTTTTTGGGAAACATAGGGAAACATTTGGAAAATGGTTGAATTTTTCAATGAAACTTCAAGGATGGTTAAAAAGGACCTTAATACACACTTTTAAATCATAATATCTCAAAAAAGAAGTGCACATAATAGGTTTCCTTTGTATAGGGGCCTAAGCTATGTGCTATCTGACTGAACTAATGCAACTATATTTAAATTGACTGTATAATATTTAGAGTGTGTGTGATAATCATTTCAACAAACACTCCAAAATACTCTGAAATTAGTCTTAATTGACAGCTGGTTGAAGGAAATTTTCGGAATTTTTTTTTTTAAAATAATTTTTAATTAAAAATGATTTTATTTTTCCTAAATTCGCAAGGACTTAACGAATCAGTAGATCAGCCCTCATACATGCTTGATTTCATGTTTGGAGTGCAACATTGCAAGCAATTTGGAAGAAATTGGGGAAATTTTGAATTTTCCCAAATTTCCCCAAATCAGATCACCTATACTCAAATTTCAAAATTAGAGTGTATGTGATGATCATGCTTTGAAATTAGTCTCAATTCATAGCTGGTTGAAGGAAAAATTTGAAAAAAAGAAAACATGGAGAACATGAAGAACCAATGGATATTGAAATCAAAGCTCGAACTCCATGATTTTTCATGCAAAACATGAAGAACCAATGGATTTGTAACCATTTGACACCGATTTAACATAATTTCAAAAAAGAAAAAGAAAAAAAAGATCGGAAATTGAAAATGCTCACCGGATTAAACACGTGGGATATTTCGGCATTACCCGTGCGTTTCGTATCACACAAGTGGGTTACAAGATATATCATGGGATATATCGGCCGTCAATATTTAAAACATTGGTCACCGTTGTCATCATCACGATCATGATCATCATCATTATAGTGCTTCCTCAGCTATTTGGGATTAGCTTTATGGATCTTGTTTTTACTAATTAATCCTATCGGAGGCCCTATCCTCAATAAGTGAACAAGCCTCACATCCCTACTGGCGACCACAATACAAGTCCTTTAGGTCTCCCTTTCTTTCTATTTTTAGGCCTTTCAACCCTAATCAATGTTCTTCTCCTTATCAAAGCCTCTTGTAACAGCACCTTCATAATCCATAGGTCTTTCAACCTAATCCATGGGTCGTTGTCACTCTAGTAGTGGCATCCTCATACATCTCCTTAGTGGTGTCAATATAGCCTCTGGGGACCCTTTTCCAACTTATCACTCACCACATAACCTCCCCAAGTACCTGTATGATTTCTCTACAGTTGTGCATATCCTTTGTTCTTGTAAGTAGGCATTACAATACTTCCCCTCTGCCCATCTGGTATTTTCTTCGTTTGCAATTGCATTTGTGTGAAAATACTGTAAGCAACAAGTCTGCAACTGCACACGTATGCTGACTTGACACTCCAGTATCCAATGTGCTGTAAGTTGGCTCTTCACAGCTGTCAATAAGTGGACAATATAGGATTTCACTCTACCATGGTAATGATGCTTCGTTGATGTTTTTGCAATGATTGGAAGTGTATAAACTGATGTGCTCTCTCTGTTGGGATACTCTTAGACTATTGGAACTTATTATCTGCTCTTTTGATACAAGGTGCATCCACGTATCACATGCATTTTTCAAAAAAGAAAAAAGAGAGAGATGGCTGGCGCCTTGATAGTGGAATGACAGAACATGATTCATGTATGCTACCCCAGTTAAGTGGATAAAGCTCCAGGTCCTTGCTCTTACCCGGGTGGTAGACTCCCCGGAGTTTCAACACCGGGTCAAGGGTTCGAGTACCCACGGTGGTGAAATCCCATGGTGTGCGTGTGTGGGGTGTGTGCGCGTGTGGCGTGAGTGTGTGGGGGTGTGTGTGAGTGTTTAAAAAAAAAAAAAAAGAAGCTCCGATGATGGTGGTGGTGGTCATCTTTCGAAAAAAAGAAAAAGAGAGAGATGGTGGTGGTGGTGGTGGACGTTCTTCTTTATTTTGAAACTGTAACCTGGTGTTTAATATAGATAAATGAGGACACTGCACAGTTCTCAACCGCAGCTTTCTGCAGTAATTGATCTGTCTTCTTTTGCCTTCAGTTTCATGGTAACTACTATGGATGCATAGACAATATCAGATCCCAGTCTACCATGTTTGTAATGTGTTGTCAAGGTATTCCATAATGGTAACGGTGGCTGTAACAGTCACCACTGTTGCCGATACGCAGGCGTAACGATCGTTACAACCTCTGTGATGTTTGAAATTTTTTCTTTTTGTCTGAAAAATTCTGAAAAAAAAAAATATTTAGGAAATTCGGAATAATGTAAATATTCCAAATATGTATTCATTTTTTGTTTTGGACATGTTTATAGTAACGTAACAATCCACCCTTCAATGAGAGTGTTGTATCTAGTTGTTTGGTGAATTTATGAACATGCATGTGTCTCTAATATTTACACATCACAATCAAGCATTTGAAATAGAAAAAAAGGAGGCATAAATACCACTCTCTCTTCTTTTTTTTTTGAAAAAATGGTCCTCGAGCTTCTGTTCGCCCAAATCACTTTGATTTGTTTGTACGCATTGACCATGTGTGCTGATTGTCCTCATTTTTATTTTTTTTTCAAATGTCTGTGTGATTCCTCCCACCCCCCAAGTCATTACCTCTCCGGGGTTATAGTGCTCAAATCCCTTTAGTCTTTATTCATCTTTGGAGAAATAATTTGTTTGCTGATCTGTCTAATCTGATACAACTATCTCGTCATTGATGTTTATTAACTTGTGTTTTCCATTGTTTTGTATTTAATACCATCTTTAGCTGGTGTCTCGTGCAGGTGTCAAAAGATATTAAATATGCTGATAAGCAGCCAATTGTACCTTGGGGACCGAGGTACTTCACATAACTTTCATCATCATCATCATCATCATCATCATCATCATCCCAACTAATTGGAGTCAGCTACACAAATCCTGTTCCGCCTGTCCATTTTATCAAGGACCATATCCTTAGTTAACAACAGGACTTTGCATAATTTTTATGAATGAAAAAATGTTATCACCATGTGTAGTTTGAAAAGTAGTACCGCAAACTAGGCTGTTAAATATCAAAGTGCTCCGGTTTTTCACTAATCAATTTATTCGTGCAGTCTACTTCTTTTTTTTTTTCTTCTTCTTTTTTTTCTTTTTTTTTTTAAAAAAAATCAGAGTAAATAGCCAATTGAAAATAGTCTTTTCACATGGAATTTTGTTCTCTTTTCTTTAGTACTCATTATCACAAGTTTAGGGGGTTTTCTTGTTTCTGCGTTAAACCCAAGGGACAGCCTACGTGTGTGGATTGCTCATGGATTTGGCTTGTAACTTCTCTCTTTTACCATTGCTTTCTCCCTATCTATTCTTCTTCTAATTTTCTCGATGTTACACGAGAGAAAAGGAATGATATAGCTCTCCTCATTGCATCTCCTCAACAGGGACTTTCCATGAACTCAATCAGTGTGAGTATTACCTTTCTGCTCTCCCCATCCAGCCCAACTAACACCTCAAATCTTTTATCACACACTTAAAGAGTGGGTATTGTGCCCATTTACTTTTGACTTCCAATTTTAAATGTCAATTGTGCCAACATGATGTTCCTATGTTTGTTTCCATTCTCTACCTGGGTAACAGACTTCAGTCCATATATGCTACAAAACACTATAAATAGTTATGGAACCGCATTGGATTGCATTTATTGTAATTGATCTACTACGAGAGTGACATACCTCATTCTGTTTTCGTCTGTACATCAATGGTATTCGACCCCATGCTGATCCCTCTTTCGTACCCTGAACATGATTTTGAACTGATGGGTGCATTTCTGTACTTGGGGCAAGATGCTCCTCTAGATGACAGATCATATATCCCACCAACCATGATGCCGGAATTATTTACCCGACAGATTTTACCTTGTGAGGCTTGTGATTGGATTGTACTAAATTGGCATCCAGATTGATCTGTTTTAGCTCTTTCTTTGTGGGGGGAAAATATCAGGTTTCTTACTGCTCGTTTGATTTTTTTTCTTCATTATTGGATATTATCTACTTTGCAGGTTCACGAAGTCTAGTGAAAAGGACATGCGTATCAACCTGGCAATATCAGCTTTATTTGTAAGTTTGGCAAAAACTGCCTTCAATTAAGGTTGAATCAACATGATGTGTTGTCATCATGTGCTGTTAAAAATGATTTTATTATTATTATTATTATTATTATTATTTTTTTTGTCCTTTGGTACCTCTCTAAAACACATGTTGGCTTACAGAACTCTGCATGGTAGTCACCATCTATAAAATAACTGTAATTGTTGTATCATCTATGAATAACTGCACGTGTTGGATCATGTGGTGTGGTGTGATCTCTCTCTCTCTCTCTCTCTCTCTCTCTCTCTCTCTCTCTCTCTCTCTCTCTCTCTCTCTCTCTTCATTTTTTGTTTGTTTGTTTTTTTGTTTTTTTTTTTTTTGTTTTTTTTTTTTTTTGTTTTTGTTTTCATTTTGAGTAAAGCTCGTTTATTCTTGGAAAAAAAGGAACTGCATTACTATCACATTCTACACGTAACTGTCTTAACTTCAGGGTTCTTCCTGCTTCCTACTACTACTATGGTAACCAAGGGTTGATCCAACATCATATCCTTGTCAAGAAAAAAAGGAACTGCATTACTATCACATTCTACACGTAACCGTCTTAACTTCAGGGTTCTTCCTGCTTCCTACTACTACTATGGTAACCAAGGGTTGATCCAACATCATATCCTTGTCTATCTGCAGACAGTTTGGATTGTCATCAAACGCAGTGCCGAATGGAAGCCTCTGCAGTTTTTAGCATTTGTCTTTGTATACCGAATATTTGAGAAGTTGAAATCTTTTGAGCCTCAAGTCTCCCCCACATTTACTGTGAGTTATACTCAATCTACCTTCCCTTTTTCAATTATTGTCTTATTCCTTCACCAAGAACTCCTAAGGGCCTGTTTGGAACGTGGGATTGGGTGGTATGGAATTGCATTTGATCCAATGTAAATTCAATCCGGTGTTTGGAAACGACGGGAAGGATTGGATTAATCTAGGTATGATATCATCCAGTCCCAGCAGGAGATTTTGCAGGATTTCTGGTGGGTCTCGAAATCCACTGCATCCGTGAGCCCCACATTAACAATGCATATGTGCCCTTTACACGCGACAATCGAGTTGCATATGCATACAAGTGACCAGCATCGGTTGTGAAATCTGGTCCATTGATTACGATTCCATGGTCCACCAAATGCAGGTTTCACTAAATACAGTGATTTTCCCAAAAGGAAGAATTTGATCCCAAACATGGGATTGGACTGTGAAAATACCATGGTATTTCCAGCATATAATCATTGTGCAATAATGGTGTTAGTTTCTTCTAATGCAATTCCATACCATTTAATCTTGTGTTCCAAACTGGCCCCAAGTAGTTTTCTTTCTTTTAGTCATTCATTTCTTTTCCCTGTTTTTTCATCTTTAAAGCTAAGATCAGTTTATATTCGGGTATCCTATTTGTTCCTTATCCAAGCCTAAGGGGATCTAGGATGTATGTGAAAATGAGGGTGGCAGCGTTTGTGCATCCCCTCATCGGCATTTTGGAGAGGTGGGGCCATTTTGCACATCCTTCAAAATGAGAATGGAGTGATGATGGTTTTCATTCTGTTCTCATTTTGGGCAAGGGAAGGGCTATCCCAGCAGCATTCTTAGGTTTATCATGCTAGCCTTGAGCAAATTACATTGTGTTGAAACATGCTACTCATTTGAAGGTACAATCCCCGTTTGGCTGCAGGAAGATGGCGAGGATGAAGGGCGAGGATTGCGAATGGGAAAGCGCCTGCTCCGTTCTCTTGCATTAGTCTTTGGCTGTATAGCTGCTGCTTCTTTGGTATGTGATTCCATTTGACTAACCATATTGCACATTGGACCTCTGCTAGCATCACTATCGTAAGTAGATGGGTAAGGGCCCTCATCTCATATGTGCTGCCTGGGCAAACATGTACAGGTGGGGCATGCAGTAAACATTTCCAGATCCAAAATCATGCTGGTTCATTCACCAAATTACTATTGGATGCAAAAAAAATGTTAGGGCAGAATTAAGAAAAAGTCACTTGTGTCCACCTGATGAATGGTCTAGATCCTGCACATGTGTGACATGTTGACATGTGTCTGGTGAGGGCCCTTCTCAATCTCACTCGTGCGAGTACCCTTTGCATTCCTCTGCACACTGATGTACTTGTAAGCCTTAAAATATTTACATTCTCTTATGGCCCCTTGTCCACCATACGCATGGTAAACATGTGCAGTTATCAGGACTGATGATCTGGTGGGCCAGACTATCTGTATGGTCCGTAGATCAAACCCCACAGTAATTGGAATCATTGGATTCCTAAGGACCATCCAGCTCTGAGTTCCTGTTGAACGTGGGCCAGAGCTCTGTTTCAAGCTAACTGTCCCTTCTCAGGCCATGGATTGGATAGGTACACAGTCCAGTGCCCAATGATTTTTGGCATATGGCCCATCCACGTGATTAGCCTGCAGAATCAATGGTCCTGACCACTGCACACAAGATTCCTTACTGCACGAGCTGCGATTGCACGCCTCCTATTTATTTATCTTTACTGGTATATGTTTCCCATCCTTTCCCAAATCTATCCATGGTGTTGATGTCGTTGCAGGCATTCACGGGAGCTCTTAACTTGATCGAACTTCTTGGCCGATACATACCCGTTTTCCTCTACAATAATCAGGTACACCAACCGCACTACATGCATATGCTAAGCAGACATGTGCATGCATGCGACTCTAACGTCTCCCTTAATACTGAGGTCTCTTTCTTTTTTGGATGGGCAGGAGTTGTTCATTACTGCATCTACGGCGGTCATGCTCTTCATCATGGCTTCATATTACAGATAACAATTGTCAGTTTTGGTAGGTTTGTGAATTCATGGCAGTTATATCAGAGGATTGTGGTCCCTGTATTTTGCCGAGCTATAAGCTTTCTAGAGTGTACTCTGTATCCTGTTTTTAGAAAGGGTTTTGGGCCTTGACAATGCATTATTTTGTTGGTGCCGGTATGAGCTAAAGAAAACCCACACCAGGTCTATTTGGTCTAAAGGGTCATCAAGGAAGAGGAAGAGAGAGAGAGAGAGAGAGTCTGATTGCATGCTCTTAGAAATTGTACACGAGCTTCATACTAACTCAAATAAAATGACTAGATTGTGCAGTCAACCGTCACCAATTCACAATACTGACACCAGATCGGTTGAATAATTCTAACCCCTGATTCGTGGACTCTCGTTTAGGGAAATAGGACCCTTGGATGTTTTTCATTTTAAACCGTCCAATGAAATGTCCACCAATCCGATGGTCAGATTATCAAATAAGCTTATTTTGTGGTCTGTGATAGATCGACACTGGGTGCCATAATTAGAACGATTTAATTTGACTACCTGTACGTCACATACTTAATTTCCAAGTAAAAACGTGACTGTGTATCATCCATTACACACTGCGAGGCTATAAAAATTTTCCTCAAAAAATTTGCCTAAGCCATTCTGTATTCAGACGGCTAGAAGTGCTTAGGTCGGCTCTCATGAGGCACTAAACAAGCCCGGCTCACAGATGACACGAAGTGAAGTGATAATGAGAAAAGAACATTGTTTTTCTTAAGTCGTCAAAATCTTGAATCCACAAGATAATTTTTGAATCCACGAGAAATAATAAGAGAAAAAAAAAAAAAAAACTCAAATATTTTATTAAATGTCTAATGTTTATAATTTATTAATTATACAGTTAATAAATAAATAAATAAACTTAATTTGTGATTACCAAAAATAGTAAAATTGTAAGTCTTAATTTAATTAGAATAAAACTTACCAAAAATAACAAGTTTTGTCAAAATAATAAGTCTTAAATTAACTTTACCGAAGGATTCCCAACATGATTGTAATTAATCTTTAAAAGAGGAAATCTAAAACTTTAAAAATAAGAAAATACGACCAAAATTGGATTTACTAGAAATAGTAATTTTTTTTACTAAAATTTTGTTTTTGAATTGAAACTGTGTTTTCTCGCGAGATGGATGGATGCGACGTATTATGTGGGTTGGTTGATCCTGGATGGCCCATTACAGTAATGATTGAAAGGTTGTACGTCCTGTAACAATATCGGATCAAAAGTTAATGATTGATTTACGGTTTACACTTTAAATTACAATTTCTCCCCTATCTAGAATGATTTTTTTTTTTTTTTTTTATCCGGATGCTCTTGGGGCCTAGTTATGTCATGTCGTATTGGGCCTGCATTTAACGGACTACTTTTGCTTTCATTTGGCCTTCTTTTGGTCCAGCCATGCTAGGAATGTATCTGTGCCTTGTATTACATCAGTCCTCCACTTGGAAAGAATTCGTCCACAAGTTATCCAATGGACTCGCTCATGAAACTCATACTAGTCTACAAGATTGAAAGTCTGTGAGATCTCTATGCCTTAGGGAAGATTAACAATATAGAAGTTATTATTGATTTTCTTGAGCATTGAAATGGGTCTATCTTCTTATTTGTCACTTTGTTATACATTCCCGTTGGAAATCTATTCTTGCTCAAGTGAACTAGTACATTATCACTCACTTTAAACACCTTATGGCATCGTGTATATCAACCTCTTCCTTGTATCTGACATTAAACTTTTGTAACTTTTTTTTTTTTTTTTCTAGACATTAGTTTGCACTATTATGATCCGGTCCACCATGTTTTTTGCTACAACATTCCTAACCAATAACTTAGGCAAATAGACCAAGTCGAGTGTATGTTTGGAAACACGACCATACATAATTTCGAATGAGGACTTATCGGTGGATTGATTCTGCATGTTGCTAAAGATGGACTATACCCTAATAAGACCAATATTTCGCATGGGGAACAACTCGCCGAGGAGTTTATTGGGTATAATCCCATTGAACTCCTGCAACACCGGTTTTAACTTCTCTAGGATATTCATGGGTTCCACTCTTTCTCGTTTTCAACTTATGCATTGATTTTCCTCTTCTTCTTAGATTTTTTGACAAAATTTCCGTACGGTCACGAGAGACCGTCCCTCCACATTAGAAGTTTTGGTTCTCTGTTCTTTGTTCTCATAGGGGCAAAGATTATCTTTCTACCATCTTTAACAAATATAAATATATTAGCCCAATATTTATGTGTAACATCAGCATGATACTGCCATGGTTGACCAACTAGCATGCGACAAGCCTCCATATCAACCACATCACACATTACTTCATCCTTATAATATTTACCAATGGATAAGGGAATACGAAATTATTCAGTTACATTTGTTTTGCTGATCTTCTCGATCCATCCAATCGTGTATGGAGAGCGGTGCCTTTCTGTCTTCAGTTGCGACTTTTCCATCATAGTCTTCGGCATGAGATTTTTGTTGCTCCTGCCATCTATGATAATATCACAGACTATTTGGTTTACGGTGCACCTCATTCGAAAGATATTGTGTTGTTGTAGATCTATCTCCTCATTTGGCGTTTACAATAGTTTTCTCACAATCCGAGTAGTAGCTTGCAATTCACCATTATCAGGTGGTGGCTTGCAATTTATCACTAGTGTCATATTACGAACATGATGATCGCGAGCTCCATCGACGATCTCATGTTGCTCATCATTACGAAGACAGGTCCATCCTAAGGCTTTTGTCATGCGGTCGATCGTTATTCGTAGTCATTACATGACTTGCAAATTCTCTTGCTATGCCACCTCAAATGCCGCTTCTGTCAAAGAATAATTCTTTGGAACATTGTTCATGGGATTATTGCTTGAACCTTAATTACATGACATTGAGCCAAGGAAAAGCCTCAATACCAACTTATGCAAGGAAGAACATGAAGAGATGATAAAAAAAAAAAATCAATCTACAAGAAATAATAAGAGGAAAAACTTAAATATTTTATTGAATAATGACTATTTTTTATGATTTATCATTACACAATTAAAAAAAAAAAAATCTTTAATTCATAATTACCAATGTTGATGTTGTTTTCGGTTCACCCCCTTAGTGACCCTTAGACCTGCACAGGAAGAGGGAGAAAGGTGACCCTGGCTTTACCAGGGGACCCTCCGATGCTTGAGTCAGAACTTGGGTCTTTGAGTAAAGGTTTTAGGGCGAGAGTTTTTGCATACCTTTTATCATAAAGGTCTCTGTATTTATAATAGTGTCGTGCCCCGTAGGGTTCCCATATGATATTCTTAGATTTTCGGAGATTTTATATCTTTATCCTCCGAAAATCTTAAGTAGAAATCCAGAGTTTTACTAGGTAACTTCCAGATATAGAATAATATAGCTCAGCCGACTTTTATACGATCGCGCCGAGATAAGTTTTGCAGCCAATCTCCGCCTACTTTATTGGTCGACTCATCTTTGAGTCGGACTAAAGCTCGGGCGGCTCTAGGGTCAACTGATCTTAGTTCCTTTTGGGCTTTCCTCTGTGAGGCTTTTGATTGAGCCTTGAGGTGCACTTCTTCCCTTAGAGGCTTCGCTTTATGGCTCAGGATGCTCAGGCTACGGTCGAGCCAGACGCCTCACGATCCAAGCTACATATCTCCATCCAGCGTTCTTATGGACTTTGGGCTTTATCTGGACTCGACGTCCGATGATTCCGAGCCATTGCTTTACTAACTCCTCTGACCCTCAGGCCGACTCAATGACTTGTTATATTTTTCCCCCAACAACCAAAAATAGTAAAATTCTAACCCTAATAGGAATTCTTTAATTCAACTAGATTAGAACTTACCAAAAATATTATTTTTTGCCAAAAAATAAAAAGTTTTAAATTAACCTTATCCGAAGATTCCCGACATGAATACAATTAATATCTAAAAGATATAAATCTAAAACTTTAAAAATAAGAAAATACAGTAAAAATTGGAATTATTAAAAATAGGAAAATTTCACTATAATCTTATTTTTAACTGAAAGTGTATGTTTACTTGTGAAACAGATGGACACGACCCACTATGTGTTGGTTGACTCTGAATGACCCATTACAGTAAAGATTGATGGGTTGTGCATCCTATAATGATACTCGAATCACAAGTTTTGGCTGATTTACGGTTCACACTTCACACTTCAGATGACAATTTCTCCGTATCTAAAATGAATTGCTTCGAGTCAGCGAACCTTACGGAAGCCTAGGCCTAGATTTGATGGACTACTTCTGCTTTCATTTGGCCTTCTTTTCATCCCGCCATGTGAGGAATGTATCCCTGCCTCGTCCTACATCAAACGATCCGGCAATTCCATTCATCGGCCACACGTATGCAAAATTGGATGGTTAAAGACAAATGATCCACGGTCTATATTCGTAGTATGCCCGTGGCTCACCTGATGAGTAGACCGGATTGCATTCGCGGTGCTGATGATATCGTCTTATGGCTGCTGCTAAGCTTGCTCCGTGAATTAGCGCGGCTATTGTTTGGCAAAGCTGCCCATTGGGGTGGAATTACCTTTCATCAATCCGATCCATTCATCTGCTGGGCCGCCTAGGGGCTCTGGGTCGATTGGGCAATCTTCTCCATCCAATCCATGGACAGTTTCGCTTGACGCATGAACTGCTGGACATCATCAGTTTTAATTGCTGATTTCAGGCTAACAAATGGTTAGGATTGTCTGACAGGATTTCTTTCTTACGGTCTTTTTTTTTTTTCTTTGGCAAAATCGCCCATCGAAGGTGGGCCAACCATACGAATGGTTTGGATCACCAAAACCTGTATGGGATGCTGCATCGAGCAAAGGCCGAGGCCACAGCTTTTCAACAGGCAAATTTGGGGCGGTAGTGAGCTGATTGTGATTGGGTGCTGGGGCCGTTATATGGACGGTTAAGATGGTAAAAGGTCGATTGTACAAAATTTTAACAAGCAGATGCCAATTGATCAGGGAGACGGATTGGCTAGTGGTCGGTGCTCTGTGGGCCCCACCATGATGTATGTGTTTCATCCATGCCGTCCACCCATTCTTCACTATCATTTTATGGTATGAGCCCAACAATGAGGTTGATCCAAATCTCAAGTGGACCACACGGTCTTGATTGAACGCCCACCGTTAAAAACTTATTGGGGGTACAAAAGTTTTGGATCGAGCTGATATATATATATATATATATATATATATATATATATATATATATATATATCCTGTTCATCCAAGTATGTATGACCTAGGATCCTTACTCTTGCACGGGCTTACCCTTGCACGGGTGGTAGACTCTAAGGAGTTTCAACATACGGTACAGGGTTCGAGCATCCATAGGTGGTGAAATTTCACGAGGGTGTGTAAAAATAAAAAGTATGCATGACCTAATCAACCGGTTAGATGTCAAATAACCATTAGAGTGGGCCGGCCAGCAATGAGTGGGCCGTAAACAAATAATACACTTCATCATGTTGATGGACGCTGAGAGAAAATACCCTTTGGTTAGATGGTTAGGATTGCTTGATCAAGGTAATTATTGGTTACTAGCTCATCTGTGGTGGAGCCGACGGGATGAACAGTTCCGATCTCCGGAGCGGATGTACTGCGGGCCGTGCGGCCCAGTCTTACAAAAGATGGTGCGGCCCTTACCGTGAGGCCCACCTTGTGCATGTATTTGATATCCACGCCCGCTTATCCGTTTTTTCATATCATTTTAGACGATAAGCCCAAAAATAAAGTGGATCCAATCCTTTGGACCATACCATGGAAAATAGTAGTGATTGACCATTATTTACAGAAGTTTTGAATGAAGATATTTGTTTTTTTACTTCATTCATTGACTTTTTATCAACCGGTTAAATGGAAAATAAATATTATGGTACGATATAGGAAGTTTTTAATGGCAGGGCATTCAGTCACGACCATTTCATATAGCATGGTCCACCCGAGAAAAGAATCTTCTGCATTTTTTGGTGCTCATGTGCTTAAAATGATATGAAAAAACGGATGGACGGGGAATACATACATCAATGTGGGCCCCACGGTAAAGGCCGCACCTAATCGGCTCCGGAAACGGATTGGCTACTCTCCTGCCACCAGCCTGGTGGTCGGTCCTATGTGGGCCCCACCCTGATGCATGTGTTTCATCCATTCCGTTCATCCATTTTTACATATCATTTTAAGGCTTGATACAAAAAATGAGAGGGATATAAATCACAGGTGGATCAGACCACATGAAAACAATAGTGATTGGATATCCACCATTAAAATCCTCCTAAGGCCCACTACTGTTTATTTGACATCCAATATGTTGATTATGTCATACAGACCAGGATGAAGAGACAAAAGCAAAAATCAGCTTGATCTAGAACTTTTATGGCCTCCAAAATATTTTTAATGGTTAACGTTCATTCAACACTAATTCAAGTAAGTGGCCCACTTAAGATTAGGATGTACCTCATTTTTGGTCTCATATTATAAAATAATCTATAAAAATAGATGAACCACATGGATGAAACACATACATCACGGTGGGGCCCACTGAGCACCAACCACCAGCCATTGGCTGATGGCAGGGGGTGTTGCCATTCCGATTCCATCCGCTCCCGGGTCGGGTCAGCACCCGACAGACGTTAATTAATTAATTATTATTATTATTATTATTTTTTTTTTAAAAAAAACGTATTCTGCTCTTTTAAGTCGCACGAGTTGTTCGGAAACACATGGCCCACGTGTTAAAACACAGCACCAATTTTCTCCTGAAAAAAATAAAATAAAATAAAATAAAACAATCCCAATCCCTCTGAAAACGAAAGCCATGTAGATCTAGTGCCTTAAGATGCACCGAATGTTCATGCCTCCATAGTACGTACAAAGTACACTTTGCACGTGTATAATGATCGATACCATACATCCCATGGGCTCCACCATTGATTTCTCCATATACCTTTTTATTGACATATCCCATCCATAGAATAACTGAACTTTTTCTATTGAATATGAACCGTTGATTAGTTAGGTATTTATTGTCCAATCTTCTCCCCCTGTAGAAGGTCAATACATAATTCAATTGGTTATATCTACTAATGAACGGTTGCGATCTTGTCTATTTATGCCAGACATGTGAAAATTAGATGGACGTACGGTACTATCCATGCTTCCAAATGTACTGGATGAGAAACATTCCCTTCATTTCCTCCTTTTTCTTTCCTGCGTCTTCTTCTTTCCATCGTTTTAGCAATCGGAGGAGAGAGCAATGCCGAATCAGTTTTTTTAGGGTTCCGAGATCGATTCCATTCCCGAAAAAACAGATAATTCTCGTTCGCGATTTCATTCCAAACGCAGCAGAATCAGATAATTCTCTCCATATGGATTCTCGCATTCTCTCTGGATTCCATCTCGCATTCTTCACCGCATTAAAGGAGGCGATTTCCTGCGAGGATCCGAATCGGAGTTCGAATCCTATCCGTTCGATTGCTCTGACCATAAATTAATATTTTATTCTAGAAGGTGTTGATGGATTTGTTCCGTTCGGCGGTCGGGTAGCACATTATCGTAGATTATGCCGGTTCATCAAGGTGTCATTGGAGCGGAAGAAGATCTGCCACCTATGGTTTTCTTTCAATTTTCTAAATTTTCATTTTGGGTTCAAAGGAGATTGGTCAACCGGGAATTGATTGATGATAGGCCACGATAGAGAAGAGTGTCATCTATGAAGAAGGGGAAGTCCTTGAGAAGCCTAATGCAGTTTCTCCGGCAGTTCCCTAAGAGATGGAATGGCAGATCTTTCTAGTTATGGGAATCCTGACCGTGAAGTCGAGCTGGTATGCCTGTTTCACAATCTATCTGTTGAATTCATTCATTTCGTTTGGTTTTAATTTCAGTCTCTGTTTCTTCTCATGCCATTGGAATAATCTGAATAATCATTCTTTATGGATTGAATCCTTTTGTGGGCTGGATGACAATATATGCATGTGGCGGTAGGCATACATACTCGTCCAGCTTGTCCAAACTGTGTCTCATTGTGCGTGGTCCATATCCTGAAACTCACATCCCAACTGTCGATTTTATGGGCATGGAACAGTGTTGAAAAGAAAATTCTTGGTGTCCAAAATTAACAGATGAATGAGATGGTTGAAGTCAGAAAATCAGCGTGATTTTGGGGCTATGCTTAATGGGGTGCGCGGTTAGGACGGTCTAGATTGGTTTGCCTGCATGCCACATGTACCGTGCGTGAGTCACTACAACTTACTGAATTCTAGTGAGCAGATGCGGTAGTGGAGCACATTCTTTTTACATGGATGATGTTACATTTGCCTTAGAGCATGGTTTGAAATCGAAAGTAGAATGTATGCCAAAGTGAATTCTCTCACTTGTTGTCACTCGTGGAATTTGCTCATTCGTTGATGCATTGGACGATAGAAAAAAGAAAGGGTCACGGAAATTTATATGAACAGCGAAATTGGCTTAGTGGCTCATGTTTTCTCCCCTAAGATGCTTGTAAAACAGCTAGACTAGGATGTTTGTTTTCCATTATTCAATAAGTTGTTGCCACTCATCCATGTTACACATTGCAGATATGCACACTCAATCATTGGCCACATGTGAATGGATCATAGACTAAAGATCTCACCAGTTAGGCGATCCTAACCATCCAATTGGTAGCCACCAAGTAGGCAGTTAAAAAGAATATTATCAGGTGTGCAAATTTAGTGAGAGATCAGATATGTAATATAATCCAATAACTACAAGTATCTATTTATTTATTTCCTTTTTTTTTTTTTTTTTTTGTTTGTTTGTTTGTTCTCCATCTACAACGGGGCCCATGATTTGGATGGTCTGGGTTGTTGTTCATGTATGCAATGCCTACTATGGATGAGTTTCCACAACTCAATGAATTGTGGTAAATACCTATTGTATTCTACTCCCTCAAAAAATGCTACTGGAGAGAGATGGTGGTGTTGGTGTAGGAGTACTGAGAGGAATCAACAGGGATGTGATATGATTATTTCTCAAGAGACTCACCATTGAAAAATGTTTGTCTTATGTAGAAACTGTCTTCATAGGTATTCTTTCATCACCACCACTCATTTCAACGGAAAAACAAATCACAACTTGATCCATCAAGAGCTTGGATGGGAACCAGTCAATGAATGCCATATGTGTCGGTCGTTGAAGAGTAGACCGACGGGATGCTAGGTCGGTGATTGTAGAGGATGGTCCGTGTCGAGTGGTGATGGGTTGCTTGGTTGGAAAAGCTTTTGTGCTGGGATGCGAGCTTCCCCGAGCTCGGAGAGCTCAGAACTTGGGTGTGAGGAAGAAGGTGAGATCCGACCGTCGAGAGATAGGGATAAAGGCAAAGGGGTCATTGGAATCGTATTTACAGATGCTAACCATGTGAAACAAGGCGAGTGGATTCGGGTAGACAGGAAATGGGGGGAAAGGAGGCCCAAATAGGTGGAGAAGAAGAGTCCTCTCCAAGTAGCTTCAACACTTTTCGTATCAGGGTATCCTGCAAGCTTCTTTCAATCAAAATTTTAAAGGTTTTTGGGAGAGCTGGTGAGGTATTGGAGGTGGTCACTTTTAGATTCCGCGATTCAGGGGCTCCTTAGAGGGTTTGCATTCATTAGGATGAGATCTGAGGAGGAGCTGGAAGAAGCAATTAAGGTTCTCAATGGTGATAGTTTTGTAGGGAAAAGGATGCCCATGAAAAAAGCTAGGTTCAGCCCTGAGACAGTTAACATGGAGGAGAGCTAAGATGGATAGGAAGGGAGGCTTTGGGAAAGCCAGGGTAGAGGAGGGGGGCAAGGGTGGAAACGAAGATAGTGGCACGGGGAAGGAAGTGGCTACTCCGGCCACCAAGGGGTCTTCAATGGGGGGAGAAGTGAGGGAGAGGCCTCGATCCTTCAAGGAGGTTCTATCGGGGAAGGACCCCATCCACCAGGTGCAGGAGGGGACGGAAAGCAGCAAGTATGCTGCTGCTACCTTTGCTCAGGACAATAAGGTTTGGAGGAAGCAATCAGTGGTTGGACCAGAGGTTTGCGTAGACTTGGCAATGGTGGAGAGCATTCATTTGTCATTTCAATGGTCGGTTGTTACTATGACCAAGGAAGGGGCTTTACTATCTTAGATGAGGGTTTGGCTGAGAGCATGTTGCAGGTTGGAGGACTGTGACTATAGGCTCAAACCCATCTTAGCCTCGGAGGTCTGGATCATAGTGAAATTGGGAACAGACATCAATCAACTAGTCATGACCGGGGTGATGTTTAATGACGACCCCGTTCTCTCTATTCGGAAATGGGAGGATGTTTCTGTTTTTGGGAGTGAAATTGCCTAGCATCTGTTATAGGGTATTCCTCTCGAGTTGTGGTACAAGATGTTCATGGCTCGGGGGGAGTGCGTCGGGGAAATTCTAGCCCTTGACGAAGCGTCAGAGGTGGGAGAGGACATAAGTGTTGCCCGCCTGTGTATTAGAAGACGATGAGCTACTTTGGTGTCAGAATTGATTCCTCTCTCGGTGGGAAAGATTCTCCTTTTAATTAAAGTGGAAAAGAGGTCGAATGGGGAGTTTCGTGTAGATGGGGCGAAGCTTGGAAGCATCGAGGAGTGGTAGTGCAACATATCCTTGGAGGGGCTGTGATTCACGAAGATGGAGCTCAAGCTTAGAAAGTTCGGAGGAGTATCGGTTGTTTCGAGGATGTGATGTTCGCACCTAGAGTCGTTGTATGAGGTAGGTGGCAACGTGGCACTCTCTCGTCCACTTTTTTTCTTTCAGTCAGGTATCCTGCGTGAGTATTTGGGAGGACTGATGTTCCGCCTTCCCCCTCCATGGATGTCGGAGAGGTCTCACATAATTCTTCATCTTCGCGTGTGGGTCCTTTGCTCGAGACTTCAACAGAGATGCATACACTTATCTTGGTCTGGTTCGAGCCCAGTGATCCTCCTCTTGCTTCGTCCATGTTGATCACTTCGGAGGCGGTTGAGCGTTGGATCATATTCGAGCCGAATATGAATCAACCCTCTTAGCTATAGGTGGACTGGCGTCTCTCGTTTTTGAGGCTGTTTCAACACGTGGCGGTTCTAGAGATGATTTTCCTTGACCACATGACCACATGTTGTCATCCTTCGACAGATGCAATCGTTAGGTCTTTGCCACCCACTCGTGTGCCACTTAACACAATCGTGTTGGCGCATCCTGTTTCTTTTCCTTGTGCCTCCTGCCTCGCACGTGACTTGGGCTCTGATCTAGACTCCTTTCCTCAAGTTAGAAAAACTTTGCCCTATCTAGAGGGGACCCGAGGGCTATTCTCCTTCAAAGGGATTCAATCCTTCCTTCTTCAGATGTCGGTGCTAGCAATAGTGGAGGCAATCATCTTCTCTTATAGTAGGAGGAGGTACAGGTGCAAACAAAGAGATCTGATCCTCAAAATCTCCTATTGAAATCAACCCCAATTGGCGCCAAAGCTTTCCCTAGTTCAGGATATGAAACGGATTCCGGTTCTTTAATGTTATTTCTTGTATTAGGGGGGAAAGTGGTGGAGGGGATGAGATGGATGAGACACTTGATGTCACTCCTCTTCAAGCAACGAGCGGATGCATAGGAGGCCTCCTGTTTTAGGAACCTCAGGCAGTTCATGACGATATGTCTTTTGAAGGTATCTCAAATGATAACTCCTTATCGGCAGAGGATTTGGATTGGACTAAGGACAACATTAACAAAGTAGGGAAGAAGCTTGGGATATCTTTTCAAGCTAGTGATGATGATGCGGTGGCCTTATTCCAATTCATTGAATATAGGGGCAACACAACTCCCATCCAAGCTTCAAGACACACTCCTAGAGGGCAGCAAGAGCTTATGAGACTTGAAAGCTTGGTTAATTACGATATGGGTAGTAAACCCGTTGGGGTGGTTAGTGGGAGAAGGGCAAGGTCGGTGTCTTAAAGAAGATTCTTAGTTGAAACTTGAGGGGATTGGGGGATCGTGCGAAAAAATTCCAGATTAAAGCCATGTGTAAGAAATTAAAACCTAGATTATCAGTCTTCAAGAAACCAAAATTTTTTCCTTCAGTTAATCGGATCTGGAATCTGTGTGGGGGCAGAAATCGAAAGAATTTGTTTCTTTGGATGCAATTGGTTCATCAGGGGGTATTGTGGTGGTTTGGAATTCGTGTTTCTGGAGGAAGATTGCTGATGTGGTGAGTTTTCAGTCTCAATTGTTTCAGTTGAAATTTCTTTTGGCTTCAAATGGACTTTTTTCAATGTGTATGGTCCCTGTAGAGCGAATAGAAGGCACTTTTTGGGAGGAATTGAAATCCATCTCTGCAAGGTGGTCAAGCCCTTGGTGCATTGGGGGCGATTTCAGTGTTGTTTGCTTTAGCTTTGAGAAGTCCCATGGCATGCGCATTTCTATAAGTATGTGGAATTTCTTTTTTATGGATTCAGTGTTATGAGCTGGTCGATATTCCCATGTCAAGGCTAAGTTCACTTGGTTAAACGGGTGTAATCTTCCAACGATGTCCTATTTCAATAGATTTTTCATGTCTTTAGATTGAATGTCAAAGTTTCCGATGACTCACATTTAGGGCTTGCCCAGGACCACGTTAGATCACAGACCTATTGTTCTATAGGCTACGAATGAGAGTTGAGGTACTAAACCTTTTTGGTTTGAATTGATGTGGCTAGAGGTTGAGGGTTTAAGGATTTGGTTTTGGGTTGGTGGAATTCTTTCCATGTGGACAGCTCAGTAGGTTTCAAGCTGCACAAGAAGTTGAAGCTCCTCAAAGGGAAACTAAAGGAGTGGAATAAGGAGGTATTTGCGGCTAGAGAGCCAATGGTTGTTGGAATTCTTAAACAACTTCACTCGATTGACATCAAGGAGGAAGGGGGTGAGGCTTCTCCAGAGGATATTGCTAGGAGAGGGAGGTTGGAAGCAGAGGTTGGATTTATTTGTTTTAATTAGTTTTTGTCATTTATTTTATCATTATTATTTTTTACTATTTTATATTTTGGTTTTTATTTATTTATTTGGGGTGGAGCCCTAATGCCATTATTTTGAAAATAGAAATTTGTGTTTTTCCTTCTTCATGTGATTTGGCACTTGGGTGTGGTGTGATTCCATTTCCCATTCAACGGAAGTACAAGGCTCCCCCTATATCATCTTCCTTCTCCCTTTCCCTTCTATTTAAAAGAGGTATTTTCTCAAAACTTCATCTTTCCTCTTCCATTCCCATCCAAAACTATCTAAATCATCATCATCTTCTTCTTCTTCTTCTTTTTTTTTTTTTTTTTTTTTTTTTTAATAAAAACTTTTCATCATCCAACTTCAACCTTAACCAAACCTAACCATTGAGGACTCCCAAAACCTTAGCCAATAACCCACACGTGTGACCGTATGACCACACGTGCGAGCTCCTAAGTTGACCATATGAATGGTCTCTCAATTCCTTGATTTCCCATTGCGTCCCCCATTAAAACCACTTGATTCCCCATCCCTAACCCTACCCTAAACCCTAGATCCTCAATTTCCTATTTTTCTCAATTTCTAAAAACCCTAATTCCAAAATCTCCAAACCTTAGAATCCCAATTTCCGTAGTTAACCTAAAACCTCAAACTTCCAACAACTTAAATCCCGAAGGGCCTGTTCGATTTTCCATGATGCAGGTATTTACTTGGTAAATAAGTAATTATTACCTTTTCACTTGTTTGAAAATGGGTGAGTAATTCCACCTAGAAAATCAGTCCAAAAATATTGACTTAAATTCCTGGGCCCCACTGTAATGTATATGATATTTCCGTGTCGTCCATCTATTTTATTAGAATATCTTAGGGAATGAGCCGAAAAATGAGGCAGATCCAATGCTCAATTGGCCCACATGAAAGGAAACGATGGACTTAAATTGTCCACCGTTTAAAGTTGGTTCTTTTACTGTGCCCGCACTAAGGTTTATTCACCATCTAACCCGTTCATAGGGTCACATAGACATGGATAAGTGAAAAACATAAATATAAGCTTGATCTAAAACTTCTCAGGGCCTAAGAAGTTTTTTATGGTAGGCATTCGATTCTCAATTTCATTTTGTGTGGTCCACTTGACTTTGGATCTGCCTAATTTTTGGGCTCATGCCCTAAATTTAGTTGGCATAATGAATGGCAGTGTGGATAAGCCACACACATTATGGTGGTCCCCATATTTATTTTGCAAATTGCTTGATTTAAGTGTTTAAAAGGTAACCGGGGTTAGTCAGCATTGGGAAAGATGCAGTAATTACCTTGGTAAATAATGATTACTCATTTACAAGGTAATTACAGTTGAGCCAGAAAATCAAACAGGCCCTAATTCTCTTCAAGTAATACCCATGCCTCAAAATCTCTTAGCCAATTAAACCGTCTAAACCCTACTTTTACATTTTCCCCCAAATTCCTCAAATCCTAGGTTAGTCTACATTCTCATCGAGCAAACCCTAGGTAGTAATAGTAATTCCCTTTTGAAATAGACTTATTCTCATGTTATTTGGGTGTTCTTACATCCATTAGATCCTAATTTTTAGTATTTAACGATGATGCATGGTGTAGTTTGTTGATTGTGGCCTAGACTATTCATAGTTTTATGTTGGATTCTTGAGATATTTGATGATTTTGGCTTGATTTGTGATTTTAATTATTTAATTTAATTTGCTGATTGATATCACTTCATCATCTAGCCACATCCATGCGTCTTGCATTAGAAATTCTATAGGATGGCTATGAGACCAACCATGCTTTATGGGACGGAATTTTGGGCAATTAAGGAACAATATGTCCATAGATGAGTGTAGCTGAATGAGGATGTTGAGATGGATAAATGGCAAGACAAGGAAAGAAGTAGAAGTGAATGAATTTAAGGGAATTTAGGAGTAGCATCAATTGGTAACAAGATGAGTGAAAGTGGACTTATTAGATATTTAGTCATGTTCAACAAAGACCAAGAACTATGCCAGTTGGACTTATTAGATATTTAGTCATGTTCAGCAAAGACCAAGAACTATGCCAGTTGGACTTATTAGATATTTGGTCATGTACAAGTTGAAGGCTCTAAAAGGGCAAGGGGGAGACTCAAAAGGACGTGGGTGGAGGTAGTAAGAAAAGACTTGATAGCCTATGGTCTAACTGAAGTTATGGCCATTGATAGAGTGTAATGGCGGAAAAGGATTCATGTAGCCGACCCCAATTAGTCGGGATGGGGCGTAGATGATGATGATGATGATATGATTTATTAGTAGTTATGATGGATATGGAGAATGAGATATGTACAAAACAAGAATGTTTGAAAAAATGTTTAGTAACATGGACAAAAACATGCATCTTTTTTCTTTCTTTGAATGGTAGTTGAATATTTATTAAAAGCCATGGAAAACTAGATAAATAGAGCCAGTGGAGAACCAGGTGATGAAGAATAACCGCCTCAATACCATCCAAGGATCGCTCCTTTGTCTAATATTTCAACAAAACTACAATTAGAAGTGACAAGATATTGGAAGTCCATTAAAAATCCTCCACCTATGGCTAACGTGCACCTATTTTTAAGATGGAGGATATCAAGGGGAGTTGCTAACGTGAGGAGAAAACTCATTTTGATTGTTGAAGATTAATTTGTAACTTGTAAGAGAGAGAAATAGACCAAAAAAAGTATTAGGAGTTTTAATTATTAACTTTTAAGAGTAAAAGGAAAAGGAGAAGATTGAAAGTATGATTTTCAAAAGAGCATTTTTTTTTTTGGAAAGAAAAATTAGAACATTAGAATATTAAGACGATAATAAATAATGAATGAGGGGAAGATTGAGAAGATTGTTGATTGTGTACCGAAGGAATGAACACTTAACTGGTTTAGAAGAATGGCCAATCAAACCATTAGAAGTTTGATATACTCAGTGTTCAAAATATCGGTATCATGTTACGTATCGCATCCTTGGGATACAGATATGTATTGGTTATCGCATGGGATATATTGTTTGTATCAGGTAATTTATTGCACTTTTTAGGAAACATGGGGAAAATGTTTGAATTTTTCAATGAAACTTCATGGATTGTTAAAAAAGTCCTTAATACACACTTATAAATAATAACATCTCAAAAAAGAAGTGCACGTAATACGTTTCTTTTGTATAGGGTCCTAAGCTATGTATTGTCTGACTGAACTAATGCAACTATATTCAAATTGAATGCATAACATTTAGAGTGTATGTAATGATAATTTCATCAAACACTTCTAAATACTTCGAAATTAGTCTCAATTGACAGCTTGTTGAAGGGAAATTTCAAAGAAAAAATTAATATTTTAATAATTTTAATTAAAAAAGTTTTTTATTTTCTGAAAATTGACAAGGACTTAACAAATCAGTAGATCAATCCTCATACATGCTTGATTTCATGTTTGGAATGCAACATTGCAAGCAATTTGGGAGAAATTATAGAAATTTCGAATTTTCCAAAAATTTCCCAAAATCAGGCCACATACACTCAAATTTCGAAATTAGAGTGTATGTGACGATCATTTCATAAAATACTCCTAAATACTTCAAAATTAGTCTCAATTGACAGTTAGTTGTAGGAAAATTTTGGAAAAAAAAAATGGAGAACATGAAGAACCAATGATTTGTAACCATTTGACGCTGATTTGACATAATTTAAAAAAAAAAAAAAAAAAAGAGATCAGAAATTGAAAATGCTCACCGGAACAAATGCGTGGGATATATCGGCACTACCTGTGCATTTCGTATCTCACAGGTGGGATACAAGATATATCGTGGGATATATCGTCCGATACCATCAATATTTAAAACATTGGATATACTCACAACTGATGAGAGTGGGTTGTTTGCATTAACTTGAATCCTGAGACAAAGTACAAGTGCCCTTGAGACTAAAAAATATAAACACGGATAGAAAGGAAATGGTAAAAACACATGCATCCTCTTATCAGTGGGCTCATTGCCATCTACAGAAATCCTCCAATGTCATTGAGCAAATTCTGGAAAATGTCTAGCATTCATACTGCCTAAGCTGTCCCTTTCTAGAGGCAGGGGCATACTTTAATGAGGTCACAAATAAAGTTTTCCCTGTTCAGCATCACATCAACTTCACAGTTGCTCGTTTGGTATTTTAATATAGTATTTGATACACTAAACTGATTAGCATTATTCAATATCAACTCAATCTATTTCACCATTTGTAGAAAATATGAAAAATGATACCGAGTTCCTGATGCATAAAATATTTCGTTTTGCATTGTGGTAGTTTTCTTTTAGACTCTAATTAGAGATTAATTATTATGCTTTTTGGATGCTTTTCTTTTGCTAATTTTTTTTTTCTTCTCTTTCATTCTCTTGAAGGCACTTGTTGCTTTGAAGAAAGGTACTCAGTTAATCAAGTACAGCCGGAAAGGGAAGCCTAAATTTTGCCCATTCAGAATTTCTACTGTGAGCTATTACCTTCCCTTTTGAATTAATATAATTTAGTTATTATGCATCATGTAACGTTTTTCAGTTTTCTGGCCCATGTTACTTTTGAGATAATGAAATCCTATTTACCTCACATGAGGTCTCTGACATGATGGTCCAAAGAATATGGAGATTGCTGATATAGACAGACGTACGTGTGTGCAAAAAAGTATAGGCAATACATCTGTTAACTCTGGTTGGTTAATATTGTGTAGAATATGAACTCTTTTAATCTTTAGAAAATTAAATAAAGTAGATAAAAGTTAACTTCACATTTGTGTCATCTCTGACCTAACAGTATCAGCACCACTAATCAAATGTCTCTAGAGAATTACATTAAACACTCATTGCATGCGTGATTTGTCGGAATTTGGAACTGTTTTTGTTAAAAACTGGAAATTAGGGATTTCCTCTCCTTTCCTTTATTTATAATATTTTAGAAAATAAGAAAACAATGCTAGTTTAAGGTCTACTCAACAGATATCGCCCATCCACTCTAACACTCTCCCTTCAAGCTGGTGCATAGATATCATGAATGCCCAGCTTGGAAATAATAAAAGACAATCAAATTGCAGAAATGGCTTTGGTAAACACATCAGCCAGTTGGTTCTTGAAGGAGAGATATGGGGTGTGAAATGTGAATAATACCGGTGCGCAACTTTTCTCGTACAAAGTGACAATCAACCTCAATATGTTTGGTACGTTCATGGAATATGGGATTAGAGGCAGTGTGAATGGTGGCTTGATTATCACAAAAGAGTGGAGTTAGAGAGTGGTCAGGAGAACAAAGCTCGTGAGGAAGAGCAACCAAATAACCTCACTTGTCACATGTCCCATGGATTGATATTTAGCTTCAGCAGAAGAACGAGCCACAACAAACTGCTTCTTACTTTTCCAGCTCACCAAATTTCCACCAACAAACGTACAAAAAGCCAGTGGTAGACCTCTAAGGTCATCAGACAACCCAACCCAGCCAGAGTCATAGTAGGCACTAACATGAAGGTGGCCGTGGTCAGAATACAAAATGCCCAAATTTCCACCAACAAACGTACAAAAAGCCAGTGGTAGACCTCTGTGGTCATCGTGGACAACCGGACCCAGTCAGAGTCACAGTAGGCGTTAACATGAAGGTGGCCGTGGTCGGAATATAAAATGCCCTGCCTCGGAGCAGCTTTGTGATGTCGAAGAATGCGAAAGACATCAGTAAGGTGATGTTGACAGGGGGGCTTCAGAAACTGACTTAAGACACCCACAACATAAGCGACATTAGGTCGAGTAATCAACAAATAAATGTGTTTTATCACAAGATGTCGATATAATTCCAGATCATCAAGCGAGGGAGACTCCATAGTAAAAAGATGATGATTTACCTCAATAGGTGTATCGACAGGTTGTGATCCAAGCAACCTTGTGGACTGAAGAAGATCAAGGACATACTTTCGTTGGGAGATGAAGATTCCTCTTTTTGAACGGGCCACCTTAATACTAAGGAAGTATCTAAGAAGGCCAAGGTCTTTGGATTCAAAATGGCGCACTAAGAATTCTTTGAGCTGGGCAATGACATCATTGCCTGTAATAACAATATCATCTACGTAGACAACCAATATAGTAACCGAGGCGTCAGATCGCTTGACTAAGACAAAATGATCAGACGAGCACTACGTAAAGCCTGCGTGCTAAATGGTAGTACTAAAGCGCTTAAACCATGCTTGAGGAGATTGCTTCAAGCCATATAAGGCATTTTTCAAGCGACACACTTTGCTTGGAGACATTAAAGGGTGAAACCCAGGAGGAAGGCTCATATATATTTCTTCTTGCAAGTCACCATGGAGAAATGCAATTTTGATGTCTAACTGATGAAGAGGCCAATGACGATGAGTGGCAATTGAAAGAAAACTCGTGTAGAGTTTAGTTTAGCCACTGGTGAGAAGGCGTCCATATAAACGATGCCAAATCTCTAAGTAAAGCCTTTGGCAATGAGGCACGCTTTGTAGCGAGCAATGGAACCATCCAGATTGTACTTCAGAGTGTATACCTACTTGCAACCAACAATGTGATGACCTACAGGCAAATCAACTAATTCCCAGGCTCCTTGACGCTCAAGGGCGTCCATCTCATCAATCATAGCCACCTTCCATTGAGGATCCTTCAAAGCTTCATCCACTTTTGTAGGAATAGAAACAGGAGATAATGCAAAAAAGAAAAGATTTAAAAATAGGAGAAACGTTAAAATAAGCGACAACATCACCAATGGGATGCACAGTGGAGTGATGCTGAGCAGGTGGAACGACCACACGTTTGGCCTTCTAGAGGGCAATGGGAAGGTCATGAGTAGGACCTATAGATCTAGATTTGAGGAGTCAGATGGTGGTGAGTGTTAGATTGCATATGCTCTATAGGAGGATCAACATCAATAACGGGGAGAGGTGGAGCATCTCAAGGGGGTCTGTGAGACAAGAAGTATGAGGTATCCTCAAAGAAGGTTACATCCTTCAAGATATATTTTCATTGAGTGGTTGGACAATAATACTTGCATCCTTTCTACGTGGAGGAATATCCTAAAAAACACACTGAACCGATCAATGGTCTAACTTATCACGAGAAGGATCCATATTGTGAACAAAACAAAGGCATCCAAAGACTTTTGGTGGAAGGTGAAATACTGGCTTAGTGGGCCATAACAACTGCAATGGAGAACATTTTGCCAAGGACGTGGATGGCATCCTGTTTATCAAGTATGTTACAGTGATGACAACCTCATACCAATAGGCTTTAGGAACCGTCATTTCAGTCAAAATGGAGAGGGTAACGTCAAGGAGATGATAGCTTTTGCGTTCAACAACCCCATTTTGCTGAGGTGTATAAGGCCAAGAGGTTTGAAATTTAGAACCAAACTTAGAAAAGAAGGTTTGGACATCACTACCCACATATTCTTTTACATTGTTAGAATGAGAGGTTTTTATTTAAGTGTGGAACTAATTTTGAACATATTGATAAAACATTTGAATTGTTGCAAGTGCTTCAGGTCAACTTTTTATCAAATATATCCATGTGATCCGAGAAAAATTAGCTACGAAAAAAAAGAAAAAGAAAAAAGAAATGATCGTAGCCAAACCCCAAACATTTGAATGAATTAACTGAAAGGGAAAAAGATGACCTATGGTCACTTGAAAGATAAGATGTCTAAGTGTGCTTTGAGAAAGCACATGCCTTACACTGAATAGGCGTAAAGCTTCTTATTTTATTAGGAATGCCTTACACTGAAAGATAATAAATGAAGAGAATGGACTAAAATATGACTTAAACGAGAATGCCAAAGGTGAAGTTGTTCACTCTCGTTTATTGATGATGCATCAACTAGAAGAGAAAATTGTTGCCTCACATCAAGCATGTAAGATCTATCATGTTCACGTCCATCACCAATCTTTCACTGTGTCCGCAAATCCTATACAATACAATGCGTGGAAAGAAGGTCATAGAGCAATATAGTTGTTTGGTTAACACACTAACCGAAAGTAAATTAGTTGGAAATGTTGGAATGTGAAGGACAAAAGATAAATATAAGAGGATAAGCAAAGGAAGAGGGAAGAAACGCGGACATGGGAATGAGACCCATCGGCAAAGCGTATGCGCTGAGATGAAGGGTAGTAAGAGAGGAAATTGCCAATCTGACTAGTCATGTGATGTGCAACGCCCGAATCAATAATCCAGGACATGAGAGAATGAGACACGTGGTTGGCAATGATACCTGAGCAAGGTGTCTCGTATCTGTTATGATACGGTCGTATCGGTCGATACGTAACGGTAACGGCCGACACCGTTACCTGATACGGGGTCGAAATGGGCACAACCCCGATTCTGTGACCGTAACGGCTGTTACAGGCCTAAAGAAAATAGGAAAAAAAAAAAAAACCTTTTTTTCTTTCTTTCTTTTTTTTCTCCTCCTCCTCCTTCTCCTCCTCCTCCTCCTTCTTCTTCCTCTTCTTCTTCTTCTCAGACTGCTGTGGCTGTGGCCGCGGCTGCGAATTCTTCTTCTTCTTCTTCTTCTTCTCTCTCTCTCTCTCTCTCTCTCTCTCTCTCTCTCTCTCTCTCTCTCTTCTTTCCCTCTTTTCTTTTCGGGTTCCTTCTCTCTCTCTCTCTCTCTCTCTCTCTCTTCTTTTTCATTTCGGTATCGAAAACGGAATGGACTGCATAGCTGTTTCATAGCCACGCACTTAATATATATATATATTTTTTTTAATGTGTTCTGCGGTGCACGCTGAACAATGCACTTTCATTGTTTTATTACATGGGCCCGCCTTAATTTGTGTAGTATATCTATGCCATCCACTATAATGTTTATTTTCCATCGAACCTGTTGATAAGGTCACATAAACTTTGACCTTGATGAAGGGATAACACAAATAGTAGCTTGATAAAAAATAAAATAAAATTTGTCATAAGAAATTTTTAACGGTTGGAATTAAATCCTTATTTTGTGGTTCACCTAAGATTTGGATCAGCCTCATTTTTTGGACCAGGCCCTAAAATAAGTTGGCAAAAAGGATGGCCCACATGGATATACAACAAATGCATTGAGGTGGGCCCCACTTTTAAAGGAATACTCACTAGTGGTCCACCAAAGATTTTAGATCTACCTGAATTTTTGGACCGTGCCTTAAAATGAGTTGGCAAAACGAATTATTGGCATTGATATACAAATACATCGAGGTGGCCCGCCCGGCCCACTAGTGGTCCACCTGAGATCTGGATTTACCCTTTTTTTTTTTTTTTTTCCAATTGTTTTTTGAAATAAGACCATTTAATTTTTTTCATTTTTCATTGTCGAATAAATGTCCACCAATCCATTAGTGGGATAAGTGCCAATAGATTGCATTAATTTGAGGTTAGTTTGGGACATCAAATGGTCCCCGAACTAGCCCTAAATCGACAACACTATTTACCTTAATTTAATTTTAATTTTTTAAAAGATTTATGGGGAAAAACGATATCAAATTGTTAGGTATATGAATTACATAATAAGATACAAAAGTCCCTAAACTCTATATATTGAAATAAAATATATGTGAGTCACGAAGTATGCAATGCACTAGTACTATAAATAAACGAAAAACTTGAAAATATAAGATGTTTTGGTATTACATTCATTATAATAAATTTATATAGATATTATATAGTTAGAAAACTAAATATAAAAGGTTTGCAATTAATTCCAAGTTGTTTGGTTCATAAAATCATCAGACAGTCCGATACAACTTCTCACCAAAGAGTGGACCGTTACACCACCATAAACATATTCCAATTTATAAATGCATTCATATTTGGAATGCTTAGAATATTCCGGATTTAATCCATATTTTTCCAATTTATAATCCACATGTCCTTTACTTAAGTCTATTAGATACACTTAAGATACACATGTCATATTATAAATTAGTGAGAGATATTTGCTTTTTTGACTTAAAAGGGAGGGGCATCTAGGCCTAATTCAATCTCTCTCTCTCTCTCTCTCTCTCTCTCTCTCTCTCTCTCTCAGTTTTTTTGAGACGGACGCTCATATCCGTCACTTAAGAAATTCTCGTTGAGTATGTTAGTCCTAGTGATGTAGTTAGTATTTTTGTGCATAATTGTTAGACTTTATTCATATGGCAGTGGGTGTTAGCAATGTTTTTACAGTTTATCCTTGAATCCTTGAATAAGAGATGGGTAATGTTTTTACCGTTTATCTGATGTAGGACCAATGCATGAACTCAAATAATGTGAGAGTTCAGTCAGCGAATTTTAATTAATTAAAGAAAACTATAAATCTTGCTACCATCATCACAAATATCAAGATTCTAAGAAGAAATCATGCATAGTTTAAGCCTAAGATGCCAATCATCATCCTACAAGACCATTAAACATGAGAAACTAGGACTTAATGGATGAAGGAACATCCAAATAGCATAGGGTTAGGCCTAATGTAAAGGGGAATGTCTAATACTACCTAAGGTTTACTAAAGTTGGGTGCGGGTGAAGCTAGCGTTAGGAAAGTTTTGAAAAAAAGATGAAATTAAGGTTAAAGATCTTCATTCCAAATTGCATGGAACGAGTCTTCACATCTCATGAAGAAAAAGAAACAGGGAGACTTTGTTTTTTTTAGAGGGAAAATCCACCCTCGAGAGGCCCCCCCCCCCCCCCCCCCTTCTTTATATAGTCTCAAGAACTTTCAAAATTACAAAATAGATCATATTTAATGACTTTTGACCAAAATAACCCTTATCTAATGAAAAATCAAATAAAACCACTCGTAAAGTGTTCAAAGCATGAATCAATCATAAACTTAATCCTAAAACATAAATATGTCCTATGATGACGAGAATGGTCCATGATCAATGGCCCGATCATGTAATCCATGTGATCCAATGGCCCTATCATCACATCCCTCAACTCCAATGGTTCAAATTGCTCCCCAAAGTAGCCCATGTGTATCTTCCCAGTGTGGGGTCTTCCAGATGCTCACATATGCACATGGGGTCTTTAACAAGGATACTCGCGTAGCCAGTAGCCACAGAGAAATCGGGGCAGCCCGCCTCCTTCTTTGATACGTACGCAAAGGTGTACGTGATGTGAATCATGTGATGTCCTCATCATTATCCTTGAGTCCTTGAGTAAGAGATGCTCTCTCTCTCTCTCTCTCTCTCTCTCTCTCTCTCTCTCTCTCTCTCTCTCTCTCTCTCCTCTCTCTCTCCCTCCTTCCTCCCTCCCTCTCTCTCTCTCTCTACATTAGTGGATCTCCCTCGTCAAGGTATTCAATTAGCATGATTTGTTAACCAATCCCAATGATCCCTTCCTCCCTCCCTCTATTAGTGGCTCTATGGATCTCCCTCGTTAAGGTATTCAACTTGCGTGATTTGTTAACCAATCTCAATGATCACATTCCAATCTGATATAGTTCTCTTGACAGGCATTTCATGGTTCGGTTTTATGCCATTAAAAAAAATCTATTTATTCCATAAATAATGATGTGGGAATGCTTCCATCATTCAGTTGAAGGTAATGTCAATGCTCCTTCAGGCTTCAAGGGGTCTTGTAAATTGATGGTTAATATACCAATTGTGCCCAACAATATTTGTACTTCCTAAGATTCAGCAAAACTTGTGCAAAAATGGAAAAGAAGAAGAAGAAGAGGATGTTTCTCTGTCTCTACTTAGCTTGCTTCAGATCCGTTGTTAATTTATTATTCTATCCACAGGATCACACAACACTGATTTGGTATTCACGCGGAGAAGAAAGGAATCTGAAATTAGCTTCTGTCTCAAAGATTATCCCCGGACAGAGAACCGTGAGTTTAACCTCATTGATTGCATATGATTTCATCTGGTTCCTTACTCGACAATGTCTTTTTGTTTCCTGTTCACTTGAAATGTCTTTGACAATAATGGGAAATGTTCTCTGTTCCTTGGTTGCTGGTTCTCTGCAGGCTGTTTTCAGGAGATACTTACGCCCTGAAAAGGACTATTTGTCATTTTCTCTTCTCTATAACAATGGGGAACGCACTCTTGATCTGGTTAGTGAAGTTTTATGCATTTGTATTCTTCTTCATGTTTTAATATTGGAAGTGAAAATTTTATAATTATGATTACCTTTGGTGTACTCTGTAGATTTGCAAGGACAAAGCTGAGGTGGAGGTGTGGTTAGCAGGCCTTAAGGCATTGATCTCTACAGGACAACGCAGATATTCTAGGATCGATGGTTCATTTGTGAGTTTAAGTCTATACATGCTTTTCAGAGATCCTTATTCTTTTCTTAGTTTATTACTCTTCATGCTTTATGGGGTCTCATGTAATTTTTCCAAGTAGTATAATGCTTTTCATTCTGAGATAATTTCCATTAAATTGGATTGTTCCTTCTATCTTTTTTAATTTGAATTGTAGTAGGTAGTTTCTGCATATGCACATATATTTTGGGCATATGTGTCTATGAATACAGTATGCATATAAGAGAACTATTAAATACAAAGCACGGGTGCACTCATCTGTGGATTCATAATGATCAAAATTACGTGTTCATTGTTCAAAGAGTTAGTCTTTAGCACTTAGGAGCTAATTACTATATTCCTCATTTGAAACCTCAAAAAATTGACTAAAAAATCCATCAAGTTGAGCCACTCAATTGAGTTTTTTCGAGTCCTGAACACCAAGACTAGGTAATTTAACATTATAAACATTGCTTGTTGAGTTGAGTCTATTTTTTTCTGCAAGTTTTGTTGAGACAAGTTGACTAGGTCAACTGAGTGTTGACTGAGTCCTGACCAAATCATGTTTTTCGAGTCTTGATGAAGTTTGATCGTGTTCACTTGACTATGTCAAGTTCAGTAAGATTTTTTGAGTTTTCAGTCATAGAATAGATTCAATCTGAAGAGCGATCACCAATATTGCGCAATGATGGTACATGTTTGCCTTGCATGCACTTTCAAAGTGCAGTCAAGTGAGTGCAATTAGCCAGGGAGAAAAATTGAGAGGTTTCCAAGTTTGTATGGTATACACAATTACACATGGATTTCTCATTCTTATGATCGGGCTATGGTTGTTCCGTAATCTTGACCGTTGTTCTATATAGTCCCATCATTGATGGAATATGCCCTCAAACTATCTCAGATTTGGGACCTAGCAACCAACAAAGGATTTCACTTGATATTTCACTTCTTGACCGCCTATCTGTAGGCCAGAAATTGAAATGTTAAGATTTTCCCATCAATGAATTATTTCTGGCATATTCATTTCATCCATGGTGGGAAACAATAAAGCAATCATCCAGATCAATGAGAAGTGGGCCCCATTTTCCGTATTGAAAACATATGCATACTAGCAACTTATCTATCTATAATTTCTCAATTTGAAGAGGCTTGGTTGACCAAAGCAGTTGCTAAGCCCATATGTCTACAAAGCAGCCATCCACACCCCACCATGTGTACCATCATTGCACCCACATACAATATCCTATCCGTCCCATCAATCAGCTGCGTCCTGCTGTGAATATGCCTTGGCTAAAAAATCAAGTGAGTCAGGTTGGCAGTTGGCCACAACTAATGTAACAAATGGCTGGCTTAAAAAAATTTGGCAAAATTTTTCTTGGCAATGAGCCTATTTCTAATGCTGCGACCTGAAGGAATGGAACAGCCTGATTATTGGGCCAATTCATCTAGATGGTCATTAACCGTTTGATGGATGGCTTGGGTGTTACTTTGGTATGCCACGCGGGCACATGTAGTGGCATGTAAATAGGACCCTGTGCACATGTATGTGAGTCTTATAAACGAACTTGTATAGCCATCTTATATCAAAGGTAAAACAGAAAAGATTTTTTTTTATATTTTTTTAAATGGCATGGGAAAGGTAAATCACTCCCAAGTGATGTTCTCTTCCAACAATTTATAAGCGACATGTCACTTTTAAGCACAATTTTGCATTTCTCCCTGGTAATGATAATAAAGTGTGATACTATATCTAATCTCTTATGTTTGTGGATAATCATTTCAGAATTTAATTAAACTCCTAGGTTTTGTTCTCATAATTGTTCTGCTTTTTGTAGGATTGTGGAGACTTCATTCAAGACAGTCATTCTTTTAGTGCAACGCTAGAGCTTGCTACAACTAGTTCTAGATGTAGTCTTAGCTCGAAGTCAATTACTGATTCTTTTCCTCGTGAACTTCCTTTGAATTTTGTAAGGTCAGATGTGGCGTCAGACCGTGCAAATATGCAACCACCAAGAACAAGCACTGGAGATGGTTTTCGAATTAGTGTTTCAAGTGCCCCTAGCTGTTCAAGTTACGGATCTGGACCTGATGACTGTGAATCTTTAGGTGATGTTTATGTCTGGGGAGAGGTTTGGTGTGATGGGAGTTTAGCAGATGGATCTGGAAACTCTTTCACTTCGAAAACTGATGTGCTACTTCCTAAGCCCTTAGAGTCGCATGTGGTTTTAGATGTTCATCAAATTGCTTGTGGGGTTAGGCATGCTGCTCTTGTTACCAGGCAAGGTGAGGTGTTTACTTGGGGTGAGGAATCTGGAGGGCGGCTTGGCCATGGAATTGATGCAGATTTTAGTCAGCCTCGACTTGTTGAATCTTTGGCAGTCTGTAACATGGACTCAGTTTCATGTGGTGAGTATCATATGTGTGCTGTATCTATGTCTGGGGATCTTTTTTCTTGGGGAGATGGTACTTACAATGCCGGACTTCTTGGTCATGGCACTGATGTCAGCCACTGGATGCCTAAAAGAGTTTGTGGTCCTTTGGAGGGTCTTCAGGTTTTGTCTGTTGCATGTGGTACATGGCACTCAGCATTGGCAACTTCTTGTGGGAAATTGTTTACATTTGGTGATGGAACATTTGGTGTTTTGGGCCATGGCAATCGAGAAAGCGTTGGTTACCCTAGGGAAGTCGAGTCTTTGAGTGGATTAAAGACTATTAAGGTTGCATGTGGAGTATGGCATACAGCCGCAATTGTAGAGGTTATGGGACAGCAAGGTGGGAACATTTCATCTAGAAAATTGTTCACGTGGGGTGATGGAGACAAAAACCGTTTGGGTCATGGGAACAAGAAAGCACAGTTGGTGCCCACTTGTGTCTCATCACTTATCGACTACAACTTCCACCAGCTGGCCTGTGGGCATACTATTACTGTTGCTCTCACAATGTCAGGGCATGTTTTTACAATGGGAAGTACTGTCTATGGCCAGCTGGGCAATCCACTAGCTGATGGTAGGATACCTTGCTTAGTACAAGATAAACTGGTAGGTGAATTAGTTGAAGAGATTTCTTGTGGAGCATACCATGTTGCTGTCCTGACATCAAGAAGTGAAGTATTTACTTGGGGTAAAGGTGCCAATGGAAGATTGGGACATGGTGACGTTGAAGATCGGAAAATACCGACTCTTGTTGAATCTTTAAAAGATAGACATGTCAAAAGCATATCATGTGGCTCAAATTTCACAGCAAGCATATGCATTCATAAGTGGGTTTCTGGTGCAGACCAGTCACTCTGCTCGGGATGTCGACAGGCATTTGGTTTTACTCGAAAACGGCACAATTGTTACAACTGTGGACTGGTACACTGTCATGCTTGCAGTTCCAAAAAGGTTCTGAGAGCCGCGTTGGCTCCAACTCCAGGCAAACCACATCGTGTATGCGATTCTTGCTTTGCAAAACTTAAAGCATCAGAAGTTAGTGCTGCCCTTATTGTTAATAGGAAGAATGTAGTGGCCCCTCGTCGGTCAATCGACACCAGGGAGAGGTTTGACAGAGGAGAAATAAGGTCTTCGAGGATTCTATTGTCTCCTAATATGCAACCAGTCAAGTATCTTGAAGTCAAGTCGGTTAAGCAAGGGACAAAATCTGACTCTCTTGCCCTAATTCGAGCCACCCAAGTTCCATCATTGTTACAACTGAAAGATATTTCTTTTCCAAGTTCCCTGAATATGCTTCAACACGCTCTAAAACCGATCATTACATCAGTGCCAACTCATGCTCCACAGCAAGCGGTCCATTCACGATCTACTTCTCCATACTCAAGGAGGCCAAGCCCTCCACGTTCTGCAACTCCTGTATTCTCTAGAAGTGTCATTGACAACCTCAAGACAACAAATGAAGTTTTGAACCAAGAAGTCCAGAAGTTGCAAAGCCAGGTATGTCACAAAACTCATTTCCTTTTGCTACTCTTAAATGCATGTCAACACTTACTATTAAATCATAGTTTAAGGATGGGAATCATGGGATAATTCTTTCAGTACCATTGGTAATAGATTATTTGATTCTTGTTGTATGGAGCATCCTCTAGGTTAAAAGTTTGAGACAGAAGTGTGAAGTTCAAGATGTGGAGCTGCAGAAATCAGAAAAGAAGGCTCAACAAGCTGCTTCATCGGCTGCTGAGGAATCTTCTAAGTGTTCTGTTGCAAAGGAACTCATTAAGTCTCTCACGGGCCAGGTATTCTTACTCAGATTTATTGGGCTATTATTGGTTACTAACTTACTATCTTATTGCCAAATTTCAGCCTTTGATCTTTCACATGCATTGACTAAGTTACCTGTTACCGACTAGTATGGTTTTTCTAAGGTCACACACCTCTACATGTGTATGGGGCATCTAAGCCATGCATCTGATTTGCCCCGCCACGTAGGCGAGCTAGCCCAAATATGAATATCAGGCAGGTCCGCTCATCATTTGAGGAACAGATGTACAATCAATGTGGACAGTGGGTGACTTTTTTTTGATACAGTCCATTGTTTTTGGGCAAGATTGATAAGAGAGAGAGAGAGAGAGAGAGAGAGAGAGAGAGAGAGAGAGAGAGAGAGAGAGAGAGAGAGAGAGAGATTAGGGTTCGTACTCCCCCCTCTTGTTTATTAACATGGTTTTTCGTAATGACATTAGTGTCATTAGTAGCAAACGAAGAATACACATCATGTCCTAAACATAGCTAGGCAATATATGGCCCGTATCCAATAAAACTCCCCCTCACGCTGGAGAATACATTTCATTAATGCCCAGCTTAACAAAAACACGATCTAATTGAGTACGACCCAGATCTTTCATGACAATATCTGTCAATTGATCTTCGCACTTGACGAACATATTGCAAATTTCCTCACTAGCAACTCTCCCGGATGAAGTGGCAGTTGACTTGGATGTGCTTCATCCTCTCGTGATAGACTGGGTTATTGGCAATATGAGAGATAGCTTGATTATCACAATACAATCTCATGGGAACCTCAACTATAAACCCAAGTTTAGGCATCAAAGTCTTTAGCCAAATGAGTTCCCATGTTGCATGGGTCATTATCCTATATTTTGCCTCAACACTTGAATAGGCCACAACACTTTACTTTGTGATCTTCCAAGTAACAAGGTTACCACCTACAAAAATACAGTACCCAGATCCAGATTGCCTGTTAGATGGAGAACTGATCTAATTTGCATCAGAACATCCTTCCACTAAAAGATGGCCATTTTGCTTGTAAAGGATACTACGGCCAAGAGCTCCCTTTAAATACCTGAGGATGCGAAGCGCAACCTCCATATGACAGACCTAGGGAGCCTACATAAATTGACTAACCATGTGACAGGATATATAATATCAGGTCGGATAATTGTTAGATAAATCAATTTTCCAACAAGTCAATGAAATCTTCCTGGATCATCAAATCACTTACCCTGGTTTTTAATTTGTATCATGGGAGTTTCAACAGGCTTGGTTCCTAGAAGGCTTGTCTCATCTAGTAAATCCATCACATATTTTCGATTTGATAAGTTGATGCCCACCTTAGACTTGGCGACCTCAATGCCCAAGAAATACCAAAGACGACCCAAGTCCTTTGTATAGAAATATTGTTATAGGAATTTTTTAACTTGTCAATATCTATACTGTCACTGCCTGTCATAAGATGTCTATATATACAACCAACATAATAGTGGCTGTCTTACTTCGCCTTACGAAAACAAAGTGGTCGTCTTGGCTACGTTTGATCGCAAATTTGAATACCACCAAATGAACTTGTCGAACCAAGCTTTTAGAGGCCGTTTCAACCCATAAATTAATTTCTGGAGATGACATACCTTATCTGACTCCTCTTGAACAACAACATCAGGTGATTTCTCCATGTAAACTTCTTCAACCAGATCTCCATGAAGAAAAGCATTCTTCACATTAAACTGATTCAATAGCCAATCTAAATTTGCAACAATGAAAACAACCACACATACTGAGTGGAGCTTTACCATAGGTAAGAAGGTCTTCAAATAGTCGACTCCAAGAGCCTGAGAACACCCTCTGGAAACTAGTCAGGCTTTTAAACAATCCACTGAACCAAAAATATTATATTTTGCCATATAGATTCATCTGCACCCAAGTGCATCTTTTCTAGTAGGTAATTAAGCTAATATCCATGGTTGATTTTGATGGGGTGTAGTAATCTCTTCTTCCATAGCTTGTTTCCATCCATCACAACTCGGAGCCTCTTGAAAAGAATGAGAAATAGATAGATGATAGAGACAACAAATTGTCAAATGAAGAAAATAAACTACTAAACAAAACAAAGTTGAAAATAGGATGCTGAGTACATGAACGGATACCCTTACGAAGAGCAATAGCTAAATTACCTTCATCTAATGGTGTAGGCAAGGATTCAGAAGAATGATGATCTTTTGACGGATTGGGAGGATCGGTAAAAGCCACACTCATATATGCTCCATCTCCACATTTGAAATGTCTGGAGTAAACCTACAAATGCTGATCTGCGCATTGCACAAACATCCAATCAACTCCTGCTGTAATATCAGGTATAATGGAAGAGTAGATATGAAGCTCTCTTTAAGCCATAAAGATTTTTCTTCCTTAAAGAAATATGGAGTTTGTTCATAGAATATGACATCAACTGACACGTAACATCTTCAGGACAAATGATTATAAGATTTGTGTCCCCATTGGGTATGGGAGTATCGAAGTGAACATATTGGGCAAGGGTGGAGGAACACTCAATTCACACCATAAATGACCCCCCATGGGAGAATATATTTCGGTGGCATATTTTGTTGTCACGCCCCATTTTCGAAACCTGGGCACTGGTACTTCCCAAGTCCCAAACTTAGGTTGCAACAACTTCCTCACCACTTACCAGACTTTGTGAACGGTTAGTGAACTTCCCGAACACCAAACCCGGCTCATGGTGGAGAGGATTTGTTTTTTGAACGGTTGATTTGATTAGGCGGTGACACATCATATACATGGTATCAATGCATACATCCAAGAGACGGACGTATCCTTCCAAGGATAGTCACCCAATATAGCCATATACATCATCCCATATCATACATAAAGAAGTACAATCAACTCAACAACAATGAAGGAAACAAGAGCAAGCTCCAGCAGCTCCTGCATGCACCCTGCTACTAAACACATCCTGAAAAAGGGTGTAAATTATCCGTATGAGCAAACAACAACTCAATGAGTCTAGGACGTGCCAGAAGTAAAACACGGCTTATCAGGGTGCTCTCATAAAGACATCCAAAACAATTATAGGCATGTTATCAACCAAGCATGTTCTTATAGCTAGACATACAATCATGGATGCACGGGTTGAATGGATAAGAAGGTTACCATAAACGAGTACATTATCATAATTGATGTAGGATATGAAATTAAATATGACATGCAAGAGTTCAAGCTTTAGATTATATCAATTTTAAACAATCACAAAATTCTACATCCTACATACGATCAAAAATTCAAAAAGGGGAATCTATGGGGGTCCAAGCCTACACAAGTTTAGGGCCAGATCAAATAAATTTATAAACCAAACAAGCCCAAAGGAGTGTAAGATTCATCCATTCTTGCAAAGGATTATTCCCTATTTCAAGAGATTCACCATGTTTCAATTCAGGATAAAGTCTAGGGTTTACAAAATTGGGGATAATTGGGATTTAGGATTCTTTAGGGTTAATGACCTGAATTTAGGGCTAAAGAGGAGGAAAATAGAGGAAAAATAGAACCCGAGATGAGCCATGTGCGTGGACAACAGCTAGCCCTGGGCACACGTGCGTGACCACTTGTCCGCACGTGTGTGGGGCCCACAAAGTCGGAAAACGACTCATAGGCTAGGATCGTCCAGGGTAGGACTGCCTCCATGCCAAATTTCGTGTCGATCCAATTCACGGTTTGTGCGTGGTGCTCCGCCGAAGTTTCAGCCCCTCTCATGGGCTAGAATCTGAAAATCTGTTGTAGAAGAGAACTTGGGTACAAAAAGGGTCAATTCGAAGATTGGAGGGATGTAGAAGATGATGGATGTGGGTTAAGAAGTGAGGATGATTTGGGATGGTTGTGGCTTCACACCACGGTTGTTAGCCCTTCGAGGAAGGGAGAGTTTCGCAGCCAATTCAATTCTTCAACCCAAAGTGATAAAGAAGAAGAAAAACGCAGAATTTTTATTCATAAACTTCATTGAAAATACCTACATGGGGTTGCTTATTTATAAGAAAACCCTAAGGCTCAAAAGACAATTTTACCCATGCGCCATGTGTGTTCACTAATACTTAAAGTTGAAGTAAATAAAATAATAACTGATCTACGTAATCAAAGCCGTTCATGATGTTTTTAATAATGAGAATAATCAAAACTCAAAATCCTAGATCATCAAGGTAGTGGGCCACAATCATGAGATCTGATGGTAGAATCTATATGATGATCGGGTCCACTCCAATGCTCCATAGCACAGCCCCTAACTGTGATGCCCTCCAAAAATGTTGTCGTTGATCCAAATCGAAAGTGGGGCCCTCCTCCTTGAATATGTGCGTAGGGTGGGGGGGCACGCGCATGATGTCCCCATCAACTCTCCTCGGCTGCAAAGGTTTCGCCACTAGCGAAAGAAAACTCCTGAACCGCTCCAAGATGTCTGCATCAAGTCTCTGAAGCTCCTCCTCAGTGAGCCACGTATTGTCTGAAGCTGGGCGTGACTTCTACTTGACAAGGAACTTTTGAAAGCCGTCGTCCAACGTCGATACTATCTGATGGTCTAGAATATCCTCTATCTCCTCTCTGGGTGTGAGAAGAGTAGGTATGGGAGGTAGAGGCTGGGAAGATGGGTCGGGAAGGGGCCATGGATCAAGGGAAAGGTCTGGGGACAATGTATCAGTGGTCCCTTGAAATGCAACTAGATCCTCCACATTGAATGTGAAACTAATTTCCATGGAAGGTGGAAGATCTACCATGTACGCATTGGGACCATTTCTTTTTATAATTTTGAATGGTCCAGCGCTACGCACGTGTAATTTCCAAACGGCTCCCTGAGGATACTGCTCTGGCCTGATGCGAACCATCACAAAGTCCCCTACATTGAATTCCTTGAATCGTTTATGTTGGTCTGCAGAAATTTTGTAATGTTCATTACTAGTATTGATCTTTCACCTGATTTCTTGATGCAATGAATGAATATGATGTGCGTTTGGTGAGGCCCACTAAATGTTACGTTTGGTTTGGTAGTAAATAATGATCCCACACCACGGAATGCATACATATACTTCACGCATCTAAAGTGGATCCCACAACACAACTAGGCCCCACACATTCCACTATTAAGTAGAAAATAAATCACGATCTCAAACATAAGATCCACATGCCAACGTTGTACAAATTCCACATCATGTTGGGCCACAAGCTTCATGCATAAGTAAAACAAGAATCTCAACTATTACGGCTTGTACAATACAAATGGGCCCCACTAAGTGTGCCCCAATTGACTAGTTGTAGTGTGCAAGGCACACTGCCCACTAGGCAATTGGCCTGCCTAACAGGCCTAAGAAGGGTTCCTAAGGTGTGCTTCCTACTTCCATGTGTTTCTCTCAGTATTGGGCCCACTTGGGCCTTAGTCTTACTTCTTTGGATGGGCCCGGGGCCACATATGGCTTAGGAAAAACAAACGGGCCGCAAGACTGTCCATCACATCTCCAACACCATTAGAAGATGATAGGCTTACATAGCGTGCAAGGCGGACCTCACTAGGCAAGGTAAGGTCCATACAAGACAGCCCACACTAAATGGCCCACCTAAGGTTTTGGGTCCACCACCACCTGAGTTCATTTCCAGGGTTTAGGTGTTGCATTAAATGCTTGGGAAGGTGGTGGACCCCACTAATGTGGCCCCACATGAATTTCCTATCAAACAGATTTTTGGTGCAAGGTTGGTTTTTGGCCATCTTTGATTCCGAATTAAGACCATGTGGGGCCTACTTCTGAAGAAAGAAAATGAGATTTTGGTAGATCCATATAGGAGCTTCAAAACCCACAAGGCGGACCTCATTGGTTGCATCTATACAATTTTTGGTGATGGCCTAAACAATGGTGCTTGGGAGAGATGTTCAGAAATGGTTTTTGGCCATTTTTGGGTGCATCTCACGATCAGATGGGGCCACCTTTCGGCCTGCCACTAGGTGCCCTTGTTAGTCCTATATATGGACTTCAAAACCCACAAGCTGGGAGCCACTGGTTGCGCACACATAATTTTTTGTGCAGGGCCAAACACGAGCATTTCAATTTTCTACGCAGAGTTTTCTGCACAACTGTGCCTGGCCCCATTTTGGGATCTGCTCCCCAATCATGTGGGGTCCACTTTGGCCCAAGAAAAATATTATTTCTTTAGTAATTGGTATAGGTTAAAAGTTCCAAGTGGTGGCCCACACATATCTTGTACATGGGGTCCACCATAGAGGCCCACAGTTGGTCCAAAACTTAAAAAATCATATATGCAGTTTCAAGAATGGATCTGTCCCAACTTTGGGCCCACTTCTCAAACACTTGGGGGCCATTCCTGATGAAGTGGTGGGACATACCAATACTCTAACATGTGAGATAAACATCCCCCATGGTCGGACCCTTCGATACAGAGCATAGGGCCCGCCATGAGGTCTCAAAGAGGCCTACTTGCAACACAGTTAGGTACTTAGAAAAGTTCCACCAAACAGAAAAATACAAAAGAAGAGAATGGTTCCAAAGGCAAGTGGGGCCCATTATTTGGAAAGGCATTGATAAGACATGTATGTTATGCCACAAGGATGTCTAGATTAGACGGCCTAAATAATCACATATAACTGGGTCCCACTCCAAGGTGGGTCCACAATTAGAGGATGAATGCATGTGCAACATACACATCAAGTAGCACATGAGCTGTGTTGATCAAATCTCGATGATCAGATTCTCTGTTGGAAAATCTAAACGAACGGATGGTATTGGAATCCATTATTTAAGTTATGTATAAGTTTCTAGACATTCAGGGTGTTAGATCCATCTGGACCACACATAAAAATTCAAGAGTTACCCTTATGGTCCAAAATTTTCTAAATTCTATCAACAAAGAATCTAACCACAAGGATCGTATATATGATAACTAGCTAACTTAAGTAAACTAAGGAAAAATCTCAAATAGATCTGACCCTTGGAATCACGGATATGGCCCACACAATGTGTAGCCATAACAAGTCCCTAGATACATTTTCGTATGAGGCTAAGATTGCAGTCTTCTGAACTATGATCGAGGCGTATTATACATCGTTGGAAAGCTACTCCGATTTTCTACGAGCCCAATGAATCATATGTTTCTATTGGGTCCATCAAAGGGACAAAAAATGGGTCCGTTTTTGGCAAATCGGGACCATTTGTGCGTTGCTGGATAATAACCCAGTAAAATTGACGCTACGGGAGATTGGATCATCCGATAGACATGGAATTTGATCCAGAGTTAGCGCATAGTGTGGTATATACTACCACAAAGTTTCACTTCAGATCTTAACGCGACTGATTTTATACAATTTTTACAAGTTGTCCAAATAAGAAAACAGGATTATATGTGAATGGTGTGAATAATAACGTACATCCTGGTGGACCATACCGACATGGTCCAACTAGATGACTTCCATGGCTAGCCATACATGCACACAGGGGGCCCCACACATATCAACAAAACACAAAACAAAGAGAGAAAGAGAAGGAAGAGAAGGAGGGGAGGAGGGGGCATAGACTCACCTCAAATGGATGGACGGTCGGATGATGATGAGTGGTCCACTCCCTCTAGGTTTGATGGTGGGCAACACCTTGGCCCCACTCTCTCTCCCTCTCTCAAAATTTCAGAAATTTTCTAAATGTAGCAAAGGTATAAAGTGTAAGAGAGCCCTTACTCTTTTATAGAGAATGGGGGCTGAGGTGGCAAGATGATGTGGCAAATTTGGAGGATCTTATTAGTTCTAAAAGTGAGGTAGAAGGTGGTATATGTTGTGGGTAGTGGATGGATGAAGTGGATGGTGCTAAGCATTCATTTGCCAAGGTGGATGGATAAGGATTGTGGCTTGTAGGTAATGCGTGGTGGATGATCTAGTGGAGTATTTCAATTGGTTGTTTGAAGTGATTTGGCACAAAACAAGATATGCATTGGATGCATGTGTAAGATGAGGTGGTCATGAGTCATGATTAGTTTTTAAGGCATGGGGAGAGGGCTAATGATGGATTTTGGGGTAGAACTTATTTTTATCTCATATGTGCTAGCTCTTCATTTGTCATGTAGTGCTTGTCCTATCTTGTGATAATTCTCATATTCTAAAAAGTAGGCTTTAGGCCCAAATGGTCCCAAGTCCAATGGGCTTAGCACAACAAAGGTTGCTTGTGTTACAAGAGACGCAATTTGGGTCGTGGATTCAACAGGTCGTATCTCACTAATGGAGCATCAAATTGACGCACGGTTTTTACCGTTGCGATCGTAGGGACGATGTGGTCAACATGACAGGAGTTTCGAAGGCATCTGACATAAATCACATGGGTGAGGTTGCTAGGTACACAAGGGTGCTGCGTACAATCAATCGATGATGTAGATCAGGGCATGTGTGTGCTCGAGCCATATTTTAAAGGACTAGGGTCGCACATTTGCTACTTCCGGGATTTGTACACTTGAACTTTCACTCTGATACCATGTTAAACAACCAATTTCTCTAAAAGCTCGAGCTGTTAGAGGATGATATATTAATGTATTTCAAGGGACTTTAACAATGTCAAACAACCACTTTATTTAAAAGCTCGAGCTGTTAGAGGATGGCGTATCAATGTATATCAAGGGACTTTAACACTCCCCCGCATGTGCGGGGTGGAACTCCGCACAAGAATATACTGGACAAGGGTGGAGGGACACTCACAACTCAAGGGAGGCATATTTGCCACTATGAGGATTTGAACACTTGACAGTCTACTCTAGTACCATGTCTAACAACCACTTTCTCTAAAAGCTCGAGCCATTAGAAGATGGTGTATCAATGTATATCAAGGGACTCAACGCTCCAAAGTTGATGCACAAAACACACACAATTGAGCACCTTTGGAGGAATATAATATAAAGGAATTTGAGGACACAAGATAGAGAATAGTAACTTTCCATCTAGGACTGATGAAGGCATCTGATTTATTAGGTGGCATGCAGTTAAGATTAGATCACTCCGGACTATTTTCGGAACCCTCATATTCATCAACAATGCTCTAGTATCCTCAACTAAATGACAGTTCTTAAGTCAGCTACATCATTTTCTTGTGATGTGTGTGCACATGAAATTTGGTGACTAAATGTCAGGAGATGAAATATATGAGTTAAAGCCATGAGATAAATATTCCCTTGCATTATCCGAACATAGAACACGAACTTTTAGAATTGAATTGAGTTTGTGCTTCCATATGAAATTCTTTAAAACAAAAAATTACTTCCGACTTATATTTCATCAAATATAGCCATGTCATACAAGAATAATTATCTATAAAAATATTCTCTCGTCCTCACGAGAAATAAAAAACACTATGGTGCTTACTCAACTCACAAGCCTCACACTCTAATATAGACACATACGACAACGATGAAACTAGACTCTTCAAACTATTTAGGGAGGGATGACCAAGCCTAGAATACTGCTGATGTGGAGATATATCTATCTGCAACGTAGCTCCATTTATATGACTATCGAGGTAATAAGTCCATTTTCTTAATGCCTTTCACCAATCATCCTCCTCGAATTCACAATAAGAATGATGAAATGTGACAGAACAATTTTAAGTATTTGGTTAGTTTAATCACAGATAATAAACTCAAAAGAAATTTAGAGATGAAAGTACTAATGATAATAAAAGCAATGGGGTAGGACAAGCAATACCCAACCCAAATACACAGGATGAAGTACATCCACTTATGTGACTAAAGAAATGGACTACAACTGTTCTAATTGAGACAATACACTATGCTTATCGGTCATATGATTGGAAGTTCCCAAATCAATGATACAAGGAATAATATCAGACGATGCAAGAAAAATGATACTTGATTGTGTGAGAGTAGCTATAGATGATGATGCGTGAGTGAAACAATCCTTGTAGTACTGTAACACCTGTAGTATTGGGCTCAGAAACAGAGGAGATGGGCTTAGAGACATAACCCCCAATGCCATTATCGGAAGAACGAATCTGATTTGCCTAAGCTGGCTTGCCTATAAGGTCCCAACACTTATCAACTGTGTGGTTGCTAAGACGACAATGAGTGCACTGCCGATTACCACGACTACAACCGTGACTACCACTAAAATCTGTACTATGGCCTATCCATTTATTTCTACCTCCAAAGTGACTTTCTCTTGAATCTCTACCACCAAAACGGCCACCATGACCACAACTGCTACCATGACTTCCCCCATCTCCTTTACCGGATGTAGAAACAAATGTATATATAGAACAATCTGATGGAGGCAAACTTTGTATACTAACCGCACGCTGAACACAAGTGAATGCCTCGGTGATGGTTGGGATCTGACTACCTCTAAGGATTTGAATTTGAGCAGGCTCGAACTTAGAATGAAGACCAAAGAAGAATTTGGTAACACAAAATTCCTCTCTCTATCCTTTTATAGTCTTAGAATTGGTAGATGGGGCGGGTACATGTTCGGTTCTTCCTACATGCCTCACAAGGCTGAATAATACTCTCCAATGCTCTTATCCCTCATTGATGAGTGAAGATATTTTGTAGATTGAGTTAAATTCTTTTCCATCTCTTTCGGGTTATCCCAGACTTGCTTTGTTGTCTTGAAAAAGATAACATTCACATTAATCTGAGGCTCCATATTGTTCCATAACAATGCTTTAATTTGAGCATCCTCTGCCACCCATTCTTCTTATTCTATTGAACTTTCTTCAGGTTTTGGACAATTCAAATACTTTAATTTCCTTTTTTCTCGTGAGGAAAACCTCTATCGATGTGGCCCATTGCAAGTAGTTTGCTCCATCGAGTTTAGTTGATGTAATCTGAAAGTTCTTCGACTTAGATGGAGACAAAAGACTAGACTTGGCTTCATTCTTGATGTCTATTGATGTAAGCGAAATCAAACACACAAAGGAAGAACATTTTATTTTTACTTACCCAACATGAATTCCAGAAAACCATGCATATCAACAAACGTGATCACTTGATAGCACTGCTTGATCCAAAAGCTTCACAGGTACATTTGTTTTCTAATCCTTGCCATATGCAACTTTCCCACAAACTTTAGATCTCAGATCTGGCCACATGCACAAATCTGACCACACACACACAATGGCCCACTTTTATCCATCACAATTCTGTTATAAGAAAGTGGACCTCACAAGCATTTATGATACACGATTACACGACCCACCAAACGGTGGTTGGAAGAGAATTCATGTAGATCAACCCCCAACAACTTCAAAAAATCACCTCAAGTAAATGGAAGCAGGAAAAGAGAGGGAACGAGGAAGTTGATGGAAGAGATCAATGCCCGAATCAATTTCGCTCTCTAATACCATGCTGTGAGATTGATACAAGAGAGAGAAGAAGCAAGAATACCCATTGTGTCCTAAACATAGATGGGCCATAGAACAGCTCATATCCTATAACAGTTTCACATGTGATTTCATGCTCAGCAAGCCTGTTTTCAGCTCTTGTTATAGATATGGGCAGTTCACACAATAGCTGTACTAAGGTACAGTGTGGTGCCTGACCTTGTTTGCTTGTGAATTGTGTTGTTAATCATGTATAAGTAGGTTCCCTGCTTTTTTGTGCAACCTAATGCTCAAGCATGACTCTTCATGCATAAGGGTGCATGCACTTCGTTTGCCTACCAATTACCCCTTCGTACCTTACTTTGCTTGCTCATCCTGGAGGGGGCATGCATGTAATAGTTGGGCTGTGGGATCGATTTTGGGTGGGACCCCCAGTATGGGAGTGGTGTCAATGTGAACATCTGCCATGGCCAGTTCCAACTTCCAAGAGCCTGGGTTAAAGAGGAAGGTTGATGTCCGGTGACGTCAATGATATTACTTCTGCAATCCAACATTTGATAGAAAAATCCAAATTGCTGGAAGGCTAAGATGATGATTGCTTCTGTACATGAGTGGTCCCTGATGAATTGACCTGCCTGATTTTTGGGCCAAGTCATCTACATCACAGGGCCCTCCTGATGCATGGCTCAGATGTTGCACTTGCCACGTAGGCATGTGTCACTTGCAAGGGTGTGATGGGGAGGCATGTGTAGGCTCAGCAAAGCTCTCAATAGAATGACACGAGTATAGGATAATAAGAGATCGAATGAAACCAGGTGTGTTGTTTGGCTTTCCTATGAATAATTATCTTTTGTCCTCTCATTGTTCAGGCAGCACGATAGCATCACTACCTTTCATTTCCAGATCTGTTGATACATTAGGCTAGCCTGTCTGCACAGTGCAGTTTCTTACATCATGTTGAAACATAGGGATTAGTGATTTAAATTCTCACTAGGCATTTTAAGTATACTGAGTTTTTTCTCATCTTTCACTTTTGTTGCATACATTGTAACGCAGGTTACCTACTCCATAATGTCTTAACAGCTTGGCTTGGATCTGAAGGGGAATTTTTTTTTCTTTTTTTTGTTAGAGCACACCTGTCTTTAATGATATAACAAAGCTTTGAGTGCCATAGATTCTTCAAAAAATTACAACATATAAATTCCCCTAATTATAATGACTGTGACGGGGTTGGTTTGCTTCATCTTGATGGATGTAACACAAACTGTAACTTGCAGCCACCTGATACACATTCGTCAGTTGATTGCCTATAGTTATATTTTTAATAAGCCATGTGATGGATATTGCACTTTGCAGAGATAATATCTGCAAACCGATTTGTTTCTTTTATGCTTCATGTGTCTGCAGAAAATGATGAATCTCACTAATTGGACCTTTTTACTGTTTTTATTTGTTATTCAGCTGAATGATATGGCAGGTAAATTATCGCCTGAGGATTATGATGCTGACAACTTAAAGGCCATGCATATTCAAGCTGAAGCTTTACTCAAGGATAATGAGAACCGTACATCAGAAATTCCTTCTTCCTTGCCAACTGATTCGTCAGAGGCTGACCAAAGAAATTCATTTGATAAGGCTACCTTGATAAATGAAGGGGCTGACCAAAGGATAGATGATTCTGGGGATGGTGCTGGATTTGCAGACCTGTCAAGGAATGCTGATGGTGGCTCGAGATCAGTTAGATTTTCAACAGTAAGGTATAGTAATGAAGAAGAGGAAACTGAGCAATTCGAACAAGGTGTATATGTAACTTTCATCCAACTTCGCAATGGGACAAAGGTCTTCAAACGAGTCAGATTCAGGTATTCTCTCACCTAATTGGTTTTTCTGCAATAGTTAGATTGCATCACTCAATTGGAATGCAATTTCTGTTCCTTTATTATTATTATTATTATTTTTAAAAGGCTTTCTATTCATTTTTCATGAGGAAATGCATGGTTTTTCAATTATCTGCCATAATGAACAAGAATTTGAATAAATATTTAACTGCTAGTGTTTCTGAAAGGATACAACATGAAACATCTCTGATGCATGTAATCATGTTACACAAAATGCAGCTGATGTTCTTATATTTTGGACTTCTTTTTTTCTTTCTTTCTTTTCTTTTTTATTCTTTTGATCATCTTTTCAATCAAGCTTAAACATTGTATTTGTATCTAATCTTAACTCTCTCATTCATCCTAATGGAAACTGGCAGATGCATCATAGATCAGACTCTTTACTAGGTACTATGCTGAAGAGGACTGATAACCTACAACTGGCTGTATGTTAATTTAACTAAGAATTCATTTTTACAGGCACTTTTCGTTATTAAATATTTGAAGAGAAAATTTGGAAATAAAAAATTCTAATGACATTGAAAAATGTGATGTAACACAAGGCCAGATGCAGTTGATAGTTATCTTAGGGTAAATACCCTCTAGTTTCTTCAACAGTTGTCAGCCACCTTTCTTGACCAGGATCTCTACCCAAACCTGGTATCTCTTCACAAGCCATTCAACCCAGGGGACTCCATTGGTTATTATGCAAACCTCTCTGCATGTATTGCAGCTATGGAGTCCCAGACCTGACGCTTGACAAAGCTGGGTAACAGAAATTCATGATCCCAAAACCCAAATAAAGCGCTAAGAAACCCCTTTTTTCTGGAAATAGGAAACAATGTTAGTACTTAATTGCTTAAAATACATAAGATTACAAGCTAAATGGATTGGTTTGTTTAACATTTAAGCAGAACCACCATATGTTGGTGAAAAGGAATTCAATATTTTTTCACAAATGCATGTTCAAGCGGAAATCTTGTTTATTCAGGTGAAAATCTTGTTTATAGAAGACTGGAATCAAGCAAATGATATCATGCAATGACAGTTGAATAAGAAGCATAAAAATGTGGACTGCATATTAGCAATTGCTTTTGAGCATTGAAGTAGAAGCTTCCCCTGATTGGCATCAGATATGACAATGTCACAACCTGCTGTTGTAATGTATATACATCAGTTCCATTCAAGTACATAGAGCAGTGATCACACAACCACTAAACACTGACTCGTTAAGGTAGCGTGTAGAAGTTCTCCCCAAATCAACTTCTGGTTGAATATTTCAGTGGGAAGACTTTGTTTTGAAGTAGCCACCTAGCCAGGTGTTTAGCAGTGGGAAAACCAAATTCAAAATAACTGGACTACTATTTTCTCTACTTTTCTGCGCCCAAGATCCCATAATTTTCTTATGTAGTTGATCCGTTTCTAATGCATCTGCAGTAAGAAGAGGTTCGTCAATCAGCAGGCGGAAGTGTGGTGGAAGGGAAACAAAGAACGGGTGTTTCAGAAGTACATTTGTCCGGTGACAGACACTGCCGCAACCGGATCACCCATGAGTGTGGCTGCACAGGCTGAGGAAGATGATGCAGCTGCCTCTTCCCAACAATAGTTTCCTGACTTATAATTATAATATCACTGATGAAGACAGCAACCTGCAAAAGATGACCAGCCTTGTATGGGATTATGGATTTTGGCTTTTCGCTGTTTGCGCAAATGCCAAAAGTAGTGTTTGGTTGAGAGAACTATTTTTGGAGAGATGACACGGAAATTGGCCTTTCTTATCCATAAAGAAAACCCAAATCTTGGATTGAGAAAGTATGCGGAGTAGATGAAGATCATGCTGTTTTGACGCAAACAGGCTTGTAATCTTTTCGTTCATTTTCATTCATTTATTCCTTCTAAATATTCCTTCTTCATTTTTTTTTACCTGTAATAGTCTTTCTTGCATCCATTGTACTGTACAGTAGATATATTTCTTTTCAAAACAAAATACTCATGCACTGTAAAGCAATTCTTTTGACATTGTAATTGGTAAGGGCATTGAATCCCTTTACAGTTTTGAGATTTGGTAGGTGATGGTGCAGAGGAACACAGAAGAATGCCTTTTTTAAAGGATACATGTGGCCTATGTTTCTATCTGTTTTGGTGCTTGAGAAAAGCATTAAGACCCCATATGTTGATTGGTCCAACTAAGGAAGCAAGAGACCCACCTAAGGCCACCACCATATTCGATCGACATCAGGAGCGCCATTGCCTAAGTGGACCAATCAGTATTCAGTGGTAATTAGGATGCTCTTTTTTATTATTTATTCCAAGCACTTTGGAATTCCTTATCAATGAAAGATCAACTCGAGGAAGAAGCCACTTCTGCCTTATTGAGAATTGCAAACAATAAAGAATTACTACTTTCATATAATCCCACTTGAGTAACTCGTTGAGTCAACTCAATGAGTGAAATCGAGTTCAGCAGGGGATTTTTGTGTTCTCGAACCCAAAAAAAAAAAAAAAAAAAAAAATCTCAATTGAGCAATTGAACATCTCAGCTGACTCGACCGAGTACGGGAATGGCTGGTGTTTGCAATGAGAGCCTGTTTGGTAGCCTTCAATGCAACACCACGTGTATAAGATTTGTACCCCTCCAAGGGTGGCCGATAAGCCGATTGGACGATCTTCATTGTCCTATCAATGTCTTAAAGCCAAGAGCAAGCAGCAATCTGATAAGTAGGATATTAGGCTGTGACCCACTTATGATGCGGACTGGTAAATGAATGGTTCAGATCTTGCACGCATATGCCACATTGGTGACTTTTAAGGTCACCAATAAATTTGTAGTCCCATCACTGTGACAATGATCAGGCCATATCCAAGATCAAGGGAATTGGACGGCTGTAAGGGTCGGCCACCTCAGAAACAGTGGAACGGTCTAGATTCAGTAATCGAAACTCACAGCCATTAGATGATTGGACTTATCCAACTGCTATGCCTTTTGGTTTATAGCCCATCCACATGGTGGCCCACAATATCCAAACTGATTACAACACTACGGCATTCTTGGGTTTGAACGGGCAGACTTGTGTGCATTTGACACTTGTCTATTCATAAGCGCTATGAGGGCTGCTGCACATCTCATGGCCCTCCTGTATCTTAATCCAGTCCGTCCAAATCATGGACGGAATCCCAGACGAGGCATAGCAAGAGCCAACTGGTGGGCATCACACGGATGAAAGGAAAATGATCAGTAAGCAAATAGGCAAATCGATGGTTTAGATTATCTGTTCAGTGTCATGTTTTTGCCATTCTCCACCAACTGTCTTGATTGATGTCTAGATGTGCCACGTCCACAGCGGATCCGTAGCTACCACAAAGCGGTTACAGATCTAACTAGGGGCAAGAAGATCGCAAATTCAGACCGTCCGTCTAGTGGGTCCCACCATGAATAGCCCAGGATTGAAAACCGTACAGATGGAATGATCACTTCCATCAGTTTTCCTCTTTGACCATTTTCGCGGGTTGAAGGCCTCGGATCGGACGGCTAGGATCGGAGCATTTCGTTTAAAATCATGTTTAGGGAAGAAGATTTTTAAGTCAAGCGCTGATGAAATGACGTCTGGTATATCAACCCAACTGATGCTGAGAGAGGAAGAGAGGGGGGGAGAGAGAGGGTTTAAAAGCGAGAGGAATGCTACAACTGCATCGGCATTAAGACAGCTTGCGATGGTTTCTCTATCGACGTGGTTTCGATACATAGCACACAAGCTCGAGTACTCCGTCTCTGTCAGCTGGAAGGTTCTCTCTCTCTCTCTCTCTCTCTCTCTCTCTCTCTCTCTACTTGTCAGATGGGTTAAAGATGGGACTTATCTTCATCCCAGTGCTTGTTTCCCACTGGGTTTTCGCTGATTCGAAATGGTCTTTCCTTTTTCCTTTCTTGCTTGCCAGTTCTGTTGTGTTTTCTGATGATGCAAGGATTTTTCTTTCTTTCTTTTTTCGTCTGGGTATGGTTGATTTGTCTGATCTGATGAGTAAAAGATGGGTTTTTCTTGACTTTGTTTTTGTTTCTCATTGAGTTTTCTGATTTGATTTGATTTGATTTTTTTTTTTTCTCTTTCTCATCTTCCTTGTTCTGTTGATGTTGGGGTTTGCGTATTTCTTCATATTACTTCTTAGTTCATGTATGATTTGATGAATTTTTTTTTGTTTTTTTCTCATATGGGGTTCGTTGTTTTTTCCTGCTTTGATGAATTACAAATGGGGTTTTCCCAATTTGTTGTCATGTCATGTTCTTTTTTTAAAAAAAATTTGTTATGGGTTTTGTTTTCTGGGTATTGTTGGAATGCATGAAATTTTTTTGGTCCATTTTCTATTATGGTCTTTCTGTTTTGACGAATTATGGTGTGATTTGTCTGGTTTACATGCCTAGAATCTGTTTTGGCTAATACAGATTGGATTTTGATTGGTCTTGATGCTTTTTTATTGTTTGGTTTTCTTTGGCGTGTGATGGAATCTTGTGCACTAATGTAGTGCCCGATGTTCGAAATATTGGTATTGCGCAATATTGGTATTGCGCAATGTATCGCACCCTTGGGATACATATACGTATCAGTTATCGCATGAGATATATCGTTTGTATCGCGTAATTTATCAAACTTTTTGGAAAACATGGGGAAACAATGGGAAAATGGTTGAATCTTTCAATGAAACTTCAGGGATTATTAAAAAAGACCTTAACACACTTTTAAATCATAAAATCTCAAAAAAGAAGTGCACGTAATAGGTTTCCTTTGTATAAGGTCCTAAGGTATGTGTTGTCTGATTGAACTAAAACAACTATATTCAAATATGATGTATAACATTTATAAATGTATCATGACATGCATGAAAACGCAACCAATGCATTCAAAAACAAAATATAGTAGAAATTATAAAACATACCTACCAATGATATGACTGGCTATGACCTAGGCCCACATAGAGTTATGCGGTGGCTTGTAATCATCGTCTCCATCTCGATGGGTTTAGAAAGAATATTAATCCTCCACAAATCGATAGTATTGTGCCCAAGTCATAGTAGAATGGTACTAATTAAGATACTCCCTAACATAACATTGGTACTCATCATCCCCGAACTAAACTAATACTCCCATTCATGGGTACTTTGTAATAGTCATAGTTCGTGGCTGATATGGATCTGGAATGGGCATAGATGGAGCTGCTGGGTATCCATACTGCCCTCCATATCCATATTGCTGCCCATGTACCTGCATGTATGTGGAAGTGAAGTTCTAACCGTAGTAAAAAAATGATGATCCATAACTGCTGAAGTCGCTCTCTACATATCCACTAGCTCCATATCCATACCCATATTGTGGCCAGTGTTCGTGTTGTCGGCGATATTATCGAAATATCGCCGATAATATCGGTATCGCTAGTCTAGCGATACCGAAACCCCATTATTTCGTTTCTCTTCGGATTATCGGCGAAATATCGCAGATATCGGTGAAAAATCGGAGATATCGGCGAAAATCTTGGATTATCGCCGATAATATTGAGATTATCGCACTGTAGCTACCAACCACGATCCCTATCACGGGAAAACTGTAGCCAACAACCCATAAATCCAATAAATAGGTAAGAAAACCCCTCTTTCAAAAAATTGGAAAAAATATCGGAACTAAGAAAACCCTTCTTTCGGAAAAAATATCGGAATCGAGAAGATCGCCTACTTGTTGATCGGAAGTCGGAGCTCGGAAGAACGCCTCGATCAACAGTGCCGGGTGCCATTCCGTTCGGATTTTCAGGTATGAAAATCCCCTTCCTGCATCAATCCTCTTTCAAAAATCCCATTTCTTCGGCGGAGATCTCTCTTCCACGATTTAGGTTTTTTTTTTTTTTTTTTCTTTTCGTAAAGAAAAACCAGCCCGTAATAGATATCGGATTTTTTTCTTTTCTTTTCTTAAAGAAATACCAGCCTGATGAGGCATGCTCACCTACGCACATGCGCACCTTTGTACATGTGTCATGGGAGTGCAATCCGGACGGTCCATGTGATGCAGAATCACATGAAACCTCGTAGGGACAAATTTCATACTGATCTAAAACTCTGGTGGGCTATAGAAAAGGGAAATGCAAATCAAGAGATGAAACATTTTTCTTCTTTCATGGCTCACCAAAGTTTTGGATCAAAGTAAAAGTTGGGCATTACAGGTTTCATGGGGTGCTGCATCTTCATGGGGTGTTGCATCACGTGGACCGTTCAGATTTTGGACTTCCATCATGTATGATGACCCACCAAAAAGTTTGCACCAGTTACGTACGAACTGGTTCGCAGTGAGCGTATATCAACGGATTACGCGGAAAACAATCCGCGCGTTTATAAAGGCAGCCCAACCACCGCATGTAAGGCCCACCATGATTTATTTATTTTATCCACTCCGTCCATACATGTTAACAGATAATTTTAGGCCTTTATAAAAAAAAAAAAATTGAGGCATATCCAATGTTCAAATGGACCACACCATAAGAAACAGTTGAATTGAATGTCTACCGTTGAAAAATATTTGGAGGGCCACGGAAGTTTTGGATCAATCTTATATGTGTTTTCCCTTCATCCATGTCTGTATGATCTTATGAACAGGTTGGATGAAAAATAAACATCACTGTGGGGCCTATAAAGGTTTCAACGGTGGAAATCATTATCCCCACTGTTTACAGTGGTATGATCTACTTAATCTTTGGATATGAATCAATTTTGGGCTCAACCGCTTAAATTAGATGGAAAAACGGATGGACGGCGTGGATATACCACATACATTCAAGGTGGGTCCCAAATAAGTGGTTAATTATGTTTAAACGGTGGTCACTGAATCTCCACTATTTCCTCTTGTGCGGCTGCCCTGAGTTTTGGATCCACATGATTTTTTGTCTGATGTCCTAAAATGATCTAAAAAAACAGATGACGGGGTGGATTTTTTAAAAACATTATGGTGGGCCCCACATAGCATCCCAGTGCAAGAAAGAACCCCCTTGACGCGGATTAGCTGCTGGCGTAGGGACACTTGCTACCGAGGTGACGTCCCCAAGTTCTGTAGGCCCCACCATGATGTATGTGTTGTATCAACACCGTCCATCTATTTTTCTAGACCATTTTTGGGTATGAGACCAAAAATGAGGTATATCTAAATGCCACGAAAGTGGACAATGACGCCCACCATTAAAAACTTCTAAATGCCACAAGTTTTAGATCAAGCTGATATTCGTGTTTTCCCTTCTTTCGTGTTATTTTTAACTTTTGAACGAGTTGGATTTCAAATAACATTATGGCGGGCTTTAGGATAGTTTCAATTGTGGGAATCACTCTTCAACTATTTTCTGTGGTGGGGTCCACTACAGATTTTTATCTACCTCATCCTTTGGTTCATGCCCTAAAATGATATCTCAAAATGGATGGACGGTGTGGATACAACACATACATCATAGTGGGGCCTACAGAACATGGTGACGTCACTTCAGTAGCCGACCGCTACTCAACCTGTCAGTATCTAAGCCGCGTCCGCGCGGATCGGAAACGGATTGGCTATTCCCCTGCCACCAGCCAGTGCTCTGTGGGCCCCACCATGATGTATATGTTTCATCCATGCCGCTCATCTATTTTTATAGATAATTTTACGATATGAGACCAAAAATGAGGTATATCCCAATCTTAAGTGGACCACATTACTGGAAGCAGTGTTGAATGAACATTGACCATTTAAAACTTTTTGGGGCCCATCCAATGAACGTATCGCTTCTTGTACATATCTGGCATGATGATCATATGATAAAAATTAGGCAAATCCACTCATTGGGTGGGACACACCAGTACACCATATCATGCCGTCCATGCATGTTGTCATCAGTGTTTTAAATAGCGGTAGCGTGTTGCGTAGTGTTCAACCCTCTGTAGCGTGTAGCGAAATAGCATAGCGTGTAGCGTAAGCTACACAATACTTCCATTTTTTAATTTTAAAAAATATATATGATAAATATTAAACAGTAAGAAGTTGATGGATAGGATCTTATTATTTTTAAGTTAATACATGTCTCGTGTACAATTTTTTAAGGGCCCGAATTAGGCGGGACTCGGATTGTGAAGTGTAGCACACAAGTGTCAAAGTTTTTTGGGCCCCATCATGATAAATGTGTTATATCCACACCGTCCATCCATTTTGCCAAATAATTTAGGGCATGAACCCAAAAATGAGGCAAATCCAAAGCTCGGGTAGACCGCACCATAAGAAACAACAATAATTAAACATCCACTATTAAAAATTTATTGGGGGCTACAAAAGTTTTAGATCAAGCTGACATGTGTGTTTTCCCTTCATCCATGTCAGTGTGACCCAATTAACAGGTTAGATGGAAAATAAACATTACAGCGGATCGTGTAACAAAATAGTGCAAGTGCATTGTTTAACGTGCACTGCAGAACACAAAATAATAATAATAATAAGTGTGTGGCTGTTTCTATTCCGGAAATGAAAAAGAAGAGGGGGAAACCGAAAGAAAAGAGGGAAAGAAGAGAGAGAGAGAGAGAGAGAGAGAGAGAGAGAGAGAGAGAGAGAGAGAGAAGAAGAAGAAGAAGAAGAATCCGCAGCAGTCCGGGAAGAAGAAGAAGAGGAAGAAGAAGAAGAAGGAGAAGAAGGAAGAGGAGAAGAAAAAGAAAAAGAAAAAAAGAAAAAGGAAGGAGCGTACCTATTTTTGTCTCAAGATGAGATTGAATCGGTGAAAACTGCAAATGTTGAAGCTCCACAGTGATCGGTTTGCCTCTGGAAGCAGTTTTTCAAACTCAAGATCGAAAAGTGGGGAGAGGAGCAACGTCAGCAGCGTCGGTTTGTGCCTGAAAGCAGATTTTTGACCTCAACATTGAAGGGTGGGGAGAGGAGCAGCGTCGGTAGCGTCGGATTGGCCCTGTGAGAGGGCTTTTGGTCTCCAAATGGAAGGGTGGGGAGAGCAGCCGCGTCGGCTGCTTCGGTTTGGGTTGGAAGCCCTTTCGAATTAGGTTTTTTTCTTTTTTAACTTAAGTTTGGCTTGTGGTGTGAGTTCACCACTGTTTCCTGCACTGAAAGAAATATATATATTATATATATATATATTATATATATATATATATATATTATATATATATATATATATATATATATATATATATATACCAAACAGGTAGCGCACGCTACCTGCGCTACACGCTACGTATCCGTAACGTACGCTACGACCCCTGTAGCGCACGCTACAGGAGAAAAACGCTATTTGTAACGCTACGTAGCGAAATCGCTACGCTACTCTACGTAGCGTACGCTATCGCTACGCTACGAGCGCTACTGAAAACACTGGTTGTCATTAGGGTCAGACGTATGCATGGATCGGCCTGCTTCTCGTATCGGGTGATCATCATGGTGTGGCCCACCTTTGATATGAACATAGTATTCTACATATGCGATAAGTTGGTCAAAAAAGAATGGTTGTATCATGATTTACCATACAACAGTTGTATCTGATGATGAGGTTGTTTTGACATTCAAAATACAGGTTGTCCATGTTTTTGGTTCCCCTCTACACCCATGTTTTTACTGTTAACATGTCTTTGATAGTATATCAAATTCATGAAAACGGTGGGACACACCACGATGATCACCCAGTTTGAAAATCAGGATGAACCGATTTTTGGGTGGGCCACAACTTCAAAATCATGAACATGGGACAATGATTACGAGCCACCTCGTCACTCTATGTGGGGATGAAACATTGCCAGAAATGTGTATTTTTTTTTTCAATTCATTTACTTTTGCATGTCTTAATTGTTGTAAGCTTGCATTTGTACTATATAAACTAATTTTGTTTACTATTTGAGTGATTTTTTACGACAACGCATACTTTTTGGCCCCCGTTAAATGGAAACTTCTAATTTAATGCATTCTTTTTGCAAAATTTTCATTCTTGAATATGTAAATGTGTATTTAGGCATGTCCTGAAGTTTCACTGAAAAATTCCACCATTTTCCCCATATTTCCCCCTTTTTCCCTGCATTTCCGGTTATCGGCGATAACGATATTATATCGTTATCTCTGGCCAGCGAAACTTGTAGCGATACCGACAACTCGAACACTGACTGTGGCATAGAGCTGAAGCTACTCTCTTGTGTCTATAATCCATATCCATGTTGTGGCCTATAACTCAAGCTCCCTTACCTCGTTCGTGAACCGAAACTAGAGCCACCTCACTTCCCACGAACGTTTGTGTCCATCATGCATTTTGCTAGTAGCTCCTCAAAATTAGAAAACTTGTGTCTATTTTTTCCATTGTAACCTCTGTCGCTTGTATGTCTTATTGTAGATAAGATGGGGCCATGGTCCTCTTGGATGAGAACCATGGTCAGGGTCCTTTGTAGCATGATTGACACCCCCCCTCCCCAGTGAAAGGGCTAAGAGGCCTCTAAGACTAACTCACACCCTCGTCGCCACAATCCCCGTCGCCAGCATCGCTATTGTCAGCAGCGTCACCATCACCTCCATCGTTGTCATCAGACTTATCACCATCACTGGATCCACCCACCGTATCACTCTCTATCTCGGTGTCGGACAATGTCTCCCTGCCACCTGTCTTGCGTGATAGTGACTGACGCAGACTACCCACTGGACTTCTTGTTAATGGGTTGAATGCCTCATCAGGAGATCTTTGCCACTCCACATGTGCATCAACATTGATCCCTTGTCCTGCTGCCTCCTCCGCAACATGCGGCTCCGGTCGCCCTTCCGTAGTGTCCAAGTCATCCGACCTAACCCACTGGTAAATTAGATTCTTGTTCTCGTCCTCAATAAATGAATATTGTTCGACCACCATCAGATCCAATGGGTCGTGTGCTTTTCTTCTTCTTTCGGATCGAAGCAACCTCTCTTGTAGCTTTATATTGTAGTGGCAATACACTAGCTTCTCAAGCCGGTAGGGTTGAAAGTTGGGCGGGTTAGGTCGGATTGGTGCTCAACCCTAGCCTAACCCAATGTTCCTATACCTCAACCCTAACCCAACCCAACCCAACCCAACCTTAATTCTCAACCCAAGCCCAATCTAAGTGGGCTCGGTTGGGTTGGTCGAGTGGATACATACTAATATTTTTATTATTACATTAGTTTATTATATTTTCAAGACACGTCTTATTTTTTCTACCTATGATTTTATTAATTATATATGTAATTATTTATTGTAAAGAACTTCATTTTTTTTTAAACAAACAAGCTATAATATAGGATAACTACTCCTTTAAAAGTTGTGTTGTGTGGCGCACAATCTATTTGAGAGAGAGAAATCTGGCATATCTTGTTAGCTCAAGTCATCGGAAATGGTGTGGACCAATGAAACCCGACGGCACTAGAATTTCCTATGCCTTCAACACAGATGATCCGCACTCGATTATAACTTATAAGTAACTTATATATCGATCGGGTTCGGGTTGGGTCGAGCAACCCAAGACCTCAACCCGAGCCCGACCCAAGTTTTATCGGGTTGGTGTTTATATAGCCCAAGCCTGAAACTGAACCCGATACATCCTGCCCGAGCCCAACCCAATGTCGGGTTGGTCGGGTTGAACCCGCTTGACTTTCAACCCTAGAAGTCAATCGTACCCCAATATGCCGTGCTTATTTGTGTGGATGAGGGAGGATGTGCTCCAATTTCTTTCATAGGGTGAGGAGGAGACTGTCTACGCGAGTACATGGACAACCAGCCGCTGTAAAACCTCGCAATCAGTTCCGTACATGGCCCACCATTCGCCTGCGAATTTTAAAGTTATTTCATTACTTTTAAATTGTGTAAAATAATATGAAATTTAACTTTAAATGTAGCCACTCACATGTCATCATGGTGGTCCTCGACATCTTTGCGACCTGACACCCGAACATTCTAGTCGCATCGTAAATTTTAACAATATGTTCATGGCATATAGCTGTCAAGGGTAAGTATCGAATCATTAAGTTGCAAATATGGAGAATGTAGGCGAGGAATATATTTACCTCATTACCGAATGTGCCTTTCCTCGAACAGTCAAGAAATAAGTGCTCGTACACTTTATGTACAGCTGATGGGGACATCATGCACACGCCCCCCCACCCTACGCACATATTCGAGGAGGAGGGCCCCACTATCGATCTGGATCAACGACGACATCTATAGAGGGCCTCACAGTTAGGGGTTGTGCTTTAGAGCATTGGAGTGGACCCGATCATCATATGGATTCTACCATCGGATCTCATGATCGTGGCCCACTACCCTAAATGATCTAGGATTTTGAGTTTTGACTATTCTCGTTATTAGAAACATCATGAACGGCTTTGATTGCGTAGATTAGTTATTATTTTATTTTCTTCAGCTTTAAGTATTAGTGTGTGTGCATAGCGCAAGGGTAAAATTGGCTTTTGGGGTTTATGGTTTTCTTATAAATAAGCAACCCCATGTAGGTATTTTTCAATGAAGTTTATGAATAAAAATTCTGCATTTTTCTTCTTTTCTATCTCTTTAGGTTGAATAATCGAATTGGGTGCGAAACTCTCCCTTCCTCGAAGGGCTAACTACCGTGGTGCGAAGCCACAACCATACCAAATCATCCCCACTTCTCTACACCCCACATCCATCATCTTCTACATCCCTCCCATCTTCAAATTCACCCTTTCTCGTACCCAAGCTCTCTTCTACAACAGATTTTCAAATTCTGGCCCGTCAGAGGGGCTGAGACTTTGGCGGAGCACCACGCACAAACCGTTCATCGGATTGACACAAAAATTGGTATGGAAGCGGTCCTACCCTGGCCGATCCTAGCCTAGGAATCACTTTCCGACTTTGTAGGCCCCACACATGTGTGAACGAGTGGTCACACACGTGCTCCCAGGGCCAGTTGCTGTTCACGCACGTGGCTCATCTCAAGTTCCATCTTTCTTTTATTTCTCTCATCTTTAGCTTTAAATCCAGGTCCTTAACCCCAGAGAATCCCAAATCCCAATTATTCCCAAATTTGCAAACCCTAGATTTTCCCCCAAATTGAAACATGGTGAATCTCTTGAATTGGAGAACAATCCTTTGCAAGAATGGATGAATCTTACACTCCTTCGGGCTTGTTTGGTTTATAATTTTATTTGATCTAGCCCTAAACTTGTGTAGGCTTAGACCCCCATAGATTCCCCTTTTTGAATGTTTGATCGTATGTAGGATGTTGAATTTTGTGATTATTTAAAATTGGTATGATCTAAAGCTTGAAATCTTGCTTGTCATATTTAATTTCATGTCTTACATCAATAGCCCTCTTCAGTTCATTGCCAGCATAGAGATTCTTGCTGTAGTGGTATTTTGGATTTCGGAAATAAGCTAAAACCAACATGATTCAAATATTTAAACATTAATATCAAAGCACTGGAGCATATAGACAAAAAAAAAAAAGTATATAAGTACTTACCTGCCTCACATAGTGGGTGAGAAAGTGTCATCTCCCAATGGTCGTTTGTTATTACATGCACCCACTTATATGTGTTCGGGGCTTTAGCCTGGATAGCTTCTTTCATCAATTGTATGAAGGGATACAATGACCCCATCGATGGATTCATTTCATTGTCAACCATCCTCAACATTACATAAATGGGCTCCAGAATACTAACTACACCGTGTACACAATCCCAAAACAAATGACGCAACACGAGCTCTTCTATTCTCCAGGTTACTCTATTTCCCTTCTTAGCCCAAACTGTGTAGTCGTGAGAAGTGAAAAGCTCTTGTAGCTCCTTGTGTTTAAGGAGGCTATTTAAGGCGATATAATTTGTGGCAAACCGCGTTGCCCCAGGGCGCACTATATCCCCACTACACTTCTCACGCATCACGGCTAATAACCACGTGTGGTTGTATATGAAGGTCGTGATGGGTCATGCGTCAGTAATAGTAATCTTCACTGATGGCTTATTCCCGGTTGCCTTTAGCATGAGATCAATACAATGCACTGTGCAGGGGGTCCAATACATATTATACCTATTTTGTATATCCTTCCCTACCTTGACAAGTGCACTCCCATTATCTGTAACAAATTACATAACATTCTTCCTCCCAACATCATTGATGACACGATACATTAATTTGTAAATGTAGTTCACATCTTTAATCTTATCGCTTGCATCTACGGACTTAAAGAATACGGCTCGTCCTCTACAATAGACCATAAAATTTATGACCGATGTCCTCGTCGATCCGCTCCAACCGTCACACATGACAGTGCAACCGTACATCTCCCATGAATGCTTATGTGAATCCACATATTTCTTCATTTCCTCATGTTCTTCACATAAATACTTGCCCATTATCTCAAAGGACGTGGGCGGCTTTAAATCTTCACCCTCACACTACACCTCACTTATCATATTCTTAAAGTGCAGACGCCCTGCTGCATTCACCAGTATTTGATCGTTCGTAATAAACTTCCCAACCTTTTTCTTACATCCTCTCCACTAAACATGTCCTTTAATTTTTTTAGTCCCTCCTGCTTTCTTGTACATCCTCAGATCCGACAGTAAATCCGACACCCGCATGCTACTGCTCCTCCCCATACCCCTATATCTCCCCTGTCATACTCCCCCCTGCTCCATTCCCCCCACCACGTTCATGAGTAGACCCTTCAAATCTAAGCCTACTCTCCTGCCACCTCCTCTCCTACTCCCTATCACAATCATCCCGTATAGATTCCTGAACTGCATGTTTAAAATCAGGATCATCATCTTCATTAATATCCACTACATCCTCCTCTCCTACATATGAAGGTCTCCCCAACTCCTCCCTAATCTCCATCTTTCATGTACGTCGTTCATCTCTTATCTTCACATTTTTTTCAATACAGCTCTTATCTCTTCTCGCACATCTTGTGGGCACTTGGGACAGTCCACAACATTGCGATACCCTCCCGCTAAATGCTCCTTCAAGCGAGTTACCCCCCACTCCTTGAGACATGGCCCCATAAATTACATATACTCTTGAATCGATTATCGGGACTGGGCCAGCCGTATCACCACCCTATATCTAGTTGTGTCCCTCCTCTTCCTCCTGATGTATTTTATCTGTAAAAGAACATCATGTTAAAACTTGTTATCTAAATCTCAGGGGGACCACACAGTAGGGATTTCCACCATCAGAAATTTCCTGAGGCCCACAACAGTTTTGGATGGCGTTGAAAATTGATGGATGGCGTAAAATTAATGGGAAATAGATGGATAGCATGGATAAAACATATACATCATGGTGGGGCCATAGAGCACCATCCAATAGGCGGTAAGCAATTCAAGATAAAAACACATACAATATATAATAAGACACCAAAATTTGATAGTCTTATGCAAGTAGCCATTTTCTTGGGAGTTATTTGATAGTCTCATACATCATGGTGGGCCCCACAAATTTTAGATCAAGCTGATCTTTGTACATTACCCGCATTCAGGTATGTTTGACCTTAACACGGGTTGGATGGAAAATATACATTATCGATCTGCTTCAAGTGGGCCCACAAAAGTTTTTAATGGTGGGCGTTCAATCACACCCCTCAGATAACACCTTAGTGAGTGTCACTCTAACGTGTGGGGCCCACCTCTATGTACTTTTTGTATATCCACACCATATATTTGTTTTCCCATCTCAGTTTAGGGCATGATCCCAAACCTTAAGAATATCCAAATCTCAGGTGGACCATACCACTAGAAACAGTGATGAATGACCATTAAAAACTTTTTATGGGCCACAAAAGTTTTGGATCAAGATGATCTTTGTATTTTCCCTTAATCTAGATCTTATTGACATTATTAACAGGTTGGATTGCAAATAAACAATATGAAAATCGTCCATCTACTTTTTCAGTTATTTTAGGACATGGTCCCAAAAATGAAGCCAACAAATATATCAGGCGGACCACACCACAGGACATAGTGGTCATTGAACTTCCACCATTAAAAGCTTCTTGGCGTCCACTGTAATGTTTATTAACCATCCAACCTATTGATAAGGTCATATAGATTTGGATGAAAGACAAACAAATATCACCTTGATGTAAAACTTGTGGCCCACAAAAGGTTTTCAATGGTCATTAACCACTGTTTCATGTAGTGTGGTCCACCCGACACTTTTATCTTATTCATTTATAGGACCATGGCCTAAAATAAGTTGAAAAAGCATATGAACAGTGTGGATATACAATTCATACATCGAGGTGGGCCCTACAGTGGGTCCCACCCACATCGTTGGTTCCAGGGTCTCACCTAACTTGGGCTTTGCCCGTACTTAGCAAGAGATGGACGGACCTATCAGGGGTTCTATGGGGCTCACTATATTATATATGTTTTATCCATGCCATCCATACATTTTAACAGGTCATTTTAGGGCATGATCCAAAAAAGAGGCAGATTGAAGGCTCAAGTGGACCACACCACATTAAATAGTGGTGATTGAGTTATTTGCCATCTAATCTGTTCAAAACGTTATAGGGCCCTTCATGATGTTTATTTGGCTATCCAACATGTTCATAAGGTCACATAGACTTGAATGAAGGTAAAAAAAATAAATATCAGCTTGATCCAAAACTTGTCCCTACTGAAAAGTTATCAATGGTAAGCGTTCAATCTCCACTGCTTCCTGTGGTGTGGTCCACTTGAGCCTTAAAAAGGTCTCATTTTTTGGACTTGTGACCTAAAATGAGCCTTAAAAAGGTCACGTTGTAGGGCCTCTTCTAGGGAGTTGGGCCCTTGGCAACTCGCTGCTTCTATCTCAAACATCTAGGATCATTGCAGACATAGTTGCACTTTATTTTCTTTATTTGGAGAGGTGAAAACTAGGTTTCCGTTTCTCTTGCAAAAGATGGAGTGACAAGAGGGCCACTCATTATCAGCTCTTTGTTGTCTGATGGTTATATTTCAAATAAGTAAATAAATAAATAAAACAGGGATGCCATGGGAGGCTCCTACAACCAATGGATCACGTCGGTGAGTCACCAACATCAAGAGAGGAATCACCTTGAGAAAGTTTGTGTACATGTGTCTGATGGCGATGCTTTGATTGCATCTTGAATAAACCATGATGCAAGCAAGCACAATATGTATCTGTCATTAAAACAACTTCACCATGTCCAATGTGACACTCCATTCCATCTCGACTCCAAAGTGTGCCACAACTACGTCATGGTATGCACCTCAGGGAATAATTTCTGAACAAGCCTATCCAAGCTTGAGAAAATTGCCCCATATGTAGCATATCCATCCCTAAAATTTGGGAGCAATGCCTACGATAACGTTTCCTCAACGTAGGATACAAGCCATTATTAATAACGTCATTTACTCGTGAGAAATGTCCTAGAGAGTGGATGGCAAAAATCTTGCTTCGAGGAAATTTCATTTTCCTTTTCCAAATTGGTGTCACCATAAATGCCAAAAAGAAGAAAGTAACTTGGAATGTTGACATTAATAAAGTTGTTGAATAAAATGATGTGGGGAAGTTTCTTCATTGTCATCACAGGTTGCACAAGTTACAATAGAAGATATTGCATTTAACTATTTAATTTCAGTGAAGATCTTGTCTATAATATTGCCACATACCAATGAACTGAAGGGGAAATTTTATAGGATAACTATAAGACCAGCCATTTTTTATTGGACAGATTGTTGGGCAGTCAAGAAACAATATGCTTATCGGATGGGCATAATGAAAATGAGGATGTTGAAATGGATTAGTTGCTAGACTAGGATTAGAATTAGGAATAAATGCATTTGAGGAAAACTTAGGAGTTGCACCTATAGGGTAATAAGATGAATGAAAGTAAACTTCAATGGTTTGGCCATGTTCTATGGAGACCAAGAACTGCACTGGTTAGGAGTGAGTCGTTCAAAGGCTCTAAAAGGGCAAGGTCCAAAAGGCCCAAAAGGATGTGGGTGGAGGTAGTAAGAAAAAACCTGAGGCCCTGTTTGGGCAAATGTTTTTAGGCATATTGAGGTGTATGGAATTGGGTGATTTGACGCATTTAATGCTGTCAGTGAACTGTCGGTGTTTTGGGTGTACTCACCAATTCCATGACCAGCTGTGGACGTGTTTGGGTGGTGTGGTATCACAACCATCCCACCACCAATGTTGTTTGGATAGGTGAGGAAATGCTTTCGGTAACTGTCAGAACCACTGGATTGGTGTTTGGCGAGATTGAACACCATTCTTCTTGAAGCAATTTACAGATACTGACACTGTTCAAGGGAAGAAAACGGTGGATATCACGGGCCATGCATTTGGTGGCCCATGCAAACTGAAAACCAATCAGTAAGTTGTCAGGGGCCATGCATCACGGGCCACGCATCACGATCAGAAAATGGTGGATATCACGGGCCAATCTGTCCATGGTGGACCCCATAGTTTCAACGCTTTAGATCACTCAACCATTGAGGCACTCATACAAACCGAAAAGCAAAACCATCGGGGTCGTTCGTTGTACAATGGGAGAAGTTTTTTTTTGTCAAATGCTCCCCTAAAAAAAACTGAGAAAACTGGATGGCCATTGATCATGTTATCTACACCATCGAAACCTTCGGGTAATCGATGTGGCCCCTCTAATGAAGATATTGTTTCAGCTTCTTCACCAGGTGTTTTCAATGGGCAGTTCTACCAATTCAACGGCGTAGATTCTCCACCCAATCGACACATTAGTGGGGCACTAAACCGTTGTATGAAAACATGTTTCATATTAAACAATATCAACTACGTAATTTTATTAAACCGACCTGCTCAGAGAATGTACGCTTCAGAATAAAACAAAAATAGAATGGTCTAGGATGCACGAGAATAGCGAACAGAAAAAATAAATCCACAGGTAAATAAATAAAAGGCAAAAACAAATTAAAATAGACATAAAAAAAAAAAAAAAAAAAAAAGGATAGCCCCGGGAACATACTAAAGGAACCCGCTCCTTAACCCCAAAACAACAACAAATTCACATGTCTAACATCATAGTAAGGAGGGGCAGTCTCAGTGGCAATTGGATTGTCTCCACACCATTGCATACTGTAGGCATGGATAATGACAAACGGATAAACCCAAGGGTGAACCTGTAAACAGTTTAATACGAAAATGAATATAATATAAATAGGTACTAAACAAAAACTCATGATGCCAATGTGCAGACTCAGTACCTGTTCGTATTGATAATGCAAGGAAGAGAACACCATACTCCCAGTCAAATCTACTTTCTCCGTCAACTACCGAAATGCTGAGATTTAACTGTTCATATCTGACTGATGTAAGTACATTATCACTACACACAAAGAGACGATTGCCTATATGCAAAGGGTATTACTCCTCACTGTTAAATTCACCTGTGTCAGAATAGATGTGGTCATTAGCCTCCAAACACACATCTGTTGCCTACACACAGAAACACGTTACCTAAGAAATGATTCAGGACTCCAATCCAGGTTTCAAGTAGTCATACCTGGCCCTTGGTTCAACCGGGAGCAAGAGGCTGGACTTCATTTGTAAGGAACGATACCTCAAAGTAATGGAGGTTAAGCCCGGTATGGATAAAAGAAAGGATCAATGCATGCAATTCTATCACAATTTACACTCAAATTTACAGATAATGAGATTTGTAGTTAAGATGCAGTTATACATGCCATATCAAAGAGTTCGAGGATAAGTTATCTATTGTCTACCAAAATTTAAACAGCAAGTAGTGCAACACCATCCAAAACTACAACTTTATTATTATATATAATATGAAGAATAAAACCAAGATTGCAACTACTAATGCTACCACCACTTCCCCGACTTTCAGGGTGGCATCATCTGTTTGTGTACTCTTGCACACCATGGATCTCGGAATTTCTTGGATAGAATTCCAAGCATCTGTAGGTCAATGTACCTCACCACGTCCCCTGTTAATTAATCCACTGCTTGAACTTGCATAGTTTGCATTACACCATGCGGTTGCATCTTGGAATGTTTTGAACAATCGATGTCTGGCACCGCTAAATCCCTCCACATGCAGTCGTGCCTCATCCCAGGACATATATCCCCGGTCTTCGTCCATTGATTACAACATAGTATTTACTGTTACCCATCTGCATTCACATAAATATGACGAGGATAGGAGAAAATGCATGTTATAATATTCATAAAATGAAAGCATGTGAATATGATAGATTGATAAAACGACATTTAAGCAAATATCATAAATATGTAAACGCAAGCAGAATGTTATAGTGGCTAAGTATCTAACCAACATTTAACACGGATATACATACATCACAAAAAGAGAAGAAACATCACTAACTGTTCCCCACAAAGCAGTATATAGTTATTACAAAACCACAAAATAGAAATTCCTGTTTCGATGCGTAGTAACAGTAATTTAATCCATCAAGAAGAACCCCCACCAATTCCTCCATTCATATCAGACAAGGTTTTTTTCAACTACTCCACCCTCCACTCCGGGCGAAGATTTACGAAAAAGGATGCTAGCTGCTCATCCCGAGTCAGCATCTGACCAACCTCTATAAACTCTTTGTTGGTCAGTCCCTGAACCTCCTTGAGCACATCCAGCACTTTACCAGTGCGGTTCATCTCCTTTCCAAGTCCAAAGTTTCGCATTGCCTCCGCCACACCATCCAGGGAAGTGCCAAGGACGTCACAGGGACGAGCAGCACGCATCCGTTTCGCAGACGCACTCCCACCACGACTACTCTCAGAGTCAGTCCCTCGGTCGGGAGTGCTACGGAATGAACGATTTCCAGTTGCCCGACGTGAATCATTTGAAAAGTCATAATTCCCAATCGAATCTCCGAGATGATCCTCGGAAAGATTGATGGGTACATCCATCTCATCGTCCTGCTCAGTCCAAGAGTCATTCAAATCTTGCTGAATACGAGAGGAAGAGGCAGCCATGTTTCTGCTTCCCTGAGCGTAGCGGCCTGTTGCATGGTTCGAACCAACAGTCGCCGCCAAATTATCTATTCGCTCAATCCGTTTTCCACGTAATCTTTCTGCTCTTGGATGCGACTACAATCAAGAAAGATTTTAGTTTAGTAAACATATTTGATACAATCCTGATTTGTAATGTAAGGGATTGTACGCAATGATTACCTTCAGGTACTCATCCCAGACCTCGTCGGGTGCGGTTACTACCATACGCTTGCTGTCCCAACCGAACCCACTTGCGGCCAACATGTCCTTCAGATCGTTGTACTCACGCTTGCGATACCGCATTCGATTTTGAATGTTTTGCCAGTTTACCGTAATTTGCGTCTTCCTCGACACCTCCGTCGTGGCCTCATTATATGCCTCCTTAAAACCGTTATCTGCTTTTCGGCCTAGAGATATCTGTTCAAGCAAAGCGTCGAATAAAATTGAATCCATGGTCCGGGTCCATTTGATTTTTGCAGCGCGTGATAGTGGCTCAACAAGCGATTTAACAGTCTTCTTGCGTGGAGAGCATCTTGTCAGCAGAACTGGAGTTCTTATTGGGACTGCGTCGGAGGTTGTGTATCTCTTATAGAATAATCAGACATGTCACCTACTGCGTGGATTAACAAACAATTAAAAACCAACTTACACAATAATGAAGTTCAATAGTATACTAGCAACTACGTATTACGGAAAGGATGCTAATTGTATCGAGCAAATATGTATGTAAAAAAATGACAGACTGCATCTCGACAGTCTTCTCTCATATATATATATATATATATATATATATATATATATAAGAGTGCTTGGTTAGCAAGCAAGTGTGAAATTATTTTCTCAGTTTTTTTAAGGTTTTTGTGTGACACTGCTTCAAGCCGATCTTGGTGGAAAGTGGTATCAAAGCCATACTTGTAAGCAGTTTTTTCGGTTTTATTAAAAGCTTTCAGCATTTCTGTTTTCTGAATTATTTCTTTCTGACATATTGTTGGTGATTCGTATCTCCTTTACTAAAAAGAATTAATTCTTGCTTTTATAGTTTTTTAATTAAATTCTACAAGAGGTTCGAGGCTCCCTTGTCGTAATACCCTTTGCCGTTAAGCCAGTCGTGCGTTAGGCCTTTTTTGGGAATTATATTATTGACAAGCCACTCTTGAAACAATTTAATTCTTAAACTATGGAATCCAGAAGAAAATCTTTTTCTGAAGGATCTGCCAATTACCAAAAATTGTCTACATCTGATAGTTTTATTAGCAAAAATTCTGAAAACAAAACCCAAAGTTTTAAATCCAAAATTAATAAATGGTTTTTAGGACAAAAAGCTCCTAAAACCCTCTCTGCTGCAAAACCAAAATCATTATCTTCAACTAGTATTGCTAATGCCGTTTTAGCTTCTAGCCTTGAAGATATTTCTCTAAAAAATCTAGAAGAAATTCGATATTCAGATATCGAACAATCTCTCCAAAATTGGAACCTTCCTAAGATATCAACAAATGAAATATATCAGGAAGGATCCTTCCAAAATGATAACAATCTTGAAACAGATTTTGTTATAAGAACAGAAGAAAAAACTCTTTCTGTTGCTGACAAAAATGAAGATTTGAATTTACTTCCAATAAATGAAATTCTTCAATATGCTCCCAAATATAGCTATATTCATATTGGATTTGTTCAAGTTACTGTTAAACTTTTAACTCGTTTAGGTTTACCAGTTTCCACTATGGTTACTTTGCGTGACCGTAACTTGATTGAGGGGTTTGTAATTAATTACAAGCCTTGGAACTCCTCGTTCAAGTTTTGTGGCTTTTTCTACATAAAAGGCAGCACAGCTCCATTGGGATTTTGAAGGACGAATTAGTCCCTTTTGGAGGAGTGATTTGATTTCTTCATCACAGAGTTGAAGAAGTCGAGAGTCCATTTGGGAAGGATAGGTTTTAGTTGGGATTTGGTTTTCATTAAAGTCTTCTATGTATGGTAAGGAGACTAAATGAGTTTTTCTGTGCCAAAAGGCATTTGGAATTTCTGAGCAAAGTTTTTCAAGGGTTTTTTGAAAGACTTTTAATTGATGTTGAAAATTTGGATGGAGAAGCTGTTTTTGGATTTGAAAATGAGAAATTTCATTTCTCAAGAAGGTAATTTGAGTTTCCTTATGAGAAATACTATTAACAACTTCAGAGAGCAATCCAGTTTGAGGTGGTTTGATAAACTCAAAGAAAACCTCAACTGAATTAATTTTGGTTTGGATACCTTTACTAGTTGTGGTAAAGGGTTGAATTTTTAGAATGAAAGGAGTGCCAAGAATTGCGTCATGTTGCAAATTTTTGACAATTATGAAAGAAAGGGGAATACATTCTCCATTCTTACAAACATGAACGTTTGGAAGTTTATATTCAATATGAGATTCTTGACTATTAACAGTATAAATAATGCTATTAGTTTTCTCACAGAGATGAGTAGGGATTAACCCTTCTCGAAGACAATTTAAGTCAGCACCTGAATCTATTAAGGCAATGACTTCCTTTTGGAAGGATGGTGTAGCCAAGGTGATAGGCGTAAACCATTTTTGAAATTGGTAAGTTGTTAGTGTACTAACAACTTCTGGAGTGAGATATGCATCTATCTCACCAGAAACATCGAATTCAGTATTATTTAATTGCAAGAGTTCTACATCTTTTTTAAGAGTAGAAACTTCCTTTTTAAGAAGATTTACTTCTTTATACAAATCTTGCAAAGTAATTTGAGAAGATGATGTCTGTTTAAGACGGTGAATATGAAGACGTTGATAAACATCTTGCATAGTAGTTTGGTCTTGGTTTACAGATTTTGGAAAGGTAACTTTTTCTTTTTCTTTGGAGGTTTCAAAAGCATTTTCAAGTGCTTTTGTAAGGTATGTTGATTTTTCTTCGGGATCTTGGATTTGGTTTATTAATTCAAGAATTAATTGTTCTTTGGTTGTAATCATTGACACAGTTGGTTTTGAAGTAGAAGAATGATCAGAGTCCTCTGCTTCTGTAGAAAAATTACAGTTGCAAGTTTTTCTACAGTTTTCTTTAGAAGAAGTGCTAGAAGATTGTTGTTCTGCAGCAATCGCTCTTACTCTTCTTTTTGGAGTATTTTTAAAGCAACAATTTACATAATGACCTGGAAGGCCACATTTATAGCATTTGGAAGAAGAAACAGATTTTTTCTTTTGATATCGTGGCTTTGGTTTTGAATATGTTTTTTGGATTGTTTGGCGAGACCTATATTTTTTATAGGTAGGAAAAACATTTTTCTTGTAAGTTTGGGGTTTTTGTTTAGAAGGGGAAACGATTGGATCATACCCAAATTGATAGCAAAAATTTCCCAATTCTTTGCGACCACTGGATTTTTCTCGTTTTAGTTGTTTTTGGAGTTTCATTTCTGTACAGATTCCTAAACCGACTTGGCAAACTACTTGGATTAATTCACCAAAAGTATAGCGACTATAGTTTAGGATTCCGTAATTTGAATCTTTTAGTTTAGTTTTTACCTTTTCAGCAAAAAGAGGAGGTAATCCTAAAACAAATTTTTCTTTCCATATTACATTATTACAAGATGTAATTTTGTAAAGTTTAGAAAGAAAAACATCTTTGTACCATCGAAAATCGGTGAGGGTTCTACATCTAAGATTAAGGAGTTGTTCCTTATTTTTCTCAGACATATCATCGATTGTTCCTACAAAGTGTTGGATGATATTAAGAAGGACTGTAACTTGATCTCCGGTATATATATATGTGTGTGTGTGTGTGTGTGTGGTGTGTGTGTGTGTGTTTCTCAAAAAATAACATCAGTTAATGTATCTGAAGAAATAAAAGGATCCTATGTAGTCCTACTATTTGTTTGCGCGTCAGACCACATTCGGTCTGTAATCTGATCTCGAACATTAATCCACGCAGATTTCTCCTATTGTGTCGCTTGCACTAGCCACTGGCGCTTATCCATTGTTGATATCTCATTTGGTGTAGGATTGCTCTTTGCATCCCCCACGGTTATACCAGCATCCTCCAAATCTTGTCCAGTTTCGTCTTCTTGACGAATGAAATTATGTAGTATACAACATGCTACTACAATCTAAACCTGGGTTTCAAATGGATATTGTGCAGCTATCTTCAAGATAGGAAACCGTCCCTTCATTACTCCAAAACAACGTTCAACTACATTACGCAATTGCACGTGTCGGTAATTGAACAACTCCTTGTTCATAGGTGCTCTCCCGGTTTGATATTCGTGCAAGTGGTATCGAACACCGCGGTAAGGCGCCATGAAACCAGGTGAGTGAGCGTATCCTGCGTCGATGACGAAATATTTTCTTACATTGCGTAAAAGTTAGGGTCATGGGGGTTAGTGTGTTGAGAATGATGTTTAGGGTGAAGAATATTGTATGTTATTTCTGAAGAAACAATTACCATTTGGTACAATTAGTGGATCATCACTCCGGGTCAGCGCGTTACGTAGGACCCGTGCATCCGAAGCGGAACCCTCCCATCCAGCTAGCACGTATAAGAATGTCATGTTAAAAGAACAAGCAGCAAGTACATTCTGAGACACGATACCTTTTCGGTTGCGAAAGCTTGGATGTTGGGATGATTCCACATGAGCGGGAATATGCGTGCCGTCTATTGCACCAACACAATCCTATCGTCGATGACATCGAATTTTAGATATAAGATAATATGACATATATTAGCTTCTACAAAATCAAAACGGAAAATGGCATCCCCTGACGAGACGGTTACCTGAAAATATATTTGCCAGTAAGGATTCGATTGAATCTCCGGCGGGGTTTCAGTACCCGCGTGCTTCACAAAATCAGGGTACAAGGACACTATCGCATTAAGGACATGATGAAAGTGACGACTTACCGTTTCGCCTGAACGTATGAATCTGTGTCCTATCACACGATTACGCACGTTATGTCCTATGGTATGGAGGAAGATCACTACTTGCTCCTCAAGACTAACATGTCGAGTATCGCGTAGGTGCGTTCTGTCACGCAGTACGTCACATAATGAGAAGAAACATTGCCATCTCATCCTCAATTGTGTAAAACAATCATTGTCACTCGTACGCACGATGGAGTTTATAAACCTTGCCCGCTCGTCATCCCCTTGACGCGCCGGTTCTCTTAACATATAGTGACGACAATATTCACCAACTGCAGCTACACATGCGGCCACAGCTTGCACCACCATGGTCTCGGCTACGTCGTCTTCATCGTCGCTATCCATCTCATAAAGTAAAAAATAAAGTTGATGGACCTTGTCAACAACCTAGTATGTGATCAGGTATAATTTCTTCCTAACCCAACTAGAAATTTCATGCCTAGAACCCGTATTTAAAAAAAAAAATTTCGTTAGCTTGTTAGTACACACCAACTGTCAGTACATGCACTATTCTAAAATAACGGACGTATTAAAAGAAAACTCACCAGCAGTACACATTCAATCTGCAAATATATCCTTCCTCATTAATAGGCAAACCTTATTTTCATATATTGCCATATCCAGATTTGTCTCCACTATATGTACGTCTCAGATGCTAAAAACACTGTCCAGGCTAGCACGTGTAGATGCATGTATCGGTGGACAAACCTCTCTTCAAAAATGGGGGAGTTTATATGATACTCAGGCAGTATAGGACACTTGATACGCAGGCACTCGAAGATTGTACACATGGCATGTATAGACTCAACTTAAACAGACCAAATTGTAGAAACCATTGTGGTTAGGTCACAATCAGCAAACCAGATTGGTTGAGGTTTAGATGTTGAAATATGACCAAAACAATGTCTCCCAATTTGATAGATGTAAGTTTTGGTTCACGATAGATCTGAGAATCATAACTAGACTTTCTCTAATGACAAGCAAATCTCATTTAGCCACACAACACATGCCACATAAGGAGAAACAACACCAAATGCAGATGGATTCATCAGATTTCTTGTGAGAAACATACCGACAAGAAATTTATAGATGCATGGATTGTAGAAAGAAATATCAACCATAAGAACAATCTGCAATACTTCTTTCAAACTAAGTTATAGTATAGTTATCTGAAAGGACAAAATGCATGCCAATATCCAAAATCTTCAGAACCTGACCATTACAAAATCTTTTGAACCTTACCACTTCATGCATGAATGTCATACAGCTAGTTGGACGTCAGTGCTTGTTGGTATATGTAGCCTAGAAAGCCAATCAAACATCTATTTTATATGATTAATGGAAGTACTCGCTATGAGATGGTTTCCCATTCCAATATATGGGCAGCATGTATTCCATTTATCTAAATATAGTGTTTTGCTGAGTCCACAGTGTCCATCGATTGACACCGTAGCAAGCTAATGTACATTGGTTCTGAGAGGATGACATTGAGAGATTTGACAGCGCAGTTCCTTGTCCTTTTGAAACCGGTGTGTAGCAAGAGATGAGTTTGAAGAACTCATCAGTAAGGTTTTCATACCACATGATTGACACTGCAATGAGGCCTGGTCTCAACCATCTAAGAGGATGCCAAAATCAACAGGAATCATCATGAAGGAACCACGCTTGTGGCCTCATTGTAAGAGTGTAAAAACTCCATGATCTCCATCTACTCCATCCATCTCTTGACCTTTAACCTGATCTATGCCATGGACCTGTAGGCTATCCTGGGCAACCTCGACTCACCCAAGGTTAGTCTCAAGAGATGACAAAGCTAAGTGCTGTGAGTCTACAAAAAGAAAAGTGGAGTACGCCCATGTAATGGTACCAAAAGCAAAAGGCTTGCTAGGTCATATTATCGGTGTTTTGCATTGACATTTCATTGGTACCAAAAGCAAAAGAATCATAAACCACCATCATTTGAAAGAGCTAGCTAAACCAAACATGTTTTTTTTTTTTTTTTTCAAATGAATAACCATACTGAGAAACACAAAAAACATTTAGCCACACAACACAGGCCACACATATAATGACAAGCAAATCTCATTTAGCCACACAACACATGCCGCACAAATAATGACAAGCAAATCTCATTTAGCCACACAACACATGCCACACAAATAATGACAAGAAAATCTCATTTAGCCACACAACACATGCCACCTAAGGAGAAACAACAGAAAATGCAGATGGATTCAAAAGATTTCTTGTGAGAAACAGAGGGTAGTAGAGCATTTATAGATGCATGAATTGTAGAAAGAAATATCAACCATAAGAACAATCTGCAATAATTCTTTCACACTGATTTATAGTATAGTTATCTGAAGGACAAAATGCATGCCAATATCCAAAATCTTCAGAACCTTACCATTACAAAATCTTTTGAACCTTACCAATTCATGCATGAATGTCATACAGCTAGTTGGACGACAGTGCTTGTTGGTATATGTAGCCTGGAAAGCCAATCAAACATACACTGTATATGATTAATGGAAGCACTCGCTATGAGATGGTTTCCCATTCCAACATCTTGCACACCATGTGTTCCATTTATCTAAATACAGTGTTTTGCTGAGTCCACAGTGTCCACAGATTGACCCCGTAGCAAGCTAATGTGCATTGGTTCTGAGGGATTTCTGGCAGCCCATTATTTAGCTCGTTTGTAATGGAAGTTTTCCGAGAGGACTTCCACCATAAGTTGCATGTTTACTGTATCAAACTAAGCTATCCATTCTATTATGTAGGAAATAGTTGACAGTAAAGTTATGGAGATTAATCCATCAGATATTCAGGTCCATGTAACTTCGGTCAGGTGAAATGGATCCAACTATCTTATTAGCTTCTAAATTTGTGCATGAGTTACAAACTATGAAAGGAAAACAAGAGTATTTAATTGGAAGTAAACCTAGGCATGCATGCATCCAGGGAATGCACAAACTATAATAAGGAATTTTAGCAGAAAATCTGCACAACGGTGAAGAAAGCCCACTTGAATACATTAGCAGAATCCCCATCAGCAATCACCTCAATCAATAAGGACAACATGAAGAGGCAGAGACAATAACAAAATTATTTTTCATATGAAAAAAACTATCCTTCAAAGAACACCAGAAGCCTCAAATGCCCCAGCACTCATGACCCGATGCACAACTGATCACTAAATAATGGACAACATTCAAACCAAGAAGCATCCATTACTTCTGGAGAATCAGACAGAAGGCTTGCAAAGGATACAGAAACCTTACGCGTGAACATCAAAGATACCCATGTCCAGAAAAAATGCAATAACATCTGACACCAAAAACAAATTCTTCACCAAAAATAACAGTAATCCTGTGAAAATTTTCAATGTTTCAACATACAATTTGCATGTCAGATACCTCCACCCAATACTAACAATACTCATTTCTATGAAATCTAGAGATTACCAACTAGAAGCAAAATTAACCAAACAAATAACAAAAACCATATGAAAAAACCCTGGAATCCAACATAAAAGAACATACGAAAGACCCCTTTTTGGCCCCTCTTTGCAATACCCATGTCCAAAAATCGAGAAGTTTCAAACCAGGAGATAGGAAAACAAACAGAAGAACACGTAAGAAGCCCATATGAAGGCCAGAAAACTCCAACCAGAAGTAAATCCACAGGTCTCTCAAAACAGGATATTTGTGCAACTTCACAAAAAGCATATCAGATTTCTCCAAAATCGGAAAAATTTTACAAGTAAAAAGCCCATCTGAAGATTGGAGATCGCCTATATCCATGCATAAGAAGCCCAGAAATCTCCAACCACAAGCAAATTCACCATATTAATAACAATACACGTCAAACTACTTCCTTCCAGCATAGACGTTCTGAGTTCGAATCTTATTTGCAGTATCCATCTCTAGAACAGGTGAAATTTCAAAACAGAACTGAAATCATTTCGTAAACAACAAAACCCATATGAAAAATGTCAAACCCATTTGCAACTTTCCATTGTTCCAATACAAAATAGCGTACAGGAAACTCAGAACCACTGCAACATCTATCTACACCAAAGAAAGAAGAACACAAGAACCAACCAGAAGCAAATTCATCACAAAAACAACAAAACCCATATGGAACCCAAAGCTACCGGAGAATGGATAGTTCTTTGAAGGATAGTTTGGGAACACCTACCTCACACAACGCCCACGGCAGCGCGCGAAACGATACCTCTCTACCCAGCAAGAACGGGCCTCGAACATGCATCCCTCTATATAGGAGCGATTTCGCGCCAAACACCTCTACCATGGCCTCTCTCCCGCCATCTCTAGGGATTGAGAAATCCCATCGGTCGCCGTACGAGTAGATTTGGTTTCGCTGTGGATGGGAAGGATGTGAGAGAGCCGGCATCGATTCCAAGGAGGGATTTCGCAATCCCTCCATATCTCGCTGAATACATCGAAGAGCTGTCAAGTACCTGCAGTCGACGCCGCCCAAACACGAGGGGGGGTAGGGTCGGTGGGATTTGACAATCCTATCCCTCCTAATACGTGTTAATACACCTTAACACGTTTGCCCAAACAGGCCCTGAGGATCTATGGTTTAAATGATGATTTTGTTTGGGATAGAGTTGACGGTGTAACAGTATTCATGTAGCTGACCCTAATAAGTTAGGATACTGCTTTGGTGGTGTTGTCTTTAATGGCATGACCAGTTTATTAACTTTTAGATGATCAGCTCTTGATCTCTTTGTTAATAATAAAGATAGGGGTGAATATGCATGTTTTATCTTTGTTAATCATAGGAATGTGTGTTTTTTCTTTTCTTTTCTTTTCTTTCCTTTCCTTTTTTTTTTCCCCTTTCTTTCTGGTTTCTTGTTTCACATCATCTCTTCTTCAATTTCTATTCAGTTTCTATTCGTTTAGGTAAGAATTGCAACTGAGGTTCCTTGGTTGAAAACACTGGTTTTGGTTTCATCTGTTTGTCCATGGTCTTTGCCTGCATGGGGATGGTAATTCCTCTTTGGGTTATTGGAAATACCAATGAAATAAAATAAAATAAATTGTTGTGGGGATGTTAACAAGAAGTTGGCAAAGCCTTATTTATTTGAATATTTATTATCTTATGATTTTACCTAGGTGGCTTGTTTATTTTTCCTCTAACATTCTACCATTTGTCAAATTTCAAACTGTAGGTGCTTCACCATTAGATGCCACAAACTAGACATGTTTTTGGTCATTAACATGTAGTATCTCCATCTATCTTAGTGTTGACTGCTAGAACTTGCACATTTAGGATAGTATTTCTGTAAATTTGCCTGTTTCTATTACTTTACACTTGTCCAGTCAAGCCAACTTCCGTGAATGCAAGCAGAACCACATGTCCACCACTCGGAATGAGAATATGATTACAACAAGTGCCATCCATATTTTGCAGGATACGCCATACATCTCTGCCTCTGCACATACTCATTGGTGCGGTTCTGTTCTCATTATGGGGTAAATTTACTCGTTAGGAACCTTCTGGGAAAATATGCTGTGAGAAAACACCCCTGATATCACTGTCTTACCACTACAGCGATGGGTGCACCAGGGTAAAAATGCTAAGCTTCGAGCAAAATAGTTTCCAATTAATTATCCCAAAAAGTCAGCTACTGTAATGCTAGCACAATGTCAGAGGCTGTTTTTACCATGGTATATTTCACTGCTGGCTCTAAACGGTCTGTAAGTAAATTGGTCCACCCGAACAGATAGGATACTAATATTCTAGCTTGTCACAGACTTATGCATTCTGCTTTTTATACTGCTATGAAGGATGAAAAACTACAATTTCCCTTCCTTTAGAAGTGCCTTGACAGAACTTTTGGCATGATGCAGAGCTATCAAATAGGTCAAATCACTGACAGAGAAGTTGGTGACAGTGTCTGGAAACATGTGTTTCAAGGCAAGTTGACAACAATCTTGCATTGGAATAAAGGAGGAGAGATGGCACCAACAATAGGGCAGCAGGGCGGGACTCTTCTTGTTCGGAAATTTCCATCTGTGGACCCAACGTACTTTCACTTATCAGCCATTTAAATTTATCTAAATTTCTTTTTTATTTCCTTTTGGGATGAAATTTCAATTTGTCATAGACTCAGATGACGAAACTGTGTGCTGCAGTAAGATTATTTTGCAATCCTGATACATGGTTTCAATTAAAAACTGTTGGTGCTCAAATTTCATGTATTAATCATTTATCGATGGAATTAATTCATGTTCTTATTGGATCATGTCACCATATTTACATTCCTTGTCTCATCATACTAATTTATTTACTTATTTTTATCAGTCTCATCTTGAACTAATAAGGCTTGCTAGTAATAGCACTATTGTATTATTTTGGCTTAAGAATCATCTCTGTGATGAATGATTTGTAGTTGTTATTGATTTGCAGACACGTTTCAGCAAGCAAACTGTCTAATTAACTATGCGGATTCCAACTAATGTATATGGGGGACCCAATCTCTCCATTAATTACTGTCCCCACCTGATAAGGCCTGTAACTGTCTAGTTTCTGTTGGAATAAACTTTTTTTGACTTCCACAAGAGGGAAAAATAAAAAGGACCATTTGATTTATCATCTCTTTTGTTACAATTGTAGCCTAGGGCATTTTTCATTTTCCAATTTCCGGTGTAATTCAGTGGAGCCTAGTAGCTATGCTTAGATGTGGGTTTTTGGAACCAAAGTTGTGTTCTTGGCTCATTAAGTCATGTGACCTGTTGGTGGATGATTTCCTCTGTCCCTTATTGGAGTCCACCCCCTTATTGGAGTCCGTCTTTAAGGTATCTCTTCGTCCGTTGGCGGATTTTGATGAAATCATGTTTGCTGGTCAGATCTACTGGAATGGCCCAGTTGTGTCATTGGTCAGATGTGTGGATTGGCCGTTGTTTGGGAAATCCGAGGTGTGGGCCGATCTTCTAGATCCCCCCTTCAAGCTCTAGTGCAATGAAGTGTTGGGTGCCATAGGATCTTGCTTGGTGAGATGATCATTGCCGATGAGGCCACTGACCTCTAGTCTGATCTGTGAGAAGGGATAGAATTCTTGTCCGACGGAGTAATTTGATAACTTTCGGAATCCCTCCCAATATTGGTTGGTGATGTGAAGTTTTCCATTCGAGTTGCCAGAGCAAAGTTCGGGGGCCCAGATCTCTTGGATGTCTCATACTGGCTTTCAAGGTGGGACGACCAAAACCCACAATGGATCAATCGGTCTTCAGGTGGTGCTGTCAGTCTAAGTTCCTAGAGTTGATGATGGACTCGCAGTATTGTGTTATCTCAACCCTAGTTGTGTAGAGCGGGATCCACGTGTAGGCAATGATGTCCATCTGTTTGGTTTCGATGCTCCGCAGACTCAGATGAACATCATAATCTAGAGACTCCATCCTCATCTCCCTCTCTAGTTGTACCAGACGCTTGGCCCGCTCTTCTAGACCGTCAGATCAAGGGGTCTCCTTCTCATCCTATGGTTGAGATGGCGGACAAGGTGGTCGATTCTCCATTGTTGGATGTTGAGACAGACGTCAAGCTACATGTCATCATATCGATATTTCACTCATCCCAGGAGGGATAGATGGTTGATCCGGCGAGCATCTCGAATTCGATCGTATCACCAATTGGACGCCAAAGCCCAACCCCATCTTTAGAGGATCCATCGGACTAACCCGCATTTGTCGCCTCTATTTAACAACTCTTCTCAAGTATTATTCCTTTGTTTCCAACTGTGGACACGTGTTTGATAGAAAGGTTGCTTGCATTTCCCTTTTCTGAAGAAGTTTGTCGGAAGAGGACACATGGTGGGTGCGAGGTCGAAGCATGCCTGTCCTTTCTCCTAATTTATTGCGCCTGCTGCCTTTGCTCTTCTCATCACTCTGAATGCCAATGAACCCCTTCCACGTGGCTTCCTTGCCCCCGATATTTGTTGCGATGTTTTCAATGGCGTCGGGCCTACTTTATTTCCTAATGGTGACCTTGGGAGAGACTCTAACCCTTATCTTTACCATCAGTTCATCACTGTCTACCATCTCTTCCACCCTCTCTAGCCCCAGTGGCCCTTAATCAGATAATGTGCCAGGTGAATTTGATCAACTATGGGAATGTTCATCGCATGTCAACTCTTCACCCTATGTGAATGTTTTACTTCTTCTCACAAGCCCTCCACGTGTGGTCTCTCGCTCTATCCCCCTTTTGTCCCTATCCCATCTCAATCCCCTTTCTCTTCACTGCCTTGCGTCCTCCCTTCCATTCCTTATTCATTGTTCTCGAGGCAGGGATGATTCCATCCCTAGCCCTCTCCAGGATGGGGGTGTAGGTTTCCTGGATTCCCCTTCTACTTTTGCTTACGTGGGAGCTCTGGATATTTCACCCCTTCGGGCGGCCCTTTGTTACGAGGATGCTCAGCCCCTCTTAGGGTCTCCTAATCCCTTTCCCTCCTCTCCAGAGAGAATGCAAATCCTAGTGGACATGGTTAAAGGTTAGAAATGGGTAAGGGAAGCTCTTTGCCATGTTGACAGGATTTTAGGTGTGGTCTTTGCTAACAGGAACATTGATTATATAGCTCTTTTGCAAATGATGGAGGAGAGAGGTATTAGGTTGACTAATGTAGTGGGTCAAAGCCACTCCCCTAAATCCTACAAAGGTTGTAGGCAGCTCGTAAACCCGGGGTTCAGTCTAGGTGGGGATGCTGTTTTGGTCCCAATAAACAACAAAAAAGGGAGAGTGGTTAGACTTATGTCCCAGTGAAGCTTTTATGTTGGAACGTGAGGAGTCTAGGTTGCCCCAAAAAGAGTCCCTTGTTAAGAATTTGTGCGTTAAATTTAAAGCTAGTATTATTGCACTCCAAGAGTTTAAGCTCCAAGAGTCTAAGCTCTAATTGAATGATCGGGGTGTTGTCAAGTCCGATTGGGGTCGTCGGGGTGTTAAGCGTGTTGCCTTAGGGGCCTCGAGAAGTATCCTCTTAATGTGGAATCCTTTCCTCTGGAGTAAAGAAGATAGTTGGTTGGGTTGTTTTTTTGGTTAATGTGGTCTTTTGTGTTCCATCTTCTAGCTTTAGATGGATTTTCTTGGGAATCTATGACCGCAACAAACCTTCTTTGTGCCCTTCTTTCTTGGATGGAAGTATCCTTTGTGTGGGATAGGTGGCAGCTTCCCTAGTGCATGGGGGGAACTTCAATGTTATCCGCTTCTCTCATGAGAAGTCGAGCGGTGGTAAGATCTCTCAAAGCATGCGTGGTTTTAACGATCGGATCCTCCAACATGGCCTTTTGGTTCTTCTACTCGGTGGTATTCAATTCTCCTATTCAAATGGGCAATCTCCTCCAGCCATGTCCCTTTTGGACAGATTCATTGTCTTCCCTTAGTGGATCCAAAAGAGGTTGATGAGATTAATGGGGGTTCCTAAACCCTTTCGCTTTGTGTTAGCCTGGCTCTAACTAGAAGGGTTTTAGTCCTTAGCCTCTGAATGGTGAACGTCTTTCCATGTTGTAGGTCATGCAGGCTTTGTCCTGTTTTAGAAAATGGAGTTGCTGAAGGCAAAATTATCCTCTTGGAAGCATGAAGTTTTCGACTCTCAAGAGCAAGAGATGGATGCAATTCTTGGGGAGATTCAAGCTTTAAACATAAAGGAAGAAGCTGGCATCCTTTCGGAGGATGATCGCCTAACCAAAGCTAAGTTATCTATCGAGTACTCTTCTAGAGTTAAGGAATTAGATATTAAATGGCTCCAACACTCGAGAGCTCTCTGGGTCAAGGAAGTGATAGGAATACCAATTGTTTTCATGGCATAGCGAGTGCTCAAGCTAGGTCCAATTGCTTCTCTTCTCTCTTATCAATGATAAGAGAGTTTCCAATAAAGACTATTTCTAACGCTATTGTCGATTAATTCTCTAACCTGCTAATTGATGAGGGTAAAGTTAGGTTGTCTGTCCATAACCTTGAATTTATTCCCTTTCCCCTGAGGAGGTCTTTTGCCTTGAAATTCTTGTCCGGTTAGAGGAAATCAAAGAGGCTGTGTGGGAGTTTGGGTGGGGCAAAGCCCCAGGCCCAGACAATGTTCCGTTGGGTCTCTTCCAATCTTTATGGGACCTAGTTTATAATGATCTATTTAACTTCGTTGTTGAATTCCTTGAATTGGCATGTTTATCATCTGAATTAGTGTGCACCTCTTTGGCCTTAATTCTTAAATGTTCGAGCGCTGCTTCCTTAAAGAATTTTAGGCCTATTAGCTTTGATCAGGGGGCCTGCAAAATTTTGTCTAAAACCTTAAGTCAAAGGATAAGGCTAGTTTTACCCGAGGTGATTTTGGCCTTTCAGAGTGCCTTTATTTCAAGTCGACAAATCTTAGACAATGCCTTGATAGCTCACGAGTGGCTTCACTCTTGCCAACCAAAGGCGAGGTCTACAAATTGGACATGGAAAAGGCTTACGACCATGTCAATTGGGATTTTCTTGACTATAAATTAAGCAGAATAGGCTTTGGAACCAAATGGAAAAGTTAGATCTGATGTTGCATTTCCTTAGACATGGTTCTCATTAACAGTTCTCCTTTTGTTTTGTTTTGTTTTGTTTTTTTTTTTTTTTTTAAATCTTTCCGTGGAATGCATCAAGGGGACCCCTTCTCCCCATTTCTTTTTGTTATTACATTTGAAGCTCTTTGTAGGTTACTATCTCGTGGTCAATCAATAGGCCTGTTTAGAGGTTTCACTATAGTCAACCTTCCATATCATCTCTCATTTACAATTTGCAAAGGATACAATTTCGTTCCACGTGGTTTATGCCACTATGGTGGCTAACCTAAGTTTCAGTCTGCTGGTTTGAGTTGGTCTCTAGGTTGAAATTAACCCGAGTCTGAGATCCTAGGAATCCACACTCTCTAGAAGATTTCTCCTCTCTTATTGATATCTTTGGTTGGTTGCCTCGCTTGGGGCTGGTTGAGAGAATGGAGTGTAAGCTTAGCCCCTAGAAGACTAAGCTTTTCTTGTTTTGGGGGGGGGGGGGGGGGGGGGGGGGGGGAGAAGCTTACTCTTATCAAATCATGCCTATTCTCTATGTTACTTTATTTCATGTCCCTTTTTACATGTCCCAAGGTTGTGCTTGAGTACATAGATGGACTCAAAAGAGATTATATGTGGCAAGGAGGAGCCTCCAATGGCAAGTTTCACCTCCTCAACTAGAAAGATGTTTGTCGTCCTTTTAAGGAAGGGGGTGTTGGGATTAAAAGGCTTGACTTGGTTAATTTTTCCCTACTGGGTAAATAGGTCTGGAAATTTGGCACTGAGGAGTCTAGTCTTTGGCGTTCCATTATTGCAGCCAAATATGGACCGTCCCTAGTGGGATGGTGGGAGAAAGACTCCTCATTTTATCGTGCCTCTTTCATCTAGAAAGCTATTTATCGGACTACCCCTAAGGTTGGAAATGGTATCAAATTTTCTATAGGGGATGGTTCTAAGGTCTAGTTTTGGTTGGATATATGGTGTGAGATTTCTTTGCTCTGGTTGATTTTCCCGGAATTGGCAGCCCTTTCCCCCTCGGCTAATATATCCATTGTCAATTATTTTTCTTTTGTCAATGGCGATGGCATGTGGGCTCCTTGTTGGAGAAACCTTCTCAATTCCAAAATCGATAGCTTGTTTAACCTCTTGTCTCCATTGCAGGGTCTTTCGACTCAGCTAGATGTCAAGGATTCGATGGCCTAGAAGTTTGAGAAGTCTAAAAGATTTCCGGTCCGTTCTCTTTATCTAGCCCCGTCCCCTCTTGACTCCAGCAGCAATTCCTTCTACTCTTCCCTCGTCTAGTCCCCGAGTGCCCTGTCGAAGGTGGCTGCGTTCACCTAGTTAGTAGGGAGAAAGAAGATACTCGCGGTGGATAATCTTCAGAAGAGGGGCATAGTGATCCCTAATGCTGGTAGCATGTGCCTCGATGCAAAGGAGTATGTGGGTCCTCTCTTTATTCACCGCTCCTCTAGGATTGCCAGGTTGGGCATTTGGCAAGCAGTGGGAGTCTCCTGGGTCATGCCGGTTTTGATTGACTCCCTCTTTTAGGCTTAGTATGGGGACCCAGGTGGTGGTTTCTCTCCTCGAAAGTGGAGGTTAGAGTTGTTGGCTTCACTTTGGTCTCTTTGGTTGGAAAGGAACAACTATGACTTCCGAAATCTATGTTGCGCTCTGGGAGATGTCATCAATAGGGTGCTAGTCATTGCATGAGTGATCTTCTTGAGTGTTGGGTTTGGGCTTGGGGCTGTGCTTTCCAACCCCTTTGTATTTTGTAGTTTTTCTACTCTCCTATTATATAGGTTTTCCTCACTTTTTTTTTTTTTTTTTCATTCTTTTTTTATCTTTCTTTTCTTTTGTTTTGGCTTTGTTGGTTTTGTGATTTTTTTTTTTTTTTTTTCCTCTAGCTTTTTTTTTTTTTTGGCCTCTAGCAAATATAAATATATATATCTTTCATATATATATATATATATATAAAAGTAAATGAGCCATAATTATCTTTTCAAGGTGTTTGTTTAAGAGAGAATTACGGCGCAAAAAACGAGAATCAAATACACGTAAAGTAAACAGGTTAAGGAAATTATAATCATTACATTTTTATATACCTATAGGCCCATTTTTACAGTGATGGCCCTGTAAAACAAACAATGGTATAATATAATCATTGTAGTCAAATGTTAGTAATGTCACCACACAGTTATAGGGTAAGTGATCATTACCCATTTCCAGCCAATTACTGTTGTAATTGGAAAACCAAACAGGCCTTAGGGTATTTTGTGTCTGAAAGATTTGGTTGATACTTTTAGCTTGGGAATTTAATCATTGCAAACTTGCGTTTTGAGATTATTATTTTTTCCCATCCAAAATAAAGCGAGAATATGTGGATTAGTCCTTCAGTCCTACTGGGCATCAGCTTCCATAAGAACAGTTTATCTTAGGGATAGATCCTTCAAGTTTCAACTCTCCTAAAGGAATTCAGATGTTGGTTTTGAGTGCCCTTTCACATGCATGCTCTCAAAATGGTTACAATAGCTTTCTTCAAAGCCCAAGGTGAACCACCTCTTGCTCCTTCCTCCAACCACTTCCTTTATTCCATCAAAGCCACTTCTGCGCTGTAGTTTTGTGAGTTTTTACTCTGGATATCGGAGTTTCTTTGGAACATGGCTTAGATAATTTAATATCTATTTTCAGCAAATATAAATACATCTTAACTATCTTAAATACTATTTTATATAGATGCTTGCTAGGATTTCCTGGTTCTGATAGTTTTTAGAACTGCAATTTCCTTGCACCCCTCTTTGGTTTGTGCAACCAAAACCTGACATTGGAAGTTGAGTAAATGTGTATATCAGTGGCCCTTTATTGCCATCCAATTAAATTTGTTGGAAATGATGGCCTCTTGATTGAAATATTTTTTTAAAAAAGTAACACTACCAGGGATTGAACCTGGATCACTCAAACTACACTGTCTCCACCAGCTCATTTAACGAACAGGAGACTCTTGATTGAAATATCAATTGGATAAATCATATTGTATCTAGTTCATTGGTATTGGAAATGTCTGATTGTTCTTTTTGAGTGCTTTTATGTATTATTTTCCTTTGTGACTATCATAGAATATCTGTCACTTTGTTGGTAATTTTTGCAGTCTTTTGATGTATCTGTATCCATTTCAGCCGTGTTTTTGTGGGAGATGTTATTGTGTTGAAAGACCCTGAGAACTCAAATAAGTATCTTGTTAGAAGGTTGGCTGCCATAGAAGGGTATGAGATGGTATCTACAGACGTGAAAGACACGCCTTTTGTTCTAGAGAAGGATCAGTGTTGGGTGCTGTCAGATAATGAGTCTATAAAGCCAAAGGTAGCCATCATTGAATTATCTTCCGAAAAATTCTATTCAGATTATGACTTTTTATTTTGCATGTATAATACTATAATTCTAGCCCAAATGGATTGAGATGCCTTTTTCTAACCAGTGTCTGTATGCTAGGATGTTTGCCGACAAGGTTATAACACATTGCACGATAATTTGCTATGATATACAAGTCGGGAAAGAAACTTTGAAATCCCTTGAGAAATAAAATCCAATGTCCAGAGTTGCTATGCATGGAAAATGGCAAGTTACCATGCAATGGTTTGTAGGAGAACATCCTTTCTTTTGGCTGTATCGCCTTGTTTCTATATAGATGATATCCCAGGAAAGTAATCATCATAGAATTCAGTAGTGTACTTATGTTACCAAACAGAGAATTGTGTGGTAGTTTTGACAGCCCAGCCAAAGATGCATGCCTTCTCTTACACAAGATGAAGTCTTCTTTCTAAAAATGCAGCTATTAAAGTTTTGCAACAATATTTTTGAGTTTATAAAAGAAAAAAATCAGTAGCTTGAATCAGTTTGTTGAAAGTTGAACATATTCGAATACCACGTGTATATATATATATATATATATATATATACACACACACACACGCGCGCGCGCATACACACATATTGAACAATAAATACCACTCATATTGATTCATGATTTGGTTTTGAAGTGTATTGACAATGACATACATGAATCAGTGTTCACTTACAAAATCAGATGTCATGAAGTTTCATAATTTCAAAGTTTGTTTTGTTGTATGGATCCAATGGTGATGAGATGGAATTTCTGTGTAATGTGGTTCAGAAATCCATATGGATTACAAAGCTGCTGTATTTCTTATACAACATTAGGTTGTCTTCTTAAGGATGTGACAATTAGACTTCCACAAGGACATTTTGTATTTCTTTTTCTTATTTTACAATGGAATGTCCCTCATAACTGATAAAAGTTAAATTTGCAATTCAATTTGTTGTCTTTTCAAATCCCTTTAGGGCCTGTTTGAAACCATGGATTCCATGGGAAAAGAAAATAGTTTCCCTTGATTGGACATTTTTTTGCTATTTTATTTGCAAACAAAAATAGATTCTGCAGTCATCATTAGGTTTTTCCACATTTCCTTTTTCTTGACACAAGAAATGAGGTAACAGTTGTCTAACAAATATGGGATTTCACACGAGTTTTCCTTCCAAATCAAACATGGCCAACTTTTTGGAATCCACTATTTTCCTCTGAAGGTAGAAATGATCATTGCATTTTCTTTTCTATTCTCCTAGAATCCGTGATTTCAAACAGGCCCTTAAAAAATTGAAAGAAAAGAAAAAAGATGCATGATTCAACTGTCATTGTATTTGAAAGAAAAGATGCATGAATGATGTATGTTCGGTCATACAATGAAACATCGAAACATCATAGGTTTAGTTTTATCTTACAGAGTTAAACTTATTTTGACTAGTTTCTTTTCCATGTCTTATCCATCTCAAATATGGATGGTATCATAGAAGTGTTATGAGATGCTACAATTCACTTAATGTTGATATTTAATGCTAGTGTGATTGATCTGCCATGAATTATTTTCCCAAATTTTTTATTTGGGAAAATAAAAATGGAATAAATAGCGACATCCATCTGGAGTTTTATGTGATCGTCATGTACCACTCAAACTAAAAGGGAAATTTTATAGGATGGCTATAAGAACAGCCATGCTTTATGAGATAGAATGTTAGACAATTTAAGGAACAACATATTCATAGGATAAGCGTAGTGAAATGAGGATGTTAAGATTGATTGAGTGGCAAGACAAGGATAGAATTAGAAATGAATGCATTCAAGGCAATTCAAAAGTAGCACTAATAGGTAATAAGTTGAGGGAATTGGCCAACCTCATATCGATGTCAATATATGGACATTTTAAGCTGAAGTCATAATTCCGCTTGGTCATAATTTTCAGGGGGAAGGGTAATGGAAGTTGGATGTGACTGTACGCAAGCAAAAGATTACCGAACAAACGAATTCTAATCTCGAAGTTGCTAGAGTAGAGAAAGATGGGGGTCGCAATCGAGGCATCAGCCAGCAGGAAGGAAGATAACAATCGAGACTAGGGGTAGATCCACCAGACAACGTTATGCAGAACAATTAACCACTCTCTCTAAAAGCTCGAACTGTTAGAGCATGGCGAATCAATCCCTGTATCTCATAGCCCACGCTCCACATCTTATGGGTTAGGACCTCGGCCAAACCCCCCTCGTGGGCCCCAAATCACATGGGTACCGCCTCACACGGGCTGCCCACCTCGAGTGTGCCCCTACATCCCACAAGCAACCCCACTCAAGCCCTGTGTGAAAATGCCCTTGCATCACGACGTGTGAGGATAAGAGAGAAAATCTTCCTCCCTCCGGATGGTGAACGGGTTGGATCTAAAAAGGCTCTTGAGGAGGAGTGGATTGAGTTCGAGAAAAGAAGGCACATCAGACATTCTAATGGAACGAGCGGAGGCTGGAAGAACCTCATGGAGTTGCTGACATTATATATTGGGAATCTTCCGGACAACTAGATGGAATGCCATCTGGAGAGGGCCTTTCAGAATTGTGGCATGGTGTCGGACGTGATTATCAAATGCAAGAAGGTATCCAAACAAATTAGGGGATTCTCATCAAAGCCAATTGAGGAATAGATGCCTACAATGGGAAGGTGTATGTAAGAAGGAAACTGATCATGAAAGCAGCAAAGTTTGGCCCAAAGGTAGCAAACAAGAAAGCAAGGTTTAAGAGGGGTACGAAAGAGGGTGAAGGGAGGGAAGTGTTGTAAGAGGTGGGGGAAAAAGGGAGACTTTCTGGCGAAGAAGGTATAGGGGTGGTGAAGGGTAACACGCGAAGGAAGATCGGGGAGACTCAGGAAGGTGGGGGACAGATTGAGCGAAAATCCAAAAGAATCATAGTCGTGGAAATTGCGTTCTTTTAGAGACGTGGTTGTAGGGGACGCAGGGGAGCCAATGAAAGGGGAGAGAGGTGGGGAGAGGAGGGATGATATGGGAACATAGAGAGAAGAAGCTACCAAGAGGTCGGCCGAGAATGGTGGAAGAGAGGAAGCTGGCAAGGGCATCTTGGCTATTCAGGACGAAGCAGAAGAGGAATGGGTAGATTAAGAGGCAGAAAGGCTGATTGTTCGCATCCTCTCAAAGAAAATTCTGGAGGTAGGAGATCTTTTTTAAAGGTCGGTTGTCGTCCTCACATGGCCAGGCGTATCAATCCCTCTAGTAGAGGAATGACTGTACGAAAACTGTGACATCACCAAGGAACCTGGCATGTTGAAGATGCTTAACCTATCAGAGATGCTTCTATCTCTACATGCACCGAAGGATATTGATAATGTTTGGATTTCAGGGGGCTTATTCAAGAATAAGCTGGTGCGAGGCTTTTGCAGATAGGAAAGGTGGTCGGTGCTTGGTCTGGAGGAAGTGGTATTCCGGGTATGGGACCTCCCACTCGAGCTATGGAACTGGAAGGTTCTAACGAAGGTGGGGGGATTTATGGGGGACCCGCATACGCTAGACCTTGTCGACCTCCGGACGACATGAATATTAGTTATTAGATGTCAATTATCCCCAGTTCCGAAGAAGATAAACCTCATTGTAGGTGATATTCGTTTGTCAATCGGGATAAAGAGTCTTCGGGAGAAGAAAAGTCTCTCAATCCTGGAAAATTCCAAATTCATGGAGTCGTTGAATTCAAAGAAGATGGCGATGGCGGGTAGGGTGGCGGTCGTGGTGGATGAAGGTGCACATGCGATGAAATCCGGTGGAGCACCGGATCTTTGTGACGACACGTGGAAGGGCCAGCAAACGTAGGAGGTAGGTGACCCTGATGAGCCTATAGAAGGGGAATAAAGGGAGAGCATGCTCCATAAGATCACGGAAGATGGAATGGAGGTATTGGGTGTTGACACATGTAGGGAATGGTAGTAAAAAAAAAAAAAAGACAAAAAAAAAAAAAAGAAAAAAGAAAAGAAGGAAAAGGTATTAATGCAAGGGACAAGTGTCGATTGCTGCTGCACAGAAATGTAGGAAAAGGACGCAAGAGGTGGCGTCTCTCTGCTCTGTGAGATAGATGGCAACTCGAGAAGGGTTGGTAGTTCGTTGGACGGCATTGCATTTATGCTAGATTAGACAAATCTAGGTTGCGAAACATCATCACTTGTTGACACGTGGTTGGGGGGTGTGGCGTCGATTTTCGAGGAAGAGATGCATATGAATGGCCCCGATCTCGCTCGAGGCAAGATTGAGATAGTGGAAAACCCCCTCGCTCGCGAATACATGGGACGATTTTAATAAGCGATCACACGTGCGCGATCCTTATAAGCATTCGCCTGACGATTTCAAAGCACGTCTCTTTTACAATGATGGGGACGGACATCCTTTGGGAGCTCTAGGCCTTGGTGACAACTTATGGAGATAGCTCAAGTGGGAGATATCACTCTTGAGACCTAACAGGGATTGAAGAAGATCAGACTCGAGATAGAGCATACCAAGAACAGACGGTGCAGAAACTTGACGATGAAGTGAATTCCGCACGAACCTCGTGGGCAATGATGGTCGACGAAGGTAATGGGAAAGCAATTATTGAAGTAGTCCTTGCACAAGATTCCAGAAATCATCACTACGGCTTCTGGCAAGATTCAAAGTGACAATGGCAAAAGGTATGAGATGGGTCAGGGACTCTTTGGGGGGAATGGGTCGGATGATTGGGGTTTCATTTGAAGATTGCGAAGAAAATTACATTGCTTTATTTCATCTGATGGAAAATAGGAGCCTCAAAAAAGAGAAGGTGCTGCCACAGAGCTTGTTGTCTAAATCAAACAAGGGAATTAGGGAGTTGAAAGCATTAAATTGTTCAGTTAACTATGAACCAGCACAGGTTGCTACTGGTGGGGAAAAAAGGAGGAGATGCAGAGTATCCTAATGATGGTTCTATGTTTGAATGTCAGGGAGCTGGGCTGCCCATGGAAAAGAGCCCAGACTCGAGCCTTTTGTAAACAATACAAGGCCCAGATTGTAGCACAACAAGAGACAAAATTAAGCACCCAAGACCAAAGAAATTGTCTCTGAAATATGATTGAGTAAATCGAAAGATGGATGGGTTCAGCAGGAGGGATTCTCATCATTTCCATCTGGATCAAAAAAGACCGGTGGTGTGGGGAATACTCGGTTTCCATTTTGCTGAAGGACTTATCTTCTAGATTCAGATGGGCTTTCTCGCCGGTATACAGTCCAAACATTCCAAAATTGTGAAGGGATCTATGGGCTGAATACAGTCTGCAAGTGGCAAGTGCCATAGTGCATGGGAGGGGACTTCAATACAGTCTGATTTCCTTACGAAAAATCGACAAGAGGCAAGATTACATGTAGCATGTCAGATTTTAGGCCTGGGTGCAGAAAAACGAACTGGTTGATCTTCCAATGGGCAATGTCGGATTTACTTGGTATAATGGCCAAACAAAGCCAATCCTATATAAGCTCGATTCCTTCTTTGTTTCGGCAAATTGGATAGAGGTGTTTCCACTATCGTCACAAAGTGGCTTGCCTAAGGCTATTTTCGATCATTATCTGGTTTTTCTTGAGATGGTGGAGGAAGATTGGGGTCCAAGACTGTTTAGATTTGAGCTGGCCTGACTTGAAGTAGAAGTATTCTCGGACTTGGTAAATCAATGGTGGAATTCTTTTGTGGTAGATGGACACCTAGGATTTATCTTTTTTCAGAAGTTGTGGCTACTGGAAAGAAAACTGAGTGTGGAAGAAGGAAATTCATGGTGGGAGGGAAGAGGAAACAGTGACCATTCTGTTTGAAATACAAATGTTAGACATAAAGGAGGAGGCGCCAAATGCTAACGGAAGAGGAGCAAGCTAGGAGGGAAACTCTCCCGATTGAATACAAAAGCCACATTAGGGAGAATGAAATAAAGTGGAGACAAAGTTCGAGGGCTACAGGGTTAAAAGAGGGAGACACAATATGAAGTTCGTCCACAGCATTGCTAGCGCAAGGACACGAACAAATAGATTTCATAGTGTGATGGTAAATAGCACTAGGGTGGAAGAGAAAGATAAGGTGGCGGAGGCTGTCCAGTTTTTCAAGTAACTATTGGCGAACGATTGTGTTCTAAGGCTGAGATTGGATAACCTATCTTTCCAAACCATATTGGAAGAGGATGTGGCAACTCTTGAAATTCAGGCTTCGGATGAAGAGCAAAGTGACGGTGGATGATTTGGGTAGAGACAAAGCCTAGGGACTTGATGGTTTTCTGATTGCATTCTTCCCTGTTTTTTGGGGTCTTGTGAAATTTGATGTGGTGGCATTCATAAGGGCCTGTTTGGTTTTCCAATTACCATGGTAGTTGGCTGTAAAAATGTCATAATTACTTTTTACATGTATTAGCGATGATTGGAGCAAAACCGGTTGACTGCTTTCCCGTATTTGATTTATGGAATTCTTCCGGTGTAATGGACGGTAATTCACTAGTCGTGTGTTTGGGTAGACGGTGTAGTAGTCATGTCAATCTGGTTTTGCAATTATGGTGTCCACCATATCAGCTCTACAACAACTGCAAAGCACTGTTTGATTTTTACAGCGGACCTGATTATATAACGTCTGCCTCTCAGTACATCGGTGTACTGTGGTCAATGACCTATGGGACCCAATTTTACTCCACATATTTCATCGACGCTGTTGATCCATTTGTACCAATCATTTGGTACGATATACTTATCAGTGGGGGTCTTGGATTAGTATCAACGCAGGAAAATATCATCATGATCTTTCAGGCATGTTGTCTGGTCCACAACATATTTGGAAATGCTTCAATTTTGGATTCAACACTATGTAGTGGACCGTATAAAAACTGACGTGTAGTCTGGATAAATCGACAACGGAAGGTATGTGGCCACCTACACTGGAATGATATGTGGCAGCATAGGAGCTTACCTGTTCTCCCTAATAATGCATTGGACCAGAAGAGTCCAATGTGTTGTTTAGGGCCTTGCAAAGAGATATAACCCTATGATGTAGGTCACATGTGGGATCAGCAACCCCCTGTATATGTTGTAATATAGGTAAGCCTGAAATTGAGAAAATATATCGTGTACCTGAAGGAAGATACAGAATTTAATCTAAAATGAGTAAATGTCAGTTATGATATATGTCTACCATCTACACAGATAAACATGGAGAACCAATATTAGGGTTAACCCGGCAATTTCCATAGTCTTCCATACTAACCTACCGACACAAATCAATGCCCAAAATCGTCCAAAACAGTCCTTCTTTAAACATATACAATCAAAAACCTACTTAAATGACCACTGTATCCAGCAATCCTTAGTGCCAATACATGAGTTGAATGGTGAGGATTAAAACCAGGCAAGCGAAAATTATCCTAATCAGGGCCGAAAGTGAATGCGGCGTTTCTTCATCTCCTTTCTCCTAATTGTAGTTGCCACTACTGGATGGATAGTGATAGGATGGTGCAAGGGAAGTCGCTAGAGGGTTCATGCAATTGGCAACGCAATGCCGTCCATGCGTCGACCCTCGATTGTCATAATCGTCATCCTTTTCTCGTACAGGTGCATTTGTAAGCTCTTTACTCTCGCAATAAGCTGTCCATTGGAAAAATGCCTCTGATGCAGATTTGTATCCATGGAAGCGGGCCATGGAATATCCCTCAACTTGTTCTCGACATTCCTCCCAGGTATAGTAGATCCTGGGACGGCATCCATTGAATACAACATGTATCTTTTTAGCCATCTGCACATAAGGAAGTATTATGTACAACGTCATGAATATTTTTTTTCTTTCTTTAACACACACACACACACCACCACACACTCACGTCGTAGTGGGATTTCACCACCTATGGGTGCTCGAACCCTTGACCAGGTGTTGAAACTCTTGAGAGTCTACCACTGGAGCAATGGAACATACCAAAATAAAAATCACTACCTGTTTCCAACTACAGCAGATAACTGGTGATATAACGATGAAGACAACATCATACCTGATGTTGTGACTGTATAAGTGTTAAACTTGCGTAGTGATCATGTACCTTATGCAGATATAAGCAGCATAGTCATAAATTAACTCAAATTTATGTCTAAATTAAAAATAGGTACTGCGGGTTAAAAGGCAGCAAATGATTAAGCATTACATATAGGCTGACATAGGAATCCAAAAATACAGTTATCATCCAAAAAATGCCCACAGTTATCATCCAAAAATGCCCACAGTAATCGAAAAATACCAACAGATATCGTCCAGCTACTAGTCAACACAACTAGCAATATATCAAACCATAAACAGTCATGTCCAAAAAATCATAGGTTGTCCAGCCAAAGCTAACATAACCCCATCGACCAGGTGGAGGGTACTGCGATCAGTCAGACGACTGATCTGGTGAGCATCAGCACAAAGTCCAACCTCCTATGCTCTGATAGAGAAAGGAATGAGGCAGATTGTTGTTCATCTTTTTATAATATCTTTGTTGCGCGCGGGATCTCATGACCTGTCGGCTGTCAATCTGCTCCAAGGCTAGTACAATCTGCGACATACGTACAGTCCTTTCCTTGGTGTGTGGTTATAGCTAGTGACTTGACAGCTTCAGTAACGTCACTCATTCCTTTGCCTATGATGTTGCAAAGGCAATCCATTCTTGCTCTCTTCCTTGAATTGGATGTGCTGCCTGTGTTCTCCGAGTTGTTCCCGTTTACATTCATACTACAGTTTGCAATAGGAGTACCGTCACTACTCTAAAACAACCACTGGATGTTAGGTGCACTGTCCCCTGCATCGTCACTCGATAACACGAGTGTATCGTCATTCAGATCAACTGACGTTGTCGGTGAAATATCAGGATCTCTAGACCTTCTCGAACGCACAGTATCTTGCATGTTTCCTGTTGAAGCACGCAATCCTGTAGCTCGGTCATTTCCAAATATGTACGTTAGGTCATCGTACATTCGCACCGCTTTCCCCCGAACATGTTGTGCGTAAGGATGTGACTTTTGACATATAAACAAAGTAAAATCGGTATTAGTAAAAAAATATAATATGATATGTACAATTATTGAAGGAAATATTTTGCTGAAGTTACAAAAGAGTTAAGTCGATATTAATCTCACCCTTACGTAATCTTCCCAAACATCGTCCGGAGCGACCACTAGCTTCTTGTCATCATCCCAACCAAACCCACTGGCATTAAGGGTGTCCCGAACCTCAAAGTATAGCCTCTTCAACGTGCGAAGGCGATTCCCAACGTGTTTTTCCTGAATTGATATCCCTAATGCAGACCTCACAATCTCCACAACCGTTTTATATGTCTCCTTCTTAAATCCATTAGCACTCTTTACGACTATTTGCGACAACATCCATCAGTGTATCAATAAGGCAGTCATCCATTTCATCGGTCCAACGCATTACACCACTAGAGGATCCATTTTCAGTGGGGGATTTTACTTTATATTTCCTAGGTGTCCTTCATGGTGTAACACACGGGTCTTGACCGGTTTGTTTCATTAGGGTTGATTGGTTGTTTTGCTTGTTCGGTGACATTTCCCCGTCACTAACTTCGATTATCTACAAATAGTAAAATGAACATATTTAATAAACAATACAACCTTGCATGCAAGTCATATATGATATTAAACTTGATCAAAGATATATACACCCCAAACATGATTTTAAAGTTGAAGGAACATGAATTATCTTTTTCCAAACATTCAAAATGATGGTAATCTAAAAACACATGCCTTGCGAGGATATGGAGTACAATCCCCAAAGGCTATTACCTACTTCAAAATGGCAGTTTATAATATGGATATTCAAACACTACGACTCACAGGATGAGATTCATTCCACATTCTCGAAGCAATATTGTCTTGATATGTCGCCCATTTGTCATTCTCACGTTGTGTGACATTAATCTCACATGGTGATAGACCTATGCTCTCCGTTACATTCGTTGATGCAACTTCATCTTAAACCAAACCATTTCCTCCTGATAAACAGATAAAGTTGTGTAACATGCAACATGCGATCACTATCTTCACTTGTGTTAGAAGGTCGTATGGTAGAGATGATTTGAGGATTGGAAAGCGAGCTTTCAATACTCCAAAAATCCGCTTTATAACGTTTCATAATTGAGCATACCGGTAGTTGAAAAGTTCTTTCTTGTTGGAAGGATTGCGGCCCGTGCGGTATCCATTGAAGTGGTACTGTACACCGCGATAAGGAGCCATAAATCCAGGAAAATGAGCGTAACCAGCGTCAACTATGTAGTACTTACCTACAATTAATTACGAGTAATTATTAATCTTATTTCATGAGAAATTATATTATCAAGATATTCGATCATATATATTTACACGAAGTACCCTCGGGGATAGTAAAGCGATCAGTGGAATGTGTCAATGCACTCTGTAAGACGTGCGTCAAAGGCAGATCCCTTTCATCCGGCCAACACATATACGAACTTCATATCAAATGTACATGCGCTCATAACGTTCTGAGAGAGGACCCCTTTCCTATTACGGTAGGATGAACTTTCCAATGCAGGCACATAGGCGGGTACGTGGGTCCCATCAATTGCAACAATGCAATCCTAGTTTCAATATGATTTATTAGGAAAAATATAGGTAATAATCTTATGACAAGACTGGATGTTGCATAATGTGCTTACAATTGAGCATACGAGCTCCAATTGGGACTGGCTAGAATCTCGATGGGTGTTTCTGCACTTGGGAGTTTCACAAACTCCAGATTTAGTTGGACAATAGCATCCACAGCTTTATTAAAATATCGGCTTACGGTTTCTCCAAACCTTATAAACCGATGCCCGCTGACACGGTTTCTAACATTATGCCCCACTGTATGAAGGAACATGACAAGTTGTTCCTCCATACATACATGTTTCCCATCTGGAAGGAGATTTCTATCCCTGAGATACGAGCATAGGTTGAAGAAAGTGCCTTGTTCATTCTGAGTTGTGCTACGCACTCATTGTCACCCGCTCTAATTATCCCATTTATTATCTGCCTTCTTTCAATGTCTCCAAATCTTGAGGGTGATTTAAATAAATGATTACTACAATATTCCCCAACCGCAATAGTTGTAGTTGCCGCAACAAGTGTAGCTGCAAAAGCAGCCATTTCTTCATTCGTCCATCCTTGTCCCTCTATGTACTGATTTTTTCCTATACAACACAGGGAATGAAACTGAGTCAGCGTCCACCATACCAATATCATGCACCAATTCCATAAATATGGATGTAACATTTCAATTGTTCTTTGAAATATATCTACTTGGTCAAATTTTGGTTCAATTTACAAATCCCCTTTGTAACACTATTTCGCTGTCAAATATTTCATTTTGAAACAGGAAGTCCCATTGAGTCGATCAATTCAGGAGATAGGGAGTTGTGTTTTTTGCTAATTATACCACTCAATTGTAATTTTCATAATGACTAAGTCACTCATCTGCTAGTCACACCTGCTATGTTATTTGTAAAATCAAATGCCTCCAGAAATTGAATCTGGAGACTTGCATATGGGGATGAAACATATAATTGTGATTACAATTATATGTAAACTGGGTCCATTTTAATCATAAACATGTTATTAAATATTGATAAATATCTGATCTGAAAACGGCCACAGTACCAAAAGCAACAACAAATGGTAATAAAGAAACTAAGAGAATGGTGAAACCATCTATCATATTCACCACCACAACAGACATCGAGTAAGAAATAATATGTTGTATGTTGATGGTCCTTCCAATTGTACCGTCAATTTTATAAAGAGCCCAAAAACACCCATCTCCTGAACTGATTCACCACATTATGATTCGATTCATTCACACAACCATATAATAGGTAGGACCCAGTTTGAGTTGAACCCCTGCGGAATTTCCAATCAGAGCTTCAACCCAACTGGAGGACGAAAATGGCACTGGCCTCTTAGTAGAATCAATTCCTTCTCTACCCCTGTTCAACAGATAGGCCCCGCTCTGTGTACTGCATGGTCTTAAATAGAAAACTACAATTAGAAGGATTTCACCAACACCGAGCACCTATCAACGTGTATATGCTCGTTGGCCAGTATATAGCTGGTGGTGCCCACCTGTTGAAAGAAGTAGATCTAGCACCCTCATGTGGCACGAATGGGGAGAGTAGGATTGGATTTCAAACACACACAGGGTGTCCCATGGGGTTTTTGCATGGCAACAAAATGCAAGTATTTTAGATTGAACATCAATGAGATGGGCCACACGTCTCCCTGAACATTAGTGTCATCAGTTGGGTTTCAAATGTCCGACCACATCACAATAAGCTTAAGAATAGCTGTCCTTTTTTCAATAAGCACCTCAGATGAAGCCATATTCCCGGTGTTTAGACATACAAAGGAAGATGAATCCATACCTGTGGAGGAGAATGCGTAGGACATGTGGAAGATGTCGCGATCTCCCGGTTGACCAATCCGCTGCAGGAAGGAAGAAATGGATACAAAATCAAGTAATAGATTGCCAATGCATGCAATACAGGGTTTTGCAATAATCCAAGGCCTAAATATTTGGAGACATGCAAGGCCTAAAAAATGCAGTAACATGCAAGGCCTGAAAATTGCAATAACATGCACCACAGAAATATTGCAATAACTCTGAAAACTTGAAAAGCATCAGTGAAGAAGATGGTTCAAATCCTCGAAGGAGCGAAACATCCCTTGGAAGCTACCTGTTTTTGATTGGATGTGCTGCGGAAACGTCCGATGACCACCGACCAGACCTTCTCCAAAGCCGTAGACTGTAAACCATGGAAATAGAGAAGAAACACGGCGTGAAGGAAGGGATTTCCGATAACCAGTCATCTATGAGAAGAAGTGTAAGAGAGCAATGGAAGATACCGATCGTCATCATCTTACCTTGTTGGAGTGCAATTCTAGAAAACCCAGTTCGGTTCCTCCGTGTCGAGGACGACTGGGAATCCATGTTGTTTTAAAAGGGTCTTTGTTGTGCATGGACGTGATACAATGCTCCTGCGGACCATGGCTTCAACCGGCTGATAGGTCTGCTACAGATAGAAATCATCTCGATTACCTGCAGTGACTTAACAGATTGAGCGGCTACTTTACTTCCAAATACCGCCATTTTCAGACACATGTATTTACGGCAAAAACCAAACACTCGTCAGAAGTCATGATGACTTCTTTACATCCTAAAGCCGGTATTTCAAAAAACCAAATAGGCCCTTAAGGGAATTCTTTGATGGTGGGAGGTTGGCGGCATAATTCGGAACTACTTTTATAGATTTGATCCCAAAGAAAGAGGGAGCAGACAATTTAAAAGTTTTAGGTCAATAAGCCTAATTGGGACTCCTTATAAAATATTAGCCAAAATACTTTCTTCGAGGCTAGCTTGTTCTTCTCAAGAAGGTCATCTCTAAATTCCAAGGGGCCTTTGTGGAGGGAAGACATTCTAGATAGCGCTTTGATTGCTCAAGAGCGTTTGGACTCAAGATTCAAGGAAGACAACGACGATATAGCGTGCAAACTAGACTTGGAAGAAGTGTATGATCATGTAGACTAGGGTTCCCTAGATTATATGCTTGGGCATCTCGGATTTGGGGAGAAATGGAAACGTCGTATCTCCATGTGCATAAATTCAGTCAAGTTCTTGATCCTCGTTAATGTCTATCCGAAAGCTTTTTTTCAAATCCTCTAGAGGTTTAAGGCAGGGTGACCCCCTATCACCTCTTCTTTTGTGGTGGTGGCAGAATCACTTAGTATGATGCTGGAGAAAGGGGCATCTTTGGGCTTCATTATGGATAGGGATGACTTCCAAATCCCGCACCTCCAGTTTGTTGACGGCACTCTTTTGTTCTGCAATGCTAGCAAGATTCAAGTAGAAAATTTGAGCAAGATAATTTGTTGCTTTGAAGTGGTCTCAGGCTTAAAAAGTGAATAAAGTTAAATGTGAGCTGCAATTTTTTGTTGCGAAGTGTGATCATTCCCTTCCACCTACTCGGAGCTCCCATTATGTATAGGGGAGCCTCCAAAACACCTATGGGATAGGGTGATTGAGCGATTCGAAAGCTAACTATCCGCTTGGAAACGATGTTATCTATCTTTGAGAGGTAGACTTCTTCTCATCAATGCTGCCCTTCAAATTTGCCGCTTTATTACTTCTCTCTATCTAAATGTCCTAAGGGGGTGTTAAAAAAGCTAGCTCCGAAGGGATTTTCTTTGGATGGGTGTTGACGGAAAAATAAATAAATCCATTTGATGAATTGGAAAGATGTTCTCTGCCCAAAAGCAAATCATGAACAAAACTCTATTAGGCAAATGGTTGTGGAGGTTTGGTGGGGAAACTGACAGTCTTTGGAGAGATTATTATTAGGAAGTATCGGCTGATGACATGGGTTGATGGCTAAAGAAATCAACTTTGTATAAAGCTACAGGTTTGTGGAAGGCTATTGTAGAACTGGTGGAAAAGTTCGAGGTCGAGGCAGGTTTCTCAGTGGGTGATGGACAGCCCATTAGATTCTGGGATGATGTATGGATAGGCAGCCAATCTCTTAAGGGCACATTCCCAAGGCTAGATTCCATCTCTTCGGACCTAAGGAATTCCATGTCCTGTTGCTTCTCTCATCTGGGCTAATCGGGTGTATGGATTCCGCCTTGTAGAAGAGCACTTTAAGAAGAAGAGGAGGCTGAATTTGTAGAGCTTATGAACTGACTTTCGGGTTTAGAGCTCAGCTTGGATGGGGATGCCATGTCCTGGACCATGGTTTTGAATGACGGCCGGCGGAAAAATTATACGATATAGCATCACGTATCGGCCCATCAAATATGAAAATAATAATAATAATAATAATAATAATAATAATAATAATAATAATAATAGGAAGAAATGAGATAATATTGAATCTATCATTTTTTTAAACCATGTATTCAATGGTGTATCAGACCATTCTTTGGTCAGAATTTTGTCCTGGCAGGTTGACCTACTGTGAGTTCTGGTGTTGATTTTTAATTAATTAATTTGTTTATTTATTTCTATAAAGTATTGATATATGTCAGAAATTGACCCCCCCCCCCCCCCCCAAAAAAAAAAAAAAAATAATAATAATAATAATAATAATAAAAAAAAAAATAAAAAAGATGAAAAATATCAACTTTTAATCAATTCATGCCCAAAATTTGTAGATCTACAGCTTTAAATAATTAATCATGCATTATTAGCTAATTACAAGTTGCAATTGAAAGAAGATAATTTAAAAATAAAAATAAAAATAAAAAATCTTAAAAATCAACAAATTTTTCGATTTTCCCAACAATACCCCAAATTTATAGTCAGATCTAGTGTAGAATCTGATGGAAATAACCCCCAAATGCATTACATTTCAATTGATTTGAAAAATAAATTCTAAAAATATATTTTTTGAAATTCTAAAAAAATCAACATAAATTCTGAAAAAAAAAAAAAAAAATAAAAAAAAAACTGAAAACCCTGATCAAATCTAATGTAGATCTGATCGAAATACCAATAGGGCATCACATTTCATGATATTATATATATATATATAGAAATTCCAGAATCTTCGTCAGATCTGGTGTAGATCTCATCGGAAATGGCCCCCCATGCAAGATTTGTGATCAGATTCCACCAAAAAAAAAAAAAAAAAATTCTGAAATTATAGAAAATCGAGCGTAAATACCAAAACATTAAAAATAAAAAACTAAAAAGTTCCAATCAGATCTAGTGTAGATCTGATCAGAAATGACCGCCATGCAAGATTTGTGATCAGATTTCAAAAAAAAAAAAAAAAAAAAAAAAAAAAATCTGAAATATACAGAAAATCGAGCGTAAATGCCTAAAAAAGAAGAAGTTCCGATTAGATCTGGTGTAGATATGATCAGAAATGGTCCCCCATGCAAGATCTATGATCAAATTCCAAAAAAAAAAAAAAAAAAAGAATTTCTGAAAAATACATAAAATCAAAGTGTAAATACCAAAAAAAGAAAAACCCAAAATACATGAAATCGATCTGCAAATCAATTATTTTTTGGTAGTTTTAGGTATAAAATGATGATCTAAAACGAATTGAACAAGAATAATAAAAATTTTGATTTAAAAAAAAAAACCTTTTTCTCAATTTTTTCAAAATCAGCCCCAAAATCTTTGGTTCTTCAAATCCAGTCAAACCAAGCTGTTTTAATCCTTCATTTTGATGGAAATGTTGCCGAAATTCACTTAGAGATCGTAAGTTGCAATTATTTCAAGTGAAAATGAAGAGGAAGAAAAGAGAGATTGAAAAAAGGGTCGGTTGTGGGCTCGGGTGTATTGGCCAATACGCCCTGATATGGCACAACCGTTTCTGATATGGCCAATACAGCCCCGTATTGCGTATTGTATCGAGCCGATACGGATACAATACGCCGGTATCGGCTGATAGGATACAGATATTCAGAACCACGTCCTGGACCTTAGATAAATCAGGTTACTTCACAGTGAAATCTTTCTACTCAATGCTAGCTCCCGATCTCTTAAGGACACATTCCCGAGGCTACCTTCATGTCTTCAGACTTGAGCATTTCTGTGGCCTGTTGCCTCTCTCATCAGGGCTCATTGTGTGTATGGATTCTGTCTTGTAGAAGAGCACTTGAAGAAGAAGAGGCCGCTGAATTTATAGTCCTTATGAACCGCCTTTCAGGTTTAGAGCTCAGCTCGGATGGGGATGCCATGTCCTGGACCTTAGATAAATCAGGTTACTTCACAGTGAAATCTTTCTACTTGATGCTGGCTGACCCTCCCTCGGAAGATCTACCAGTTCACACATCTGTCATTTGGTCCTATGGGGCCCCTAGGAAGATGGCAGTCTTCACTTGTCTGGTGGGATGGAACAAAATTCTTACAACAACCTTTGTAAAAGAGGTCTAAGCATTGTTAATGTTTGCGTGCTTTGTTGGAAGGACGATGAATTGGTAGAGCATTTATTGATGCATTGTCCTCTCTCGAAGGGGTCTGGGACCACTTCTCACTGTTTTCTACTCCATGGGTTATGCCAAAATCCATTATTGACTTCTTCCGAGTATGGAATGGTGGAGGGATCGGAAAAGCTGGAAAGAAGATCTGGAGAATGGTGCTTCTTGCTGGGTTGATTCCTCTTTAAATTTGTGAACTCCTCCAATCAAATGTTTGTTCCGTAACATATATGCTTCCTGTTGAGTGACAAATCAATAACAGCTTTTCTCCAATTGGTCAAGTTTTGCAAGCATCTAGGGTGTAAGGTATGCTAGCCTTTCTTGACAGCAATGTTAGAGGTGGTGCTCGCCAATCTCTAGCCATGTCCGGTGAGCCACTACATGCTCTACTATACGCCAAAAGTCACCATCTATTGTATTATCTTCACCATTTCATTAGTTGCTTGCATTCCAAATGGATGGTTTCCAATAAGCTTTGCAGATCTAGAGAGAGAGAGAGAGCAGGTTGCAGATCTAGTGATTGACAAAGATTGGACAGCTAGTGTTCTCCAATCACTGGTTTTTGGGCTATGGTCCATCTAGGCATCTAAATTGTGGCTCACCAGATCAAAGGTTCTAATTGCCGTGATTGATTGCCACAGGTAAAGTGGAGTGGAGATTATTAGAGGTAGGCAAGTGAGCATATCTACAGTTTTTTGCTTGCCAGTAATCCTAAACCTCATAGGAAATGCTGAAGTACCTATTTTTCCAAAATTACTAATGTTTCTTTTCATATTTCTCTGGCAGGAAGCAAGGGACAGTCGGACATTTGGCCCAGTTCCTATGACCGACATTATCGGTAGAGTTATATATTGCCTGAAAACAGCTGTGGATCATGGTCCCGTGCAAAACAGGTCAATCACGAACTCTTCTTTATATACTAATTTGTTCTATAAAGGATTTCAAAGTGTTTAGAATCTTCTAAATTTGTATTTGCTTCCATGCTATTTGCATCCATCAGTCGTTCTGGGATGCATCGAGATTCCCCAGTGTTGGCAGTGGAGTTGGATGTGAACGAGATGGCAAGGAATCACAAAGCATAAGCCTGTGCCTCTATTCATTTTGAGCTGATCCAATTGTCAAAGACCCTTCACGTCATCCGTTCTGTGGAAATAAAACAGTGGATGAACTTTACCTGTTTTCTGCTGGCGCGGGCGGAGGTCGTATTACCTTGATCCTTGATGAGATCTGCCGATTGGGGATTTGGGTTGTTTTGTAACTGAAAGATCTGAAGTTTTGAATCCTGTATTTCGAGTTCCGACCATATTTATTTGATCAGGAAACATGTCTCTTGTTTCATGGATTTGGTAAACCGAAGCTTTTGGGAGTTGTTACTGGATTCTTTGAATGTGGTTTGCCCAATTTCCTGCAGTTTTGAGGTATTTGCAATTTCTTAAGAAGTAGAAATCAAGCAATGTGTATGTCATGTTGAACAATATCCTACTACCTCTAGGAATAGAGAGGTTGGTTATTTTCAGTTCCTTCACCCATTTTCAGCTCTAGGAATAGGATCACCTGCCTGCCGCTGTGCATGGTTGGGGACCATTTCCATTTCCAATTGAGTTGAGAGAGGCTCATGCATCAGTGTCCCCCTGGTCAGTCACCTGACGGACCCTACCTTTGATGGAGCATGCTGTGAAAATCTCGCAGATTGTAAGATCCTATCCCATTATTCTCCAGCCTTGTTGAATTTGGACTGTATCTCTGTTCACAACCTGACCTGCCCATTTGCAGGGAAAGGAAGGGAGCTGTTCTGTCTGTTGGGACATATGATCCATCCACGGGGAAGCAGATTCCAGACATTCCTGGTGGCAGGCATAGTGGGACTCACTGTGATGTATGTGTTTTATATCCATGCTGTCCATCCATTTTACCAGCTCATTTTAAGGCATGATCCTAAAAATGAAGCAGATTTGAAAACTCAAGTGGACAACACCACTGGAAAGTAGAATAATGACACCCACTATTGAAACCATGATGTTTATTCTCCATCTAACCTGTTGCTGAGGTCACACAGACCTGGATGAAATGAAAACACAAATATCAGCTTGATCCAAAACTTTTGCGGCCCTCAAGAAGTTTTTAATGGTGGGCAGTTAATCATCACTGTTCCCTGTGGCGTGGTCCTCTTGAGCTTTGGATCTGCTTCATTTTCGGGCTCATGCCCTAAATTGTGCTGGCAAAATGGACAGTCGGCATGGATAAAACACATACATAATGGTGGACTCCACAGTGCCTGCCACCACCAGGCAATCCGCTTCTCATCCATGGTGGGGGCAGGGCAGACCAATGGTCTGGTTGATGGGCCCCACCTGTTCAATTGAAAGCATATGACCATATGGTACAGGACGTGGATTAGGTGGTGTTGTCAACACCCCCAGTGGTTGTGTGATGCTTTGGCGTAGTAGGGCCCACCATAATGTATGTGTTTTATAATCACACCGAACATCCGTTTTGCCAGCCTGGTTTTAAAAATGAAGCAGATACCATCAGTATGCAAGAATACAGCCTAAGCTGGGCCCCAGCTTTCATGTGGTCCAAAATTTAGGTGGGTCTAGTCAACAGTTCTCATGTTTTATGTCCGGAATGTAATGATTTCTTTTAGCCGTGTGGCTCACATGATGACCACATCAATCTGATTTTTGGGTCACTTTACAAACACGCTGTGGGTGTTACCATAACCGTGGGGCCCACCTTGATGATGTTCTGTATATCCATGCTGCCCATCTGTTTTCCCAAACAATTTTAGGAAGTGGTCCCAAAAATTAAGCAAATTTAAATGTCGAATGGACCACACCAAAGGAAACAGTTGTGATTGAATGCCCACCATTAAAACTTCCTAGGGTCCACCGTAATGTTTATTTGCTATTGAACATGTTGACAACGTCAAGCAAACCTGGATTAAGGGAAAATACAAAGATTGTTTCATCCAAACTTTTTTGGCCCACGGATTTTAATGGTCACTCACCACTGTTTTCAACTGATGGACGGTGTGGATATACAATACATTCATCAAGGTGGGCCCCACATGGTAAGGGTAAAGCCTAATACGTTCTGTCAAACATCTTTCTTCTCTGTCATTGAAGTCACTTGGAATCTCAGGTCCCAGATAGAAATTATTTTGAAGCAGGGAATTCTTGAATTTCTAAAAGATTTCAGTGAATCCAGCCTACTATGAGATTATGAGATAACTGGCTAGTCGTGAATCAAATCTAACATTTCGTATTCTAAGAGTCAAACCATAAGAGTAGAGCACACGAGCAACACCTGAAAAAGACCTCATGAGGGATATCCCAATGTTCATAGTGTAATAAATGTCACTGTGATTTTGAAAATCTCATAATATTATTGGGATAAACACACTAAACAATATTTTATATATATATTATATATATATATATATATATATATATATATATATATATATATATAAAGTTCTTACCATGATATTAACTTGAAAAATAATAATAACATGAAATATAAGAACTCTCTCTCTCTCTCTCTCTCTCTCTCTCTCTCTCTATCTCTCTAGCTCTCTCTCTCTCTCTCTCTCTCTCTTTATGTAATTTAAATTTAATTAATTATTTACATGAAATATTTTTATATATTTATTTTCAGCAAGATTTTCTCAATAATATCTCAAGATACACACTATGATGGCCCCAACCATAAACCTATTGGTTTGCCCCAATCCATGTTCCCATGTGATTGAGTTTTGTATCCGGCTGAGTTTTGGCCCCAGGCTCAGCACAGAGAAGCTCACCTGATGGAATGATTCCTTTCATAGATAAAGGGGTTGGGTGTTTTTCTCACTGTACAAATCAGGTGTAGCAAGCACTCTGTGTTGGGATTTTTGACCTGCGGAATCACACAGATCTAGATCTAGGATGGTAATCCAATGGCACCAAGCACACACAAGAAAAGAGAACACAGATTTAACGTGGAAAACCCTTGCGGGAAAAAACCACGACACAAAGCGACAGATCACCACTATGAAAGCATCAATTACAAAGAGAAAGGACTTACCCGATTCGAACAACCTCGAATCTCACCCTTGTTACACCCTTTGATAACCCTAGAACCCTTTAGAATACCTTTAGGAAGTCTTGGAATAATATTAGAATAGCCCTAGGGACCCCAATTTATAGTTTTGGCAACTTCCCTTTCGTATCCCGGTTGCGAAAGGACTTGCGTCACAAAATCCGCGAAACTCCTTTCGCATCCCAGTTGCGAAAGGACTTGCGACACGAAATCCGCGAAACTCCTTTCTGCATCCCAGTTGCGAAAGGACTTGCGACACGAAATCCGCGAAACTCCTTTCCGCATCCCAGTTGCGAAAGGACTCAGATTTAAGACATCTCGCAACAATCTCCACCATGTCTTTAATCTTCAACCGTGTAGCTTCTTGACCTCTTCTCTTATTTATGCATCACATCATAGCTCAAGATCACATTGGCCAACCAGCGCCAATTACGGATCTGATAGATACCTGCTATACCGTCGGCGCGAATATCTCTGAGAAGCCGATCTCTTCTCTCTGAGAATAACCCCTCGCTACCAACCTTGCCCTATATCTATATTGTATCCTCCTGAAGGTCCACCTGCATCCAACCGCTCACCGGCCCACTGGAAGCTCCACCCGCTCCCATATGTCGGTCTGGTACAACGAATCCATCACATCGCCCATAGTCACCTTCCACTTCTCAGCACCAGGTTCACCTAGAGCCATCAGAATAGAAGATGAATGCTCTGCGATATTAGAGTCGTCCATGTACCACACCGATATCCTGCGATCATGCCGTATGATTCTTCACACAGGTGGATGCTCCACCTGCTCTGTATTCCTGTCCGCACGTCTCAGCCTTCCTGCCCTGCCCGCTCATGTGGCCATGCCCATCATGCCACACACGTACAGAGGTGGAATCCGCTACATCCATTGTAGCTTCACCTTTTGAAGTGCTCCCTATCAACCTGTAAACATGATCGAGTCGTTGCGCTTTCATGATTACCCGTACCCCCTTAGATACTTTAAGAGCACCATCAATACATGTGTACTTGCATCCTTTTGCCTCAAGTACACCAAGAGAAATCAGATTCTGCTTCAAATCAGGAACGTGCCTCACATCTATCAAGGTATGCTCCACCCCATCAAATATCCTGATGTGCACCGTACCAACAGCCACTACATTACAGGCAAAGCCATTGCCCATAAACACCTGTCCACTATTGCACTCCCTGTAGCTGGTGAACCAACTCCGATGAGGAGTCATGTGAAAAGATGCCCCTGTGTCTAGCATCCACTCGTCCTTACGATCATCGTATGACCATCTGAGCGAAGATACAGATAAAACATCACCATCACATCCACTCGATTCATCTGACGTGGCAGTGTTAGCCTCCCTGCATGAAGCTTCAGAATCTTCCCTCTTAGATTTAGGATTTTCACAATCCCTCTTCATATGTCCTTCTTTCCCACAATTCCAGCACTTTACCTTTCCTTTGCCCTTGCCCTTAGATTTGGATCTAGAACCTGAAGAACCTGTACCTTGTTCAGAATTCCTACCCACTATAAACAGTGCATCAGAAGATGTCCACATGTTGTTGTCTAGCTGTCTCATAGCCTTCTCTTGAAGGGCTGAGATAATAGTGTCGACACTCAGGGTTTTATTCATGCTGCACATAGTGTCCTTGAATGACTCATAGGACGCCGGGAGAGAATTCAGCAACATACGTGCTTGTTCTTCATCTTTCATCACTTCCTCCATATCCAGCAATTTGCAAACCAATTTATTAAAGTTGCTGATGTGAGCCTCCAGATCTCCACCCTCTGCCATCTTGAAGTTATACCACTGTCGCTTCAAGTGTAGGCGATTTTCAGAGGATTTCTTCGCATAGACATCCTCTAACTTCGCCCATAACTTAGCCGCAGTTTCTCCCTCATGACGTTGTAGAGAACCTCATCCGTGAGACATAAACGGATCGATGATAAATGATAAAACCTTCTTATCAAGAGTATTCCAATCACCATCAGTCATAGTGGACTTCTGCTCCTCAAGAGCACCATCTTCGCCTTGTTTGATTAAGGAACTCATCATCTTAATCTTCCAAACTCAAAATTATTTTTCCCTGAGTACTTCTCAATCTCATACCTGGAGCTCGCCATTATTACTAATCCCTCAGATTCAGATCTGTGCCCCAACTTTAGCTCTGATACCACTTGTTGGGGATTTATAGCCTGCAGAATCACACAGATCTAGATCTAGTATGGTAATCCAATGGCACCAAGCACACACAAGAAAAGAGAACACACAGATTTAACGTGGAAAACCCTTGCGAGAAAAAACCACGGAACAAAGCGACAGATCACCACTATGAAAGCATCAATTACAAAGAGAAAGGACTTACCCGATTCGAACAACCTCGAATCTCACCCTTGTTACACCCTTTGATAACCCTAGAACCCTTTAGAATACGTTTAGGAAGTCTTGGAATAATATTAGAATAGCCCTAGGGACCCCAATTTATAGTTTTGGCAACTTCCCTTTCGTATCCCGGTTGCGAAAGGACTTGCGTCACAAAATCCGCGAAACTCCTTTCGCATCCCAGTTGCGAAAGGACTTGCGACACGAAATCCGCGAAACTCCTTTCCGCATCCCAGTTGCGAAAGGACTCAGATTTAAGACATCTCGCAACACTCTAGGTCCCTAGAGTCCGACCCCTATGCATGGCTTCATGAAACTTATCATGTGACCTATACCAGGGTTTTTGTAAGGTATCCAACCTGTCCGGAAGATTTGCTCCACTGTGACAACGGCCCCAAAATCAATCGGATCCAACCATCTTATGGGCCAACATGGTGAATTCGTAGATTTTTGGGTAGTTGTCAATTATTTTATATGGTGTGGCTGACATAATCAACGGATAGTCTTGATTTTTGTTGTATTCCATTGTCATGGTTGGACTCACTGAGTTGGTTGGATGGCACACATACAACATATTGAGCCCATATAAATATAGGGGGTGAAAAGCTTGGTAGCATTAGCGATAATTTGATAATAGAATTTCATAGATATTTTACTCCAATGAAAGTCATGGCGAAAAAAAAGTGATGAAAACAAGCAGAAAAGTACTAAAATGTCACGTGACTACTGTTGTATTTGATGTTTTAAATCTAATCAAATTGTGTGCAGATTTTTTCGCAAAACCGCGAAAGTGCGGGATTTGTTTCCGATTTTGTTTAGGATTTTTTCCGATTTTGTTTAAAATTCTTTCTACAACTATATATATGGGTGTAAACAGGATTCTAAGGAATTTTTAAGACTTTCTAAAAGGGATTCTAGGGCTTTCTAAAAGGGTTATAGGGTTTCTAAAAGGGTAGAGTAAGAGAGAGATTTGAGGATTGCTCAAGTCTGGTAAGTCCTTCCTCTTTGTAATTTCTGCTTTCATAGTAAAGATTTGTCACTTTGTGACATGGTTTTTTTCCGAAAGGATTTTTCACATTAAATATTTGTGTTCTCTTTATTTGCTTGGTGCTCTTGGATTGCTATCTTAGATCCATCTTTGTGTGATTCCGTAGCACAATCCCCAACAAGTGGTATCAGAGCAATCATTGGGTCACAGATCTGAATCTACAGGATTAGCATCAATAGGAAACGCAAAGTTTGATATTGAGAAGTATTCAAGAAAAAATAATTTTGAGTTATGGAAGATCAAGATGGTTAGTCTATTAACCAAGCAAGGCGAAGTTAAGGCTCTTGAGAAGCGAAAATCAACTATGAATGATGAATACTGGAATACTCTTGACATGAATGTTTTAGCTTTCATCCGTTTATATCTCACGGATGAGATTCTCTATAATGTTTTGAGGGAGAAAACTGCTGCTAGTTTATGAGCGAAGTTAAAGGATATCTATGCGAAAAAAATTCTCTGAAAATCGCCTACACTTGAAGCTACAGTGGTACACCTTCAAGATGGCAGAGAGTAGAGATCTGGAGGTCCACATCAGCAACTTTAATAAATTGGTTTACAAACTGTTGGATATGGAGGAAGTGATCAAAGATGAGAAACAAGCATGTATGTTGTTGAATTCTCTTTTATCATCGTATAAGTCATTTAGGGATACAATGTGCACCGTAAATATAATCCTGAGTGTCGACACCGTGATCTCAGCCCTTCAAGGAAAGGCCATGAGAAAGATAATCGATGGCATGAAGACATCTTCTGATGCACTGTTTACGAGAGGAAAAAATACCGAGCGAGGTACAGGATCTTCAAGACCTAGATTCAAATCCAAGGGCAAAGGCAAAGGAAAACTAAAGTGCTGAAACTGTGGAATGACTAGACACATGAAGAAGGATTGTACCAATCTCAAAGCGAAGAAAGAAAATTCAGCGGCTTCTTCCAAGGAGGTCAATGTTGTCACATCTGATGAAGAGACAAGTGGAGGTGATGTTCTGTATGTGTCCATGATTAGTCACTTGCATGACAATCTTATAGATGAGTGGATCCTTGACACAGGAGCATCATATCACATGACTCCTCATCGAAGTTGGTTTGTCAGTTACAAGGAATGCGATAGTGGACAGGTTTTTATGGGTAATGACAATGCCTGTAATGTTGTGGCTATTAGTATTGTGAGTATCAGGGTACCATGATCGATGTCAGGCATGTTCCTGATATGAAGAAAGGTGCACTCGAGGCTATAGGGTGCAAATTCACTGGTATTGATGGTGTCCTTAAAGTTTCAAAATGGGCACTCGTGGTTATGAGAGCACAAAGGTACGAAAACCTTTATAGGTTGATCGGGAGAAATTCAGCAAGTGGAGCAACAGTAGCTGTTGCAGATTCCACATCTGTACGTATGTGGCATGCTCGTCTGGGCCACATGAGCGATCGGGGCATGAAGGTACTATCTAATCATTGTTTGATTTCAGCTTTTAAGAATTTCTATTTAGATATATGAGAGCATTGTATATATGGTAAACAATCTAGATTATCTTTTAAAACCGGAAAACATGTATGTAAGAGAGTGATTGATTATGTACACTCTGACGTATAGAGGCCATCACTAGAGGTTTCCATTCATTGACGACTACTCCAGGAAAGTTTGGGTTAACTTCATGAAACGTAAATCTGAAGTTTTCACCATATTCAAACAATGGAAGGCAATTGTTGAAAAACAGTCAAGGCGAAAAATAAAGGTTTTAAGCACTGACAATAGTGTAGAATTTCTTCCACTGAGTTTAATGAATATTGTAAGGATAAAGGGATCATTAGGCACAACACAATGTGCCACACGCCCAAACAAAATGGTGTGGCTGAGCAGATGAATCGGACTCTCTTGGAGAGGGCCCGATGCATGTTAAGTAATGCTGCGTTGGGTAAGGACTTATGGACTGAAGCCGTTAACATGGCTTGTTATTTCGTGAACCAATCTCCTTCTACGGCAATTGAATGTAAAATTTCAAAGAAAGTATGGAGTGATCATAAGCTGGACTACTTAGATTTGCGCATATTTGGTTGTGAGGCTTAATCTCATGTACCGTCAGTTGATAGAGATAAGCTAGACCTTAGAGCCAAAAGTACATCTTTGTTGGCTATGATATTGGTGTGAAAGATTACAGGTTATTCGACAAAGTCACACACAAGGTCATCACTAATCGTGACATCAGGTTCGATGAAAGCTCCCTATTCCACAAGAATTATCAGAAGGAGCAAGTGGAATAAAAAAGGTTGATCGTAGACGTCCAAATTGACATAGATGATACTCAGGCAGAGACAAATGCGCAGACAGAGGTATAGGATCAGGTGGAGCAGCTACTTGTGAAAAGAAACTCACTGCGTGATTGCAGGTTACCGGCAAGATATAGGGACGACTCTAATATCGCATATGCCCTCATTACAAATGAGAGGAAACCGTCTACTATTCAGGAGGCTCTTAAAGAGCCTAATGCAGAAAAGTGGAGCTTCCAGTGGGACGAAAAGCGATCGGATGCAAGTGGTTATTCAAAAGAAAATAGGATAACTACAAAGTGAGGCTGGTAGCAAATGAGTATGCTCAGAAAGAAGGAATCGACTTCACAGATATATTTGCGCCAGTGGTTAAGCAAGTATAGTAACGCCCCATACTTTTCAGTACATGGGTGTCACCAGGGAATTCTAAATCTGTTTACATGTGTGTAGAAACACACGTGGTCATCCATGCACACCAACACTCAAGAATCCTCGATCTATTCATCTCAACCGTCTTGTATAACATTCATTCGTACATCAACCCATCCATATGATCGATTTTCAAAATAGTCCAGAGACGTCTATTTTAGGATCTCAATCTCTTCAATAGAATAATCGAATCATCCAGTAATATTTCATAAGTGTGTGTGTGTGTGTATTATTATAAGTTTTACACAAACATAGATCAAAAGAATTATGAATGTATTTGATAATTTATTTATCATATAAATAATGTATGAAAATGTGTTGTAGTAAAGTGATATGTATGTAACTAACATATAGAAAATATTATGAAAATAATATTATATTAAACAGACATAACGGGTGATAATTTTTCAATGTACAATTGAACTATAAATATTAATGAAGTATTAAATATCTGTTATAAATATGTATACAAAAGATTATTAGATAATTTAATAAAATTGTATGTTATTTAACAATATTACCAAATACAAGTATGATTTTAATTAAACATGATATTTTCAATTCATTTATATGTTTATTTATAATGTAATATTACAAATTATGTATTATTAAATACGTGAGCAATAGCATGTATATAGTGGTACATTAATATTGAAATTATAATTATATGTGTATGCGATTTTAATCATCATAACTATAAGTAATGTACAATAGTAATGAAATTTATACTAATATTAGTTTTGGGTTAGTAATACATGACGAGAGCCTGACAAATGGCCCATTTAGGCCTTTTAACCGTTGACGTCCAACTTCGAAATCATCCGACCATTAGATCGACAGGAAATCCATAAATAGGGCCCGAATCAAGTCGTGGGCCCCACCTAGGCATTTGGTCTGCTTGGGGCCTCCAAAGTGGAATGGATGGAGTGGATTTTCCACAAACATCATGGTGGGCCCCACGCATGCGTTGCATGTGTACCTAGGGTGGTGCACTCGCTATGCACCGTACCAGCTGGAGCAGTCAAAGCTCCTTTGACCGAGCTTTCTCTTAAAAGAGAAAGTCTCTCTCTCTCCTTGTTTTCAGCAGCGGACGGACAGACGTCCACAACTTTCAATCATGGCCCACCATCTGGTCCCCACCTTGATAATCCGAACCATCCATCTGATTTAGGACGTGGGCTCGACCAAAACCCAACTGTCACAGCAGATTCTCCTGCATGTGTGGACACATTATCTTCACTGCAAACCAGCCCTACAAGCAGAACATTTTCAAAAATGGAAACTATTGCACCGCCTTGCAAGCAATCCCAGCCGTTTATACCTCGTCATTAGGTCCTGGCAAAAGAAAACAAGAAGGAAATTCAAAAACTGGTCGTTTCCTCCTAATTTTAAACCCACCACCCAAACGCCCATGGAGCTTCGAAATCTCTCCTTTACAAGCTCCATGGCATCTATACGAACCGTCTAGCACTGATAGATGGAAGAAAGGGGCAATGGGAGAGGTTCTGCCATTAATGGCAGTCGTCTTCTTCACCACCGTCCAAACGCACCAAGCGCCTAGATCAAGCCAGATCCTGCTGGGCAAGCCAGGATTGAGTCCAGAGCTTCATGAAGCTCTGAGGAGAAAGAAAGAAAAGAAAAGAAATGGAAGAAGAAACAAAGAAAGGAGGAAGCGTGAGTTGAGTACGGGTCACGCCGCACCAAGCTGCTGCCCGACTCAGTCGGGTCGTGACTGGGTTGAGTCCATTAGTGTTGCTGGACTTCGGAGAGGGAGAGAGGAAGCAGAAGAAAAGAGGAAGAAAATGGAAGAAGGAAGAAAGGAGGGGTGCACGGCTGCACCAGCTCAAATCAGGCCCACTCGACCCACTGGCGTGAGTCCAACTCGCTGAATCGAGTTGGGCATGGGTTCGGTCCAAAAGGCCCGCTGGTGCATGGTTTTGAGTGGAGAGAGAGAGAGAGAGAGAGAGAGAGAGAGAGAACTACCTCAAGTCGACTCAACTCAACTGACTCACTGAGTCGAGTTGTGTGGGGTAGACCGGGTCTGGTTTATGCCAGCCGCTTGCTGGCGTATGATCTAAGTGAAAAAGGAAATTGAGAGAAAGAAGAGAGGAAGGAGAAGAAGAAATGGAGATAGGGCTGAATCAACTCGACTCGAACCGAGTCAACAAGGTGAGCCAACCTTTCCTCCTCATTCTAGTCTTGTTTCGATGTACTGTTATCATTTGTTACCATTGCTATTATTAGGATTATTAACATTAACAATGATTAGCCATTAATAGATCGTTATGCTAGAACTAGCTATTATAAACAAATTGCAATTATTAAATGGCAGTATTTTATTTGGAAGACTTGATATCATTCTAAATAATCATTTTGGATAATAGATTGTACTAATCATGATGATTATTATTGTTACATTAGTTAACATTAGTCATAACATTGGTGATAATAAATATATAACTATTAAATTAGCATTTATTAGAATTATTAATAGCCATTAGTGAGTTACCTATACTAATATCGGTTATTACATACAGGTTTCAATGGTTAAATGAAAGTGTTTTATTCTTCATTCTTAAAAATCATCCTTAATAGTAGAGCACACTATTTGCTCCCATTACAATCATTATTGGTGTCTTATTAACTAATATTAATTTTATCATTACCATGAAATTATCAATAATATTAGCATGGTATCCATCACCTGAAAACAATATCCTTAATAATAAATTTTACTATTTTATCACCACTGTAACACTGATTATTACTAGAGTCGTAGAAATTAAAACACATCATTAACATTAAATTTTAATTAACTACATTATTACATTGTGCTTGAACCACACATACATCGTAGTACAACTCCTAGAACTAAACCCTAGGACGAAACCCTAAGAATAATCAATTCAAACCCTAGGTTAAGACCTTAACCCCAAATAGTGTGCAACTTGGATCTAATTGTACAAGTTCCTGATTTATGGTAGGATTCGATTTTAAGGGAACGTGCATTCCCTAGCGATGCTGGTAGACGATGCGAACTATGAGGTGATGATTTCTTCCCCTTGAGATTTCTATTTTCCCATTAGCTTAAGTTATAGTTTTATTTTAACTTATAAATGATATTCTCATTCTATAACCACGTGTGTTAATTGTTGGAATTGAGTTGCTACATCACATGCTTAATGTTTATCCTGTATATTTAATTCATGTTATTGGATTACTTGTGGATTGCTTCTGGGATTTAAACTAATACATTAGTGGAAACCCCCACTTATAAATGTACACACCCATACTTGGGATGTAAATCGATTAGTGGTTATTGCAATGGATATTCGATCTAGTGGTTATTAAGTGGTGGTCTACATGGATCATTAATGTAGGTCTACCATCCAGGGTTATTGTGTCTAAGTGGTTTTTAAGGATGATCTTTGATCGCATGGTTTTGATGCTCGCCCTATGTGGCTTATTTTGATATTTGTCATATGTGGCTTGTTTTGATATTGGCCCTACATGGCTTTGTTTTGGTATTTTTCCTATATGAGTTTAATGTTTTATACTGTGTAACCATGCAATCATAAGCCCCATGTATTGTAATATGATTGGCCACTAGTCGACGGAGTTGCATTAAACATCCTAATATGGTAGTCTCATGAGCCGGGGATAGTGGTATGGGACCTATACCCGAGCTGTCGGCTTACGCTGGGCTCTGAGCTCCCCGTAGTGACCTTTGAGCTTATTAAACTTGCTGGTTATAAACGGATTAATAATGGTTAGATTAATCATGCATTCACAGTATTCGGGCAATGATGGGTGGCTAATTATGGATGTTGTAGCACGTGCCTAATAGGATTTAGTTGGGGTATCGTTTTGCTTGCTCTCAGACCATCGACTATCAACCCACTTTTGGTGAGTTTGGCACTACGCATGTACTATGTACTTTCGCTGGTGACCGGTCACATTGCATGGGTTTTGCCCAAAAGCCAACTGGATGAGCATCCTTAGTTGATGTGCACTCATACATCCATGCATTTAATAAGACTGCATCATGTATTGTTTTGTATGTCTTATATGTTTTCATAACTATGATTACCTAATGCGGCGGTGTGTAATCTTAAGGGGAATTCATACTGAGTTGGTCACTCATCCATCAAATATATAACCGTACAGGCAGTATAGGTGGCTTAAGTGATATGCAGGTTCAAACTGATGAGGAACCGTTATGATGGTTAAGGATGCGTGGTTGTACCTGTCAAGGAAGCTACGCGATCTTACGGCTTTCGTTTATATATTTTCTTTTATATTTCTCATGTATGTGAATCTTGTAATTGTTAATGTAGAGAGCTTGGTTTGTATAAGTCGTGATGGGCAACCTCTTGTACATTCTAAATAAAATACAAATTTTCCTTTATGTTGACTTGTACTACGCTTATCTATTAACTCTGATGAAGAAAAAAAATTATATATGGGATTTGGCCCTTTATAAGTTAACACTCAGGTTTTTAGGAAACGGGTCGCGTACTCGGGTCCTGAAAACACGGGGTGTTATAAGTATCCATCATATTCGTGTCGGCGTTGGTTGCCTAATACGATCTCGATCTATAATAGATGGATGTCAAGACTGTATTCCTACACGGAGAGTTGGAATAGCAGATCTTCATGAAGCAACCAGAGGGTTACGAAGTTAAAGGGGCAGAGAAAAAAGTTTGCAGGTTAATGAGGTCGTTGTACGGCCTGAAACAGTCACCTAGGCAGTGGTATAAAAATTTTGATTCTTTCATGTTAAGTCAAAAATTTACTAAGAGTAAATATGATCACTGTGTTTATTAGAAGACACTGAACGATGACAAATTCATCATCCTAGTATTGTATGTTGATGATATGTTGATCGTCTGTCATGATATGTCTGAAATCAATGTACTGAAGACTCAGTTATCAGTGACATTCGAGATGAAAATCTGGGAGCTATAAAGAGGGTTCTCGACATAAATATTCATAAAGACAAGAAGAGGAGCAAACTTTGATTATCACAGGAAGAATACCTTAAAAATGTGTTGATCAAGTATGGGATGGACCAATCAAAGACAATGAGCATTCCCCATGCGGCTCACTTTAAGCTTTCCTCAGAACGATGTCCTAAATCAAATGGGAAAAAATAGGTTATGTCTCATGTGCCTTATTCGAATGCGGTTGACAGTTTAATGTATGTCATAGTCTGTACGAGACCAGATATTTTACAGGCAGTCGGTGTTGTGAGCAGATACATGTCAAACTCCGGCAAACAACATTGGGAAGTGATGAAATGGCTACTTCGCTATATTCGAGGTACAAAAGACTACGTCTTTTGAGAAGACGGGTAAAGTTGGTAGGGTATGTAGATTCAAACTATGCAAGCAGTGTGAATTCCGGAAAGTAAACTTCAGGATACTCATTCGTACTAGTGGGTGGATCAATTAGTTGAATGTCGAAGCTTCAGTCCATGGTGGCACTTTCCATGACCGAAGCAGAATATATGACAGTGACGGAAGTGTTTAAGGAAGTGTTTAATTAAGAGGCATGATAAATAAATTGGACTTCAGTAGAAGGCCATGCCGGTTAATTGTGATAGCAAGAGCGCTATCAATTTAGCTAAAAATTTTGTTTATCACTCTCATACTAAACATATTGATGTTCGTCACCATTTTATTCGATAAGTGCTTAAGGAAGGAGGCGTAACTCTAGAGAAGATTCACACTATCGTGAATCTAGCAAACATGCTCACCAAGGTTGTTCTTATAGAAAAGTTCAAGTTCTGTGCAACTTCTTAGGACTTGACGATGGCGTAATAGGAGGACAAAGTGTGCACGAAAAGCATTGATGAAGCTATGATAAGAGACAGAGATAAGAGAAGAGGACAAAAAGCTACATATTTGAAGATTGAAGACAGTGGAGATTGTTGTATTTGATGTCTTGAATCTAATCAGATTCTGCGCAGATTTTTCGCAAAACCGCGAAAGTGCGGGATCTGTTTCCGATTTTGTTTAGGATTCTTTCCAATTTTATTTGGTATTCTTTCTACAACTATATATATATATATATATATATATATATATATATATATATATATATATATATATATATATATATATATATATATATATATATGAGTATAAACGGGATTCTAAGGAATTTCTAAGGCTTTCTAAAAGGGATTCTAAGGCTTTCTGAAAGGGTTCTAGAGTTTCTAAAAGGGTGGAGCAAGGGAGAGATTTGAGGATTGCTCAAGTCTGGTAAGTCCTTCCTCTTTGTAATTTCTGCTTTCATAGTGATGATCTGTCGCTTCGTGTCGTGGTTTTTTTCCGAATGGGTTTTCCACGTTCTTGTATTTGCTTGGTGCTCTTAGATTGTTGTCCTAGATTCATCTCTATGTGATTCCGCAGCACAATCCCCAACAACTACAGCATAGATGTTCTTATTCTAGAGCATGGTGTATATAGGGTGTGTTCATGTCAAATTCGGTCCCACAAGTTATATATGCATGTTTGTGTATGGCGGGTATGCCAGAGCCAATAGTGGCTCAACTTGAACTGGACACCTTGTGACCTCAAGCACTAAAATAGTCGGCTTAGGATTAGATCTGAGGAGATCGGTTTAACTACCGAGTCATCAATTGCGCAAAATCAATTGATTTGTAAAGGGGATGGTTCATCTTTCTAATGAGTTTTTTTAATTTAAAATAAGGACTTTACTTAAGATTAAGTGCATGATGGCTTTAAACCATTTAACAATAAAAGAATAAAACTACTAAAGGCAGCCGATCGTTGGGAGCAACTGCATGTTCATTACAAGAAGGTCATCGGATGACAGTTGCTAGATTGCCTTCACAGTTGGCTTCGTAATTGGGCGGTTGTAAAGAACGACAAATTCATCATGGGCCGGTTTCATTATATGAGACAATCGTTGTTTGTAGGAGGGGTGGATGTCTGTTCATCCCTTAGTTGGGTTCGTGGATGGATAGTCGTTGTGGCAGTTGTCTGTTTATCGTGCAGATTCAAGTTCCTTAGCTAGATGGTCGATGGGAGGCATATCTTCAATGGTCTATTCGTTGTACAATGGGGTTTCATGGTGAGATAGTCGTTAGGAATGACGGTCGGTTCATTACTCCACATGGTCAAGGCAAGTCAATCATTATTTAGACAATCAATCGTTAAACACTTAGCCACAATACTTCGTAGCTAGAAGGCTAGTGTAATGACAACTTGCATGTCACTTTAAGTCCTTACCTCGTGGCTAGACAATTATGAGAATGACTATCCAATTTATTACTTGGATCTTAACTTCATGGGCAAGGTTTCCATGGGACGACCACCTATCGGTTGCTCACTTGGGCTTCATGGTGAGGCAACCATAATCAAATGGCGACCAATTCGTAACTTGATCGAACTCTATGGCAAGATGGTCGAGCGGAATCTTCTAAGCACATGAAAAGATGAGTCTGTTGGCCATCCGTTTGAGACCCGGAGTTCTTTTTAGTTTCGACGACATGGCCGCAAACATAGGGTGCCTAGCTAACTTACTCTAATATACTTAATTCAACTGGTTTTGCAACAACGCACTAGCTTTGAGTTAGATGGAAGGATAATAATAAGCGTCCATGGTGAATTAGTGCTCTTTGCTTATGGCTTCATGTATGTGCAATCACTAATCTTTCATCATGTGTCGTGAGAAGTACCACAGTCAGCAAAAATAAAGGCCTTTGACTTCTTTTTTAAGCAAGTATTTGGCTTTTCTTGTATTGCCATGCATCTTGTGACAATAATGTTCTTCGTATTTCACAATTTCTTGTTACCAATCTCATCGGTTACAGGGATCTTATCTTGATCTTTCGTACAGTAGTGCTGCCACATGTTGACTTACTAGCCATCAGATTTTGGCGGTCAAACTAGATATAAACAGTGTATCATGATGCAAGACCTGCATCCAATTCGTTCAAATATTGCAGCCCAAATATCAGCCGCATACAAGAAAAATGTGGGTCGTACTAACTGGCATGGTTTTTGACACCACTAAAAACTAGTAAATTGTGTTTGGGGCCACTACATCTTGTATGTGCCATCCAATCCAATCATAAAATGCACTCCACCATGACTAATAGGCACCCAAAACTCAAGTCATAGCACCTGATTTTATATAATTCTGATAGTATTCTCAACCGAGACCTATAAAATCATATAATGTGGAGCCCTTGAATCTTGTATATCAGTTGGATTTCCGGCTCAAGTCAGAACATAAGGAAGTGCAAATGATAGAAGTTTTGGATGTCATGGGCACATTACGACGGTCCTAACACGGCATTGTAGCAAACGTCGTAGAAGATACTATATGTTATTTGATTGACTTTGAATTATTCTTCACGTCTCAAAAACGATGCTGGTGAACTATCACTAAGGCAATTTCGGTGAAAAGGGGAGGCCGTGGATTCAGTGGGTGGGATCCCTGACTGTGGGGCCCACTGTGATGTATGTGACTACATCCACGCCGTCCATCCTTATTGAAAGTTCATTTTAGGGCATTATCTAAAAAAATGCAGTTCCAAATCTCAGAAAGACCATAGTACAGGAAATAGTGGTGATTGACCATTACAAACTTCTTGTGGGCGACAAAAGCTTTGGATCAAGAAGATATTTGTGTGGTCTTTTCATTTATGTGTTTGTGACCTTATCAATAGGTTGGATGGCAAATAAACAATCTGGCGGAGTCCATGAAGTTTTTAATGGTGGAGAGTCAATCATGACTGTTTCCTGTAGTGTGGTCCATCTAAGATTTGAGTCAGCTTCATTTTTGAAATTATTCTCTAAAATGGGCTTTCAAAATGGTTGGACGGTGTGGATTTAAGACACACACATTACTGTGAGCCCCACAGTGAGGGGTTTCACCCACTTCGGTGGATCCAGTGTCTCACCTAATCCACTCCCGAATATGCAAATAGGTGGCGGTACGAGTATTCATCTTGTTCATCGTATCATGAGTTTCACGTGGCAGGTGGAGCAGTTAATCTAGACCATCCAAAAAATATATCGTACCCGCTGAATGGCTTAAAGATTGGATTGAATCGTAAAAAGGTACAACACAATGTTCGGACGGTTTGGATATAACACATACCTCGTGGTGGGATCCACAGAACTTGGTGATGTCAACACACCAGCCAGGTCAGTGGTGTGTGGTACACCAGCCAATCGGCTTCCCCAACACAATGGCTCGTCTAATGGGAAAAGAAAATCCTGGGTCAGAGTCGATGTGAGTCTCCGTGGATTGCATGTAGTTGACCAGCTTAACCTGTCTTAGTCGAATTAAATGCACGCGTCACTACCAAAACTCACCAAATTGCCAATTTCCACCAAACAATAGCGTGTAACGATTGGGATTTTAGCTGTCCATGATAAAATCTTGCCCAACCACTATTTTATCGGTGACAAAGGATATTAAATATAGCAAATAATATACAAAAGCACTTAGAAATTATTAGAGCTGAAGGTTGGGTTGGGTTGGGTTGGGTTGGGTTGGGTTGGGTTGATGCTCAACCTTAGTCCAACCTAAGGTTCCTATACCTCAACTCTAACCCAAGCCAACCCAATCTTGGGTTGGAAATTTTCAACCCAAGCCTAACCCAAGCGGGATTTGGTCGGGTAGAGACATGCTAACATTTTCACTATTACATTAATTAATTATATTTCAGTACACATCTTAATTTTTTTTATCTATGATTTTATTAATTATAATATAGTTATTTATCATAAAGAACTTCATTTTTTCTAAACAAACAAGCTAAAATATAAAACAACTACTCATTTGAAAGTCATGATGTGTAGCACGGAATCTATTTGGAAGAGAGAAATCTAGCGTACCTTGTTAGCTTGAGTCATGATGTGGACCAATGAGACCAGGCGGCACTGGAATTTCATGTGTCTTCAACACAGATAATCCACAATTATAATTTATAAGTAACTTACATATCGATCGGGTTTAGGTTGGGGGTTCAGGTTGGGTCAAGCATCTCTAGACCTTAACCCAAGCCCGACCCAAGTTTAATTGGGTTGGTGTTTGTATAGCCCAAGCCTGAGACCGGACCCAATACATCCTACCGTGCCCAACCAATGTTGAGTCGGTCATGGGTCGGTTGGGTTGAACCCGCCCAACTTTCAGCCCTAGAAATTATATACCTGTCATGCAATATGCCAGATTAGACTAGCTAAATTTTGAAACCCACCATCCTAACCTGCAACTTGTGGGCACTTTTTTTTTTTTTTTTTGAAATCAGAGTTCTGCTTTTTTTTCATTTTTAACTGTCTAACAAATATTCACCAATCCAATTAAATAATTAAATAAGTGTAATTTTTTATTCATGATGCATCCAAATAGAAGCCACAATTTGTAAAGTTTAATATGAACTAATTGTATGTTATGTGCAATTTTTTAAGTGGCCGTGTATCATTCATCACTTTCTGTGAGAGTATCATTGCTTTTTCTATTCTAATAGCTCTCTATAAATTAAATAGATGCATTAAAAAAGAGATCTTATTCCACAACTTGTGCAGGTCTCCATCAATTCTTTTGGTTTCAGTCTTATAACGGTATTCTCCCGGCAGAGTGTTTCACACTTAGCTAGCCCCTGATCCAATAGACCAGTATAGAAATCCAGATTTTCAAACCCGGGACCCCATGGAAATGCATCAGTGTGTCATTAGTGGACCCAGTGATTGAAAAGAGTTTTTGGCTAGCCTGCGTCCAAACGGGTTCTGGTTTGAGAGAGAGAGAAAGAGAGGACCACTAGTTTTTGGATGGACCTGCTTTTAAGCTCAAATGAGAACACGAGATGCAAATGATAAATGAATTGGATGTCATGCACATGTCACAGTGGGGATCCACACAGTCATTGTAGAATAAGCTTCTCTACAAAAGTTTTAGAGGATATAGCCTCTTGATTTAATTTACTTGAACTTATTTGACTTGAGGAAGATACTGGTGAACTATTACCTGCGACTTTTGTGAAAATGAGTGGATAAATGCAAATATGCAAATACAGTTAAGTGTGCATCAGCATGAGTGTTAATTATATCATGACTGACATATCACAGGTGTAGCTATTGCTACCTATGAATTGTTGATCAAGTGCCTTTAATCTGATGCCAAAAGACAGGATTTTTTATTCAATCAATAGGTTGTTGATTCAATTGAAATATTCCCAAAAATACATATTTGCTCAATGGACGGTTTTCGATGTTATCGATTCGATCGATAGGTGTGTCGATTTGATTGATGGTTTGTTGAGTATTGTCGATTCGATTGACCGTCAAATTAATAGTGCCGCAAGTTTGTATAAGTGCGGATTTTGTTTATAATTCTATATGAAGTGTATAAATATGACTCCTAATTTATAATTCACATGAGCTTAGCAGACAATGTGAGTTTTAAAGGGAGGAAAGTAGGGTTTTCATCTGTAAGTTATTCCATCTCTTATAGTTCTTCTGATGTAGTGGATTGATCGTCGCTTTGTGCCATGTTTTTTTTTGCATAAGGGTTTTTCACGTAAAAATCATTGTGTTCTCTATGTTTGCTTTTTCCTTTTCATTCTCTATTGCTTATTTGATTTGTTATGAGGTTACTTTCACGCCTATTAAAGGGTTTCAACATCTAACAAGTGGTATTAGATCATCCGTTGAATTATAAATTGAATCTGGAAACATGACATCGATGGGATCGAAATTGAAGTTTGAGACAAATAAGTTCATACATAAAAACAATTTTAAACTATAGAGGTTGAAGATGAAAGCCCTCCTAGTTCAGCAAGAGCTGCAACACGCACTCCTTGGGAAAGCAAAATGTCCGAACTTTATAAGGGAAGATGATTGGAATGAACTTGATCAGAGGGTGATTAGCACAATTCAATTGTACTTGGCCGATTAAGTCATGTACAATGTCATTGATGAGATGACTACCGGAGGATTATGGGCGAAGTTGGAGAGCGTCTATATGATGAAATTACTCTCTAATCATCTGTATCTGAAAAGACGGTTCTATACTCTGAGGATGACGAAAGGATAGGATCTCTCCGAGCACATTAATATCTTCAACAAACTGATTTCCAAACTGGCAAGCGTGAAGGTGAATATCGATGAAGAAGACAAATCCCGAATTTTATTGACGTCCCATATTCTTACAAGTATCTGGTTGATACTATATGTTATGGTAGGCATACCTTAGATGTCAATATTGTTATCTCAGCCCTTCGGTCAAAGCAGTTAAGAAGTAAGAGCGAAGGCGAAGGTACTTCTACAGATGCATTATTTGCTCGAGAAAGACTGTCTGAGCGAGAGAAGGGGAAGTTACGATCTACGTCCAAATCAAAAGGCAAAGGCAAGTTGATGTGTTGAAATTATGGAAAGATGGAATATATGAATTGTAAGTACTAAATTGTTTAAGCACACTTTAGTTGTCAAATTTTGTATAGCCAAAACAACTTAACAATAGCTCAATCAAGAGAAGATCAAGTTCAAGATCATAAGAATCAAGAAAAGATCAAGCTCAAGATCAAGAGAAGATCAAGCGCAAGTTCAAGAAAAGATCAAGCTCAAAGTCAAGATGAAATCCGAGAGTTCGTTCTAATCAAAGAAGTAGAGATATTTGATATATCTCAAGTGGTATAAAACCCTAAAAAGACCTTAGGACTAGATGCTTTCAAAAATGTTTTAAATTGGGTTTTTACACTTATTTTGCTTGGAATTCGGCCAACCTAACTTTTGGTTCGGCTAGCCCAAGATTTCTCGGCCAGCCCGAGTTTAAGCCCGAAGTAAAACTAATTTTTGTTGCAAATTCGGCTAGCCGGAGCTTGAAATTCGGCTAACCCGAGAATCTTCGAGTCAAATTCCAATAACCTCATTCTTTGGAATTCGGACGAATTTGACGGTCAAATTCGGACTAACCAAACTGGGGTGTTTGGCCAACCGAAGGTGACCTCGGGCCAGCCGAATTTTGGATAAATCTTATCCCACGTGATCCGAAGTCCGTTAAACTGAATCCGGTCCGCTTGGTCTAGCCGAAGATTCAATTTCTTTGTCTATAAATTGAGTTCCTCTCTTATTCCGAATTACACAAGTTAATTATCAAAATCTTTCTGCAAGAAAGAGATAAGCTTAAATTATCAGCAAGCTATTGAACGGTATTTATAATTTAATTTATATAGCTTTTGTTCAATTCTTTTAATATCAAATCTTTCTAGTTTGATTCTAGATAGAGTAAACTATACTCTTCTTTTGAGATTTAAGAGAATTGATTTAAGTAGCCATTGGTTTGAACTTAATTAAAACTGATAGAACCCTAGACCCTTTCTATCTGACTGAACAAAGAACAATCTACATTCAAGAAAGTGGTTGTTTAGCTACATGCTTCCAATACATCTTCTACGGTGAAGATAAATATACCTTCTAAACTCTGTTTGGTTTTTCTAAGATAGCTCAGTTTAAGATTTTGTGAGATGGCCCGAAAATCTCAGTGAGGGGTTTGATTATGATAGCTCGTGAAAATCACAAGAATTATATAAGGTTTTAAGGTAACCCTAAGAAAATCTTTTTCATAGTAAAAGCCAAAATTACATGAAGAGTAATTTTAGGAGTGGAGTAGGTGTACCTATTTTTAAAGCACCAAACAACTATAATCATTTGTGTTATGTGGTGAATGCCTTTATTTTTTATGTGGTAAATTGTTGTATTTAATTTCAAGTTGAGTGGTGAATGTTGTAATATTTTATTTTTATTTACTCTTACAAGTTTGAGATTTTGATTTTACAGAAATTCGTAAAGTAAGGTTGTCCTGCCTAAAACTTTAGGTGAAGGTTGTCCTACAAATTATTTGGAATCAACGTTTCAATACTTAAGTAATTGAAATCTCTGATTTATTTATATATTTAGCACTTATTTCGATATTTGTCATAATCCTATCATCCCCCCCCCCCCCCCCCCCCCCCCCCCCCCCCAGGACATCTTAAGCTCTCATTTTCAAGTTGTCGGTGTCCAAGGTTAGTCACTTATACAAGAAGTAAATTTTGGATACAGCGGCATTACACCATATGTGTCATCATCGGAGTTGATTCACCTCATATAGTGAGTATGATAGTAGGCTGGTTCTTATGAGCAATGATCATGCCTGGGGGGTGGCAGGGTCAGGTGCAAGGTGTTGTAGAGGTTTCACAAAGGGCACTCATTGTTATGAAGGTACAAATGAGCTGAAATCTTTACAGGTTGATCAGGAATACTATATCAGGTGGATATATAGCATTTGTAGTGGAGTTCACATCAGTAGGTTTGTAGCATACATGCCTAGCCATATGAGCAAGCACGGTATGAAGGTACTTTTTGTCGTCAGTTAATTTCTCGTTTAAAAGTTTTTATTTAAATATATGTGAGCATTGCATATATGGAAAAAAAATTAAGGTTAAACTTTAAAACTGGAATACATATTAGTAAAGGTCAGCTTGACTATGTGCATTCGGATGTTTGGGTCCGTCACATGTTGTTTCTCGAGGAGGGTCATCATTTTTTTATTGCATTTATTAATGATTTCTCTAAAAAGGTTTGTATTTACTTTACGAAGCATAAATCTAATATTTTTACCACTTTTAAGATGTAGAAAGCGATGGTTGAAAAACAGATAGGGCGGAAGTTAAAATTTCTGAGGATAAATAATGGAAGAGATCATTCACTACTAGTGAATTTAATCAACATTATAAGAATGAGGAGATAGTGAGGTACAACATAGTGAGACATACACCAAAGCAAAATAGTGTGGTTAAACGTATGAATCAAACTCTTTTGGAAAGTGCCCGAAGTATGTTGAGTAATGTTGCATTAGGCAAGGAGCTATGAGCTTAAGCAGTCTCTAAGCTTGCTATTTAGTGAATCGATTGTTGCGCAGCACGCCAACAACGCAGTGAGCCTAGATCCAATCTAAGGCCTCACCCACAAACGATAGACAGGAAGAAATATAAACTAGAAATAGATCAAAGCAATCCAAAACAAACCACAAGACAAGATATACGTGGAAAAACCCCAAACTAGGGTAAAAAACCACGGATGCAAAATTCCACTATGAAGAGAAACGAAGATTACAAGGCAATATACTAACCTCTCCCTTGAAGTACAGAGAAAATCCCTTGCCCACACCTTAGAATAATTTCCTAATATTCACCTTAACCTAGAATAGCCCTAGGGACCCCAATTTATAGTTTTGGCAACTTCCTTCCGCATCCCAGTTGCGAAAGGACTTGCGACACAAATCCGCGAAACTCCTTTCGCATCCCAGTTGCGAAAGGACTTGCGACACGAAATCCGCGAAACTCCTTTCGCATCCCTTGCGAAAGGACTGCGACACGAAATCGCGAAACTCTTTTGCATCCAGTTGCGAAAGGACTTGCGACACGAAATCCGCGCAACCTCGACTGGTCGTGGGCGGCCCCAGATGTGGCTCCACTTCTCAACAATCCCACTTGGAGACACATCTCCATAAACCTTTGTCTTCTTCATCCGGAGTGCACCACCTCCCCGTCTTCAAGCCTGAAGACCAATCAAAGCTGAACAGAGCTTCAGCTTCTCCCTTGTGACCGCCTTGGTCAGCATATCCGCAGGATTCTCACTTGTATGAATCTTCTCCAGAGCAATCGATCCATCTTCCAGTAACGAACGTATGAAGTGATATCTGATGGCAATATGCTTGGTCCTTGAATGAAAGGCTGAATTCTTAGCCAAGTGTATTGCACTCTGACTGTCACTGTACAGCTTGCAATCTGCTTGCTTCTTACCCAACTCTTCCATAAAACCTTGCATCCACACCATCTCCTTGCATGCTTCTGTAGCCGCAACATATTCTGCTTCTGTCGTACTGATAGATACTATCTTTTGTAACTGAGAGACCCAACTGACTGCAGCACTACCCAGAGTAAAAACATAACCCGTAGTGCTTCTTCTGCTGTCGATATCTCCTGCCAAATCTGAATCCACGTAGCCTTGTAACTTGATTTTCGATCCACCATAACACAGCCCTACGTCCTTAGTACCTACCAAGTACCTAAGGATCCACTTCACAGCTTCCCAATGTTCCTTCCGGGGTTGTTCATGAACCTGCTAACAACTCCCACTGCTTGAGCAATGTCTGGCCTCGTGCTCACCATAGCATACATGAGACTCCCAATAGCTGACGCGTATGGGACTTTAGCCATGTAGTCCTTGTTCTCCGCGTCTTTGCACCTTGCTCCTTAGATAGCTTGAAGTGGTTGGCTAATGGAGTGCTAACCGGCTTAGCACCTCCCATATTGAATCGATCAAGTACCTTGGCTATGTACTCTGCCTGTGACAAAACTAATTTCTTGTTTTCCTGTCACGCTTTATTCATGCCTAGGATTTTTTTGCAGCTCCTAAATCCTTCATGGCAAATTCTCTAGACAATTGTCTTTTGAGATCTGAGATGTCCTTCATGCTTGAGCCAGCCACAAGCATATCATCAACGTACAGAAGAAGGATGATGATGTATGACGTATCAAACTTCTTCAAGTAACAACAGTGGTCTGCATGACATCTCCTAAAACCGTTTCCCGACATGAAACTATCGAACTTCTTGTACCACTGCCTCGGGGCCTGCTTCAGGCCATATAGACTCTTCTTCAGTCTGCACACCTTGTTCTCATTACCTGGTGCCACGTATCCTGTCGGCTGATGCATATATATCTCTTCTTCAAGGTCCCCATGAAGAAAGGCTGTCTTAACATCTAGCTGTTCTAGATGTAAGTCCTCTGAAGCCACTATACTCAAGACCATGCGAATCGTAGACATTTTCACTACCGGTGAAAATATTTCAGTGAAATCGATACCTGCCTTTTGTTGAAACCCTTTCACAACCAATCTGGCCTTGTACCGTTTCGAACCATCGTGCTCCTCCTTCAGTCTGTAAACCCACTTGTTATGAAGAGCTTTCTTACCCTTGGGTAGAGTGACTAGCTCCCATGTACGATTAGACTCAAGAGAGTCCATCTCATCATCCATGGCCTGCTCCCACTTAACCCGTATATCTGACTGTAACGCCTCTTCAAAACACTCTGGCTCACCATTATCTGTCAGTAGTAGATAATGTAAGGAGGGTGAGTATCGGACCGTGGGTCTCCTCTCCCGAGTAGACCTCCTCACAACCGGTGTATGCGGCTCTGCCTCATCCTGTGGCGCTGTAACACCCATGTCCGGTAACTCTTCCAACTCTACGAATTCCTTTTTCTCGGCCTTATTTTCCTGCACACTGTCCTTATGCATCACTTTTTCATTAAAGACTACGTCCTTGCTTCTGATGATTTTTCTGTTTTCTGCATCCCAGAACCTGTAGCCAAAATCATGTGCCATAGTAGCCTATAAACGTGCACCTCCTGGACTTCGCATCCAGCTTGTTTCTGTGCTCTGCATCAATGTGAACATATGAAGTGCAACCGAACACTCTGAGATGTGCAAGGTTCACTTCTTTCCCAGTCCACGTTTCTTCTGGTAGCCCACCATCCAATGGTGCTGAGGGACTTCTATTGATGAGATATGCGGCAGTATTCACAGCATCTGCCCAAAAGGTCTTGGGCAACCCTGCATGTAACCTCATGCTCCTGGCGTCTCAAGGATGGTCCTGTTAATGCGCTCAGCCACACCATTCTGCTGTGGTGTCCCTGGAATCGTTTTCTGATGTTTGATTCCATTTGCTGCACAATACTCCTCAAACCTCTTATCACAATACTCTCCCCCATTGTCAGATCTGAGACACTTTACTGTTTTACCTGTCTCATTTTCTACCATAACTTTTCACTTCTTAAATACATCAAATACATCAGATTTATGTTTTAAGAAGTAGACCCACAGTTTTCTACTAGCATCATCAATAAAGGTAACAAAATAACGTGAGCCACCAAGAGATAATACCTGTGCCGGTCCCCACACATCAGTGTGTACAAGCTCCAACAGATGTGTCTTTGGAGCGCGTCCCGTCTTCTTGAAGCTTACCCTCTTCTGCTTGCCATACACGCAGTCCTCGCAGAATTCCAAGTCAATAGACTTCAGCCCTGGTAGCTTCCCTTTTGACAAATACTTTCATCCCTTTCTCACTCATATGTCCCAGCCTCTGATGCCATAACTGCCCATTCACTCCAGTTGATGCGACTGCGAGTGAACTATACGATCCTGAAGTCACGTACAAAGTACCTTCCTTTTGCCTCGAGATATTACCAAGGCACCTTTTGTGATCTTCCAGGAGTCACTGGTGAATGTCGTCATATAACCGGTATCGGCCAACTGTCCCACTGAGATCAGATTACATTTCAAACTCGGTACATGTCTGACATCCTTCAATTTCAAGACCGTTCCGTCTTTCTGATTTACATGAACATCCTCCTTTCCAACAATATTGCACGGCTCATCATCACCCAGGTAGACTCTCCCAAAGTCACCTAACACATAATCACGTAGAACTTCCTTACACGAAGTAGCATGAAACGAAGCACCTGAGTCTATAACCCAAGACTCATTCCTCGTATCAAGAGACAAGATCAACGCCTCTGTGTCGCTCTCCTCAGACAGATTCACTGAATCTTCCCACCTTGAGAGCTTCCTTCTTGTTTCTTGAGCGCCCTGCAATCACGTTTCATGTGCCCCTTCTTGCCGCAATGCCAACACCCGTCTTTGTCTTTCGGTCCCTTGGACTTATTCCTTGACTTAGAACGCCCGTGTTTTTTGCCTCCTTTGTTCAGCGATCTTCCTCTTCCTTCAACGTTTAGAGCATTCCCTGAATCCCCTGAAACTCCTGATGCCTTCCTTCTAGATTCTTCGCTGAGAATTAGACCGGCCACATCATCAAATTTCAGCTTTGTCGATCCTGAAGAATTGCTCACAGCAATCACCAAACCATCCCAACTGTCTGGCAAACTGGATAAGATCAATAACGCCCTGACCTCATCCTCAAAAGCAATGCCAACGGATTCCAACTGGCTCGTGACTGTATTGAACTCGTTTAGATGTTCAGCCACGCCCCCACCATCTGACATCTTCATGTTGAATAGCTGTTTCATAAGATGAACCTTGTTGGATGCTGAGGGCTTTTCATACATGGTGGCTAGGGCTTCCATTAATTCTTTTGTCGTTTTTACCTTGGATATATTGAAGGCGACGCTCTTAGACAAAGAGAGTCGGATCGTTCCTAAAGCCTTCCTATCCAGTAAAAACCATTCATCATCTGTCAACTTTTCTGGTTTCTTCTCTTTTCCTCCTAGAGGAATATAGAGGTCCTTCTGATACAGATAATCCTCCATCTGCATCTTCCAGAAGGCAAAGTTTGAACCATCAAACTTCTCAATTCTAGTTTTTCCATCTTCTGCCATCGCTCCCAATAGAACTAAACCAATAGCTCTGATACCAGTTGTTGCGCAGCACGCCAACAACGCAGTGAGCCTAGATCCAATCTAAGGCCTCACCCACAAACGATAGACAGGAAGAAATATAAACTAGAAATAGATCAAAGCAATCCAAAACAAACCACAAGACAAGATATACGTGGAAAAACCCCAAACTAGGGTAAAAAAAACCGGATGCAAAATTCCACTATGAAGAGAACGAAGATTACAAGGCAATATACTAACCTCTCCCTTGGAAGTACAGAGAAAATCCCTTGCCCACACCTTAGAATAATTTCCTATTTCACCTTAACCTAGAATAGCCCTAGGGACCCCAATTTATAGTTTTGGCAACTTCCCTTTCCGCATCCCAGTTGCGAAAGGACTTGCGACACGAAATCCGCGAAACTCCTTTCGCAGCCCAGTTGCGAAAGGACTTGCGACACGAAATCCGTGAAACTCCTTTCGCATCCCAGTTGCGAAAGGACTTGCGACATGAAATCCGCGCAACCTCGACTGGTCGTGGGCGGCCCCAGATGTGGCTCCACTTCTCAACATCGATCTCTATCTACACACATTGATTATAAAATTTTAAAGTATGGAGCGGTCACGTAATTGATTATTCGGGGCTGTTGATATTTAGTTGTGATGCTTACTCTCATATACCGTCAATTGAGAGAGATAAGCTAGACTAAAAGGTTAAGAAGTGTATTTTTGTTAGCTTTGGTGATGGGGTGAAAGGATACATATTGTATGACTGAGTTTCATGAAAAATCATATTTAATCAGGACGTTAAGTTTGATGAAGGTTTCTTGTTTCAGAAGGATGAGCACAAGGAAATATTAAAAAAAATTAGTTATTGATGTTAAAACAGATAAGGGTGAAACAATTGAAGAACTAGAGTCGTAGATAGAGGTATAGAAAGATGTAGAGCAGTCACCTATCAGGAGAAATCTACCAAGGGATTGTAGGTTACCATTAAGATATAAGGATGACTCAAACATTGCATTTGCTCTTATTACAGATAAGGGAGATCCATTTACCTTTTAGGAATCTCTAGAAGACAGATACAGAGAAGTGAATAGTAGTGATGCATGATGTAATAGATTCTCTATACAAGAATGAAACGTAAGAGCTGGTGAAGTTGCCCGTTGGACGGAAAGTAATCAGGTGCGAGTGGATTTACCAGAAAAAATTAGATAGGTACAATGCCTGACTGGTAGCGAAAGGTTATACTCAGAAGGAATGTGTCGAGTTCAATAAGATATTCGCGTTAGTGATCAAGCAAGTATCTATCAGATTTGTATTAGCTTTGGTTGCCCAATATAATCTAGAACTGGAACGGTTAGATGTGAAGATTGTGTTTCTACATGGGGAACTAGAAGAGCGAATCTACATGAAGTAAACCGAAGGTTTAGAGGTGTAGGGAAAGGAGAATATGGTTTACAGGTTAAAGAGGGCATTGTGCGGCTTAAAATAGTTTCCTAGGTAGTGGCATAAGAAATTTGATTCTTTCATGTTGAGTCAGTTGTTTATCAAAAGCGAATACGAACATTGTGTCTATTTTATATCACTTAGGGACGCAGATTCATCGTTCTAATGTTATATGTTTATCGCCATATCCGAAATCAATATATAGAACGCTTAGGTATCCAGGACATTTTAGATGAAGATCTGAGGGCTACAAAAAGGATTCTTAACATCGATATATATAAAGACAGAGAAAAGATCAGGTTATGGTTGTCTCACGAAGAGTATCTTAAGAAAATCTTGGTGAAGTTTGGACTGAAAAAATTAAAGCGGTTAGCATACATCAAGTTGCTCACTTTCAGCTTTCTTCGGAGCATTATCCTATGTCAAATTAAGAAAAAGCGACATATGTCTTGTGTGCCCTACTCAAGTGCGGTTGACAGTCTTATGTACACCATGGTCTATACTAGACCGAATATTTCATATGTGGTGGGTGTTGTGAGCAGATACATGTCAAACTCTGACAAGCAACATTGGGAGGCAATGAAATGGTTACTTTGTTGCATACGAGGTACGATGGACTACGTCTTGACATTCAAAAATTATAAGGAGAATCTTGTAGGCTTTGTGGGTATGGATTATGCAGAGAATGTGGACAATAGAAGGTCAACTTCCAGCTACTTGTTTGTGTTAGTAGGTAGAGTTGTCAATTGGATGTTGAAGCTTCAGTCTGTGGTTGCACTCTACACAACTGAAAATAAATATATGGTAATAACATAAGCATTCAAGGAAATTGTTTGGTTAAAATGGATGATGAATTATTTGGGGCTTCAGTAGGAAATCGTGCATATGCATTGTGATATTGAGAACGCTATCAATTTGGGAAACTCAATGTATCACTCTCATACTAAACACATTACTATTCGTTATCATTTTATCCGGCAGATGTTAGAGGGAGGCAGTGTTACTATTGAGAAGATTCATACTAGTGAGAATCCGGTGGACATGCTTACGAAGGTGGTTCCTTCAGAGAAGTTCAAGTTTTGCTCGACTTCTCTAAGCTTGGTAAAAAAAGTGATGAAGATAGAGTGTGCATAAGAAGCGATGATGATGATGTTATTATTGAAGATTAGAGATAATGATAGCAACTTGGAGCAATGGAGATAGATGATTGAAGCCATGGTGGAAATTGTTGATCAGGTGCCTTCAATCTAATGTCAAAAGGCAGATTTTTAGATTCGATCAATAGGTTGTCAATTCGATCGAAATATTTCCGAAAATACATGTTTGCTCACTAGGCATTTTTGGATGTTATCGATTCGATTGATAAAGGTGTCGATTCGATCAATGGATTGTCAAGTCTAGTCAATTCGATTGATAATTAGATCGACGGTGCACAAGTTTGCATAAGTGCTTGTTTTATTTTTAATTTTTTACGTAGTATATAAATACAACTCCTAATTGGGGATTAGGGTTAAGAAGAAGATTTTAGCACGCAAAGAAATTTTTGAAGGAGGAAACTAGGGTTTTTATTTTAAAGCATTTTTTTTTTTTTTAAAGTCAATCTGGACACCACAGAGCAAGAAAGTGGTTAAAAATTATACAGGATATGTATTATATAAAATTAGACTAACTAAAGTGGAGCTCACTGTTGCTGAGGCAGAGTCATAAAATCATATTATTGTATGATCCTAAGCTCTGATTTGTGGGCACTTGTTTGTTGAAATTAGATGTTTTTCAATTTTATCTACCTAACAAAATATTCACCAAAGTTTGTTCATGATGCATCTAAATAGGGACCATAATTTGTAAAGTTTAACTTGAATTACTTATAAGCTACACATGAAATTTTTAAGTAATTTCTAATTAAATAGGTATCATCCATGACATTATGCCAGAGCATCAGTGCTTTTTTAAAAATGGTATCTATATTTTCAAAACCTTGTAATTGTGGACCAACCCATGGAGATGCATCAGTGTCACTAGTGGACCCAACGATTACAAAGACTTTTCATATGGCCTATTTTCAAACCAATTTATGATTTGAATGTATGTGTGTGTAGAGAGAGAAGAGAGAGAGAGAGAGAGAGGCATAAGTATGACATTTAACTCTCTAATGTATTTATATTTTTTAAGGCATGAAGTTAGCTAATTTGAGGAGAGTGGGTATTATGGGGATTGTTGTGTTAGCTATGAGTGTTATATATTATTACTGGTTCATGGGGCATATGGATGAAGAGCCATAAGCTCTCTCTCTCTCTCTCTCTCTCTCTCTCTCAAGCTAGGGAGGAAAAAATTGTTTCATGTAATTAGGTGCGAGTCGCGGCAATTCTACATCATGGAACTCCAATAAATCTTTCCGGAGTAAGGAACATCCCGTTGGTCAAATATAATCTTGCTTTGTACCATGAATCATTCCTTTAATATTCCAACTCGGCTCAACTCATACAAGTCAACCCTCAATTTTCTCGAGCCTTGACTTGACTTAGGCCCTTACAAGTTGTTCTAAGTCATATCACTGTATTAGAAAATCATGATGTTGACTGACATAAAAGAGTCCAAGATAATTGATGTTAATAATGTATTAGATACAAGCGCTAATCTAAACATCCCTCAATCAACTAAGTAGCAACAATGAAACATATACACAACAGAGAAAAAAAAACTCTCTTTTTCTAATTCAAAAGAATGAAAATTATATATCAATGTCCTCATTTAGTTATATTTCTAATAGAAGGCTTAGCACTGAAGACTTCTAAATTTTAGTAACTACTATGACAATTGCAAAAATAGCAAGCTATCTTGTAATTTAGCAATAAGCATAAATGGACTTTGAAATTCCTATTTGATTAGAAACTTCTAACATCCTCTCTTAAGTTGAACTTTTCAAAACTAGGCATTTCCAATATCATTTTTAAATTGTCATGTGTCCAAATTCAAAGGCTCTATGAAAATATCAGCAGTTGATCACCTAACTTGTAATATTTGAACTTAACATCTTCATCATTTATGAGTTCCCAAAAGAAGTAATAGTGAATACCAATGTGCTTACTACATTAATGGAAAATGAGTTTCTTAGATGGGGTATTCTTGAACTATATATTTGTTGGGGGCCTTGCACAAAACCTTAAGATCTAGCCCTCCAGAACAAACCAGAATTATGGATAATAAAGTAATGAAAACTATCAATGCATCAATCACACACCACACAAGAGATTTTTACGTGGAAAACCCTCAAAGAGGAAAAAACCACGGGACCTCGTCCAGATCAACAATCCACTATGAAGTAGAACGATACAACCTTCTTCACTCACGCAGGAGTGGATAAACAATAAGAGAAATAGAGAAAACGGAGAGATCTAACCGATTATAAGGACATAGAAGCGCTGAGATCTAGATTGCACCGTAGATAACCTTCACGAGCAAAACCTCCCTTCTATAAGCTTCCTCTCTCTCTCTTCCTCTCTCTCTCTCTCTCTCTCTCTCTCTCTCTCTCTCTCTCTCTCTCACCTTTGATAGCCCTAAAGCCTTTAGCAAATTCCTTGTAAAGCTTTTAGGAAACCCTCTTGTTATTACCTAGAAAACCCTAGGCAACCCCTTTTATAGTTTAGGAAACTTCCCTTTCGCATCCCAGTTGCGAAAGGACTCAAATCCGCAGTTTTGCGCAAAATCGCGGAACAAACTGCGTAACCCACGACTAGTCGTGGAGAGTCCACGACCGGTCGAGAGCCACCTACGACCGGTCGATGACCTCCTGCGACCGGTCGAGCACCCCGGAATAAATTATCCCAAACTCGCTGGACTTTGAGTCGTACCACGACTCGAACCCACGACTGGTCGAGCACCAGCCCACGACCGGTCGAGCAGGGCTCACGACCGGTAAAAGACGGGTCAAAAAAAAACCCATCAATATTATCATAGTAAATAATCACGAGACCATCTTGAGAATGGTGCATTACATCAAGGAGTTTCTTAACTAGATAATTTGGCTTATATGTGATTCCGCTATAATGCACTTTGCTTCGATTGTTGAGAGAGTACCTACATCTCACTTTTGAGGACCATGTGAATGCATTACTTCCAACATCATGTAACTGAAAATGTTCTTTCCATCTGTATTATTGGCCTAATCATTGTCTATGAACCTAAAAAATTTAAATTCTTTAGCATATGAATAAAAATATCATGATCATTGCACCTTTAAAGTAGTACAATTTTCTTCCTACTTACAGATGAATCTTTCTTGAAGATTCCATGTAGTTATTAAGTAACCCTACAACATACACAATGTCTAGTATTGACATAGTCATGTATCGAAGATTATGGATAAACCGCTTGAAGTTATATGATTTAATAGATTGCCTTTCTTATTCTTGCTCAATTTCAAAAAAAAAAAAAAAAAAAATTTATAGGAGTACACGCTGGTTTGAAGTTCTCCATTTTTTAACTTTTCTATAATTCACAAACATATGTTTTTACATTAAAAATTTTCATAATTTGTTTCATACTATGAGACCTATATCTACAATTTCAATTGACAAACCATACTTCTTTTGAACTCATCAATGATAATACTGTCTCTGCTTATGAAGATTAGATCATCAATATGCAAGGACAACGACAATATATAACCATGAGCATTACACTCGAAATTAGTAACATGCTAATTGGGAAACTTTTGAAATACACCATTATTAAAATATAAGTCGAAGCAAGTGTATAGTGATGTTGGGTTGCTTTAGGTCTTAAAGTGCCTTTTTTAGTTGGTACACTAAGAGACATTGTCCCTTATTTATATAACAAACAAGTTTTTTAATATAAACTTCTTCCTTAAGGATTTTATTTAAAAAAGTTAATTTTATATTCATTATATGAATTTTAGGCTGATTTTGTACTACTAAACTAATCAACAACCTAATGGATTCAATTTGAGCAATCGAAGCATGTACCTTGTGATGGTCAATAGTGAATTTTATAAGCTTTCTAACAAAAGATTTGTTAGTTCTGTCATTCAAGGGATTCATATATCCTATGCTTGATCTTATAGACTCACTTTACACTAATTACTTTTTGCTCATTTAAAAGTCAAGTTAATTCTCGTTGTTCATTTTTGTTGAATTCTTATGATTGCTTTTTCCATGTCTTTTACCACATTTCTTCTTTAACTGCTTTTTCAAACATAAGAGGGTGAGAATTTGAGAATAATAGTTATTTAGTCAAATCATTATCATCATCACTATCATATCATGACTTATTTCAAAATCTTTGATATTTACAAGTAATTTAGAAGTACATGAAATATTTCTATAAAAAAACACCAGATAATGGAGGCCTTAAAGGTGGACATGATCTAAATGATGATGTCATCATTTGAGGTGAATTATGTTGAGATGTACTTAAAAGGATTGGCTAACTATTTACTCGGGCTAACCACATCACCTTCGATGTCATCACTTTTCATACATAGTTTTTCTTTTCTTTTCTTTGATCCAAATTTAAGCTCTAGTTTTATTAAATTTGATATCTCTATTAGTGCCTACTTTATCTTTAAGTAACGTGTAGGTTTATATGCCTTCTTATAGTAGTTAATGAATATATCACATTGCCATTTTATCACACATGTACATAGGCAATGGAACTAAATACATGAAGATAAAAAATATTTTACTTTCTCTAACTTAATGTTTCTTCAAGTTTCTCATGATCAAGGCTTTTCATAAGACACTGGTTTAATATGAGACATCTCAACTTACCATTCATCTCATTTATTTCACGCTGCAACATATTTTTTTCTCATATACCCACTTGCTTGCATTTTTTATTTTTTCTATTTTATATTTCATATTTTTTTTATTTTTTGCTTGGTCATTATCGATTATGGTCTATGCTTTGCCATATTAATGGATACTACACTATCAGAAACCAATGATCGACCTTGCTTCTTTACTTTTACTCAACAATAATTGATTCTTTAGTCATGATCGACGTAAAGCACATCGTCTTTACAATCATGGTTGCGGTCAAGGTGACAGTCTTTAAAGTTTAATAATCCTTTAAAAATTTTCATAAAATAGAGACTGTATATTTGTGCAGTGAAAAATAGTGCCTAACCCTTTCCTTCTTTGTCAACATAGGCCCTTACTCAATATCTCTGAAGGCAGACTAGCCACATGAGTCATTGAAGCAAGCAAGCAAGCGCATGCGCGAGGGGGGGGGTGGGCGGTGTAATATTCGATTTTGTTCCCAAAGTGTTTAGCCAGACTTAGATTCCAAGTTCATTCAACTAGTAATGAAGTCTAATAAGTAACCCACATTTAATTTTCACTCATCATCGACGCAAGAGATCCGGTGGCAGCCAACCCTACACACACTTTGCATAAATATTCTTTTAAAAAAAAGTGAATGGTTACAACTATTCTTAAGTAGTTTTGTTCATCATTATATATATATATATATATATATATATATATATATATATAAAAGGGTGCATAAAAAGAGATGGAACATGGTTTTTTAACTCTACCATTTCTGAATGGGCCACTGTCTGATCATATGCATCCATTATATTGTAATTTGTATATGTACCAGGTCTTAAGATTGTTTAACCGGAGACGTTGGGCAGTACAATTTCCAATAGCCGACGTATCAAGCGTCGAATCATGCTGTTAGGAAAGCAAGGGCCGGATCGGCTACTCCCCTGCCACCAGCCAATGGCCGGTGGTCGGTGCATGTGGGCCCCTCCATGATGTATGTTTTCATCCATGCTGTCCATCTATTTTCTAGATCATTTTATTGTATTTCTATGAGATAAATATATATCCTAATCATGCAATATCAATTCAGACATCTCAGTGGCATTACAGGAAACAGTGTCGAAAGAACATCGACCATTAAAAACTTTTTGGGGGCCATAAAAGTTTCCGATCAAGATGATATTTGTTTTCGCCCTTCATCTAGATTTTTATGACATAATCAACAGATTGGATGGTCAAATAAACAGTACAGTGGGCCTTAGGAGGATTTTAACGGTGGATATCCAATCACTACTGTTTTCCTGTGGTGTGGTCCACCTGAGATTTATTCTCTCTCAATTTTGTCACCAATCCTAAAATGATCTTTAAAAATGGATGAACGGAATTGATAAAACACATACATCATGGTGGGCCCACAGAGCACCGACCACCAACCACCGGGCTGGCGGCAGGGGAATAGCCAATCCGTTTGGCGATGGGGACTGGTGGTGGTGTGGTGGGGCCGACCGTGATGTTTGTATGGAATCCACCCTGTCCATCCGTTTTGTAAGCTCATATTAGGATATTAGGCTACGAGACCGAAATTGAGCAGGATCCACGACTCAAGTGGGTCGTACTAAAGGAAAAAGGTGGTTAGCAAAATTTCTACCGTTGAAACCTCCCTGGGTTCTACAGTGATGTTTACATGCCATCCATACCGTTAATAACGTCATTCCTACTGGGATGAACCGAAAAAACAAATATTAGAATGATTCAAAACTTCCGTGGCCCACTAATATTTCAACTGTCAAAATTCAATTTTCACATTTTCGGCTTACTTTAGAATTGGGTACGGTTCATTTTTAGCCTCATGTCCTAAAATGAAATTACAAAACGGATGTACGGAGAGGATTTCTCAAAATCATCACAGTCAGTCCCACCTGGTTCCCAGCGCAGGAACTTCCTGCGAAAGCCTTTCGCAGGAAATCCGCGTCCGGTGTATAATAATTCAAAACAATTAATGCTGAAGCACAAACGAACCGACAATGCACACGTGTCCATAGACGAACCGTCAATAGCAGTAGTCCCACCCAACTAAATTGGAGAAGACTTTAGGTGTCCCCAGATTGCGATCCCTAACCATGGGGCCCACTTTAATGCGTGTGCCTTATATCCACGCCGTCCATCTGTTTTGAAAACTCATCTTAGAGCATGTTTCCAAAATTGAAACAGATCCAAATCTTAGGTGGACCATAATACTGAAAACAGTGGTAATCTACCCTTGAAAACTTATTATAACCTTATCAACAGGTTGGATGGAAAATAAACATTTAGATTGCCCCATGATGTTTTTAACGGTAGGGATTCAATCATTACTTTTCTTATGATATAGTCCATTAAGACTTGGATCTGCTTATTTTAGTAAAATGCTCTAAAATAAGCTTTCAAAATGTATGGACAGTGTGAATGCAAGGAACAAACGTCAAAGTGGGCCCCACAGTTAGGGATTCACCGACCACGGTGGGTCCGGGGATCCACCCAAACCGTGCCCGTTGATATCATATACCTGTGCCATTGGCTGTGTGGGGTCCACAAAGATGTAAGTGACAAATCCCCTCCATCCATCTGTTTTGAAAGACCACGATAGGACAGCCATCTAAAAATCAGGCAGATCCAAAAATCAGGTGGGCCACACCAACGAAACAGTGGGAACGAAAATATCCACCGTTGAAACCTTCCTGGAGCTGACCATGATGTTTATATACCATCCAAACTGTTCATAGGGTTATTTCTATCACTATTTCTGTGTGTTATGGTCCACCTGAGTTTTGGGTCTTTCTGATTTTTATAAACATATCCTATTGTTGTCTTGTGAAACAGATGGACGGAGAGGATTTGTTACGGACATCTACGTGGCCCCCACACAGCCCCGGACACAGGAAAAAATCTGTCCGGGGTCAAAGGCAATCCGCTCCTTTTTTGGTAGGTAACGGATCCCGCTTTAAATGTTGTATATAACTCTTCCATTTGTATTATTTTCTTTTTCCATATGAAGGTATGGATTTAATCAATTTGAAGAGAACGTGGGTGTTGTGCATTCTTGGGTTAGTTGGTAGCTTTGGATTTTGTTGCTGGTGCGAGGGGTGTTTGGATGAAGAGAGAGAAGCTCTCTTGCAAATCAAACACGATATCAACTATCCAAACGGGTCTTCTCTCTCCGACTGGAAAGGTGATGATTGCTGCCTATGGAGTGGTGTATGGTGTAACAGACAGACATCTCGTGTAAATGAAATCACCCTTTATCAAAAGAGAGAAGAGGATTTGGGAAAATGGTATCCAAATGCTACTTTATTTGCTCAGTTTAAGGATCTGTCTTTTCTAGATTTAAGCTTGAATCAGATAGGCGGATGGAGAATGCCTCAAGGTAAGTTACCCATCTTTCTTTCTTTTTCCTTTTTTTTTTTCTTTTTGTAGACGTTGTAGTATTCTATGTAGAAAATCTACTGATTGCACACACTGTCTAAGACAATCCCTCTATCTCTACTGTTGGCTTATGCATGACTGAAAACTGCTTTGATTGGACTATCTCTGCTACATGGATGAAAAGCTGCTTTGATTGGAGCCCATCAATTAAAGGGATGGGATCGTCCAAAGGTTGTGAACTCTGACAACAGTATAGATTGGATGCTTTAAAAGTTACTGAGCATATGGAGAGGGCAAAGAATTATTTATTTATTACTTTTTGGTTCCTCTCTCCTATTAAAAAAATCAAATCTTGCTAGCACTCATTTTTCCATTTTTAGTGTTGCTGTTATAATTGAATTTCTTAAATTGATTGGATTATAATTGCTTAGAACTCAAGTTTTCTCAAAATAACAGAAGAGATCGTGTATAAGTATATGCATATGTGTGTGCATGTGAGGCATTTAAAATAGTGAATATTGGTTCTAACGTTCTCTTACTTGACCTACATATGCTTAGAATCTTGACATAAAAACTTGATTAGTTCAAAACTTTTAACTTTTGATAATAACACATATTTGGCTTGACATTTAAGAAACCTTTCATACATGATTATGATTTTCAAAAGCATCCTAATCAAACTCCAACATGGCTAATCATCCAAAACACCTTGCTATGTAAAACTATTAGGGTCTGTTTGTTTTCCTATTTACCATTGTAAATGGTGATAAATAGGTAAATATAACCTATTTCTATTGTTTGGAAGAGAGGAAATATAAAGGGTAATTACACCTCGATTTTTAGAATTTACTTTTTGAAGAAAAAAAAAAAAGGGTGGGAATGACTTGGTGAAATTTTTGGATCTCACCATGATGAATGTAATCAATCCACGCCATCTATCTATTTTATCAAATTATTTTAGCGCTTGTGTCAAAAAAATAGATAGATTATAAGCTCAATTGGACCACACCGCAACAAACAAGGGGATATTGACATCCATCGTTGAAATGTGAAGCCATCCGTGGGTCTTACACTGATTTGTATCCAACTTGTTCATATGATCACACAGATACAATGAAGGATAAACACAAATATCAGCTCGATACAAAACTCCTATGGCCCACAAGAAGTTTTCAATGGTGTGTGTTTAATCTCCGTGTTTCTTATATTGTGGTACACTTGCACTTTGGATTTGCCTCGATTTTCAGTTTATGCCCTGAAACGAGCTGTTACAATGAATGGACAGCTTGGATGAGACACATATATCATGATGGGCCCTGCAAAATTTTGAATTTTTTTCTTGATATTAGTGTCAAGTCAAATCAAAGCTCAATGTGTGTATGGGCTTTTACGTTGTATTTCTTGTGAAAAATAATGATTGTTTATTTACTTTTATTTCCAACTGTAAATAAGAAAACAAACACCCCCTTAATGTGAATCAAGATAGTAATACATCGATATCAAAATACTCCGTTCCATGCATTACAACAACACTAGTACTACCTATATTTGTTCTTCATCAAGAAAATTATAGGGCTTTTACGTAAATACACCTAAGGTTTCGTGGAAGCACAAAAATAACTCTACTTTTTAGATCATTATTTTTTACACTTAAAACACATTTTTAAAAAAATGGGACAAAAACGCCTTTAAATATCTCTTTCAAATTTCTATACATGTACCTTCTTTTATCATTACTCTCTATATAACTCTTCTTATACCACTTTACTCCCACTATCTTTCGTGTTTTCGACTATTCTCTTTGGTAGATACTCCCACCTCAAAAAATTGAGTTCTTCTTCTTTTTACCTTTTATGTTGAAATGGCCTTGTTTAAGAAAAAAAAAAATGAGATGAACAAATATTATAAATATTTCACTTTTAAAATATGAGTTCTTCTTTCTTTAATAAATTTTAGTTAGATAATCTTTTACTAAGAAACATATAGAATGGGGAAAAAAAATAATAGATAGAAAAATCTCTACTTTTAGAAGGTGGGTTCTTCTTTTTTGCAAAAATTCCCTTTAGATGGGTTTACTTGGAAAAAAAAACTAATGTAAGGAGATGAGATATATATATATATATATATATATATATATATATATATATATATATATATATATATATATATATATATATATAATATATAACTTTACTTTTAAAAGATAGGTTATTCTTCTTTCTTCAAAAGCTTAAGCTTAGATCGGTCTTTTACCAAGAGCTGGACTTTGAACTCGCTTTTGAAAGGATAAATGGTTTCTACATGAGATGGTTTCAATCATATATGAAAAGTTGTCAAATTACATTTCTAACAATCTAAAGATTGCCCTGATCTAACTTGTAACGAATGAGTAATTATCATTTTCGTTAGATCACGTGATGTTGGAAATGAACATGAGTGTTATCATGGGCTTTGGGCCCAATTTTAAAAGGTCAACTGGTATCCAAATGAGATGATTCTAATCCAATTTGAAAGATCATCGAATTATCTTTTGACGATCACAAGATCATCCAATTCAACTTGTAACGAGGGAGTTATGACTGTTTTCGTGGAATTGCCCAATATTGGAAATGAACACGAACGCCATCATGGATTTTGGGCTCACCTTTAAAGGTTAAACAGTGTCAAAATGAGATGATTCATGTTCTATTTGAAAGATCATTGGATTATCATTTCAACGAGCCTGAGATCCCCCTAATCTAACCTGTAACGAGGGAGTTATGACGGTTTTTGTGGGATCACGCAATACTAGTACAACCACTATCAATACAGTGTTAGGATTGTAATTAATGTAGTTTTGCAACCACGTTCAACGCAATGTTAGAGCCACGAACAATGTAATGTTACAATCACGATCAATACGGTGTTATAACCATAATCAATGTAGTGTTAGAACCATGATCAACGCAAAGTTACAACTACGATCCATTCATGATGGACGACCAACATCAACGGTGCGGTCCACATGATGAACAATGCACATTAAAGGTGGATCATTCATCATCAAGGGTCGACCATCGATGTGAATTGTCCTTATGTGGGGCCCACCTTGATATAGGTCATCTGTCTTGTGTAGCCCACCGTCAATGTTATTGTTCATCACGTGGGGCCCATCTTCAATATACATCAGCTATCATGTTGAGCCCACCTTTAATGTGGATCGTATGTCATGTGGGCCCCACATTCAATGTGGATCGTTCATTACCTTGGATGTGGGCCATTAATCATTAAGGGCCAACCTTGATGTGGACCATCCATCACGTGGGGCCCACCATCGATGTTATTGTCCATCAGATAGGGCCCACATTCAATATTCACCACCCATTGTGTGGAGCCCACATTTGACATGGATTGTCCATCATGTGGACCCCACCTTCGATGTCATCGATCATGGATGGATCGTGGTTGTAACACTAAATTGACCATGGTTCTAATAATGCATTGATCGTAACTCTAACACTACATTGATCATGGTTGTAATATTGCATTGATCATTATCGTAATTCTAACACTACATTAATCACACTTTTAACACTGCATTGATAGTGATCACAATTCTAACACTACATTGATAGTGGGGTTTTTTTTTTTTTTCTAGCTTGTTAGTACACCCACTGTCAGTTCACACATCACTATTAGCCACCCCCACTAGGGAATCGATACCAAGACCTCAGTGTTGAAACGAGGTATCTTTCACTCAGTCTACCACTTGAGCTATGCTCCAACATCGCATGATCCTATCAAGATGATCATTACTCCCTCGTTACAAGTCTAATTAGGGCGATCTTTGGCTCGTTAGAAAGATAATTTGATGATCTTTCAAATAAAATTGGAATCATCTCATTTGGACACTACTTGATCTTTCAAAAGTAGACCCAACGTCCATGATGATGTTCGTGTTCATTTCCAGCATTACGCGATCCCACAAAAATGGTTATAACTCCTTTGTTATAGGTTGGGTCGAGGCAATCTTGGGGTCATTAGAAAGACAATTTTACAAGCTTTCAGACACTATTTGACCTTTCAAAAGTAATCCCAAAGACCAACTCTTAGCAAAAGACCCGTTTAAGCATAATCTTTTGAAAAAAGAGCTCATCTTCTAATAGTGGAATTTTTTGTACCTTTTGTCTCCTTATATTAGTTTCATCCCAAGCAGACTCATCTAACATTTACAGAAAGAAGAAGAACATATCTTCTAAAAGTGGAGTATTTGCTATTTTTTCTTTTATTTTATTCATTTCTTGGCAAAAAATCAATCTAAGCAGAATCTTTTGAAAAAAGAAAAACCTATCTTTTAAAAACGAAATATTTGTTCTTTTTTTATCTCATTTCCTCTCATTTTCTTCCCAAACAAGCCCATTTTGACATAACAGGTAAAAATAAGAAGAATAACCCATAATCTTGAAATTACACTTCATGTAAAATATCATGGCTATACGTGGAAGCTTAATGGAGCTATGGAATAATAGTTATATCCTAGAGGGTGATTAGGATCAAATAAAATTTTAACCAATTAAACACAATTGTTTACTTAAACTAATATGCAAATTAAAATAAGTAAAGAAATTAACTCGAAGGCTTCCAAACCATTAGCAGGTCCAATCATATAGACTACAAAGGATGTGACAATTAAGCAACTAGTCTATAAACATGTGTGTGTGGGATGTACTACCTATAAACTCCCAGTATTCATCTAATCACACATACATGTAATTAAACATTCATCATATAAGCAAAATTAAATAGGTGCTCAAAAGATAATCCCAAACACATGCATGTATAGTGGTTCAGTTTCCCTACTCCAGTCTTGGCGGTCGCACTCAACCCAAGAGTGTACTGTATTTCACTATTGAAGATTTTAAATCAAGTTCACCTCTAACCTTTATAATCCTACACAAGAATCAACTCCTACAAAAGACTCTACTTAGTTTTCTATAGGCTTGTCATGAACCTCAGCCCTACACAAGAACCTACTGATATACACTCCCACCGGAGGCTCCCGCATGCAAGAAACTTTAGTTGGTTTTCAATTGGCTAACCAATAACCTTGGTCCTAGTCCAAGGACCTATGTTTACTATCACCGAAGGCTCCCACGAAGACTAACATATATACACCCATGTCGGGTGAATTCGACCATGCACAAGAGCCTTGTTCTTACACAAGAACCTATCAAGTTTGGGTCAAACTCTTATCCCCGATCCTACACAAAGAAAGAGAGTATGGACTTACTCAATGACACTTACTTATCGAATTGAGCCCCGTTGGTGCACCATTCTTGTGTCACTTCTTCAAAGCTCTCCCGTGCTTGGATCATATCCTCAATTGCTCCCCCGATCATGATGTTGATGCGTTATCAATACTTCAGATCCAAGATCAACACCTTATATACAATGCTCCAACGCAGTGACCAAGGTGATGGGAGGTTGGATAGAATCTTATGCAACTAATGGAAAGTTGTAATACCTAGAATATTCACCAAGATGGGTGTTCTAAAGGGTTTAGACAAATATTTAACTATTCGTTCAAGTCTAATCTATAGAACAAAGTGGAGAATAAGTTCATCTTCATCATTAAGGATGGAATCCTCTTTCAAGTGATAAATCACAAATAAGATAACTTAGATCTCATGGACTAATGGGCTTGGGATGAGGGATAGGATCATGGAATCACCTAAACTTCTATTGTACCAAAAATCCATCATTATGCCCAAGAACCAAATGTCATTTTAAAATAAATCGATTTACAACGACTAGTTAACAACTCTTTCGATAGAATCGAATGACATTTAATGGGATCGAACCTTATGTCGATGTCATCAAGAAAATCTAGATATACCTATGTATGGTTGCTGGATTATTTATTTGATTTGATCTAGTGGTCTTCGATAGAATTAATGAGACCATTTGACATCATCGAAGGTTCCTCGATTCCATTAAGAAACTTAAATAAAAAATCATATCTTGTTGGACAGATCTGAGTTACCAACTCGATTCTATCGAGTGATCTTCAATGGAATCGAAACCCATCAACATACTGTCAATGGGAACGAAGTCCACTTGAAAATTATTATTTTGAGCATACAATTTCATAGCAGCTTTGCATCTCTTATAGCCTTACTCATCATGTTCCAATTAGGCTCATAAGTCTACGGGATGATCGACAAGGTTTACCTATTAGGTCAGGATCATTTAGGTGTTCAATGGATTATTTTAGGTCAAGGGTTAGGGTCACAAGGCACCGCATTTACATGTTTTTTGCTCATTAATACTCATGTCGTCTTGTGTCTTTGGTCTTCAGCTTCCAAAGGCTCAACCGACTATATGACACATGAACTCACATGATTACAAACAAGATGCACAAATCAGTGCACTAAAAGATCTGAGGTGGAAATTTTTGTGGTGGAGAGTAATCGAAAAGTATGAAAGATTGACGAAGAGTTGTCGGAAAGCACGGAAGATTCCTAGAGCGTAGTTGTAGAAGAAGAGTTAGCAAGAGAGTAGCGATAAAAGAATGTATATATATATATATGAAAGTAAAAAAGGTTTTTATGGGCATTTTCATCCAAAAATTTTGAAAAATGTATTCCAGGTGTTAAAAAAAATTAATAATAATGATTTTAAAAGTAGTGTTATTTTTGTGCTTCCACAAAACCTTAGCTATATTAAGTAAAAAGCCCAAAATTATATGCCTATTTACACATAATGGCTATGATAATGCCTTTGCTAAAAGCCTTTTCTTCTTAAGATAATTCATACTCATACGTGTGCACATATATAGAAATAGGAGAGAAATATAATCATCCATTAAAGATACACCAATGTCAACAAAGCACATTAAAAGCAACTCATAATCCTCATTCACTCTACATGTTGCCTATAAGACTTTAGCACCAATAAAAAATAATAAATTAAAAATTAAAACTTAAAAATTAAAAAAAAAAAAAAAAAAAAAAAAAAAAAAAATTAAAGGAATTGCCATCAGGCGAGTCCAGCGCGTTGGGTCACCCACACTGTCCGTTCATTTTTTTCAGATTATTTTTTGGTGTGGAACACTGATCAGTGGGGCCCACACCCGCGTGCACAACACCCAGCCGTCCATCCTCTTGCCAGCCCTAAAAAAAGGACTCAGATGGACTACACTTTGGAAAACAGTGGGGAGTAGCATCCACTCTGTGGGCCCACTGTGATTTCAGTTGCCACCCAATCTGGGAGTTGTGGGACCCACTGTGGAGTCCCACCATGATGTACATGTTATACCCAGGTGGCCCACCCGAGCTGACCACGAAAATGAGCCACGGGCGCTTGTGGGCCAACTAAAAACTAGGCAGACCCATACTTCAGGCGATCTGCACTATGGGCAGCAAGGTTTTGGGCCTGCCATGATTTTTATTTATCATCCAAATTGGACGCTGTTGGACCTACTGTGGACTCCCACCATGTGAAAGTAGACCCTCCCAAAACCGTCCACCCAGTTGATACAGAGAGCAGGCCATGAGCCCTTGTGGCCCGATTGAGAATGCAACAGATCCAAATCTCAAGTGCGATGCACTGCTGGACAGTTTACTGTCCTGCGTGCCATCCTACACTGTGGGGCCCACTTTGGGATCCCAACTTGATGTATGCTTCTATCTACGTTGTCCATCCATCTGACAAATCATTTTTGGGCATGGGCCCGGTCTCTAGTGGACCCTGCCAAAGGAAACAGTGATGATCGACTTCCCAAGATTACTGTGATGTTTATAAGTTTATTTTACTACCCAATCAGTACGTGTTGTGGACCCCACCATGTTGTATGTGTTTTACTTAGGGCGTCCCTGGTGCGGCCCACCTGACGTATGTGTTTTATTCACGCTATCCAGCGGTGGGCTAGCCCATTGGACCGTGGACAGCGCAAATGCTGTCCACGCTGTCCAGCGGGCGGGGCCCGTCGTGGAACCCATCTTGATGCATGTGTTGTATATTCATGATGTCCATCCACTTTCACAGCTTATTTAGGGCATGATTCCAAATTTTGAGGCAAATCTATAGCCCAGGTGGACCCCACACTGGACAGTGTGTGTCCCCTCTTTGATGTATGTGTTATGTCCTCGGCGTGTATCCGTGTTGCTAGATCATTTTAGTGGGTAGATGCAATTCTCAAGTGGGCTGCAGTATAAGGACATTGAAGCCCATTGTTAGAGACTTCCTTAAGCACACTAGTGGGGCCTGCTGTTCAGGTCCTACATTCTTTATATTGAGCCTAGTAAGGGCTGATTGGCATATGTATTATGAACCCTACATAGTATGCACTTTATAACTTGGCAAGGGTCCATTTCCACGTAGCGCACACACCTCAGGATGCAGCTGTGACCGAAAAAACCCACAACTGGGGCATGATTTGTCTGGACATGGCCCACCGCATTTGGCATAGCCTTTGGAACCTTTGTAGGGCCCACATTGAAGCCTCTTATAAGGTTAATTGTGATTGATTGTGAACCCTACCTAGACCCATTCATTCTTATATGATTAAGGACATACATGTTGTGATGATGTGTTTATAACATGCAACTATGATTAGAATATTTGTGATGTGGCTGCACACCTTCATAACATGCTTGCTACATTGATGAAATGGCCATCCACATGACATACACATCATTCCATGCTTAATCTTTGGATTGTGATTGATCATGATAGCACACACCCAGTCGTGGGGCCATGTTATTGTATTTGTTGCCTAATGCATGGCATACTAGCAGTCATACGCCCTATGGCTTTGAGGTACTTAGGGGACCCACATGAGATAGGGTCGGATGACATGATCATGCAGTGCGCACAGATTTGGTGCATGTGTTGGATAAAATGATTCATGCATTACGCATTAAATATGTCATCATTGCATTTACACCCTAGCAGCATTAGGGTTGTAGCCATCGTGGCATTGCCGTGGCTAGCGTATATGAGTATGGATGCAGGAAATCTATTTTAAGTATTTAAGCACATTGGATGTCCTTGGGTAAAAGTTCATAAACCCTGTGGTACCAGTAGAATGCTCTAACACCTAAACTGAGTTGATAAATGAGTGCACGAGTGTCAAATCCAATAGGCCGCATCTCTCCCTTATTGTGTGATCAATTGGACAAGGGTTTGGCCTCACTTGCCTGAAGTATATAATAGCAATTGAGGTCCAGTCTAACTAGCCCGGAAATGGATCCGTTAATGACAAGATGGGTGGGCATTAGCATACCACTAGTAAGGCAAGTAGTGGAGTCTCTTACTCTTGCATGGTCGCACTATGTAGACCAATGCTTGTGCACTAAACCGTAGTGATGTTCCAATTGAGAACTATTCTGATGTGAGGATTAGATAAAGATTGGCATCCTTGCATTGCATCTATCATATATGACACTTGGCCCTATAAGCATTTGCATTGTATAGCATTGGTTTGGTTAATATCATTCATAGACTTCGTCAATATAGCCCTCCATCATTTTCGCTTATTCTAATACTTGTATACATGTCATTTGCATTGCACACGCACATATGCATTCTACGAAACTTCGTAGGAAGCTTATGCACGTTTGTTTACACTATAGGTTATGCTATGGTGTATTAGTACTAAGGTTGGAGCATGCGCACGATCTTTTGATTTTTTTTTTTTGTTATACCATATATTTTCTTTTCCGACGTTGTACAAAGTTTATATAGTGAATATGTGATGATGTTGTAGTGTGGTACAATTGTGGTTATGCTCCCCTAAAAATCCTCCTTATGGGATCCGCATCCAAGACTTGGCATATGGGCGTCGGATGTTGAAACCAGTATTTTACGAATGTTGTTAGCACCAGATTCGGAGTTCAAAAATTTTGTAAGCCTGTTCACCGAGTTTGCAGTGCGACACTATATAATTCCCCGTGGTCAAGGGAACCACAATTCTTTTATTAGAAATTCATACTCCCTCTTTTAAGATGAGAGATCATCCCTTCACACTAGTCTTGTCCGCCATACCAACTTTGCATGTTGTACACACTTATGTACCCACACGGGCACCATATCTAACGAGTCATGAGTCAACAAATCACTAGTAAAAAATCATCTAGTACCAAACCTTCCCAATGCACTGTCCAAGCACACCACTTCCTGCAAACTCAGTTTTTTTATTAAAGGAACTACAGATCCATGTCTCCCAGTGATATCAGTGTGCTTGCTTACTAATCAACAGGAGACTCGTAATTACAAGATTTATGTTAAGAACATAACTCTTAAGATGCACATAAATAGGAAGGAGAGGAATTATCAAATGATGTGTTCATGAGCTCAGTGAAATCTGATTAGACAACAGGGAATAGTCTAATTGGCTTTCAAGAGAACCTTTTAAAAAATAATAATAATAAAATCAAAATCAAAATCAAAATCAAAAAAATCAAAAAAATCAAAAGAATTTGACTTACCTTTGACCTCTAAAAGATAGCCAATTGAATCAGTGGTAGCACAACTCAGATTGTGGCGCAGGACGGGCTGTTGTATAGTGATACCATCCTTTGCATTTTCTCCTCCATTTGCACCCCCACGTGCGGATGCTGCAGAGAAGAGTAGCTGGTCTTAAAAGTCCACCCATTCATAATATCTGTTTCAACTAGATACTTGTCGAACTCCTCCAAAACCCCTTCGACAATGCTTAGCCGTTTTTTCCCTTGTGGTTCAAGATTTCTTTGCCAATCATGTGTGCCAACATTTGATTCTCCATTCTTTTGAAGAGTCATTTTTTTATTTTTCGATCTTAATCATTTCAGTGGAACCTAGGAAAGTAGAATGTCCAAATTGGCTATACTGGTTGTATCAGTGATATGGATTGTCGATCATTTGTGGCCCACTTGTGCTTTCGCATACCTTCCAATTACTAGATAGTAGGATAGAAAATTCCAGTCTATGGCTTGAAAATGGATAATTCATATTGTAAAGGAATCTTGTGATTATTAATTGGACATCCGTCATGTTGGTCTCGACTTTGATCACCCATGTCTCTTAAAAATTACTTTGATCAGATAATCTAAACAATTTGAACAGACGGCTCGAATCATGAAATCAACAGCCAAGAAAAATGTGGTTAGTCCACATTAATTATATTTGAAAAGGTCTGTTCATCATTTTGGGCAGTCCATCATGGTTTTCCCTTCATTTTCTATGACTTGCAAGAATCACTTCAAGAAATGGCCCAAAAAATGGTGAACTAACTTTGTCATACTTGAAAAGTTTATATCATTGATCTGACAATCCAACATGTGAGCTACACCATTTATTACAGGCTTATCTCAAAAGCAATCTAATCAGGCAATTGGAACCATCTAATGAATGGCCAAGAAATTTGATGGTTCCAATTTACTGTATCAGAGAAGGAATGCCTAATCACTGATTTGAGGATGCATCAAGTACTTCAAAGTCACTTTGATTGGAAAACTCTAACCATCTAAGCAAATGCCTAAAATAAACATATGATATAAACTGATTATATTATAATTATTGTTACCATCAATCTAGAATATCCATGATATAGTTGAACCTTTGATTCCTATAACTCTCAAGAATCACTTTAATCTACACTTCGAGCCATCAATCAATAGGTTATGAAAGTGGATAATAAATTTGATTATATTGGAAATGAAAACATCAATCTAGACCATCTTATAGATGTCCCACTTCAATTGCCCATTCACCTAGAGAATTCAATTTCATATGAATATTTGATCCATACAATCAATGATTTGGACCCTCCATTTTTTGTACTACATTTGATTGCTTATGGCTCTCAAGAACTTTTAATAAGTAAATGTGTGCTTTCAGTTTGTACAAGTGGGCCAATCATTCAATGACCCAAGCCATTAGTATGATGGGCCTCGGTTTGAATTGCATATGCGTCCAAAATCCCCTAGATTTAAATATCATTGCTGTTGATGCTTTTAATTAGTTGAATAGGATCAGTTGTTGTATTTTCCTTAACTAATAGATCATTGAAAGGACCACCTAAAATTGAGTTTATCTGACTTCAGTTAACAACAATTATGGATTAGAGATCTTAATTTTTAATGCATAATGAGTTCATGTTAACAGTAATTGTGTATATTAGAGATCAAGGTCCCTAATAAATAATCACTTTTAACTAGAATGAGATAAATACATTTTCATGCATCTACCAAAACAGGGCCTTAACAGTTTTTCCATTTAGGAGTTCATGGCACATGCATAGTGGCATCCATAATAGTGATAATGTGAATTACTAATAACCAGTGCTTGTCATGCTTCTGCCGGGTCCACCACTTCACACCACAACAACATTCCTCTATTTCAAGATATAGGTTTCTAATTTCTAAACAAAATATTTATTTTAGTACGCAAGAGGTATTCTCAAGGATTGAACAGATTACACATTTTGCAGGATTGAACAAGTTACAGAATCTTCACATATTGTATCTGGGTGGTAATCAGCTCAGTGATGAAGGCAGTTCTCCTTGGGTTGGCAACTTAATATCCTTAACTACGCTTGACTTGCATTCCAACGATCTCAGTAACTCAGTTCCACTCACAGGTACAGATACATTTCCTTCAAGGAATCACTCAGGTAGCCCTATGATGGAGAACTAGGAATTTTACTAAGAAACTAGTACTTTTCTTTTTGTGAAGTGAAAATATATCATTTAACCAAGAAAATGCTGAAGGACAAAAGAATCCAAATCATTCAAATGATGCAAAACATTTTTCATATATACCTTTAGAATATCAAGTAAAAAGCAGTTGATTATTAAGAAATTTATGCAAGAAGACAGCCCTTCCACACCAACCCTATTAAGAGATTGGTTACCTACATGGCCCACATGCATGGCCAAACAACAACAACCAATTAATAGAGTACCTATAATAAAACTATGTTTCTTATTGTGTTAGTAATCAATGGAATATCTCCTTCAGCCAGCATACTCATATATCTAATGGGCATGGATATTTTCAATCCTTGTTTTAATTCAAATCTACATTGTAGAGAGGTCATAAAAATTGAGGTAGGCAAAGATAAAATGAGTCCTATCATTCATCATGACTCCAGTGAAGAGTATGCTTTGAGAAGACTTAGAATTATCTACTGTTTTGGTGGCCCACACTATCACATGGCTAGATGTAAACATGTACATGTGTGTGGGCCTTGTGCTTTGAGAAGACTTAGGCTTCAAGTTGTTAAAACCGATCACTCTAGGAAATCCAAGTGAGGGCTAATAAAAAAGGAGAAAGAGAGTGATTTGGTTTCTATGAAGAGAAAGGGAAACCAAAAGCTTATAAATATAAGTGGACTTTTAGCCCTCTCCATATGCTCTGAAAACATGTTAGGCTTTTCATTGCTGGCACACACCTAAGCAGAGAAATTAGGAGAAGGTAAGCCAAGAGCATTAATCAACATCATATGATGTGTAGAGTAGACTACTGAGAAAGACTATTGATTATCAAGCCAACGATCTCCAAGCTACATTGCGCATTCTTAGATCATCATGGCACAAGGTATGTGCTTGACCCATATAATAATTAGTGGTTTTTAAATTAATAAACTTGTGTATGTGTGTGTTTCATAATTCTAGATCAGATTATAACCATTGTTAACGTTCTAAATATGGTTTACATATGCTATCAGTGTATAAGCTTAAAATCATATCATAGAGAACTTATCTATGGCTTAAAGTCACTAGGCCTATGATATGTATCCAAAAATACCATTCGTTCATTAGCCGTTGTAACCATCACTGTGCATACTAAAATGGAATCCATGTCTTGAATTGACAGATCTGGATCGTTTGTTCTTGAACTGTTATTGGTAAAGTACACCATCCATCTTTGGGCACTGAAGGTAAGATCTGGGCATGAGCTTATGGATACCAATGCCAGATTCAAACCATTGATTTATGGAAGCTAAACGATAGATCATGAATGTCCATTCACAGTATGCTCACTGCCAGAACTTGACTGTCCATCCGCTGGACACTCACCACTAGATCTACACCGCTATCTGTTGGATGTCTGACCAAGGGATTTGGACTGTCTATCTCATGGCTGTTCTATCAGATCTGTCTCATCCATTTAGAATTTTTTTATCGTCAGATTTCGAAAGCCCATTCTATGGACACAATGCATGCCACGTCTAAATAGTTAATCCATTCCACGTTGCACTAAGTACATATAAACCATTGACATCATGGAATTATGATAGAGTTGATGAGTGAGCCTTGAACATCCAAATCTTGCTGACGCAATGATCAAATTTAAGTGTTTTATGATAAAGATTGCACAAATTGATGTGTGACCAGTGTGAATTGATAGAAAACATTATGGGATTGGTGGATATGAATCTTGTTCAAAATTATTGAGTAGAAAAGCCCTCAAGGTTTACCATGATTGTATTTTTAGACTCTTGGAACGTCAATCCACTCATGTAATTGAGAAAGGTAGTCTCCTAACTGTACAATCATTGTAAGGAAATAAAGACTATTACAAGTGGGTGATAGGATTAGATGATTATTAACGTAAGTGAGAGTCTTAATGAAGATGGTAATGGATCATTGAAGGTGAGGCGATAAATGGTTTTGATGCCATCCATGGTGATCCAAACTATGAGGTTTTGCACTAGTGTGGCAATCACCCCAATGGTTCAATCAATGTTAAACTAAGGGTTTCGTGAGTCATGTTAGTGTACCCTAATGCCATGATCATTTGTTAGGATCAGTGTTCGAAATATCGGTATCGCGTTATGTATCGCATCCTTGGGATACAGATACATATCGGTTATCGCACGAGATATATCGTTTGTATCGGATAATTTATCGCACTTTTTGGGAAACATGGGGAAACATTGGGGAAATGGTTGAATTTTTTGATGAAACTTCAAGGATTTTTTTTTTTTTTTTTCTAAAAAAAAAAAAAAAACTTAATACACACTTTTAAATCATAACATCTCAAAAAAGAAGTGCACATAATAGGTTTCCTTTGTATAGGATCATTAGCTATGTGTTGTCTGACTGAACTAATGCAACTATATTCAAATTGAATGCATAACATTTAGAGTGTATGTGATGATCATTTCATCAAACACTCCTACATACTTTGAAATTAGTCTTAATTGACAGCTAGTTGAAGGGAAATTTCGGAAAGAAAAAACTTTTTATTAATTTTTAATTAAAAATAATTTTTATTTTTCAAAAACTAACAAGGACTTAAATCAGTAGATCAGCCCTCATGCATGCTTGATTTTATGTTTGGAGTGCAACATTACAAGCAATTTGGGAGAAATTAGAAGTTGAAAATTTTCCCAATTTTCGCCAAATCAGACTACCTACACTCAAATTTTGAAATTAGAGTGTATGTGATGATCATGTCATCAAATACTGTAAAATACTATGAAATTAATCTCAATTGATAGCTGGTTAAAAGAAAAATTCAAAAAAAAAAAAATATGGAGAACATGAAGAACTAATGGATATCAAAATCAAAGCTCCAACTCCATGATTTTTCATTCAAAACATGAAGAACATATGGATTTATAACCATTTGAAACTGATTTAACATAATTTCAACAAAAAAAAAAAAAATGATCGAAAATTGAAAATGCTCATCAGCTCGAACATGTGGGATATATCGGCACTACTTATGCGTTTCGTATCGCACAGGTGGGATACAAGATATAACATGGGATATATCGGCCAATATCGACGATATTTAAAACATTGGTTAGGATTAAAGCTGTACACGAGTCAAGTTAGCTCGGTCATCTCGACTCGACTCGGAAAAGCTCGACCCGCCTCGGCTCGAAACTGGATTCGGATAGAGTCGAGATAGTTTTTGGAGCTCGAAAAAATTTTAAGCCAAGTTCGAGCTTGCCCAAGCTCAACTCGACTCAATTCGAACCCCGACTCAAATTGACTCGGATCGAATTGGCTCAGTGACTCGGTCATTTTGATCTTGATGTTACTCACCAAGTGTTTAATGAAATGACTCAAAGAATTGTTGTTTCTTGGACTACCCTTATATCAAGGTATTCTCGAAATGGGTATTTGAGGGAAAATTGAAGAAACAAATCCCCACCCAAAAAAAACTTTACATTATAGAACTGCCCTCATATCTTGATCTTTATGTTGCTCACCGAGTGTTTGATGAAATGCCTACAATGTGCTCTTACTGATTTGCATTCGAAGTGTGGGAGATTAAAGATGCAATCTATGTGCTTGAGAAAATGTCACATAAACTTGAACTCAACTCGAGCTAGCCCAAGCTGCTGACCGAGCCGAGCTAGTCAATCAAGCTCAAGCCGAGCTGAGTTCGTGCTGGGTTAGCTGTTGGCCGAGGCCAAGCTCGACTCGTGTACAACTCTAGTTAGAATGATGACATTAAAACATTTCCAATTACCTGCCATGAAAAGCAAGGATCGGCCCAAAGGTGTGATCAGTGTGTTTCGAATGGGTGAATGGTATAGTTAGATTTAATATAAATCTCAATCTTGACCAACCTGTGGGCCTAGAGGTTTATGCTACTTTATCTTAAGGTGTACTATGTAATCAACTCCATGGGGTGATATGATTTTCCATTGAGTGGACCACTTATACGTCATAATTTCAGCCAACAAGAAGGTATTACAATAATATGAGTTATTCTCTAAAGATTTTGATATCGGTACCATGGAATTTAGTGAAATTCTCATAGTTTTAAATGTGTGAATATTACTTATTTCAATTATCGTACCTACTTCACTATATTTACATGCTTCAAGTCCTTTTCTTTGAGCGGTATGAGGAAGTTGAAGTTTCAAGTACTTGGGAGTATTGGACTTGGATCTTGCTCTCCAAATTGATCTGCCGGCTATGCCATCTAATGGAATCTCTATGGAAGATAGGCATTTTATAAGAAGTGTTAGTGGTCAAACTAGTTAAGTTTAATGTTTATAAAGATAATGTTTGAAAAGATTATTGGGACATGTGTAGAGGAATCCTCTAAATTAGACATTTCTCAAAACTATTAAGGAGCATTTACACAACGTGGACAAGTCATTCGTGGACACACTAATGGACCATTTTACAACTCTCAATTATGTTGGAGTTTGTAGTATTCATAACTACATGGTTTAGAAATAGAAAGAAGAAGCACAAAAAGGAAAGGGATAACCACTAAATAACAAATCTTCGTCGAAGAAGGGAAAAGAAGTTCAGAAGTTTTACTTGTATCTAAAGAGGGGGCACATAAACTACTTTAAAAGGAAAAAGTGGTTTTAAAAAAAGGTAAATCATCCTAACTTCATATGTTTTGAAACTAATCTTCCTGATGCCCCATCATGTGTGCCAGCATTTGATACCCCATTATTTTGAAGAGTCATTTTTATTTTTTTTCAATTGTAACCATGTCAATGGAGCATAGGAAAGTGGAATGTCCGAATTAACTATACTAGAAATGGTTGTATCAGTGACATGGATTGTCGATCATTTGCGGCCCACTTGTGCTTTGACATACCTTCCAATTACTTGATAGTAGGATAGAAAATTCTGATCTATGGCTTGAAAATGGATAGTCCATATTGTAAAGGAAACTTGTAATTCAGGGCATCCATCATGTTGGTCACGACTTCGATCACCCATGTCTCTTAAAAATTACTTTACTCAGATGATCTAAACAATTTGAAAGGACTATTCAAACCATGATATCAACAGCCAAGAAAAATAGTTAGTCCACATTAATTACATTTGAGAAGGTTTGTTCATCGTTCTAAGCAATGCATCATGTTTCCCCCTCATTTTCCGTGACTTGAAAAAATCACTTTGATTGCATGCTTCCACTCGTTCAAGGAATGGCCAAGAAAATAGTGGACTAACTATATCATATTAGAAAATTTTATATCATTGATTTGACAATCCATCATGTGGGCTACACCATTTATTTCAAGCTCATCTCAAAAGTAATCTAATCAGGTGACTTGAACCATCTATTGAATGGCCAAGAAATATGATGGTTCCAATTTACTATATTAGAGAAGACCCAATCACTAATTTGGGGATGCATCAAGTGCATCAGAGACACTTTGATTGTACAATTCTAACAATCTAAGTAAATGCATGACATAAACATATGATATAATCACTTTAATCAACACTTCGAGCCATCAATTAATAGGTTTTGAAAGTGGATAATAAATTTGATTATATTGGAAACGAAAACATCAATCCAGAACATCTTATAGATGTCCCACTTCGATTGCCCATTCATCTTGAGAATTCAATTTCATATGAATATTTGATCCATACAATCAATGATTTGGACCTTCCATTTTTTGTACTACATTTGATTGCTTATGGCTCTCAAGAACTTTTAATCAGTAAATGTGTACTTTCAGTTTGTACAAGTGGGCTAATCATTCAATGACCCAAGCCATTAGTATGATGGGCCTCGGTGTGAATTTCATATGCGTCCAAAATTCCCTAGATTTAAATATCATTGTTGTTGATGCCTTTTGATTAGTTGAGTCAGATCAGTTGCTGTATTTTCATTAACTAATCATTTCTTTATTTTGGGAACCTATTGGAAGGGCCGTACTTGGTAGACACCTAAAATTGAGTGCATCAGTAAATTCTTTAAAATTGTATAAGATACTTTGAAGAAGAATGCTATTTATTTGTAGTAATGAAATATCACACACCAAGCATGAACCCACATGTGATGATGAGGCACATGCAAGATCATGGAAGCTCATCCAATTGGGGGCCCAAGATGAATATGTTGCATAAAAATTAAAAGAAAAACTCTAGATTAATCTTTTTAGTAAAAACAATATAAAACAAAAATAAATGTATTCAAAATCGGTTACGTAACGGCAGTTTACGTAACGGTAATGGTTATAACCGTTACGCGTTACGGGGTCGAAACGGCCGTAACGCTCGTTACAGAAAAATGGGCCGTAACGGTCCAGTAACAACAATTTTCAAAAAATAAAAAACGGCTGTGACAGCCGATACGGGGCTGTAACGGCTGTTACGGCCCGTATCATAATGGTAACAGTAACGGCCACCATTATCGTTTTGGAACACCTTGCTCTAGATTAATCATTAAGCAGACCAAAATTGGTTATCTTTTCTCTAACTTTTAATGTTTTGCATGAAGGACCAAAGAGACTTATGTGTCATGTAAAATGTTGGACATAGGCTTGTGGGGCCCACTTGTGGGCAATCACTAGTGGGGTGGGTCCCACGAGGTTTAGCCTCTGATTTTTTTAATATGTTTTTCTCTCGGTTGTTTGAAGTTGAATTACAAATTCAACTTTAAACGAAGATTTAGATAAGGAGATATGGATAAGACCGGATAATCTCTGGTTTCATCCAAACTCCCAGTCTTTCCCTACAAATGGAAAGAAGTCTTCTCGTAAAGTAGGGGTGGGGTGAAAGCACACCAAACTATCATGGGTCCGACTTTGGCAGCAAGCTTTGGGCTGATTTTTAGTTGAGCCCGGAAGCTTGCAAGCTGGCCTAGACATGGCTTTTCAGGCCTGATAACTCATTGGGACTGGCCGGGATGCAGGCCAATTGAGCCCAGTGCTTGTCATGCCACTACCCAGTCCCTCCCTTTCACACCACAATAGAATTCCTCTATTTCAAGATATGGATTTCTAATTTCTATAAATAAAAAATATATATTTTTTTTAGCATTCTTGCTTTTAGTACATGAGATATTATCAAGGAATTGAACAAATTACAAATCTTGCAGGACTGAACAAGTTACAAAATCTCGAGGTATTGTATCTTGATGGAAATAGGCTCACTGATGAAGGCATTTCTCCTTGGATTGGCAACTTAACATCCTTAACTACACTTCGCTTAAAGTCCAACAATCTCAGTAACTCAATAACTCTCACAGGTACAGGTAACTTTCCTTCAAGGAATCATTCAGGTAGCCTTATGATGGAGAACTAGAAATATTATTCTGAGACAAACTATTCTCTTTGTGAAGACAAAATATATCATTTAACCAAGAAAATCCTGAAGGACCAAAGAATCCAAATCATTCAAATTATGCAAAATATTTTTCATGTGTACCTTCAAAATATCAAGTAAAAAGTGGTTGGTTATTAAGAAAATTGTGCAAGAAGTCAACCTGTTCATTGCCCACACGCACAGCCATCCAACAACAACCAACTCATAGAGTACCTATAACCAAAAAAGTAATTTCCCAAGTATTCATTGAGCTTCTTATGCATTAATAACCAATAGAATATCTCCTTGGACCATCATATACTTGTATCTGGACAGTGATATTTTCAATGCAAAATGAGTCCTCTCATTCCTCATCACTCTAGTGAAGAAGTTCAGCTTAATGAATCCAGGGGGAAGGGTCCACCAAGAGAAGTCACCATGGTTGTAGTTGTAAGAATCATCTTACCATTTTGGTGGCCCACACTGACACACGCTTAGATGCATGCACACATGCATGTGCGTGAGCCTTATGCTTTGAGAAACCTAGGCTCTAAGTTGTTAAAATCGATCATTTCAGGAAATCTGGGCTAATCTAAAAGAGGGAAGAGAGTGATTTGGTTTCTCTTAATGGAAAGGAGAATAAAAAGCTTATAACTACAAGTGAATTCTTAACCTTCCCCATATGCTTAGAAAACATGTCGGGCTTTCATTGCTAGCACACACCAAAGGAGGTAAGCAAAGAGCAATCTACATTGTATGATGTGTAGACCACTGACAAAGAACATTGTTCGTCAAGCCAATGGTCTCCAAGTAATGATGTGCATTCTTGGATCAATATGGCACAAGGTATGTGCTTGATCCCTATGATAGTTGTTTTTTGCATTGATAAAACTATGTATGTGTGTTTCATGATTCCAGATCAGATTATAACCATTTATTATATTCTAATCATGGTTTACATCTATTATTAGAGGGTAGGCTTTGAGACCATACATATGCAACTTCATTATCAATAGAAACTGCATCATTGTTCTCGTCCGTTTAATGGTGTTGAAATCATATCATAGAGAACCTACTTATGAGTTTTGGATCAATAAAAAAAATGGCCTTGCAATGTTTCAAGAATTAACACTTGGGGCATGACATCCGAGCCTAGGGGTGTACACGAACCGAGTTAGCTTGGTTAGCTCACTCGACTCGACTCGAAAAAGCTCGATTCGACTCAGTTCGAGGCCGAGTCGAACTGATTTTTTTAGCTCGAAAAAATTTCAAACCAAGTTCGAGCTTGCCTGAGCTCGACTCAACTCGGATCGAACTAGTTCGGTGACTCGGTTACTTTAATATTGATGTTCCTCACCAAGTGTTTGATGAAATGACTCAACAAAGTGTTGGCTAGTAGCAAGGAGGTATGTATATGAAACAAATATCATTTTTTTTCTTGATTTTGATGTTGCCTACAAGGTGTTTGATGAAATTGAAAGTGCACAGCATGTGTTTGTGAAAAGGCCGCAGAGGCTCGATTTTGGCTCGAACTCAGCTTGAACTGGCCCGAGTTACTGACCGAACCGAGCCGAGCTGGCTAGTCAGGCTCGAAGACCGAGCTGAGCGGAGTTCGAGCTAGGGTCAGCTAGTGGTCGAGCTGAGACCAGCTCTACTCGGTTCGACTTGGTGTACACCCCTATCCGAGCCTATATATGTTGGGGTCTAGCACATGGCGCAAGGTCCTCCCAATGAAGGGGGTGGAAGGTTCAGGCAAGTGAGGCTCACCTTATGAGCATCCGAGCATGAAGTTCCAAAGTCTAAGTTCCTCTTGTACTTGTCAAAAGCTCTCTCTCTCTCTCTCTCTCTCTCTCTCTCTCTCTCTCTCTCTCTCGGATGTCTTGTGTCTCGTATCTCATGACGCAAAATGAGTACCTAAGGGATATTTATAAGCTAGTGGACCCAATTTTCCTAGTGCATAAAGGCATGAGAATCTACACTTGTCTTGGTAGTTTTGTGGCACAAAGCTTGTAGTTGGTTTCTTGCTTCCTCATCATGACTATCAGGACGGTCTCATAAGGAGCAAGACTCTGAGGCGACCACCTCTCTCAACAGGAGAGTTTGTTGAGGTGATCTCCATGTCACCAATGGTGAAGACTAAAGCTCGTCATAGCGGATGAACATGCATACCAGGACAACAAATGCAACTCATCCAGAAGAACACCAAGAGGTAGCAATACATGCGCCCCTACCTCCTAAACCAGCACCACCATCTTGCTACCGCGACTTGGCCACCCAAGGAGTAGTTCACAAGATCGCGCGGTGCGGCGAGGTGTAGAGATTGCCTCCCCACTACCCTCGTTGCAAGCATAAGGTGAATGAATTCCCTATACTTCACAAGAAAATGCTCCCGGTTTTTGTACCGAAGAATTGCTTTCACCCACCTACTTTAAAAGTTCAACGAGTGGTCACCCTAAATTAAGTCAAGAACCGCTCGCTGTGAACCTCGAATCTTCATCATATGCACAAGAGGTCATAGTATTAATGGCAAGCGCTCAGCAAACTAACTCGTCAGCCAGAGTAGATGCCCTCACTCGGGTTATCTACATCCAAGTTGAAATGCTCAAAGAGTTTAAAGCATTGTGAGGAGTTTTGGCTGCTTTTATGCAAACAACAGCCCCTCCAGCCACCCCTCTCGTGCATGATAGTGCAAAAATGCGCCATCAACTGACTGAGGCCCTCAATGACTTGCCTACAGCTCCCCACAGTGCCCCGGTGTTCCAACACCGAGGGACTAGATCTCATGCCTTTGTGCTAGCAACCATCCCCTTAGCCACCCAAGAAGATCTACGAGAAGCAATGGCTAAACAATCCAACTGGAAAGGGACCATGAAAGAAAAGGAAAGTTTGTCTACCAGACGTCGTATCCCCATGAGGTCGAGGACATCTCATTCCCCCTCAACTACAAATGCCTGGACTTCCAAAATTTTGATGGCAATGGCTCACCTAAGGAGCATTTGATCTATTTCCTCACAGCCATGAGAAACTTCACCACCGTACCCCAATTTTGCCTCCAGCTATTCAGATCATCAATGAAGGAAAAGGCATTCAAATGGTATGCCTCCCTGGCTCCTGGATCCATTAGATTGTGGAAACAAATACAATATGTGTTCCTTGCCAACTTTTTCTCCTCTAAGCGGGATGTCACATTAGCGGATCTCGCCCTAAGAAAACTGCTCAAGAGTGAGATGGCATAAGAGTATATTGCTCACTGGAGGTCATCAGGCCTTATGTCTCGCCAACTCCTGACTAAGGATGAATAGGTTCGGCTATGTATAAACGGCGTGGTTTACAAGATAGTTGTTGCTTTGCCCAAGTCCAACATCGCCACGTTCTGGGACCTAGCCACGAAGGCCCATGTGATTGAACAAGTGGTGTTTAGAGGCACTCCACCCTACCAAGACAAACCATGACACAATGTCGGCAAACCTCCTGCAGCAAACACGATTGACAAAGAGAAAGGCCAGTTAAAGATGTAGCCAAGCCCGATCCACGCACCAATGGCTCACTCGAAGACCTCGAGTGCAGACAAAAGACTAGCACAAATGGTTGGAACGAGAATACACCTTCCTAATGAAGGGTTTCTTATCCATGATAAAGCAGCTCGTGGAGGAAGGCACCATCAAATTGCCCAAGTTGGGATGCCCGAATGAGGTCGATAAAGTCCACGACCCCAAGTATTGCCACTAGCACTGTATGCTGGGGCATAAGACTCAAGATTGCTTTGTCATTAAATTCATAATCCAAAGGATGATAGATAAGAAAGACATTACCTTTGACGAGAAAAGCAAAAATGAGAAGAAGGCGTTTATGAACACCATATCTTCGGAGCCCGGGTGTTACGTTTTAATGGGCTTCCCCGATATCATGGTTCAAATCCCGTCTACTCCTTCCACATCATCGAGTGTTATAACAGAAGACGAGACATTGGAAGATGAATTATGGCAAGACACGACTAGCAAGTGTCGCAGGCATAATCAGCGACGCCATAACAATCGAATGGCCCAACAGGAATGAGAAAACCAGTATCACATGACTAAGGCCCAGTATATCCTGGTTAGGGCCATCAGGAGACATCAAAACTCCAAAACAAGGAAAACACAAAAGGAAAAGTCCAATGATAGGTAGGGAAACCTTCTAATACAGGATCTGCCATCCTAATCACACTGGTAGAATTCATGCCTCGCCTTGAGGAAATGCCAGAGATACCTGAAACATGTTGCCATGGTTTAAAGTAGAGTGCGAAACATTTTGGGAATGTGCCAGAAAAAGCAAGACCAACACGACAAACCCCATATATGAGCCCTACTAGGGGCAACTTGCCGTAATATCATGCTAGCCCAACCATTGGCAACAAACAACTTTTAAGGCAAAATTGACGCAACCATAATCTTTAATGCAAAAATGAGTTGCACTCTTAAAGGTGATGTTCAATTCCGCCTATATTAGTAGTAGTTGATTAAGACAACATTGGGTCCCGTTCACGTTCGATGAACACAAGTGATGGTAAATTCCGCTCGAGGACTATCCCACGTTGATTTCACGTCCAATGGTCACAACTGGATGACCATCATAAGTGAAAGATGATCCGCAAGCTAGGTTCACTCACCATGGCTTCCCACACTTTTACTCGGGCAACAAAGCAAATTCCTAGGGTGCAGTCAAGTTTTGGTAGCACACTTGAACCAACCAGTCTTCCAAGCATAATGGTGGTCCCAACCGTGAACTTTGTATCATCACAACCTCAAGCGGGCTGCACATTGATCGCCTATTAGGCCCAAGTGGGAGGCATTTATTGACACCCAAAAAATCCTTTTTCGAATCAAGACCAACTCTAGATCAATGAACAAAGGGTTGAACAAACTCAGAATGAAGCAAACCCAGATCCGTTGGATAGGTCACCAAAATTACCTACCAACAAATGAAGAATCATCTCATTCTGAGATTAATAATTCAAACACTAGCAAAGTCTCTAGAACTATGTAGTTCTGAAGGCTATTCAAAGACTCTGCCATCCACTTAAGAAAGACAAGCACGAAACTTCTAATTACGGTCCTGGTATCAAGAATATTATTTTAAGGGTGTTAAGGTTATTCAAATACCTTTTCAAGAGGCCCAAGATCATCTCAATTAGAGCTATAACGAGGAAGTTATAACTTTCATTTGCAAGCCTGCAAACTCAATCCAAGAGTCAAGAGGGCCTGCAACCTATGATCACATCGTGGCCACTTCTAGTGGGCCATCTAGGCCTCAATGGCTCTTATTTTCATATGGCTTAATAGACCTTCAAATTATCTTTCCAACGGTCCTGAAATCAACCTGATTGGACTTCTGCCGAGAAAGATATGGCAGTTTTACAAAAGTCACGTGTTCTTGCCCTCGTACTCTTAGTCGACTCATCATTTAACTCACCCGACACCACGAGCGCAGTCTAACTGTCACGTGGCGCCATGTGGACCATTCCCAGGCTGCCACATGTCCCCATTTCCTATTGGATTTGCCTATAAATAAGCAATTAGAATTCTCATCTTAGACCTTTTGCTCAAAAAACTGCTCGAAGAAGTTTTGGGGCGAATCGAGGCAACTCGAGGAGTTGCCTGTGACCCCACGACCCGTGCCTATGCACAGTGGTAATGCGCCAACACACAGGGCCATGATGCCCGCGCACATGCTTTATGTGCCAGTGCACGCCCCTGCATGCCTCTACACGCTGCTAGCACACTCCTTGGCCACCTATGCATGCTGCCAGCGCACGTCCTAGCCACTTGTGCACACCCGTGGTTGCCTTGTTCAGCGTGGTGTTCATCCATCTCGCGCCCGTGTGCTCCGTGCCGCTATCCTGGACAATACGTCCTATTGTCAAAGCCCGTCAAGGCCCATGCATGCCCTCAAGACAAGGGGAGATGTTGCCCAATTTCTCACCTTTGGAAGACCTCAAAGCAACTAAGTACATGAGTTGCCCGCGAACGCTATGGGCACATCTTATCCCTACCTATGCACGCCACCATGCCAATGCACGGCCAGTCCCTGCCTGTGCACGGCCTAGTCTGTGCCGACGTATTGCCCTCAAAGCCAACATATTGGCAACCCGAGCTTGGGCACTGACATACTCCGATGGCACCTTAGGTACTTCACGTATCAGACCTTGATCTACTAGTCCTGAGGACATTCACAAGGCGCTCAACTCACTTCTCTGTGTTTCGACACTCATTAAGTTTTTTGATTCATTCCAAGTTACATGATTCCCGAGCCAGATAACTATCTTCCTCTCGAATCATTCTATTAGTCGTGCACCATGCTACCCGAGACCTCGATAGCAAGAGCCATTGCTTCTAAGCAGTCCTTCTAGCTCTGCTCGAACATCGTCTCGGACCACTCAGACGTCCTCCATCACATCATGGCCATACAAACAATCTTCATGCATCGTCATGCACATCATGCTATGCACTCATGCTCATGTGCATCCCATCTCATTTCATTATCCATAGCCTTGAGTTGCTTAAAGTTGGGATCACTTAGGCCCTATCCTAGAGATAGAAAGGCCTCTCTTATAGCCCCAGCTGGCTAAACTTATAACCTCTGCTTGGATTAATAGCACATGGAGTTCCTGAAAGTCTGTGATCATTTGACACACTCATATCGACCATATTGTCATCTGCCATCCGTGTGTCTATCCATATGACATATTGAGAACAGCTAACTCTAAAAATAATAATAATAAACTATTAAGTTACATCCTATGATCCTAGACTCCTTGTCTCATGGCCCCAAGCCTAGTCATATGATACAATCATGAGCTCCTTGTCCACTGTGCTAACACAATCAACTTTGACGCTATCATTTGACACGCCTACGAGGCCAACATCACTCTAGTTGTACTCAAGAACAAGCCAACTCTTAGAAATTGAAAATGAGACAAGACATATTGCTCACTAAGTGATCACTCATCTTTCGAGCACCACCCAATGCTATTTGTTCCATGTAGCAACCATATTACAGCTCATGTCGTGGATCCTATGGCTTCGAAAACAGCTAGAGTATCCCTTTATCAGCTAAGGCCAGCATTGTATAGCATTTACACTACATCATGCACCCCATTATAGCTCACTGAGCTTTGCTTTAAAATCAAGTGTTATTCCCCTAAAATGTGATTAAGGGTTGTGCCATGCCATACCCTAAATATATATGAATTCAAAGAAATAAAATAGGCCTTGGGTTTACTTGTCTCTCATCTCTTGTGCATTCGTGAATGCTTTATGAATGTCTGCGAAAGATCTCGAACAAACATTATGCATTCTGCATATCGATCCAAAATGCAATCAACAACTCTCAATTCTTTTATATCAAAATTTATATATAACCATACATTTAGCTATCACCATAAACCCACGTCATTGCACACTAGAGGATCACACAACCCCCAATTCAAAGCAAAGTTGCGGTAAATATTGGGGCATTTTTTTTAGCCATTCCACTGTCCACTTAACCTCGAAAGATCCCATTTGCTATATCATTTCTGAATTCTTCAAACTTCTCTTGATTAAGTCATTCAATTGGTGCTTTTCAAATAGACAATTGAGAAAAATAGTGAATGCCACAAAATTAGAAAATCAAATGGTTAAGAATGTCCAATCAATTTAGGGTTTATTTAATCTACAATGAGCCCAAGATTTGGGTTATTTAGATTTTAGACACATCAATTATGTGTACAATGGACCAGCTAATAGAACCTGTTGGAGTTAACCTGCTTGTCTCTCACAACACTTTGATATAATTTTAAGCTCACAACAAACCCAGATCAACCCTAGGCATTAGAAATTTGGATCTAATACCACCGTTAACCCGTGTGCTTTGCGGAAGCAAGTTCAACAATGATAGAATAATCAAAATAACCAAAATAACTAAACAATCAAGCAAGCAATCATAGAAAACATTGATTTTACGTGGAAAACCTTTGAGGAAAAAAACCACAACACAAAGCGATAAAGATCTCCACTATAATCAAAAGCCTTTGAGTTTACACCACTCACCTTCTCCAATTACAAAATCACTCGATCTCCCCTTGCGATGTGCACCTAGAAAATCCCTAGCCCCTTGAGAAAATCCCTTCCCAAGCCCTTACAAGTGTAAAGAAGTCTCTCACCTTGCAAAACCCCTTCCCTTAAAGAGAAAACATTTGTAATTACCAAGCCCTAATGCAATTAGGCTTAAATACCATGATTTGCACAAAAACACACAACAAAACCGGAGTCCATCGGTCGGACCGACACCACGCCGTCGGTCGGACCGACAGGTCCCCTACTCTACTGACTACTGCAGTCTCCTAGCCAAAAGTCTCCATGCCGTCGGTCGGACAGACGGTGTCCTGTTTCCTTCTCTAGACTGTGCAGAATCCAAGGCATCTGCACAACGGAACCTAATGGTGGTCGATTAGCACCTTACACTAGGGACTTGTTTGGATATGGGGAATCTATGGTGTAGACAAGGATGACCATAATGAGAGCACTATTTACCATCTGAGTTGACTAACTATGTGGGCTTATGACCAGACTTGGGACTATTAGCTTGCTTATGGATGGGCTTTAGCCTTCATATACCATCCAATTAATTTTTGAGCTTGGCTAGGGCTTAGGTCATTTTAGCCCCTACTTCATGTGTAGATGTGTTCTACCTATGAACATATTGTTCCAACTTCCAACCATCGTTTAGGCAGGACATGAATCTTAGGTTTTCAGTTATCTAAATGTATATGCCATTATGCATGTGCTCCCACTTAATCAACAGATGTATTAGGAACATTTGTCGTGGAAAATAAGGATTTGATTAATTTGGTTGCGATGGGTCAGTCCCAAGTCAGGCCTGGACCCAAACAATATTTTTGGGCTCATTTGGGGCCTGTTGGGCTCAGGATAGGCTCAGGCCTTGTTCATTATATTGTTGAGCCAGGCTGGGCTTAGCATGCACAGGCCAAAACCTGGCACATTGCCAACCCTACCTCCGACTACCCACTTAGCAGCATTTGTTCATTGTGAGTTCTGGGATATGAACCATCTAAATAGGGGCCCATGGTTTTCATGGTTTAATTTTGGTGCACAACTGGGCACATGTGTGAGAGATCTAGGACGCACATTAATGGTAATAATTTTCAAAGTAAAAGCCTTGAACCGAGAATAAGAAATAGACTATTGAGTTTCTAACATGCTGCTGATAACTCTCACTTAAAACTGAAAAAGCATACTTAATTTCAAAACTCAATTTTAAGCTTCATGTCTCACCGGGATGTGTGTCGTAATAAAACTGTATGTGGGCTTACTTCTCCCTTTTCTTTTTTCTTTTCACGCAGATATTTGTGAATTGAGGAAGCTAAAGTACCTGAACCTCAATAATAACACTATCAAGGGAAGAATTCATCCATGTATTGGTAACATGCACTCCCTTCAAGATTTGGATCTCAGCTATAATCGATTTGAAGGGAGCATTCCTCCTCTGGACAACCTTACTTCATTGATCGAGGTTCACTTTCAACATAATGACTTGGATGGTGTTTTTCCATTTTCCACTCTCGCCAACCTCTCTGAGCTCTTGGTTCTTGACCTTTCAGACAATCCCCAATTAAGAGTAGAAACAGAATCTCCAGCATGGTTTCCATCCTTTCAGCTTCAGGAACTTTATCTATCTCATTGTCAGTTGAACCAACACAGTGGTGGAGGCATTCCAAGTTTCCTGTCTACTCAATACTTGGATACAATTGATCTTTCAAACAGCAACCTAGTTGGCAGAATTCCTTCTTGGTTACTCTACAACATTACGAGTCTGGATAGTCTGGTGTTGAGAGGCAACTCGCTGGACGGCTCATTCCCTCTACCTTACCAACACAATAACTCAAGCATCACTTGGCTCGATGTCTCTGAAAATCATGTCCTGCGCCCATTTCCCTCTGACATAAGCATGTTTCCTCTATTAGTGTACCTTAACATTTCTAGAAATGCTTTGCAAGGAAGCATTCCATTGGATGCTAGTACTGCTCAAACTCTGCAAATATTAGACCTTTCTGATAATGAATTATCAGGAAAAATACCTGATAATTTGCTAGTAAATAGCAGTTCATTGGTACACCTAAGCTTGTCAAACAACAAATTGCATGGAGATATGCTGCCTAGACATTGCAGCATGTCTAGCTTGGAGACTCTACGGCTTGATGGAAATGGTTTCACAGGGACAATATCACATGGATTATCTAACAGCACTCAGTTATTAAGGCTGGATGTTAGGAGGAACTCCTTGTCTGGCACTATTCCAAGTTGGTTGCCTGCACTTTCAAATCTAACATCCCTTCTCTTAGGAGAAAACAATTTTGTAGGTGACATTCCTACAGAGTTGTGTCAAATGCAAAATCTGCGTCTGCTAGATTTCTCAAAAAACAGACTTTCAGGAAACTTACCTTCTTGTTTCAGCAATATCTCCGCTTGGATGAATGAAATTCTTGTCTCCACCGATATTCTTGCAAGAAGCTTGGAGCATTCTATAAGGACAGAATTCATGACAAAGGGAAACTCCTACTCTTATGTGGGAATTCCACTTTTCTTGATGACCGGAATCGACTTTTCTTTGAACCTGCTGACGGGTAATATTCCATCAGATATGGGATATTTGAAAATGCTCCGCTCAATGAACTTATCCCACAACCTTCTAACAGGCTCATTTCCAGAATCTTTCAAGTATTTGAAGAAGATAGAAAGCTTGGATCTCTCTTATAACAAGCTGAAAGGGAGAATCCCTCCGCAAATAACTCAACTCACAACCTTGACTACTTTCAGTGTCGCCTTCAACAAACTCTCTGGTGCATTACCAGATTTCAAGAACCAATTCTCCACATTCAGCGAGAGTAGCTATGCCGGTAATCCAGGTCTCTGTGGGGAACCTCTAAAAAGAAGATGCTCATCTGACATGCCATCGCAGCCCACAGGAGGACAGATTGAAGAAGAAGAATCACGAATCATCGATAATCCAGTCTTTTTCTACTCATGTGTGGCGATGACACATGCATTAGGATTCTGGATCTTTACTGGACTTCTTTTCTTCAACAAGGGATGGAGGCTGAAGTTCTTCAGAACTGTGGACCATTATACATGGGTACGTTGATCATAATCAATTTAGAAATTGTACTCAACAATGCAAAACACTGTATTATGTTTACATGTTATTTATATATGTATCCAAATAAATTCCTTCCACATTCATGATTTCATTGTTCAAATATTCATCTAATGAGCTATGTATTGACAAAAAGCATATGAATTCGATACTGGGAGAGATCAATTTTATGCAGTTATTTTTCTACAGATCCTCGATCGGTCAAGGTGAGCTCCAGGAATGGGATTGGAGTTCTTGTAAGTACTCGATACTGTTTAATCAACGGTTGTTGATCTTCTTCTTCTTCTTCTTCTTCTTCTTCTTCCTCGGCACTAACGTGCAAACAGAAAAATGCCAATAGAATAAATCAGAAAAGGGTTAGTACAACAATGAAATACCTCTGGCAGAAGTGGGGGTAGCATAAAAATCATGGTTGTTGTAACTACTGAGGTCGGCGGAACCGCATTCCGAGAGCTACCGATGATTAGCGAAGAACTGGAAGGAATACCTGAACGGTTGTCAGGGGCTGGTGCTTGCAAATGCGTGGTTTTGCATGCAGATGCAGCCCTTTTAACACGAACGGGCTCAGCCAGTGCCTGCGTTTACCTCCTACTACCAACTGCTCCTCCCACAGCAGCCTAAGTGGATCTAGCAGTGTCTGGGCCATGGGCACTTTGAGTCACTCCAACAAACACCTGGGCAGGAACCTGAGGAGCCCATGAAATTGCAGGCCGCAGTTGATGGAAAAGACGTTGTAGTTTGGAAAGATGCCTGAAGTACCGATGCGCAGGTAATAAGAAGCCCACCAAATATGGAATCCTAGAGTCGCCGACGGGCGATAGAGCAGGGAAGCAAGAAGAGAAAACTGATTTGTTGCATTGTCGAAGTCTTGGTGAAGGAGCAAGTATTCCTCAGGCAAATGGAAAATCTTCCATGAAAGAGGGCATATGTTGCGGGAGAAAAGGCGAGGGAGAAGAATGCTCTGCATCTATTCAAATTGTTGAGCACATAAAGAGGAAGGGTAGAATTTGACAAGGCTTTCAGGTTTAATTTTTAATATCAAAGGACCCACCATAGGGAATATCATGGGCCACAGAGAATTTTGATTCCTAACGTGTTTAGAGATACCGGTGGTTGAATCCGGCACCAGTGAACCAAGAAAGGCCAAAAGACATCCGGGAATGGAAATAGGTCGTCATCGCGACGGTCGAGGTTGGGGGAGAGGAAAAAAAAATAGCTTAAGCAGTCCTCGAAAGACTGATTAATTTAAGGGCCTGTTTGGATGCCCCCGGTAACTTTTTTAAGTTGTAAGAAAGTTACATGTAACGTACTTACAGGTGTAAATAAGTTACAACTAATCCTGTTTGAATATAAGTTTAACTTACTTACAGTAACTTACTTTTTGTGTTTGGATAAGTAGAGCTTGAAATAGAAAATTGTTGAAAATTAAATTTACACGTAAAAAAGATTGGATAAAATTATTTCATTTTATCAAGTCCATGTAAATGAATAATTTGGTTGATTCTTAGGCTAAACATATCAACAGGTGGGCCATAAAAGTGAGCTCACGTTTTTAAAATGTTTGTAATGTAGGAAAAATAAAACTTGAGGTAAGATATCCAAGCAAAAATTTCTCACAGGAGTTACTTTTGTTGGCAATGATCAATTAAAGAAAAATCACAAGCATAGGAAGCCGCTTCCACCAAATTATGCATTAGCAGTTAAAATCTCAAGTGGGACATTATTAAAATGGACCAATATCAAGGGACTGTTTAAAACCAGATATCTTAACACTTCGATGTACCCTCGATTTCTCACCATTTGACAACAGGCAAGAATCCAGATGCAAAAGAAACTTGGGACTGTTTGAAAATGGATATGTTAACAATGTAGTGGACACTCAATTTCAAAACACCTGAGGACGTGCAAGAATCTCAATGCAAATAGAAATTAGGAGCGTTTAAAAAACCAAATGTTAAAACATATTTGAGACCTACACGGGGACAAGTTGCACTGACCAACAAGCCCCACTTATACAAAATGAACAATGGAATGTGGGCCCACTACGAAGTATTTGTTTTATCCACACCATCTATCCATTATTCTAGATCATTTTAAGAAATCAACCCAAAAATAAGGTACATCAAAATCTCAAGTGGACCAAATCACTAGAAACAATGTTGATTGAAGGCCCACCATTAAATACTTTTGGTAGGCCACTGATGTTTTGGATCAAACTGATATTTGTTTTGTTCCCTTCATCCAGGTCTTTCTGACCTAATCAACAGGTTGGATGTGAAACAAACATTACAGTGGCCCAAGGAGTTTTTTAATGGTGGACTTTCAATCATTACTATTTTGTGTGGTGTGGTCCACCTGAGATTTAGATATGCCTCATTTTTGGAATCAAGCCCTAAAACAATCCAAAATGGACGGCATGGATAAAACAAATACAGGATGGTGGACCCTACAGACCATCAAACATTACCCACGCCTCTAGCCAAACTGCCTCCGTCGATGAAAAAAAAAAAAAGAAGAAAGGGGTTTTCTAACCCTGCTGAAGCTAGATCAGAGAGGGAGAAGGAGAGTGGGAGAGGGAGAAGGAGAGTGGGAGAGGGAAATGGAGGCCTTCACTCCGTCTGAGAAGGTAGGTACACTCCTTCAATGCAGGTGCGATTCTTCCCAACGATTTTCATTTCAAAATTTTCAACCGTTACCTGTATCAAAGATACAGAAACGACTCAAGTGCCTGTAAGATTTTCTCCTCTTTCTCCTGTAAGAAAGTCACAGGTTGAGAGAAAGTTACCTGTGACTTTCCTCCTCTAAACGTCAACTGTAACAAAGTTACTTATAACTTTGTTACATTTTTAAAAAGTTGCAGGCATCCAAACAGACCCTAAAGGTGATGGAATAAATAAAGATAATCATAAGTTAGAGAGCGAAGCGGCAAGGCCCTGATGCCTCAAATAAAGAGAGAAAATATTCATACAACTAAAGTTGGAAAATCCAGAGTGGACCTTCAACCATATGAAGATTTTTGTTAGAAAACTCTGAAAGAGCTTTATAAAGATGAGAGAGAATAAAATGAGTAAGAGCTAACTTTTGGCTAAAAGCGAGGGTTTTGGCCAAAGAAGTAAACTATTTGGTCATTTGTTTGGCTTTGACATAAAAAAGAAAACGGCATATCCACATTAAGAGAAAAACATATGCTCTTTATTGGAGACCCTACTGTTAGAAATTAATACACAACAGATGATAGAAGAAAACGATCAGATCTATGGGGTTCAAGGCTCAACTTGAATAGTCGATTTCTCAAGATAGATTTGCTGCTCTTTTTCTAGAAATTCCAAGAAGTGCAAACGAAGGAAATCTGCAAATTGTCTTCGGGATACAATGAACTCTCAATCCAATTTTCAACACGAAAATTTGCACATTCAAGTGTTGAACAGATCCCCAGTTTTGACACCAATATGCCTTAAGACGTTCACAAAAAACTTAGCAAGAGATTAAATCAAGAGTAATTGCACAGAAGATGATATAATGTTAAGGATTAAGAGTATGTCTTCTAGATTATAATATCCAGGATTTATATCAATTGAAGGGTTATGCATTTCTTCCTGAAGAGGTGTTAAAGTGCCTCTTCAAGAAATTCAACTCATTCACAGCAAATAATTGCCTTTTCATGAAAAGACATGACTCTTTGTCCTATGACAGTTATTTTGTACCCATTCAGACAGGAGCAGTTATCCAACATGAAAAAACTGTATCGACGTAAGCGATACATGGCATAGGTGCCACATGTACAATCATGTCACAATTACTCTCAATCAACAAAAAAGTAATAAAACATTAGGGTACCATGGCTCAAAAAATTTGAACCGAGTGCCAAAAAGATTGAGGCTCTCTTAACTCCTTACGACGATGCGCACGTGCGAAGTGCTAAGTGAGCCTAATAAAGCGCCAAAAAGAGCCCAAGCAGCCCTACAGCCCACGCCGCTCGCGCGTGCGCGAACGGTGCGAAGGAGATTTGAACCCTGGTTGCATAAGCAAAGACTCCTTCTCTTACCAACTAGCTATACACACTATTTATGGAAAGTTTAAATAATTCATATATTTATTTACTTTCTAAAAATAACTTTTATTTTTGAAATTTATTTTTATTCTAAAAAATACAACAATCCCCACAATTTCAAAAATAAAATCAGATTATAGAATGAATGACATATCAGTATAAATAGGTGCATAAGTAACGGTATCTTTTGGATTTGAACCTTTACTTTAGTGTATATGTATCAAAGTTATGTCAGGTACTTAGTGACCCATTAGTTTTGAACTAAGAACCTTATATGACTCGCCGGACACATAACACACATCTATTCATATATAACTGGAGATTTAAAAGTTCGCACATTTATGACCTTGTGCGTACCCTTATTTCATGAGTATTCTAGAGACGATCTCAATCACTTCAAAAGCGGCATCACTTCTCTACTCATATAGGTAGATCTATCAAAGATGATTCTGCTTCATCTCAACAAAGTCTGCTTATAGATCTATTAAGAGTTAGTACTCAGCCTCTTATGAAATGCAGAAACCAAACACTAGACTTTTAGGAATGAGACTTAAAATTTCTTTTTCTAGTGTGTGTTTCAGTCACATACTTGACTTGTTTGTCCCTTTGAACCTAGCCTATGTTTCAAAACATAGGTAGGGTTGCCATCAAGAGTGAAAGTTACATCTTTATGAATTTTAGTCTCATTTTTTTAGTGGTTCTTTTTATTTGATCTCTTGATAAACCTTTTGTCAAGGGATCTGCTAAGTTCAGGATGGATTTAACATATTCCACTGTGATTACTCCATCTCTGAGTAATCCTTTAACAAAGTTATGCCTTAGACCTACATTTCTAGACTTACCATTATAAGTCTTACTCATAGCACGACAAAGAGTAACCTGACTATCACAAAAGATAGATATGGCAGGAGTAGGTTTTGACCAATACGGGATTTTAAACAGTAGCTATCTTAGTCATTCACCTTCTTTACAAGCAGCAACAAGTGTAATAAACTCACTTTCCATTGTAGAGTGAGATATGCACGTTTATTTCTTAGATGCTCATGATATTGTTCCTCCTCCAAGAGTAAATATCCAACCACTTGTAGATTTAGATTCTATGCTATCTGCATTTCAACTTGCATCGACGTACCCTTCAAGTATAGCGGGATATGATTTATAATGCAGTCCATAGTCTATGGTTCCTCTTAGATACTTTAAAACTCTCGAAATCGCATTCCAGTGTACTTGTCCTGGATTACCGGTATACCTGCTTCGCATTCCTACTGTGAATGTTATATCAGGTCTAGTGCAATTCATTGCATACATTAAACTCTCAATAGCACTCGCATATTCTTGTTGTGCTTTACATCTACCAATATTTTTAACTAATTTAATATTTGGATCAAATGTAGTTGAAATCGATTTACTATTATAATGATTAAACTTCTTTAACACTTTCTCTAGGTAATGAGATGTGTTAAGGCTATTCCATCATTAAGATTATAAATCTTAATACCTAATATTACATCGCCTTTGCCCATATCCTTCATGTCAAAGTCGGTACTTAGAAACTTTTTAGTTTCTTTCACACAGTCCTTATTTGATCTAAATATTAGATTATCATTTACGTATAGGTAGATAATGATTTGACCTTTAATATATATGCACTTATTTGCTTGGTTTACTCTAAAATCATTAGATTGTACTAGTTGATCAAACTTCTCATGCCATTGCTTAGGAGCTTGCTTGAGCCCATAGAGAGATTTGACCAGTTTACACGCTTTCTTCTTTTGCCCGGATTGAACAAACCCTTTAGGTTGTTTCATATAGACTTCCTCATCTAGATCATCATTTAAGAATATTATTTTAACATCCATTTGATGGATTACTAGGTAGCGAATTGCTGTAAGAGCAATTAAAGTCCTAATGGTAGATATTCGAGCAACATGAGCATATGTATCGAAAAAATTGATACCTTCCTTTTGTCTAAATCATTTGGCTACCAATCGAGCTTTAAACTTATTTATGGTTCCATCAGGATTGAACTTTCTTTTAAAAATCTACTTACATCCTATAAGCTTTGAACCTGGTGGAAGATCGACCAAACACCATGTGTTATTGGAGACTATGGAATCTATTTCATCGTCGATGGCTTCCCTCCAAAACTGTACATCAGGAGATGAGAGAGCTTCACTAAGTGTTGATGGATCACTTTCAATACTTAGTGGTAGAGTAATCACTTTTCTTATTTCATTTCTATCCCCTTCTATGAGGAACATATAGAAAGCTGGGCCAAAAGATGTTTCTTTTCTTGCCCTTTTCGATCTCCTTGGTTCATTTCCTTCTGGATGAGTGTTAGATTTATCATGAAAGTTGTTAGGCTCTTCGTTCATTGGTTCTATTATATTTTCATCAACCTGCCTTTTTGTATGATTATTCATATAGTCTTTATATACTGTATTTTCAAAAAATATAGCATCCCTAAACTTTATAATCATGTTTTTGTCAGCAAAAGAAGTTTGTTCTAGAACCAAGAATCTATATACAGGATTATGAATCCCATAACTCACAAAAGCACACCTGATTCCTATAGGACCTAATTTTACTCTCTTAGAATCAATAATCCTGACTTCTGCTATACTTCCCCATACTTTGTAGTAATTAAGATATGGTTTCTTCTTTTTCCACAATTCATATGGGGAGATATCCAATTTCTTATATGGGATAACATTTAAAATACGGTTTGCTGTTAATAATGCTTCCCCCCATAAATTCAGTGGCAATCCAGAATTTGATATCATACAGTTGATCAACTCAACTAATGTCCTATTTTTGCGTTCCATTAGGCCATTTTGCTGAGGTATGTAAGGTGCCGTAAATTCATGGATTATACCATTTGATTCACAGAAGTCGTTGAATTCATTAGAAGAGTACTCACCTCCTCTATCACTTCTGAGGACTTTTATCTTTACATTCAACTGATTTTCCACTCGGCCTTATAAATCCTAAACTTTTTAAAGGCTTCATCTTTAGATTTTATCAAGTATACATAGGAAAATCTAGTGAAGTCATCGATAAATGTGATAAAATACCTTTTTCCTTCACGAGTTAAGGTATTATTTAAATCACAAATATTGGAATGAATTAACTCCAAGGGTTGTGTTTTTCTTATGCCAGTCCCGAACGGTTTTCTGGTTATTTTAGAATGGGCACATACATCACATTTCCCTTCTTGTTGTATTTCATATTTTGGTTTAAGTCCTAGGATCATCATTCTTTTCATTGAATGATAATTAACATGACCTAGTCTAGCATGCCATAAAGATACATAATCCACTGTATAAACGGAAACATCATTATTATTATTAATATTTAATTTAATCATACCATTACATGAATATCCTTTGCCTACAAACATACCATTCTTGGTGATAACCAGCTTATCAGACTCAATCACTATTTTGAATCCTCTCTTATTGAGAAGATCGCCTGACACTAGATTTTTAGACATATCAGGTACATGCAATACTTTTGTTAGTGTCAGTCTTTTGCCTGATGTAAACCGAAGCTCGACTGATCCTTTTCCAACAACGTTCGCACGAATGTTATTACCCATCTTCACTTCTTGTCCAGTTGTAATACATTCATAGGTCTTGAATATGTTTCAGTCCTTCGATATGTGAATGATTGCACCAGTATCTAGCCACCATCCACCATTGGATATTATTATGTTAGCTTCAGTAACCATTGCTACAAGTTGGTCTTCTGCCATGTTAGCCTAAGCTTTCAATTGTTTCTTTCTGTATCGACATTCCTTTATGTAGTGTCCAAGCTTATTGCAGAAGTGATACTTGTCCTTTTTCTTTCCCTTTTTCTTAAACTTTGTATCTTTCTTTAGGGGAATAGATTTGGAGTTCTGAGATTTTGGCTTGTCATCTTCTACAATATTTTCTTTGGAATGATTTTCCGAAACACTTTCTTTCTTGTCTCGGTTTCTGGACTCTTCTTCTGTACGAAGATGTCGTTGAAGCCCTTCAAGAGTGTACTTCCTTTCATCATGTTTCAGTTTCTTTTTATAATCAAACCATGATGAGGGTAATTTTGCAATTACTACACCGACCAAGAATTCTTCAGGAAGATCTATCCCACCAATCTTCAATTCATCAATCAAGTTCTGTAGTTCGGTTACTAGAGAGAGAATTGGCTGATCATTTTTAAACTTGAAGTGGACATAATTGTCGATCAAAATTTTCTGAGTACTAATCTCTTCAATTTTATATTTTTGATCTAATTTTGTTCACAGATCTTTAGCAGAGGATATTTTACGATATGAGTTATAGATGGAATTAGAGAGGGCGTTTAAGATATGACCTTTGCATAAAAAATCGTCCTCCTTCCTTTTCTTTCGTTCTGCCTTCACTTGTTCTGAGCCATCATCAGTTGGCTCGGTCAGAGAAGGAAGATCATCATCTAGGATGTAAGATAACTTAAGAGTTGTCAAAAAGAAAAGCATCTTCTGCTGCCATCTTGAGAAGAATTGACCGTCGAAACGATCCAATCATACAAAGTCTTGGTTCATAACTTGAATGGAATGAATTGCCTCCATTGTGAAAAGAGTTAAAATCTGTCTTGAATGTTAGAAATTAATACACAACGAATGATAGAAGAAAACGATCAGATCTATCGAGTTCAAGGCTCCACTTGAATAGTCGATTTCTCAAGACAGATTTGCTGCCCTTTTTCTGAAAATTCCAGCAAGTGCAAACGAAGGAAATCTGCAAATTGTCTTCAGGATACAATAAACTCTCAATCCAATTTTCAACATAAAAATTTGCACATTTAAGTGTTGAACAGATCTCCAGTTTTAACATCGATATGCCTTAAGACGTTCAGAAAAAACTCCGCAAGAGATTAGACCGAAAGTAATTGCACAGAAGTTGATATAATGTTAAGGATTAAGAGTATGTCTTCTGGATTATAGTATCCAGGATTTATATCAATTGAAGGGTTATGGATTTCTTCTTGAAGAGGTGCTAAAGTGCCTCTTCAAGAAATCCATACCCATTCACAGCAAATAATTGTCTTTTCATGAAAGGACATGACTCTTTGTCCTATGGCAGTTATTTCTGTACCCATTCAGACAGGAGCAGTTATCCAACAAGAAAAACTGTATCCACATAAGCGACACATGACATAGGTGCCACATGTACAATCATGTCACAATTACTCTCAATCAACAAAAAAGGTAATAAAACATCAGGGTACCATGTCCCAAAAAATTTGAACCGAGTGCCAAAAAGACTAAGGCTTTCTTAGCTCTTTGTGACGATGCGCACGTGCTAAGTGTTGCACCTAATAAAGTGCCAAAAAGCGCCCAAGCAGCCCGCGCGTGCGCGGACGGTGCGAAGGAGATTTAAACCCTGGTTGCATAAGCAAAAACTTCTTCTCTTACCGACTAGCTATACACACTATTTATGGAAAGTTTAAATAAATAATATATTTATTTACTTTCTAAAAATAACTTTTATTTTTAAAATTTATTTTTATTCTAAAAAATACAACACCTACATCTATCGATCTCCTTTTAATGAGATGTGAGCGTTATGGTTATTGAAGTAAGAAGAGAGTTGTGGGATGCTAGCTTGAACAAATTCACCAACGTCTGGAAGACGTTTGATGGCATAGATATTTAAGATTGTGGGGCTCATGGACCCATAGCAAAAATAAAAAAATGTTTGAGGAGAAACTCCAAAAACACATGGCCAAAGCCAAAAGAGCAGAGTTCATAATGAAATCAAGACGGGTAAGCTAGATACTGTCGTAGATCCCAATATCCCTGTCAGTGATCCCCAAACTCGGCCTCCACTTGATTCAACCAATTAATTCAATCGGTATGAGGGTGTGCTAGAGTTTATATTACAAGGTCGAGGGATTCCACACTGGCCAATCGAGTTAGTTGGCCTCGAGAAGAATCTTCTCCTCCAAATAGGAAGGAGAATGTGGAGAAAGGGAGGCGGGCCATCTGCAAATGACAAACGGAATGCTCGACCAAAGACATACCCTTGGTCAGAAGAACTAGACGATGAAGAAGGAGATCCAGGAAAAGAGAGTACGTAAGAAAAGAATGGAATCTCTGAAAAGTTTGATGACAAGGTCGGCCATGGAAGGAGTGAGTACCCTCATTGTAGTGGATTGTGAATCAAAAGCATTGGAAGAAGAAGTCATGAATGTAGGAGGAGAGACAAAGTGTAACATCTCGAATTTTTTCATACTTGACCCTAGCATATACATGAGTGTTACTGTCAAAAAACTATACAAGTTCGATTAATTACCCATAAGAAACTAACAAATGTGTACAGTCACCTAAATCTTTTACCTAACCATGTGATCTATTAGTCGAAGGCCAAGATCTATGCAAGCCACAATCGATTAATCAGAATGATTGTAGTTAATGAAGATCCACCTAAAATTTTCTTAACTAAGGGGTTAGATCATGATTACCCTATGTATAAAAATCAAATTGACCAAATTGCCCTTTTAGCCTAAAAATCAATGGTTTAGGGTAATTTAAGTTGAACCATCATTTATGCTAGTTGCAAATAAGTCACACTATGAACTTAGCTAATTCAAATAATAATCATCATGCACGAGAAAATCTCGTTGCTTAACTTATTCTGGAAATGCTCATATTAACCAAACAAGCTCTAAACTGCTTAGTTAATGGGCCGATAAACCCGAGACTATAGAAAAATGTTCATCTTAATGGGCTTGACATTCATCGCAGACATTGAGCCAAGATCGCGCCTCGAATCATTGAACTTGGCTCATAAGGTGAGTGCATGAGGTGTGTGAATACCTTTAAAAAATATCATGAACTTAAGTTAATTGTCCTCACCCAATCTTTGTCAAAGTTATGGCTTTCAGACCGTTAGATCACAACCAAATTTTACCTGAGTTATTATCATACACATTTGTATATCCACAGCCCTGATTGATGATTGGTAATCGTTGAACTGACTTCTGATGATATCCATCGATCGTCGCGTCTAAATTGCAGGGCGATCATAGCCTTGCGTAGATCACCGCTTGGGACAATTACACTGCAACTTAGATCGAACCGAACACCCCCAAGTGGTCCCCCGAAGCTAAAACCAACCCTCATAGGGTAATATTGCCAATACCCTAGCCAATATAGCCAAACGTGCCCCATCTGGCACTATAAATATTGCGTTATTGGGCTCTCCTCCACTCCATCTGAATTTACCCTAAGAAAGAGAGAGAGAGACAAGGAGAGAAAGAGAAGAAGAGAATGAGATTTAGGTGTTTCTTGTTATTTGCCCTTGTCTTTCCCCTTCGATCAGACCCTAACTTTCGTTTCCTCCAACGCATCCTTCCCTTACTTGCAATCGAAGGTAAGAAGTACTCCCTACCTTTTGATTGAGTCCTTTAATGTTGGATTCTTCAAGTTTTCACTAAGTTTTTTGATTTATTTTAAGAACTGGTGTTTCCCCAAAACCATAACCCTAAGTGCGCAGAGATTGAGAAATCTTTCTCTAAGGTGCGGACCATTCCTACTAAGTTTCTTTTTATTAATCCTTAAGGGTCTCAGTTAATAAATCTATATTGTAATTAGGACTTTGTGTGCTATCATTGCTAGTCTTGCTTCGTTATTATAAATCTTGTTGTCATTTGCTTTTTTATTGTCAACATGCTTGATGAAATATTTGAATGAATGAAATTCCTAATTTTAGGATTTATACATAACATTGACAAGTTGTCTAATGATCATCTAAATTGCTTTGGTTAGTAAGTATTTATGTTTGACTCTTATGATTATAATTGCTATTGTCGTGAAGTCACCCTTATAAAATGTGTAAGTTAGGGGTGGCCCACATTGCGTCGGCCACATTGGGCTTGCTCGATCGATTGAGGATGAACACGAACAACCGACAGTAGCTGAATTACGCGGGATGTTTTGCGCTCAATGTCGATTATGCCGAAGTTCTCCCAAGTCAAATCGAATCAGTCCAATGCATGACTGATTATTTTTTATTCTTGTTGTTGGATAACACTCGATATAATCTAGAACAGTGATATTCCTATTGAAATGAGTATATTCATAACCATTAGTGTGTTACGATCCTACAAAGACTCATGAGCTAGACATGGTGGTATGAGACATCGTAGCTGAGCTGTCGGCCTACGCTAGAGTGAGGAGCCTCCTCATAGTGACCAGTGAGCACTGATGGAGGCGGCAAACCTACCGTGTTATAGGATTGGGTAACGAACACTTATACGTTGATTTAGTGTTGGTTAATGAGCCCTTACCTTCTTTTTTTTCGCTCTTACCATTAGTTTGTTTGTATAATTTGGGCATTTGGGTGAAAAACCTTAAAATAGATCAAGGGGCACAGGTAAGGAGCCTCTATGGCCACAACGAGCCTAGTGATCCTGTTAGACTCATGATAAAATGGTGGTACTCTAACTTCATTAATATGCTATTTGAATAGGCACTAATAAACAATTGGCTAATCATGCATATCATGACACTTGTCGGTAATGTTGGTGATGAACCATGTTACAATATAATAGGTATTTTTACGAAAGGTGTTAGAGTCGCGTGATAAGCGAGTGTTGGCATTAGTGCAAAAAAGTGTTGAACTCGCTTTGATAGGGAGTATTGGAATTGTGAGAAACATGTATCTGTATACTATAACATTCATGCACTTGACAACTACATAAGAATTTTTTGTTTACTTATACTATCATTACATACGCTAATTGTATTGATAATATGTACAACTTAGAATAAATGGCACCATTAAGTTGATCATTCACTCCCACCTAGGACAGTATTTTTAAACACCAACCAGATGTTGTTGTAAATGCAGGTGCCACTAAGGTTAACGCCTTGGAGGATGCTTACATGGACCTGGAGGAGGAATTTTCATACTTTTAGATTTCCGATGGTCAGTTTTAGACCTGGTCGTTTTGTATCCGGGTCGGATATTTTTTGGGCATAGATTATGATACTTGATACTCTTTATTCTTTTTATAATCATATATTAGAGCCCTAGCTGTGTACTCCTACTTTGGATGGTTGTATGTTGTATATTTTTTAACTTAATTTTGGGTTTCAATACACTTATTATCAGAGGATTGTATACTATTCGGTTTAGTTATATGATTGCTTGGATATCAAGTTAATAGTACAGGGAAATCATGCTTCCACAGAGCAAAAGTGACACCCAAAGTATCGAGGATCGAGTTCGTGCTTGACCCCTGAAATTCGGGACGCTATACAGAGTGATGCTAAGGACCTTAGAAAATTAGAGAAGGGACAAAGAAGAGCAACCAAGATGATTGAGACGTAATGACAGACGAAGCACGTTTAGAGCCATTTTTAACAAGACAGACGTTGGATTTCATGCTCGCATTTAAGGTTTATAATCATGATAGGAAATTTCTAATGCCGAAGATTGCACACAACAATAAAGCACAACCTTGTATTGTCACGTGTCGCCTGCTAAAGCCCATCAGAAGCCAAGATGATGCAATATTTCTTCACATTCTCCAAATGTAAAGAAATGTAAGAGGCATTGTCTACACTTAACCTAGTACAATCCATTGTTGTCCAGTGAGAAGTTGCCACATGTCGAGACACTTGTACAAATGATGGGAGAGAAATGTACTCACGCCAGGGACTGCCAATGTCCATCTCCTAGTGACACATATCCTGCCAAAAGTAACCTCGTTCAGAGCCACGTGAATGTTTACACCAAAAAAGGCGGACATCATTCACTGGGCATGTAACCGACGCACGATTGACACACCCCTGGTGCGCTTAGAAAGCTTCAAAAGACTTGCCGATGCCAAATTTTTTGTAATCTAGCTTACTCATAATGGAAATTTTCTTAAAGATTATCGATATTTTCTTGGAGGTAACAAGGAATTAGGAGTAAATAACGGAAACATATTTTGAATTAAAAATAGATCACACACGATGCATCATACAGTTAGGATTTTAAATCCTATCGGGATGCCGCCGCTGCACAATCGAGGATTCACACCAAAACCACAATACGGCCACCACCTATCAAAAATCTATGAAAGCAGCACTTGAAAGAAAGCTCCAACTCTCGCCACAAACAATCAATCTCTCTACAGTACAACGCTTCTTATTCTTAGTTTAGCTTCTTAGCACTAGTCACTCCACTTCTGCCTAGCCATGCCGCAATAAGTTTGGAGCCATTAACTTAGTTTAGATCTGCTACTGTTTAGGACATTATTGCAGTATGCATTAGGAGTTGGTTAAATATATACAACCAATGTCATCAGATCCCTTGATTAACGAGTTTTTACTTGATAAATTACCAGTCACATCCTGTTGACTTCACGCTACGACCGTCTGGTACTTTCTATGACCATTTTGCCAACACAAGCCGCAATAACTATTTTATCCTTTTCTCTGCTTAGTTTTATTTACTTTGTTGATTGTATTAAATAATAAAATCAGTGATCCAACCTTATTTTTAATCATGTCTAATCATTAATACTTTATTGACAAACTTGATATGTTATTGTTGTTGAAAGAAGTCCTTAGTTCCATGGTAAAAAAAAAAAATAAATCTAATTCTGAATTACTAACTCCCTCCCTTTTAAAGTCACATGACCGTTGTAACAATTGGTGGCTGAACGGTCAGGCCAACCTTCACGAGTCTAGTCCTAATTTAGCTAGTTCAGCTCCTGGGGTCACAAGTTTTCAATCGATTCAATTCGAGTACAACTTTAGCACCCTCAACACTTTTCCTAATCACACATGATTGACTGAATTCAAGTCATTCATTACACGTGTGGCCACTTGTTCAAATTAAATAGCAACAACATCAATGGCTTGGATCACTGAATAATGAGCCCTATTTGTACAAGCAGAAAATCCAAATAGTTCTCAGAACACCACAACGTCCTATAACAGCAAATTTTTCTACCACTATATACGTGAAAATCTGCCATTGTAACATATAGTGGTTGATTAGCGGCGAATAAGTATCCGTCGTCGTTGCCTTTGTCACTATATATTTAGTGACAGCTAGTTTATCCGCCGTTATTTGTATAATTATTGTGGTGGAAACATCCGTTAGTATATACTATCAATATATAATGGGGATCACCATAATCCACCACAAACATCACTTATCACATTGTAGGTGCTTACCACTGGCACTTATAGTGGCGAAAAATGCAATTTGTCGATACCTCTTGAAAAACGTTTAGCAAATTTGAGACGGTTGAATAAGACACACGAGACATATCCTGCTTTTCTTCATCGGTTTTAGGACACTGTTCCGAAGATAGCTTGAAGTGAGCCGCGTAGGGAACACTGACTAGCTTAGCCTTATCCATCCCATACTTCATCAATACATTCTCAAGATATTTAGTCTGAGATAACCAAAACTTGCTTTTCTTCCCGTATCTGTGTATATTAATGCCGAAAACCCTCCCATGCAGCCCCAGATCTTTTATCTCGAATATCTCTGATAACTAAGTCTTAAGTAAGTCGATCTCAGACATGTTTTGACTGGCGATTAACATGTCATCGACGTACAATACAATGATAATAAATTTTCCATCAATCAGTGTCTTAAAATAGATACAATAATCATATTCATTCCTGGTAAACCTCTGACTCACCATGAAAGAATCAAACTTTTTATACTTGCCTAGGCTACTATTTCAGGCCATACAATGACCTCTTTAACCTGTAAACCTTATTTTTTGCCACTTGTATTTCATAACCTTTTGATTGCTTTATGTAGATCTGTTTTTCTAATTCTCCATACAGGAATGCAGTATTTACATTCATCTATTCCAACTTAAGATTGTATTGGGCAACCAGCGCCAACACGAATCTGATGGATACTTGCTTCACAACCGGCGCGAATATCTCAGTGGATTCGACATATTTTCTCTGAGCGTATCCTTCACTTCCAACCTTGCCTTGTACCTATCATATTTCTTCTTAAAAATTCACATGTCACTTTTAGTGTAGGCAATGCTAGTTCAATCAAATACTAGGCTACACATGTGAATGAGGACCTGCATTTGGTTTATGTATGTGATTAGGAAGTGCGAGCATGCTAGAGTGGTAATCGACTCAATGTCTGATTGAACGTCGGTGCCTCCGCAAGTCCGCACTAAGATGGACCAACTAAAGACCATATTCTAGGATCCAGTCGCCCACTTAACCACTGGTGGTAATAACGATTAGGTAAATTGCAGAAGGGTAGGGGTTAGTCATTCTTTATGGATTCTTTTTTGCCTTACATTCAGTACTTTTCTTTCACTAATAATTGCAACCAATGTACTTCTCAAAGGAACAAATATGGACAATTAAAATAAAAGAATAAAGCCAAATTTATTGATTTGCGAATGATGCTCATTATAATCGACAGAGTGTCAAATAAACTTGAAAAATAAAATAAAACGGAAGATAAATACCCCATCCGTCCGTATGAACAGACGATCTAGGCAAATGGCCAGCAGGATGTGACTAGGGTGTTTAATCTTCTAAGTAAGAACTCAGTTGATCGGAATCTAACTATGGAAGATCATAACTACTCATACGGTATTGTAGCAATGGCGCTGGACAATAGCGATACAAGCTAAATCTAGGCTAAGCTATGCTAGAATAAAAGACAAGTAAAGATAAAAATTATGTAGATAGATTGTGTTGGCGTGGGCATGGATTTCTTCATCGCGTTCTCCTTTGATAGCTTTTGGAGGCGACGAAATCCTTACCGGGTTTTCTTGTTGGTCAAGGATCCTTCACAATTATGGCTTTTTATATGGTCTTTCCACAAGAGATCTCTATAAACTTAAAACTGTTTTCAGATCTCTTGTCAGCGTGGCTGTAACGATTTCTACAAATTAGAAATCATTTTTAAGGCTTTGTTGCATCTAATTGTGGCTTGATCAAAGCCATCTCCAGAGATCCCTTATCATAACCTTGAATATTCATGGAACCGGTGGAACCGGTCTCACCAGATCATAATTGGGCTCCAATCCATCGGTTCCAATCCACTCAAATATTAGTATGATATTCAGATATTTAAATCTTCATAATTGTTATAAGAGATTTGAACTTCTCTGGGAAGATCTCCCATTTTGAAAAGATTGCAAGAGACGGCCTTACAGAGCATATTTGAATATGTGATAAGATCATTGCCTCGATAGCTCTTTTATATACGTGCCGGTATACTTCCTTAGTTACGTGCCACACAAATTAGGGCTATGTGTCATTCGACACTTTGTTCCTTTAAAGGTATGTTGGGGGCCTTTGCACAAAACCTTAGGATCTAGCCTCCCAAAAACACCAGAATTATGGGATAATAAGCAATGAAACAAATCAAAGCACAAACCACATGACACAAGAGATTTTTACGTGCAAAACCCTCAAAGAGGTAAAAACCACAGGACCTCGTCTAGATCCACAATCCACTATGAAGTAGAACGTTACAACCGATCACAAGCACACACCGCTTGGACAAACCTTCTTCACTCATGCAGGAGTGGATAAACAATAAGAGAATAAAAGAAAAACGGAGAGATCTCAACAATTATGAGGACGTAGAAGCGTTGAGATATCAAGTGCACAATAGATCACCTCTATGATCATAACCTCCCTTCCACAAGCTTCCTCTCTCTCTCTCTCTTTCTCTCTCTCTCTCACCTTTGATAGCCCTAAACCCTTTAACAAACCCTTGTAAAGCTTGAGGAAACCCTCTTGCATTACCTAGAAAAGCCCTAGGAACCCCTATTTATAGTTTAGACAACTCCCTTCCGTACCATGCGAAAACCACCTCAAATTTATGTAGTCCTCATAAAATCCGACATGAATCTACATAACCTCGACTGGTCGAGCAAGTCCTCAACTGGTCGAGCAATATGGAAAAATACAAACTAAACTCGCTGGAGTTCTAGTCGAGCCAGTCCTCGACTGGTCGACCAGCACCCTAGACCGGTCGATTAAAGCTCTCGACCGGTGGAGTGATGAGGAGAAAATTCCATTAAATCTTTCCCTTTTCGACTAAGGAGGAATCCACCTTCTTCAAGCCAGCCCGATTTCTACAAACCTCAAACTTGCCATTGAGCAAAGCCTTGGTCATCAAGTCTGACCCATTATCGTCCGTGTGGACCTTCTCAGGTGTAACATCCTGGATTTTCACTGTTTTGGATTTTTAAAAATCTTTGAATTTTTTTATTTTCAATTATTAATTAACTTATAATATCACTTAATAACCATTAGCACTCAATGATAGTTTAAACACGAGTGGAACCAGTAAAGAACCGCACTAGTCCGTTTAATCAACCGTACGAAGCCAACGAATCCGTCCGATCATTTGAACATCAAGTTTAGTCCCATGATTTTCTTGCATAGGGCCCAAATCTAACCGACCCATCGCTAATAAATCAAGACAATCATAACTAAATTAAAGAATCAACCGAAGCCGAGTCAGACAAGGCCCGGATCTTGACTAATAGACCAAATGAACCCCGTTACACTTTTAACCTAAAACCAACGGCTTAGAGTAATCATGACCAAATCTTCACTTTCACTAGTTATAAATAGGCCACACTATGAACATAGTTAATCCAAACCCTAATCAGTGCCCACGAAAAATCTCAATACCTAATTCATTCCAAAAATGCCACGATTCTCCAAACAAGCTCTAGACCGCTCGTTCGTGGGCCACTAGTTCCAAAACTATAGAATAATGTCCATCTTACTGGGCTTGACGCCCATCGCGGGAGTCAGACCGAGATACTGTCCAGAACCGCTCAACTTGAGCCGAAGGACGAGTGCCTGAGAAATGCAAATACCTAACGAAATGAGCTGGAACTTAAGTGAATTGAGTCGTCCACTCTTATGCAAAGTTGAGGATTTCGGACCGTCGGTTTGCGACCAAACTTCACTCGTGGAGTAAGGATATTTTCCTGCTCACATCCGTATAGTCGCGGCCCTGATCGACTATCTGTGACCGTTGAACAAACTTTTAATCATATCTATCAATCAGCGCGTCCAAATGGTGGGCCAATTGGGTCTGTGTGTAGATCATCACTAGGACCAACTATCCAACGGTGGGTGTCGACTCCTACACCCCATAATAGGCCCTAGAAGCTAGAAAAACCCTCTCATAGGGTTAGTATAGTAAAAACCCAACACTTGAGGCCATTGGCACCAAATCTGGCATTATAAGGCATCATTTGGGGCACCCCTCTCTCCATATGAATTTACCCTAGAGAAAGGAAAGAGAGAAGAGAGAAAGGGAGAAAGAAGAAAGGAAGAAGAGAGAAAGGGAGAGTGAAGAAGATGGAAGGTAGGCCATAGCTCTAGTGGGGCCCAAGGAAACCAAATCTTGCAACTCCCTATCCCTTCTCCAAAGGAAACCCTCCACCACAATCGCAAGGATCGCTCCATTGATCATATAGATAAACCCCTCACCCTTTTTTTCTTGAAACCCTTGAGTTGAGAAAGGATTGGCATAGAGTTCTAACATGCACGTGCTTGCTTTAGGGATTCCGGCCAATCGACCCCCAAAATCCACACTCCTAAGTCGTTTCCAAGTCTTCAATGATCCATAGGTGCGAACTATTATTCTTAAGTAGCCTAGCACCAACTATACTATGAGTCTAATGATTTTGATTGCTTGGATGATGTATTTGGAGAATCTGGAGCAAACCTAGGATTTAGACGTTTGTTTGGGGATTGTATGGAATTGTATGTTTGTTTAAGTTCTCATATGTTGTTGTTCGTGCTTCTCACATGCTTAGGTTACAATGGATGATTTCATGTTCATGTCTTGTATGATTTTCTTATATGGTGTTACTTTGTAACATGTATGATTCATAAATTCTTGTGCATTTTAGTTCTAAGAGATGTAGGAAGTGCTTAACTTTCTCACCAACCCACACAACACACATGCACCTTGTTCATGATATTGTTAGCTTTGCTCGCTATGGGAATCTGAATTTTACGTTGAGAAGTATGTGAACATGATGTTGTTTATGTTAGCTGATACATTGATAGTTGGCATGTTGGGGATCACCATTGAAACCATTGGGCTGGTCAGGAACGTGAGGAGAGCAAAGGTGGTCCCGTTGGTAGGACTATCCTGAGGCTAAACCCATGGATTTGGGTGTGTGCATGTAGGCGACAGTAGTTAGGCTACATGGGTCACTAGTACCTGATGTCGTCTGTCACACACTTACCTGGACTTGTGCGGTCTAGTCCACTGGCTGACCAACCCTGTTTGCTCACATATGTATGGAACCTGGAACACCCTGCAACCATTCTAGCCCATCGATAACCATATTGAAAACGATCCACCGCCTCGTGAGCCGGGCATGATGGAATGGGACACTATGTCCGAGTTGTCGGCCTACACTGGGGTGATGCGCCTCCACGTAGTGACCGCGAGCGATCCTTTTTTCTCAGCACTCCCCATGTGCTTAAAGTCGGGGATGGGGAACCCGACGGGATCAAGGATCGCGGGGTCTTGGCCTCACACGTTGGGGGGTTCTTGGCCTCGCAACTAGTTCAGGGTATTTGATACATGGGGTGTATCAGTTTCCCTAACCTGCTGGATGAACGAACTTAACTAAGAACTCGGCTAACACGATCACATTGCAGGTTATCTCACATGAGCGCACGGTATGCGCAGAATTGGTGCATGACTGGATTGTATGGCTCATGCATCTTGCATTGTGATTACTATACGCCCTAGCGACATCATGGCCGTAGCCTCCACAGGTATATCTTAGGTGGCCAGATGGGACACCGAAAATATTTGGTTCGAGCATCGGGCTATCATAGATGGCCCTGGGTGAAAATCCATAAATCCCCTTGGTACCAGAGGACGCCCCAACGTAGAGACCGAGTGGATACATGAACGTCCGAGTGCCAAATACCAGGAGGTCGCGTCTCCCACTGTATCGTGGTCGGTTGGGAGGGGGTGTGGCCTTACCCGCCCGAGCGTAGGGGGCATTGCTAGGCTGAGTCTGACCAGCTTGAGGAATAGGTCCGCAATCGATGTGCCGAATAGGTATTGACAGACTATTGGCCAGGCGGATAGTGAGGTTTCTTACGCTCACTTGGACTGTGCGGCTGGGAGAGCGGCAGTGCCATTTGGAGTGTACTAAACCCCGGTGATGATCTCAGAGATGAACCATACTGATATGTGGACTTATTGAGCAGGATTTGCATACTCATTCATTCACTATCCACTCGGGCTGGTGGTGCATAACTATTTGTTATGTGAACTTTCGCAATGGCCAGGATTTCGGTTGGGGCGCGTGACTAACCTGAGATCAGGAGTTTACCACATTGAGTCTGACTATCCAAATTTAGGTATGGAACTGGTTTGGATAGAAATCCCTTATAATGGACCCCATAGCCTGCGATACTACGTACTATCATCCCGACTTCACACTCCAGCATGATCATTCCATTTGCACCGCATATTGCATTACATTCGTGGCATATGACATTTCGGGTTACCTATGTTTCTGCATTTATATGGTTTAGATACGGCATCTGATATTTGACTATTTATGACTCCTCATTTGTGTAGCTGATTCGTATAGTGTATTCTGATTTGCTTGACTCATGGACTTGTCAGTACTTGCGCTTACTCTGATAACATATGATTCATGACCTTGCGCCTATTTCGACACTGTATGATTATGACATTGCGTTGAATACTTGACACTTACCTTGTGCACACACTTACACCACCCTCTAAGCTTTCTATAAGCTTATGCATGATAGATGCGTGCAGGTGATGTTAGGTTGCAACAGTGTTGAGCTTGGAGCGTGCAGCGGTCATCTGGAGCTAGATTTTCGATTTATGTATTTTCTCTTTCAGCATTGTACTCAAATGATTATATTAGTGGATATTTGATGATGATGTTGCCTTTGTGAATTGGGTAATCTTGTGGTTATGCTTATTATGAGTTAAATATTGAAAAATTCTCCTTGTAGGATCCCAGGATCGGAATCTAGCGTATGGACGTTAGGAGCCGAGAATGGGGTACTACGGAGGCTGTCGGCACTGGATTCGGCGATCGGGATTCCAGTGAATCCGATTTCCGGATTCGGGGCGTGACACTTCATGTTTCAAGTAATTCCACGCTGTGCATTTAGACCTGTTTAAACACAAATTAATAAAAATCAGTTATAAGTGATACCTGGGAACTTGGGAGTCGAGTGTATGCACGACCCCCATTTTTAAGGGCGTTACAAGATGGTATCAGAGCAATAGTTTGGAATCCATTGGGCCATGGGTCATAAACTCACTAAAGCGTTCGCTGACTTGAGAGGATACGCAATAAAAAACGCAACAGAGACTTAGAACGCTAGAAACCGTCACAGACCCTGAACCAACACTTATAGACGGAGGGTAGGACTTCCAAGGAGTTAGGAATGAGTGGCGAGAGAGGGAATAGTAACGTTAGAGAAGGGGATCTAAGAGTCTTACAGTGCCACGACCTATTCCCATGCAAGAAATTGGGAACTTGACGGTAAAATTCGATTCGATTAACTAGGAAATTTAGCTAGTTTAGTCCACCAAAATCCTAGGGCCCATTAGGCCAACTGAAATAGGTGGGATTAGGGTGAAATGAAATTTTGAGTAACGATAAGTGCAGGTGTAAGGTATTGTCCCTGGGATGAGCGCATCCCATGTTCTATAATGCCCTGTTGGAATATATTCAATTAAGGGTAAATCCTGGATCTTCCTTCCCAATTATACTTAGAAATTCATCATCATGGGATTTGGAAATCTCATATTACACCTTCCAACACAAGGCTCATTTTGCAAAGCCTATGAAATTAATTTTAAATCCCATCCCATACTCATTCCAGACATGACATTCCCAATCTTGAGTTGGGATTAGCATTGGAATCCCATTTAGTACAGCTTAATGCCACTAGCCAAACAGACTTATGTCTAAATTTCCTCTCTCCCATCTATCTTGTTAAAATCTTCACCTACCTTCACTCTATTCTTTAATTTCCTAGTACATTGAGAGGAACGAGCCGAAATCGAACGATTAGATGGTCGAAACCATCGTCCTATACCAAACAAGTGAACACCGGGCCAAACTTGATAGTTCCGATACGTTCGGGGATAAGGATCCATGGATGAATGAAAATTTACCACAAATAGGGAAATATAAGTAAATTGGGATTTTAACCCCTAACTAGGAGGAATCTTGTGAAGTGACTAGGCCCATTGCGTATATCGGCTTCTCCTACCCTAAATTCATATATGACATGTCAAATAAATCATTCTAGGTTATGAGATACGGCCGTCGCAAGGGGAGCCCCCAAGGGCCGGCGCCACAACGCCCAGCGGGCACAGCCGGCGCCCCGGCGCCGGAAATTCCTACAAATTTGGGTCAACTTTAAAAATTCATATCTCCTTCGTTACAACTCCGATTTAGGTGATTCAAAATCCAGATTGAAGCTTGATGAGTCTAGCTTTATATAAAAATAAGAAAATAAAAATAAAAATTATAATATAGTTAAACTTTATATGTTTTACCAACTGCCCAAAAAATTATTAATTTCAGGCAGCTATTACTCTTAGAATTTTAATAATTTATTTACAATTCCAAATAAGATAAAATTTTGTAGGATGACTTTAAACCTAATGATAAATCATTATAAAAAAAATTAAAAATAATTCAGTTACTAAAAGTATAAGAAACGTTGCAAAAATTAGAGACGTTTTAGTATCTTACAAAAAATCGTTAGTTTCGAATAACTTATGCTTCTAAGATTTTTTTTATCTTTATGGAATTTGAAATAGTTTGAAATTTTGTATGGAAATGGTCAACTTAATAATGAATTACTATAAAAAAATTAAAATTAAAAATTATCCAGTAATTAAAAGTGATAAATACATTATAAGCAAGAGAAGTATTGAAACTGAAAATTTCTACAACTAAAAGTTGGCAATGAGCCAAGAGTATTTTTTTATTGGAGTTTTAGTATTTCGTTTCTTTTTAGAATTTCTTCTAACCATGATAGAAATCGTTTTGTATGATTAGACTAGATTATTTTTAGTATATTTTTCTACTTCAAATAATTTCTAGTATGGATGAATTATGACTCTTGAATAGGGTTGAGTTTGATTGTTTAATGCTTTCTAAGTTCATATTTGATGCAGTCTTCACTAAATATTGTAAGTTTTCTTATTTTCTTATGGATTCAAAGTTCATACCACTTTGAGGAGATAATGTTCTTCCTTTTTTCTTTTTTGCGGCATTCCTTGCGTCACCATCACTCCAAACCTTTCTCAAATCTCCTTTCCTCAACTCATTTCCAAATCATTCCTCAACTCCCATTCCTCAAATCCATCTTTCTTAAACCCATCCAAAATCCCTTCCCAAATCCCACATAAACTCATCCCCTATTACCTCAACTCCTTTCTCCAACCCCATCTTCGCCCGACCCAGAAGAATAGTATCTTAGCCTTACTGGTAAATAGTAGTTGTTTGAGCTAGTTAGGTCTACCTACATGTATTGAAGGATAATTAGAACTTTTGCTTGACTAAGTTATATTTCATTTACGTTTGGAGTATCTAGTGATACATGTAATCCATGTTATAGGATGTAACTGGCCATGCTAATGGCATTTTGAAATCAATGTGAATGTATGGATTGCCTTGAAATTTACCTCTTGTTTGTGAATGCTTCGTATGTATAGTTACTTATAAATTATGGATGGAACCCATAGGTCTTGTATACATGTATGTGTGACTTTTGTATAAACGAGGCTTTAGTGTTTAACCCTCTAAGGAACGTCTTTTCAGGAAATGCCTCCGTGGGGAGAAGGCCGATATGTTCGCCTACCTCACGGCGCCTTATCGAGAGGAACCTTTAGCTCCTGAAAACCTTTCTAGGATTGTCGTTTAATCATAAGCACCGTGAGAGGCTTACCACCCACTAAAATATTATAAATGTGAAACTTGAACCTTTTAATAAATCTTGATATCTTCCAAATGTTAAGAATAATCGGACTACGGAGTTACGGAACCATACAATTGCGAAGTATTCGCGGCTTAACCCAATTCTCGATCTTGGGTGAATACCAATGGAGTCACTGCTTTGACCGAGCAGAAGACCGGGATCTACCGAGACTAGGAAGGGATATAACGATCTTTCTGCCCTGGTCAAGCAGAGGATCAACACATGGGAACAAAGCCTACCATAACTGTCTTTCCGTATTAGCCCAATCATAAAGAGTAGAATATACCACCCTTAGGTAAACTTTATCATCAAACACTTAGCACGATAATGATGATTTTAACATTTATTTTCAAACCTCAAAGGCTAAAACTTTTAAGGGGGGTAGATCACAATGAGCTAGGCCAGCGTATTTATTATATACCCTAAAACGTAGGTAAACCCGAAACCAACAAAACTTAAGCAAATGAAATAATAATATCTTTACTTATTACCCTTAGGCAATTTCGAGGATGAAATTATTTTTAAGGGGGGTAGATTGTAACATCCTGGATTTTCACTGTTTTGGATTTCTAAAAATCCTTGAATTTTATTTTTTATTTATTAATTAACTTATAATATCACTTAATAACCATTAGCACTTAATGATAGTTTAAACATGGGTGGAACCAGTAAAGAACCGCACTAGTCCGTTTAATCAACCGTAGGAAGCTAACGAATCCGCCCGATCATTTGAACATCAAGTTTAGTCCCATGATTTTCTTGCATAGGGCCGAAATCTAACCGACCCATCGCTAATAAATCAAGACAATCATAACTAAATTAAATATCTAACGAAGCCGAGTCAGACAAGGCCCGAATCTTGGCTAATAGACTAAATGAACCCCATTACTTTTTTAGCCTAAAACCAACGGCTTAGAGTAATTATGACCAAATCTCCACTTTCACTAGTTATAAATAGGTCACACTATGAACATAGTTAATCCAAACCCTAATCAGTGCCCATGAAAAATATCAATACCTAAGTCATTCCAGAAATGCCCCGATTCTTCAAACAAGCTTTAGACCGCTCGTTGGTGGGCCACTAGTTCCATAGAATAATGTCCATCTTACTGGGCTTGATGCCCATCGTGGGAGTCGGATCAGGGTACTGTCTAGAACTGCTCAACTTGAGCCGAAGGACGAGTGCATGAGTAGTGCAAATACCCTAAAGAAATGAGCTGGAACTTAAGTGAATTGAGTCGTCCACTCTATGCAAAGTTGAGGATTTCAGACCGTCAGTTTGCGACCAAACTTCACTCGTGGAGTAAGGATATTTCCCTGCTCACATCCGTATAGCCGCGGCCCCGATCAATTATCGGTGACCTTTGAACAGACTTTTAATCATATCTGTCGATCAGCGCGTCCAAATGGCGGGCCGATTGTGTCTGTGCGTAGATCTTCACTAGGGCCAACTATCCAACGGTGGGTGTCGACTCATATGCCCCATAGTGGGCCCTAGAAGCTAGAAAAATCCTCCCATAGGATTAGTATAGTAAAAACCCAACACTTGGGGCCATTAGCACCAAATCTGACATTATAAAAGGGCCTCATTTGAGGCACCCCTCTCCCCATACGAATTTGCCCTAGAGAAAGGAAAGAGAGAAGAAAGGAAAGAGAGAAGAGAGAAAAGGGAGAAAGAAGAAAGGAAGAAGAGAGGAAGGGAGAGTGAAGAAGAGGGAAGGTAGGCCATAGCTCTAGTGGGGCCTAAGAAAACCAAATCTTGCAACTCCTTATCGTTTCTCCAAAGGAAATCCTCTACCACAATCGCAAGGATCGCTCCGTTGATCATATAGGAAACCCCTCACCCTTTTTTTCTTGAAGGATTGGCATGAAGTTCTAACATGCACGTGCTTGCTCTAGGGATTCCGACCGATCGACCCCCAAAATCCACACTCCTATGTCGTTTCCAAGTCTTCAACGATTCATATGTGCGGACTATTATTCTTAGGTGGCCTAGCACCAACTATACTATGAGTCTAATAATTTTGATTGCTTGGATGATGTATTTGGAGAATCTAGAGCAAACCTAGGATTTAGACGTTTGTTTGGGGATTGTATGGAATTGTATGTTTGTTTAAGTTCTCATATGATGTTGTTCGTGCTTCTCACATGCTTAGGTTACAATGGATGATTTCATGTTCATGTCTTGTATGATTTTCTCATACGGTGTTGCTTTGTAATATGTATGATTCATAAATTCTTGTGCATTTTGGTTCTAAGAGATATAGGAAGTGCTTAACTTCCTCACCAACCCACATAACACACATGCACCTTGTTCATGATATTGTTAGCTTTGCTCGCTATGGGAATGTAAATTTTATGTTGAGAAGTATGTGAACATGATGTTGTTTATGCTAGCTGATACATTGATAGTTGGCATGTTGGGGATCACCATCGAAACCCTTGGACTGGTCAGGAACGTGAGGAGAGCGAAGGTGGTCCCTTTGGTAGGACTATCCTGAGGCTAAACCCATGGATTTGGGTGTGTGCGTGTAGGCAACAGTAGTTAGGCTACATGGGTCACTCGTACCCAATGTCGTCTGTCACACACTTACCTGGACTCGTGCGGTCTAGTCCACTGGCTGACCAACCTTATTTTGTTAACCCCGTTTGCTCATATATGTATGGAACCTGGAACACCCTGCAACCATTCTAGCCCATCGATAACCAGATTGAAAATGATCTTCCACCTCGTGAGCCAAGCATGGTGGAATGGGACACTATGTTTGAGCTGTTGGCCTACGCTGGGGTGACATGCCTCCCCGTAGTGACAGCGAGCGATCCCTTTTTCTCAGCACTCCCCATGTGCTTGAAGTCGAGGATGGGGAACCCGACCGGATCAAGGATCGCGGGGTCTTGGCATCACACGTTGAGGGGCCTTGGCCTCGTAACTAGTTCAGGGTATTTGATAGTGGGGTGTATCAGTTTCCCCAATCTACTGGATGAACGGACTTAACTAAGAACTCGGCTAACACTATCACATTGTATCGCACTAGTTAGGGTGACGACTCGGCAGTCTAGGTCGCTCTGAGGGAGTGTTGGTCATACGCGATCGTTAGATGGAGTGCCTCGAGGGAGTGTTTGGCGAGGGCATGCATCATATCATCCATCTTGCACACGCATTAATAAGATTTGTTACGTGCTTATGAATGTATTGCCTTTCATTAAATCCATAATTTAATTAATGCCTGTTGTAACTTAAGACTAATAGCACCCACGGAGTTGATCACTCACTCCCACTCTAGGACGGTGTTTTAAAACACCAACTAGACTCTTCAATAGCTGTAGATAGTGATGGGTTTGAGGAGCTGAGCAGGGCTGGCATTGATGAGGAGGACGAGCTGTCCTACTTCCAGCTGATGGGTGGTCCCCACATCGGTTTAGTAGACGGATTTTGGATCGCTAAGTAGTGGACTCAGTGCATCATTCTTTTAAACATACTACTCTTTTGTGATTTTATTGGGCAACGCCTTGTGCGACCCATTTTATATTCTTTTGGACTTGTATATATTTGACCTCTTCCATCTCAGTAGACTAGTTGTGATTATGCTTCATGTTTCAAGTAATTCCACGCTATGCATTTAGACCTGTTTAAACCCAAATTAATAAAAACCGGTTATAAGTGATACCCGGGAACTCGGGAGTTGAGTGTATGCACGACCCCCAATTTTCAGGGCGTTACATCAAGTTGTAACACCTTCTATTTCAAAGTATCCCTGATTCAGTGATACCGAATCTCTATGTGCTTCGACTTGGAGTGTTGACTTGGATTCTTCCTCAAGTGTATATTACTTTGACTATCGCAATAGACCACGTGTTGCTCCTGCTTCAGGCTAAGTTCCTGCAGGAACCTCTTCATCCAAAGCATCTCTTTACATGCCTTTGTGACAACAATGTATTTGGCCTCTGTCATCAACAATGCTACATTCTGTAGCTTGCTCTGCCAAGAGACCGCTCCCCCTGCAAACGTGAACATGAACCCTGATGTAGATTTCTTGGAGTCTATGTCACCAGCCATATCTGCATCTGTGTAGCCCTTTAACACAGGTTTTTTGTCATCATAACATAGGCTCAACCTGGATGAGCCTTTTAGATACCGCAGTATCATTTCACCGCTGCCCAATGCTCTTTGCCAGGATTGGCAAGATACCAGCTGACAACACTAACCGCATATGCTATGTCTAGGCGCATACACATCATAATATACCTCAAACTTCTTACTGTTGACGTGTAAGGTATCTTCTGTATCTCATCCACCTCTGCCTTCGTCTTGGGACACTACCTGTCGCTCGATCTGAAGTGATCATCTAGTAGAGTATTGACCGGCTTCGCTACATTCATATTGAACCGCTCTATGACTTTCTCAATATACCGCTCTTGTGACAGCCAAAGCTTCTTGCTGCTTCTATCACAGGTTATCTCCATTCCTGGGATCTGCTTCGTTGGGCCTAAGTCTTTCATCGCGAACAACGTCCCCAACTCCTATTTCAGCCTGTCAATCTTCTTGATATCTTTTTCCATGATGAGCATGTCATCAACGTATAACAGCAAAACTAATAAATCACCATCTAAGAACTTGCGCGTGAACACACAATGGTCCGACTCCATTCTGTCATACCCATGCTTTAATGTGAACGAGTCGAACTTCTTGTACCATTGCCTTGGAGCTTGTTTCAGCCCATACAAGCTCTTCATCAGCCTACACACCATATGCTCTTTGCCCTTGACTTCGAACCCCTCTGGTTGGTGCATGTAGATCGCTTCTTCCAGGTCACTATGGAGAAAGACAGTTTTAACATCTAACTGCTCTATCTCCAGATCCATGCTAGCCACCAACCCAAGCAACACCCGTATGGATGTCATCTTCACCACTGCTGAGAATATCTCCTCGAAGTCTATACCTTTCCTCTGACCAAACCCTTTCACCACAAGTCTGGCCTTGAACCTCGTTTGTGAATTCCTCTGCTTAATCTTCTTTCTGAACACCCACTTGTTGCTCGGATCTTTCTTACTCTTAGGCAATTTCACCATATCATAGGTGTGGTTTTTATGCAAGGATTTTATCTCCTCTTGCATAGCTTTCAACCACTCCCCCTTATGCTCGTCAGCTAGGGCCTCAGAATAATCTTCTGGCTCTTCCCTATCAGTGAGCATAATGTACTCATGCGGCAAGTACCTCTTGGACGGATATCTGTCCCTAGATGACCGCCTTACCTGTGGCTCAACGGGTGGATCAAGTGGGGGCTGCTCCCCCGATCCATCTTCTGTAAAAACTCCTTCGTCCTCTACACCTTACTATACTCCCCCGTCATCAGGCACCATGGGAGGAATAACCAGATCCATATCCTCTAGTTCACCTGAACTAAGCTGATTCTTCTCTGGCTTACAAATGTCTTTTATACACTGATCTTCAAAGAAAACCACATCTCTGCTCCTGACGAGCTTCTTCTCGATCGAATCCCATAATCTGTAACCGAACTTTTCATCACCGTACCCCAAGAACACACATTGCCTGATCTTCGTATCAAGATTGGACCTCTCATCCTTTGGTACGTGAACGGATGCCCTACATCCAAACACTCTGAGATGACTATACGATGGATCATGTCCAGTCCACACCTTCTCAGGTACTTCTCCATTCAATGGGGCTGATGGAGACCTGTTTATTAGATACACTGTCGTTTGCATTGTTTCTCCCCATAACGTCTTGGAAAACTTCACATGAGATAACATGCATCTGATTCGCTCTACAATGGTGCGATTCATTCGCTCAGCCACACCATTATGCTGGGGGTCTTGGGAACCATCTGTTCATGCCGTATACCCAGGGACTTGCAATACTCATGAAAGTCACCGATGTATTCACCACCATTGTCAGTGCGAATGCACTTCAATGATCTACCTGTCTCTCTCTCGACCATAGCATGAAATAATTTAAACACACCAAAGACCTCGTCCTTTTATTTCAAAGCATAAACCCAAACCCTCCTAGATGCATCATCTATAAAAGTGAATACAATGCCCCACCCAAAGTTTTTATCCTCATAGGGCTACAAACATCAGAATAAACCAAATCTAATGCATGCACTTTATTAACATGAGAAGCAATTTTAACAAATGAAACTCTACGCTGTTTCCCTGATAAACAATCAATACAGGTTTTGAGAGGTATACCTGTCATGTCTGGAAGAAGTCGCTTCCTCGCTAGTACCTAAGCCCTTATTCACTCATGTGGCTTAGACGCCTGTGCCACATGTCAATAGCTGAATCTTCCGCTGCGTTCAACCCACCCTTGCACACACTGAAACTTTTCTTGTAAAGGGTGCAACACTTCTTTCCTCTGGCTGGGATCAACGAACCCTTGATGAGCTTCCAACGCCCACCAGCAAAACGGCTTTCATATCCTTCATCATCCAATCTTCCCGTCGACATCAAGTTGAGCCGAAGGTCTGGAATGTGCCTCACATCCCTGAGAACCAATGTGTAGCCCACATCGGTCTTTACATGAATATTACTGACCCCTACGATCTTTGATACGCCAAAATTTTTCATCTTCACGATCCCAAAGTCACCTGACTTGTAGCTTGTGAAGAAGTCTCTGCGTGGAGTCGCATGAAACGAGGCTTCCGAGTATATCACCCAGTCGGTGTCCTGACTCGTAGCCGTGAGACAAACATCATGATCTGTAGAAAGAATAACTACTACATCGCCATCTGAAGCGACCACAACGGAGTCTGATTCATCTTCCTTTCCCTTTCCTTTTCCTTTCTTGTCATTCTTATTCTTACGACATTCATGCTTATAGTGGCCTTTCTTGCCACAATTCCAGCATTCAGCGTCCTTTCTTGTACTCGACTTGCCTCTTAATTTATCTCGAGTCTTCCCGCCCTTTCTATTCTTTCCTCTCATTCGTTCTTGTGTCACAAGGGCCTTTTGCTGAGTAGACCCATGAGACTTCCTCCTTGTCTCCTCATTGAAGAGACGATTAGTTACCTGTTCCATGGATACCTATCCGTCTGGCATGAAGTTACTTAAAGACACCACCAATGCCTCCTAACTATCAGGCAATGAACTAAGCAATAGTAAAGCCTGTAATTCATCGTCCAGGATCATCTTCATAGCGGAGAGCTGATTTAATATATTGCTAACTTCATTCATGTGCTCAGCTACAGAACCACCATATTTGAAATTGAGATTCACAAGTCGTCTTATCAGAAAAATCTTATTACCGGCTGTCTTCCTCTCATACAACCCTTGTAATTTCAGTCATAGGCTAGCGGCTGAGGTCTCTGTAGACACATGGTGGAATACGGAATCGTCCAACCATTGTCTAATAAACCCCACTGCCTTCCGGTCCAATTTCTTCCAATCATCATCTGTCATATCCTTTGACTTTGTTGATATGCCTTTAATTGGAGAATACAAGTCCTTGCAATAAAGCAAGTCCTCCATTTTAGCCTTTCATATGGTCCAGTTAGAACCATTGAGGCTGATCATCCTTGATGAGCCACCTTCCATAATTCAAAACCGATCCCACTCCGTTCAATGAACTTAGCTTTGATACCACTTTGTTGGGGGCTTTTGCACAAAACCTTATGATTTAGCCTCCTAAAAACATCAGAATTATGGGATAATAAAGCAATGAAATAAATCAAAGCACAAACCATACGACACAAGAGATTTTTACGTGGAAAACCCTCAAAGAGGTAAAAACCACGGGACCTCATTCAGATCAACAATCCATTATGAAGTAGAACATTATGACCGATCGCAAGCACACACCGCTTGGATCAAACCTTCTTCACTCACGCAGGAGTGGATAAACAATAAGAGAATAAAAGAAAAACGGGGAGATTGAAAAGGCCTAGCTATTTGTCCTAGAGGGGGGGTGAATAGGACTATGCCAAATAAATGTTATAACAGCGGAATTAAAAAAACAATATGATAACCAAAATAAATCACAATGCAGGAAAGTAAAACAACCTCAAAAATCTGATCTTGAGGGATTGATACAAATGTTATTCTAAGGACAACCTTTCACCAAAAACCAGAGTTTATGGTAGGACAACCTTATTTCTAGAAAGATCTTTGTATCAAATCTCAAACCAAAGAGGAATATAGAATTAAGCACAAATTTAAATAAAGTGTAATCACAAATGTATTGTTCTAGGGACAGCCATACACCATAAAAATGGCAGGGCAACCTTGCTGGAACAACTTTAAAGGAAATTTAAATTCAAGTAGATAAAGGAATAGCAGAAAGTAAATTCTAAATTATTACAAAATTCCCACAATGCTTGAATTAAACGATTACAACATTTACCACCACACATACATCCCACAAATGAATATTAAAGATTAGAAATGTAAATCATTCAACCACAACACAAGGGATTATAGTGGTTCGCCTGTGTGTTCACCAACTGTTAAACAACAGCCACACAGAATGCTACTCCACTCCTAATATCCTCACACAGGGGATATTAGCGTTCACTCACAAAATAGGTTTTCACAGGTTCACCCAAAACCTTTACAATTGTGTCTTTGTCTGTGGGCTTACACAATAAAAAAAAAACCCCACTTCTGAGTTTTCCTGGCTCTCCTCAGATAACCAATACAACAAGATTTTTCTGGCAAATCTTGAAAGAAACCAAAACAGAAAGAATTTTACAATTAAACGTAAAATACCTGATTAACTCATTCGTTGTAGCAGCCCGGTAGAACCAAATCAGAGTAAATGATTGAATGTTCAAGTTCAATGTCCAGTACTCAATTACTATGGTTCTAGTTCTAATAGATTTTAAATTAGACCAAATAGGGCTTGTCTTAATTGATTTTTATTCCAAAGAAAGGGAATAACAATTCCTCTTATCAAATTAGATTGGAATAGCAGAAACAAAATCAATTAAATAAAGTTAAAGAAAGAGAGTATAAAATAAGCACACTTAGCTTAGATGGAGCACAAAATTACTTCTCAGAAGTTTGACAAAGATTGGCTTGAATGGATTAATTGATTCGATGATTTCTTCTGAGATTCGTGCTCTATTTATAGGTGAGCAGATCGCGTGTTCGACTGGTCTAGAGAGCTCTTCGACTAGTCGAAGCAATAACAGATATTTGAAAAATCAGGCGTGATAAGCTTTGACCGTTCTACGACTGGTCGAAGGACTCCTTTGACTGGTCGAAGGTCTCCTTCGACTGGTCGAAGAACTTAAAATTCATCGCTGGACTTTGAGTCGAAGACTTTCGACTGGTCGAAGATGCAGTCGACACTGTTCCTTCGACTGGTCGAACAGATTCCTAGACTAGTCGAAGCCTAACAGAAATTATTCGATTTTTGTAACAAACTTACGACTGATCGAGGAATTTCTTAGACTGGTCGAAGCAACTCTAGGACTAGTCGAAGAAGACCTAGGACTAGTCGAAGAACAGACCAAACTTATGTAAAATAAACATTCGATTTATGTATCCAAAGTGACCTACTTCTAAGGTCAACCTAAGGTCAGTCAAACCTTAACCATGAAGTAAGGACATTGAAACATTAAGAACTAGTGACCTTGAAGTATGAGCCTTGAAGTCTTGATGTAGTTCAATCTTGAAATCTTGATGTAGCTCAATCTTGAAAGTGTCTTGAGTTCTTTATGAACAGCCTTGTACTCTTCTTGAAGTCTTGCAGCTTGAGTCATGTCTTGTGAGTAGTTCTTGCATTCAAGTTTGATCTTTGTACTCGTGAGCTTTGCTTGTTGTGAGCTTAGCTTGTTCATGAATGTTGATCTTTGAGAGAGCTTCACTTATGTAAGATATATAACAGTGATTTTGGCACCACAAATTTGACAATAAACAGGGATATAAAATATAGCACTTACAGAGATCTCATCGATTACGAGGACGTAGAAGCGCTGAGATATCAAGTGCACAATAGATCACCTCTATGAGCATAACCTCCCTTCCACAAGCTTCCTCTCTCTCTCTCTCTCACCTTCGATAGCCCTAAACCCTTTAACAAACCCTTGTAAAGCTTTAAGAAACCCTCTTGCATTACCTAAAAAAGTCCTAGGAACCCCTATTTATAGTTTAGGCAACTCCCTTCCGCACCATGGCGAAAACCACCTCAAATTTATGCAGTCTGTACAAAATCCAGACATGAATTTGCATAACCTCGACTGGTCAAGCAGCACGGAAAAATACAAACCAAACTCGCTGGAGTTCGAGTCGAGCCAGTCTTCAACTGGTCGACCAACACACTCGACCGATCAAGTGAAGCTCTCGACCGGTCGAGTGACGAGGAGAAAACCCCATCGAGGCATGCATATGATTTTGTGCCAATACATTTATGATGGAACGTGTATCATCAAATGAAAGTGGCAAAAGATCTCCTCAGGCATCGAGTACGATCTTGTTGTTAAAAAGCTAGTAATGACAACACATGATGACTTCGTATTGGACCATGTAAGTATGTCAAAAATGAGTCTAATTGTAAACAAATACCACACAAAACACTTGTCCATTAGTGTCGGAAGACATGATCTCAAGAATGAAGCAGATACAAAGCTAAAATAGGCCACATGAAATAAAACAATAAGGGTTAAAAGGTTTTGAATCATGCTAATATTTGTTTTCTCAACGCATCCTAATGGGAATGACCTTCTAAATAGTTTGGATGGCATCTTCATCATCACTGTTTTCCTAGTGTGGCCCACTTTAGTTTTGAATCTACCCCATTTTTTAGTTATTATCCTAACACAATCTGTAAAATGGATGAAGGAGATATTTCTGGTAAACATCACCATGGGGCCACATAACTTTGGCATACAGGAACTTCATTAAGGCCTGTTTGGATTAAGGGAAATGGTGTGAAAGGAAACAAGTTTTGTTGAGAAACCAATTTTCCCTTGTTTATAGATACCAAGATTATAAGAAAGAAAAGAAAAATGAATTTCTTAAGCTAATTTTCCTACAAAAATGTCTTTTTATTTTTCTCACTTGGAAATCACATTTCCTTTCCAACTTTCCCTGAGAATGGATGGGGCGCGACACCAGCATCACCCAAGACATGCAACCCTTACCATGGGCCTACCTTAATATGTATATTCTATATCCATGCCGTCCATCCAATTTTCTAGATCATTTTAGTGCACGATCCAAAAACAAAACCGATCTAAATCTTAGGTGGACCATATTATAAGAAACAATGGTGATAGAATGCCCAACCATTATAAACTTGGTAGTGCTAACCGTAATGTTTATTTTTCATCCAAACTGTTGCCAAGGTCACATATTATTGGATTAAGATAGAAACTAAATATCACCGCGACCCAAAACTGTAACGTCCTGGATTTTCACTGTTTTGGATTTTCAAAAAATCCTTGAATTTTTTTTAAAATGTAATTAACTTATATTATCACTTACGGACCATTAACACTTAATGTTAGTTTATACACGGGCGGTACCAGTGAAGAACCGCACTAGTCCGATTAATCAACCGTAGAAAGCCAACGAATTTGCCCGATCACTTAAACATCAAGTTTAGCCCTATGATTTACTCACATAGGGCCCAAATCTAACCGACCCATAGCTAACTAGTCAAGACAATTATAACTAAATTAAAAATCTACCCGAAGCCGATTCAGATAAGGCCCGGATCTTGATTAATAGACCAAATCAACCTTGTTACTTTTTAGCTTAAAACCGACGGTTTAGAGTAATCATGACCAAATCTCCACTTTCACTAGTTATAAATAGGCCACACTATGAACATAGTTAATCCAAACCCTAATCATTGCCCACGAGAAATCTCAATACCTATTTCATTCCAGAAATGCCTCGATTTTCTGAATAAGATCTAGACCGCTCGTTAGTGGGCCACTAGTTCCAAAACTATATAATAATGTCCGTCCTACTGGGCTTGACATACATCGCGGGAGTCGGACTTGGGTAGTGTTCAGAACCGGTCAACTTGAGCTAAAGGACGAGTGCATGAGAAGTGCAAATACCATAAAGGAAGAAGTTGAAACTTAAGTGAATTGGGTCGTCCACTCTTATGCAAAGTTGAAGATTTCGGACCGTCGGTTTACCACCAAACTTCGCACGTGGAGTAAGGATATTTCACTACTCATATCCGTATAACCGCGGCCCTGATCGACTATCGGTAACCGTTGAACAGACTTCTAATCATATCTGTCAATTGGCGCATCCAAATGGCGGGCCGATCATGTCCATACGTAGATCATCATTAGGGTTAACTATCCTACGGTATATACCGACATGTACGCCCCATCGTGGGCCGTAGAGGTTAGAAAGACCCTCCCATAGGGCTAGTATAGTAAAAACCTAGCCCTTGGGGCCATTTACACCAAATTTGGCACTATATAAGGGTTTCATTTGGGCACCCCTCTCCCCATACGAATTTACCTTAGAAGAAAGAAAGGGAGAAAAGAGGAGAAAAGAGGAGAAAGAGAGAGGGAGAGCTTGAAAACATGAAGGTTTGTGCACCTTCACCCTCTCATCTCCTCTATAGCAACATTATCTTTCATTGGTGTCGATTCGGTGATGATCGAAGGTAAATATTGAGTTATGCTTGTAGGTTTAGGTCTTGTGTTTAATTCCTTCCAATTCTTACAAGCTTGTATGCTTATTTAGGCATATCAACGATGATTTCCTAACACCATAACCTTACGGGCGCCGTGAATCGAGTGGTTTGTCACAAGGTGCAGACTATTATCCTTAGGTGGCCTAACACCAATTTTACTATGAGTTTAATGATTTTGAATGTTAAGATGATGTGCTTGAGTAATCTAGAGAGAACCTAGCCAAGTGTAACGCCCTGAAAATCGGGGGTCGAGCAAAGCTCAGCTCCCGAGTTTCAACGCACCACTTACGCAACACAAATAATGGTGATTAATATGAGTGCATTCAAACATGAGTGAGATTATACTAAAACAACATATCATACTCCAGGGATGACTAAATAAAGCAAGCGGAAGACTGTGATATATATATAAAGTACATAAGTGATTTCAAATCCCCAGAATACGCATATGTAACAGGGCTGAATATATACATATTTTGTGTCAAATTATATAAAATACCAAAATGTAAAGTGTTCAACTAAATCATATATCCCTGTAATCCAGTCGAATCAGAACCTGGTCTACCTAGACCCGCCTGATAGCTGCATATAGGGGAAACCCTCCTCATCATCATAAAAGTCCGGCTCCGCTTCGCAAGCATCGCCATCATTTGAAACTAAGACAGGGTCTGGTTGGTGTGTACAACACTGTCCCGTAACGTGGGAGTGAGTGATCAACTCAGTGGAACTATAAAGCAGAGGTTAACATGTTATCAATTCAATCAAGTAGTAATGATAACGCAATACAACAATCAGGTCCTAAGTACTCTTGTTAATGCAAGAATGATATGAATGATATGATGCATACCCTCGCCTACGCTCCCTCAGCAACTTCATCTCACGATCACGCATACAACCCTTCCTCAGTGCTTGACCTGCTACGCCAAACGCACATGTAATGCGGTGCATGCACATGATTACCAAGTTCTTATTAGTCCTTTTCATACAGCAGGATTGAAAAACTAAGGTACCTCCCTTATATCATTTTCCAAACAATGATTCATCCTAGGGTCATCAGTCCTAGTCACTCTCATACGATGTTGCAGTTCTAGGTCGCTGTAAAGGGCTCATCACCTTATCAGTGCAGGCCTAGTTTATACTCTGATTACTACAGAAAGGCTCGTTGCCTCAACGCAGGTTTACAGTATGCTCGAGGTCACTACAAAGGGCTCGTAACCTTATTAGTGTAGGCCGACAGCTCGAATACAGTGTCCCATACCACCGTATTCGGCTCATGAGCTTTGGTTGCTCACTGGTCACTACGGGTGGGCTCGTCGCCCCGGTGTAGGCCGACAGGTCGACCACGGTGTCCCATACCACCATGTCCGGCTCATGAGTCTTAGCGGATCGAGGTACCATGGTTTAACGGGGTTTCACTGGTGAGTTTGGTACCTTAGGTTCAAACATTAGCGTCCATACATGGTGAACATATAATAGGCAAATCGGGTTACTTGACGAGCTCGACTAGTACGAGCGCACATCGAATCGATCGACATGAAGCGCGTAAGCACTTCGTGTGGCCTAACCATTGTCGACAACCGTAGTACGACTCAGATTCAGCGACACATCCTGTGTGGCGAAAGCAACCTTAACCACCTAATTCAAGGCCTGTTACTGATTGCCTGGACTATATCATAGTCCCAACTATGTTCAGTTTCAACAAGGAATCATATGAGGAAATTAATTCAAATCCTATAAGCATTTGATCATATTAGAAGATACAAGTTAAAATTTATACATACACATTCTATAAATAAAATAGGTATTATCGTATACAGCATATGGAGGAAATCATACACATCTTTAAGGCAGTCGAGAATCTCATCTCAACACCCTTAATTGGCACAACTTAACAACTACTCGCTCATGCAAACATTTCTACAAACACTTAGATTACACTTTCCAACATACATGACGTATGTTGGCTACATCACGTATTACGGCAGATCCTTTGACCAAGGAGTCGTTACACACATAACTAGTATATACACACGACAATTAATCATGGCAAACACACTTTCAATTTTCATATGTATACGGTACTTTCTACAAATACAGAGAATACGCTAAACTCCACATAGTTCGTATATAACTGAAACGCAAAACAGACATCGCAATTTGCATGTGAAATGGCATCCACGTCAGGAATCTATCATTATCAGACATTGAAAGCTTTGAAAACCATAACCTATACGTCTATAGTCTGCACCGTACGCCGTAGAAGCGTAACAAATTCGATAGAGACTTTAAGTCTTCGTCAACGATGAACTGACAACCTATAGCACGAGTTAAGTCAGTTACTTCACAACTTGCAACAATTGAAACCCTAGAACAGATTAGGGTTAGGTTTTCTTGCCTAAGAAAGAAGTCAGAATCACCGGAATAGCGATACAGAAAAGTTGATTCAGCCCATGGAGTGATGAGATTGAATCCCAGGGATGAACTCCAACTCTCTCTTTCTTTCTTTCTCTCTCTTCTCTCTCCTAGGGTTTCCCAAATTCGTATGGGATGAGAGAGTGAGGGCTTAAGGCCCTTATATAGGTCCAGAACTGATGGAAATGGCCCCAGGGCCAAGGAATACTTAAGTTATAGCCAAAACCCATCTGTTTCGGCTCAACGGAGCACTTCTGGAGGCCCATTTTCTACGTGTGGTTGAACTTAAGCTCCCTGACATTGGATCTAGGTCAGGTTAAGTTTTTGGTCCGATCGGATTTACAGATCGACCGTAGGGGACCAGTTTCAGTTCAACGGTCACCAGTATTCGATCAGGGCCACAAGTACACTGCCATGTATGGAAAATTTCTCCTGATCCGAGGGTGTATTTGGGTCAGATTCTGACGGTCTGAATCCTTACAACTTGCCCGCATACGGAACGACTCAGATTACTTAAGTTTGAGTTTAATTCTAAAGATATTCACGTTCTCACCCACTTTGCCCCGGGCTCAAGCGAATAGCTTCGGGATACTATCTGGACTTGATTTCTGAGGTGGTGGTCAAGTCCAGCAAGGCGGTCTTAATTATATAATTTCGTAGCAATCGAACTTTCGACGTGCGGTCCAGGTCCGATACGAAGTTTCAATGTGCTCCCGAGAGCAACTGGGTAATGAGATTGATCCTAGATTATAGGGTAATGTAGCGTCGATGATTCTGTAAGTTTTGGGTCTTGCAATTCGTATTTAAAGTGGTTCAAGCGAATTTCGCAGCTAACCTAGTTTAGCACTTAGTTAATTCCGTCTAATTTTTAAAGGATTTAGTCTTGTATGATTTCTGCCTGAAGTGGTACTCGGGCCTTTATAGTTTGTATAGAAGGTGATTCAAGCTATTAATACCTAATTAAATTACGCCCTAATCACGGTAAAATAAGGTCCTAAGGCAGTTCTATGTCCGAGGACGTCCATTGCCAAGTTAGAAAAAATCCGGGGTGTTACACCAAGACCCTACATGATAGGTCCCCCTAAATTCCATGAAATGGTTAAGTGTTGTTTATTTGTTCTTCAACATGATTGGGTTTGATTTTAGTGTGGCATGTTCATCCCATATATGATTTTAGTATAACCTTCATTGTGGCACGTACGATTGCGTTAATCTTTGTTGTATGTTTATCTTATGAATGATGTATAGTTCTTGGTCTCTTCAGTAACTTCACTCAACACACACACACATTAATGTCGTATTTTGTTAGTAGATGCACTGTAGAAAAAAATCTGAATTTTTTTATGTTGGATGTATGAGTGTATGACTTTACTTGTGTTAGAAGACGAATCCGAAATTGTTGGAATATTATTGAATGTCATCAAACCCTTAGGTTGGTCAGGGAACTGAGGTGGGAGAAGGTGGTCCCGTTGGTAGGACCATCCTGCTGCTAAACCAGCGGATTTGGGTGTATGCGAATGAGCGACAATAGTTAAACTACATGGGTCGATTGTACTCGATGTCGTCCGTCACGTTCTCGCCTGCACTCGCACGGTCTAGTTCACTTACTGACCAACCATGTTTGTTAACCATGTCTGCTCACGCCTGTATGGAACCTGGAATATCCTTCAACCACTAAGCCTATTGATAACCATTTCAAATCGATCCACTGACTTGAGAGCCGGGCATGGTAGAATGGGACACTGTGTCCGAGCTGTCAGCCTACGCTGGGGTGACGAGCCTCCCCGTAGTGATCGTGAGCGATCCCTCTTCTTAGCACTCCCCATGTGCTTGAAATCGGGGATGAGGAACCCAACGGGATCAAGGATCGTGGGGTCCTGGCCTCATACGTCGAGGGGTCTTGGCCTCGCAACCAGTTGAGGGCAATGATACGTGGGGTGTACCAGTTTTTCCAATTTGCTGGATGAATGGAATTAATTAAAAACCCGGCTAACACGATCACGATCGCATTGCACTAGTTAGGTTGGCGACTCGGCAGTTGAGGTCGCAATGAGAGAGTGTTGGTCATGCGCAATTGTTAGACGAAGTCGCTCGAGGGAGTGTTATTGCGAGGTCGTGCATCATATCATAATACATGCATATGCATTAACAAAACTAGTTAGGGATCTGTGAATGTATGTCTTTCCTTAAATTCATCATATAATTGATGCTTGTTGTAACTTAAGGCTAATAGTAACCACTGAGTTAGCTACTCACTCCCACTCTGGGATGATGTTTTAAAACACCAACTAGACCCTTTACTAGATGCAGGTGAGGCGGAGCTCGACGAGTCGAGCAGTGTGAGCATGGATGAGGAAGAGGAACTTCCTACTTCCAGCTTATGGGCGGATCACCGTAGACTGTGCGGGTTGATTATGGGTTGTTGAGTAGGGATCTAACGTACCATTTCCTTTGGGCATTTCTTATATAAATTTTGTTGGGCGACGCCTTGTGCGACCCGTTTGATATTCCTATAGACTTGTATTTCTTAGTCGCCTTTATTTCAGTAGATTAGTTGTGGTTGTGGTTCATGTTTTAGTCGATTCTTTTATTGCTCATTTAAACTGATTTATGTACAAATCACCATAATTAGGATATAAGCGACATCCAGAAATTTGGAGGCCAAGTTCCTACACGGCCCCTGAAAACCCGAGGTGTTACAAAAACTGTCGTGGCTAGCAAGAAATTTTTAATGATCTTTCACCACTGTTGCATATTGTATGGTTTACCTGAGGCTAGGATTTATTTCATGTATGGGATTATGCCTTTAATGATACGAAAAAACAGATGAACGGTGTGGATATATTGGCCTTTCTAAATTGACATCTGCGGATATTTCAAGTATTTCCCTCGAAGTGCATAACGCTCAAGCTGCTAAAGCCATTGAAGACCCTTTTGCCTCTTCTTAGAGAGTGAGGCAGTATGCGAGATCTATATCCACTCGCCTCACTGGCCTATGTTTCTCTGCTTGCATTGCCTCGGGGTGTCACCGTCGTCTTATCACCGACCTTAACAGATTGCATCATCTTAGACCGGTTGCTCAACTTCATTATGACATTGAGATTGTAGTCATATCCTCAGCAACTGCTTGACTTTGGGTGTGTTAGGTGTTTTGTTGTGAGTTACCCTTTTGTTTTAGTGTTTTGGGTGTTTGTCTTTGGTTTTGGTCTTCCTTCTGTCCAGGATGTGGGCCTTTCCTAGTGTTGTTCTCCTCCTCTCAGGATGTGGGGCCTTTTACTTTTATTTCTTGCTCTCTTAGTATTTTAGGAGAAATCTTTGCCTTGCTTTTCCTTGGTGCTAGTAGCTCCTCTATGTATTTTTAGACTTTTGCCTCTTAGAAGTAATAAATTTTAAGCTTATCTTCCCAAGAAAAAAAATCAAGGCGAGCTCTTAAGGTAAAGACCGACACCGTCTTAGGTGAGGCTGCGGCCCAACTAATTAACCCGCTACCCTTTCTGGATTCGTTGGTAGCTTCTCCGTACGCGCATGGTGCTTGCCGGTGTTGAAAAAGCTATGGGGCCGAAATCAGATTGCATGCTTGAGTTACTCGGTACGCTCTTGACATATTGAGTAAACTAAGTTGGGCCCAACTTTAATGTATGTAGTCTATCCACGCCGTCCATCCATTTTTTTACATCTAATTTAATGGGTTGAACCCAAAAATCAAGCATATGGAAAGATCAAGTGTATCATACCACACGAAACAGGGTGGATAATGATTTCCACCGTTGAAACCTTTCTAGGCTCCACAGTGATGTTTATTTGTCATCCAACTTGTTCACAAGATCATACAGACATTGATGAAAGGAAAAATAAATATAAGCTTGATCCAAAACTTCCATGGCCTTCAAGAATTTTTCAACTGTTTCCTTTGGTGGGGTCCATTTTAACATTGTATATACTACACTTTTGGTCTCAAGCCCTATAATTATCTGTTAAAATGGATGGACGGAAATGATAAAATACACAGAGTTTACTTATTAATTACGTGAGGCAAATGATAAAATACATGGTAGACCTGATCACAGAGTTTACTTATTATTAAATCGGCTTCCTTTGGGGCCGGTCATCATGATGCATGTGTTCTACGTGAAATCAGATTACGTACTGAGTTACTCACTACGCTCTTACCATACTGATTAAACTCAGTTGAGCCCACCTTTTTTATGTTATATATCCACGCCGTCTATCCATTTTTCCATCTAATTTAAGGGGTTGAGCCCCAAATTGAAGCATATCCAAAAATCAAGTGGATCAATGATCTCCACCGTCGAAACCTTTTTAGGTCCCACAGTGATGTTTATTTGTTATCCAACCTGTTCATAAGATCATGTCGAAGACATGGATGAAGGGAAAACACAAATATAAGCAATTGATCTAAAACTTTTGTGGCCCGGCCTGAGAATTTTTCAACAGTAGCGTTTAAATCAACTGTTTACTATGGTACGGTCCATTTGAATATTTTATATGCTTCATATTTGAGCTCTAAGCCTTAGAATTATCTGATAAAATGTATGGACGGAGCGGATAAAATAAATAAATCATGTGGACCTCACTGAGTTTACTCAGTACCCTCAGAGTAGTGAGTAGTGAGTTACTCTACACAATCCACTACCGTTCTACATATGCCGTTCGTCCAATTTTTTCAGCTCGTTTTAGGGCATGAGCACCAAAATGAGACGATACAAATCTAAGGTTATCTCCTAAACAGTGGTGAATGAATGACCACTATTAAAAACTTCTTTTGGGCCGCTAATGTTTTGGACACACCACAGGAAGCAGTGATGATTGAATGCCCATCATGGTGTATGATGTTTGGATGGCAACACCACAGGAAGCATGGTCCACTTGAGATTTGGATATACTAATGCCTGAAAAATGAATGGACAGCGTGATCAAATGCATACATCATGGTTCGACCCTAGTGGATTAGGTGCGGCTCTGCCTGACCCAAGACCGTGCAACCCTTTCCGTTGGGCCTACCTTGATGTATGTATTTTACAACTACGCCGTCCATCTGTTTTCCCATATCATTTTAGGGCATGCCCATAAAAAATAAGCATATCTAAATCTCAGGTGGACCATATTATGGGAACAATGGTGATTGAACGCCTCATCATTAAAAACTTCTTAGGAGCCAGTGTAATGATTTCGTAATGTTTATTTTCCACCCAACTTGTTGATAGGGTCAAACAAACCTGATAAAGAGAAAAAATAAATATGAGCTTGATCCAAAACGTTTATGGCCTACAAAAACGTTTGTAATGCTCATTCAACACTATTTCCCGTGGTATGATCCACTTGTGATTTGGATCTATTTCATTTTTTCGCTCATGCACTAAAATGACATGGCCAAATGAATGAACGGTGTGGATATAAAATACATGTAATAAGTTGGGCCCCATAGTCCTCACCCAGGCCTAAGCTTTACATAATCCACCCTCACCGAAATAACTCTCCACGTTCCAATTTTTCATAAAATTGCAAAGGCATAGACAACTTTCATTAAGTTTCGCATAGCCTTACTATGTTCTACATGTCAAATTCACTCAAGCCGCTAGGATTGTCCCTCATTGTTAGGCATTGGGACAAAAATTAGCTCGTTCTACATTTTAAATGAGCCCGTCCGCAAGAAATTATATTCACAGGATGAACATAAGTTAGTATGTGAATACCAGATGAACATAAGTTAGTATGTGAATACCAAATATTCCATTTAAGCCATTGATAAAGTGCCTTTAGAATAAGGCTCGTATTGCATCCTAAAACACTGAGACTTAAAGTTGCAATAAAAAATTTCTTAAGAAAATTTTATTTTACCAAACATATGATTTAGAAATAGACTATAATTTTTTAGAAAAAATGTTGTTAATAAATAAATATAAGAAATGATATTTCCTTTCCCACACTTTCACGAAAAAAAGGTTTCTTAGGATATAGAATTTCCTTTCACACCCTTTGGGCAAATCCAAATAAGCCCTCAGAGAATACGTATCTCATGAGTCATGACCCTTTTTGCAAATCTAGACAGGCCCTTAGGGCCTGTTTGGGCAGTGGGATTAGAAGGGATTAGGTGGGATGGGATTCATCTAGTCCTGTGCCAATTCCACTCCATGTTTGGGAAGGATGGAAAAGCCGGGAATTAGATTAGATGGAATTGCATTGGTCCGTGCCAATTTCACTCAATGTTAGGAAGTTGTGTAGGTCCCACCATGATGTGTGGGCTATATCCACACCGTCCACCCATTGTTTGAGATTATTTTAGAGCATGGGCAAAAAATCAGGTAAATCTAAAGCTCAAGTGGACCCACCATAGAAAGCAACGGAGATTGAATACTTACCGTTGAAAACTTCTTTGGGGCCACATAAGTTTTGGATAGACCTCATTTTTAGGCCCATGCCATAAAATGAGGTTACAAAACAATGAACGGTTTAGATATAACAATGTGTGTATTCTTAGTAATTTCAAATGATGGTGGGTATATCCATGCAATGTACCACCGTATTACCAACAAAGCATATAATTAATCTTATCCCATGGCAAGGACAATTCCTGCGATGGGTAATAATTATGTTTTTTGAATCCCATCCCACCTAATCCCATCGCCCAAACACACCCTTAGGGCGAATGTATCTTGTGCTTGGTGGGATTTGGACGTGATTCAAATCCGACCACACCCATTGAAAGTTTGTGCGGTTGGAAGTTCCATGGGGTCTACTGAGATGTCGGTAAGAAATCCATCCTGTCTATCAGTTCCTTCAGCTCATGTTAGGGCATGATTTCATAAGTGAGTCAGATCCAAAACTTAAGTGGACTACACTACGGTAAAGAGTGGGGATGGAATGCCCGCCATAAAAACCTTTATTCAGGCCTTGAAGGACAAATATTGGATTAGGCTAATTTTGTATGTTCAACTAATCTTAATTAAAGTAATCTTACGAACAATTTGGATGGCATATAAACATCTTAGTGGGCCTTAAGACAAATGGTAGGCATTTTCACCAATTGTTATTGGTAATGTGGCCCATTTCAATATTAGATTTGGCTTATTATTATTATTATTTATCATATCCTAACATGAGTAGGAGAAAGTGATAAACATGGTGGATTTCACATGACACCTTAGCCGGTCCTATATAACTTTCTAAGGCAAGAACTTACTGAAAGTTTTGTATGGTTGGAAGTTAGATGGGCCATGGTGATGTTTGTAGAAATCCATCCTTCCCATACATTTTGCCTACTCATGTTAACACACAACCACCCAAAAAAGTAGATCAAAAACTAAGTGGGCTGCATGACGAGAGAAAGGTAATAGGAAAATGCTTATGTTAAAACCTTCCATCCTGGATACACTTTGATATTTATATGCCATCCAAGCCCTTGGTATGGGACGCCGATTGCGTCCTACCCCCATTTTATCCACTCCGTTCACCGCTTTTATCGGATCATTTGAAGGTCAGATGCTAAAAATGAGGCACGTCAATAGCTCCCATGAACCACACCAAAGGAAGATGCACTGATAATGATACCCACCGTTGAAACCTTTCTAAGGGCTAAAGTGATGTTTTATTACCATCCAACCTACAAATAAGGTCATGTAGACGTGGATGAAGTGAAAACACAAATATCAGCTTGATTTGAAACTTCTCCAGCTTCCAAGAAGTTTTTAATGGTGGAAGTTCAATCCCCACTTTGTGGTCTACTTAAGCCTTGTATCTACTTCCTTTTTTGGCCTATATCTTAAAATGATATGAAAAAATCGTTGAACGGCGTGGATGAAACATTTACATCACGGTGGGCCCCACAGAGCCCTGGTAAGGTCTTAGATGAGGCAGATTTCTTAAAAAACATCACGTTTGGCCACCTAGTTTCCTACTCGGGATCGGAGGCCATCCGCGATCTTTTTCATTGGCGGTAGTAGGGAGCATCAAGCGCGCTGGACGTAATCCACGTTCCAATTTCTATTGTGGAGCCAAATACGATAAAACGCAGGCTCGCCATTGAAACCCCACTTCTCAAATTCGTCGAGCGATGTCTCGAGGGAATCTCATTTCCAACCACGTTCCAGGTGCCTTTTCATCTTGTATCATGAGACCTCTCCTTTTTTCTTTTTTTCTTTTTTCACATCCATCTTACATTTAAAAATAAATAAATTTCCTTTCTTTCTGCCAACCTGAGAAACCTGGACTAGATTTCCCACTAGAATTGAATGTTCTGTACTGTTTCTGCAAATGGGTATTGAAGCTTTGATTAGTTTTGTGGGTTTTCTCTTAGTATTTTTGCATTTAAGTATGTGGGTTTTAGAAGTTGAGTCGACTTCTTGGGTTCTGTAGTGTACTTGCCTGTGTGTGGGTTTTTTTGTGTTGTTCCTGCAAATGGGTGTTGAGGGGTTGATTTGTTTTGCGGGTCTTTTATTAGTTTTTGGGCATTTGTTAGAAGATTGATATGTAGGTTTTTGAAGTTGAGTCGATTTCTTGGGTTCTCTTTCTCTGTGTGTGTGGATTTTTATTTTATTTTATTTTATTTTGTGTTATTCCTGCAAATGGGTATTGGGGATTTTTATTTTTTTATTTTTTTTTGTGGGTCTTCTTTTAGTTTCAGGGTATTCGTTGGAAGATTGATGTCTGGTCTTGTGAGGGACCGGACACAACCTGTTCTTGTGGCTGGGTCAGTTCAGAGCCATCCAACCCATCGGACCTGTGACAGTACAAATGAATAGAATGTTGGCCAGTCAAGGAACAACATGTTCATAGGATGAGTGTAGCGGAAATGACGATGTTGAGATGGATGAGTAGCAAGAGAAACAAGGATTGATTTAGGATTGAAAGCATTCGAAGGAACTTATGAGTAGCACCATTAGGTAATAGTACAAGGGAAAGTATACTAAGATTGTTTGGCCATGTGCAATGGAGACCTAGAACTACCCCGCTTACAAGGTGTGAGTCAATTCAAGTTGAAGGCTTTGAGACGACAAGGGGAAGGTCCAAAAGGATATGGGTGGTGGCAGTAAGAAAAGACTTAAGAACCTCTGGTTTTACCAAGGATATGGTCTGTGATAGACTGGATTAGTGTAACTGGATTCCTGTAATTAGTTGGGACTTGGGACAAGGTTTGGATGATGATCATGCATGAAATAAAGGTTTTACCCGTTGACTTAGGCCGTTGGCCTAGACAAAGTGACCCTAATGGCTAGACCCGGTGACTTGGATTGTTTGAATAGTTTCCTACTAGAAATGGGTTCCTAGTCACCTGAGCCGTTCTGGTGAGTGGGCTGTTCCATTCTGGGATAACAATCTGGTCCTTTGAAAATTGGAAAGAGATGCTCTGAAGGCATAAAAAATTGGTTGTAGTGTATTGCCAGTTGTAGGTAGTTATTCCTCTTTTGCAATTGTAAGGAGATCGGTATATTGGTTTCTACAAATTCAGTGGTTTCTTGGGCTTTATGGTTTAATAGATGAGTTTGATTGCTCCTAGTAAGACTTGGATGTTATATATATATATATATATATATATATATATATATATATATATATATATATATATATATATATATATATATATATATATATATAAAATTGCTTCAGCAAATATGGTTTTTGAGGGCTCGTTATTAGCTGTGTGAATTTCTGGTAAAATTGATAACATTGTTTTATGAAGTTCAGTGACTTTCATGATTTCATGACTTGGTGCATGAATTCGATTACTTGTACTACTGTAAATGTGTCTTTTGCTATTGTTTCACTGAACGGGGTCATGAGAATTTTATTGGGAATTTTGGCTAAGTTAGCATTTATTGGTGATGATACATAGCTTTTTGAAGTCAAGTTTCTTTCTTAAATTTTTTGATGTGGAACTCCCAAGTGGATTATGGAATCTGATTTGGCTGAAATTTGCATTTATGGGAAGTGTGATATGTTAGTTTTTTGTCCAAGTTTTGTGAATGGGTCTTGAGGATTCAATTGAGTTGTTTTTTTTAATTATTTAAATTATTTCTTTGAAAGGTGACAAAGCTATTATTAGAAAACTGCCAAGAGGCAGAAAAGAATGCAGCCAAAGAAATCAGCTACAACCCCAAAAAAGAAGACAATTTACAAGTGTCAATGTTCTTTGAACAAGAGGCCCAATCCACCACATCCCACTTAATCGCCCTAACTACCCCGACGACTGAGCTAGAAGAGTTCCAGAAGATGGAGTTTGTGTTTTCTTTTGTTAGAATTTCTGTTGTTTATGGGTTGAAGTTCAATGGCCTTTTCTTCTTCTCTCTTTTCTTCTTCTCTCTTTTCTTCTTCTTCTTCTTCTTCTTCTTCTTTCTTTTTTTTTCCTATTATTTTTGTTGGATTATTAACATTGATTTAATTGGTATTCGATAGGGCCCAAGAGGTTAGGGAAACACACTACATGACCAAAATTAAATTTAAAATAATGGGTGATGATCTTAAAGTAATCCATCATTCTGAGCTCCCGCTTCTTCAATGAATACCCTCGTGTTGCTTTGGAGCTCGTTGAACCCTGGTGCTGAACTTAAAGCCCTTCTTAGCATAACCTCCATCTGCTCCACTTTGTTTTTGAATATTCTTTTTATTATGTTCATTCCAAATTGACCAAATGACCACAAGTAACAAAAGTTGCCAAACATTTGTTTCTTTCTTTTTGAAAGATTGCAAACTTTATTGTGGAAAAAAGAAAAACAATGCAAAGGTAGCAATGGCCAATTGATGCAGGACATGTGATTTAACCATTTAGAAGTAGTAGATTATTAACAGATTAATCAAAGTAAGGAAAATATAATAACATGCAATTCTACCACGATTAAAAGAGTACCAAATAGATAATAAAATTCAGATTTACATTAAATCACAATCCCACACAAGCATAAACCACATAAGTATGAAAATCTAAGGCCCAATGAGAGATTGGAACTCTCACGTTAGCATAGGTATGGTTATAATTCAATGGGTAGATTTGCGCAATTCTAGGGTTAGGGTTTCAAGGGGTTTTGGGAATTTTAGGAAAAATGGGAGATTTAGAATTTGGGAATTAAGGATTTAAGGTTTTGTAGGGGATTGGGGGATTAGGGTTTTAGGCTAGGGTTTATGGGATAGGGAGATGTATTGAAGAAAGGGAAGAAAGGGAGGGAAGGGGCTGACCGTACGGTTGTACGGCCCTATCCGTATGTGTGGGGCTGGTGGTGACGGGTTGGGTTTGGTTGAGTGATGGCTAGAAAAAGATGGATTTAGGTAATTGGTTTAGGTTTAGAAGGAAATAGTAAAGGGATTTAGGGTTATAGAAGAAAAGTGGTAGAGAAGAAGGATTTGAGAAGAGATGAGAATAAAAAAATACTTTTTTAGAAGAGAATAAGATAGAGATGAAAATGATAACTAGGTTTCACACCTTTAGATGCACACCAAATAGTCTATTTTCACAAGAGATTCTCAAATCACATGAGAGAAAGCTTTTTCAAGCAAAAAAAACAGAGGGTTTTGCATTCCATCATTATGCCCCCCCCCATAGTCTCAACACGTGTTTTACAAAAAAAAATCCTCACTTAAAAAAAATACCTCACGTCCCATGATGCAATAAAATGAAAATAACTCATCCTAAACTTTAAATAACTAAAAAAAAAAACATAAAATCAGCTAATCGTAGTACTAATGACCAAAATGATCAAGGATCGCAATTATCCAACTGCTTGATCTAAGGATTCACATGATCCAACGGTCCAATAATCGTTTTGTTGCAATCCAACGGTCAAAACTCTTCAAAGAAGCAGCCCGCATGCATCTAATGTAAGACACACAA
>JAJHSJ010000005.1:26658220-26835024 GCA_021015155.1 Magnolia officinalis | reverse complement strand
CCATCTAATTTAAGGGGTTGATCCCTAAGGTCAGTAGCCAAATCGCTACTGAAGTGACGTCACCAAGCTCTGTGGACCCCACCATAGAAAACAGGGGACAGTGACATCCACCATTCAAAACTTCTCAGGGGCTACAGAAGTTTCCGATCAAGCTTATATTTTTGTTTTCACTTCATCTATCTGTATGTTAACTAATGAATAGGTTGGATCTAAAAAACACATCATGGTAGGCCCTATAAATATTTCAACGGTGGGTGTGACTGATCCCACGGTTTTCTGTGATGGGTCCACTTGAACTTTAAATCTATATCATTCTTTTGCTCATGCCATAAAATGAGCTCTACAAATGGTTGGACGGTATGGATACAACACATGCATTATGGTGGGGTCCACAGAGCTTGGTGACATCACTTCAGTAGTGATTTGGCTATCCGCTCCCAGTAAACAGTGGTGATACTGATTTCCATCGTTGAAACCTTTCTCGGCCCTGCGGTGATGTTTATTGGTCCTCCAAACCGTTAATAAGATCATACAAACGTGGATGAAGGGAAAATACTAATATAAGCTTGATCCAATCATCCAAGTGGCCCTCAAGAAATTTTCAACGGTAGATGTTCAATTCAACTGTTTTCTACGGTGTGGCCCATTTGAACATTGTATATGCTTTATTTTTGGGCTAAAGCCCTGAAATTATCTGGTAAAATGTATGGATAGATCGGATAAAATATCATCTTGATCAAAAACTCTTGTGGCCCTCAAAATAAGTTTGTAACGGTGGGCGTCACTCTCTCCACTGTTTTCTGTGGTGGGGTCCACTCGAGCTCTGGATCTGACCCATTTTTTGGCTCATGCCATAAAATGATCTCTTCAAATGTATGGACGGTGTGGATACAAAAAATACATCATGGTGGGACCCACAGAACTTGGTGACGTCCATGGCTCATGCCATAAAATGATCTCTTCAAATCGGTTGCGTATTGAGTGACTCAGTACGCTATTATCGTACTATGTAAACTCTGTTGGGCCCATCGTGCATGTATGTGGTCTATCCACGCCGTCCATTAGTTTTTCCATCTTATTTTAACGGTTGAGCCAAAAATTTAATCATACCCAAAGATCGAGTGGACCATACCATAGGAAGTAGTTGGAATAATGATTTCCACCTTTGAAACCTTTTTAGGGCCCACAGTCATGTTTATTTCTAAGACCATACCATAGGAAATTTATTATGTGCATTTTTTTTTTTTGAGATGTTATGATTTAAAAGTGTGTATTAAGGGCCTTTTTAACAATCCCCAAAGTTTCATTAAAAAATTCAACCATTTTCCCAATGTTTCTACATGTTTCCCAAAAAGTGCGATAAACTATGCAATACAAACGATATATCCCGTGCGATAACCGATACGTATCTGTATCCCAAGGGTGCTTTACATCGTGTGATACCGATGTTTCGAACACTGCTTGCAGCAACACTTCCGTACAAAGGATTTAGGCTATCTTTGATACTTTCTGGATGTTGACGTAACTCGATCAAAGTTGGGAATTAATTTGTTGCAAAGGAAATATGTTATGGACTTCTAAGAAGAGACAAGTTTACTAGGGGCTAAGCCGGTTACAACTCCCATCGACGCAAACTCGAAGTTAAGTACAAATGAGTGAGACCTATTTGATGATCCAGGCAGATATCGCCAGTTGGTTGGTAAATTGATCTATTTAACTATTACATGACCGGATATTGCTTATCCAATCAGTGTAGTTACTCAATTTATGCAAGCCCCTCGTGTATCTCATATGGAAGTTGTGTTCCGCACACTTAAATATTCAAAAGGCGCCCCAGGCCGTGGAATTCTCTACAAGCAAAATGGACATCTTAGAATGGAAGGATTCTCTGATGCAGGCTGGGCTGGATCTCCTCCAGATAGGCGATCCACCACAGGTTACTGTACCTTTGTAAGAGGTAATTGTGTTACCCGGACAAGCAAGAAGCGACAAATCATTGCCTGTTCTAGTGCAGAAGCATAGTATAGAGTCATGGCCCATACCATGTGTGAACTTGTGTAGCTAAAGACGTTGATGTGTGAGTTAGGTTTTGTGGTTGATACACCCATGAATCGATGTTGTGATAATCAAGTTGCATCACATATCGGCAATAATCCAGTTTATCATGAGAAGACCAAGCATTCTGAAGTGGATTGCCACTTTTCATCAGAGAGAAGGTCACAAACAAGGAAATATCCACACCGTTCATCAAATCTAAAGATCATGTTATTGACATGTTCACAAAAGCTTTAAGTCAAGCTCATCTATATAGGTTTTTTGACAAGCTGGGCATTTATCATATATATGCTCTAGCTTGAGGGGTAGCATTAGAATGGTCACACATGTGACGTGTCCACATGTGTGATGGTGATCCTGTTGGGGTTCATTCTTTATGACATGAGTCTTTAGTAGTGTGTTTCTTTTTGTTTGTTTCTATGAGGGTATTCTTGTAATTTCAACTCCTAAGTGAAAACCCTACAAATAAAACAAAAAAAGGGGGTCTACTCTCTCATGTTTTCCCTCTCCCCTCCTCCCATTCTTTCTTTCTTCTAGATCAACAACAATAGTAAAGGATATCTTATTGTTTTGTTCAACTGGAATACTTCCTAAACCTGCAATAGTGATTTTAATACCAGTTGGCCTTTAAAGATATTTTAGGGACTAAAATAAGTTTACATGGTCATTTCTATAAACAATGTTGTTTTCTATAGTAAATCATCAAGGATCAAAAGGAGGAGCAAGTGGAAAGACAAAGCAAAGGTAGAAGAAGAGGAAGAAAGAGAACTGGGTTTGCAGACAAAACATTAAAAAAAAAAAAAACCAGGAAAGCATGCTTAGAATGAACATTGAATGGGATTATCTTGTGACTATTTTTAGAATATGGAACAAAGAATGTATTAGGGCATTAAAATGCCCATAAATTTTTTTTCTTCTTTTCGATAGATCATGTGACTTTATCAAAATGGAAGGGAATTAGATCGAGAGAATAGAATCCGGGATAAAAATTACCAACTACAGAAGCCTCGTCTAGCTAGGTTTGCCTAACCATTGGCTACACGAGGAACCATAGGAAACTGGATGTTTAACCTTGAGATGAAGTCCCTTATCTTGGCCATCATAAAATCCTACCTGCAAGTTTCCCTCTCAAGTCCCTAGAAGCTCACCTCAACAAATATTTTTTGGATGTCCCTCGACTAGGGAATACCTGAGCTTTTGCATGATGCAATTTCATAGTCTATTACTGAGTGGTAGCATTATAGAATCTTTTATTCTTGTCATTTAGATGATAGTAATTTACTATTTGTATTGTATGAAGCATTAGCACTGAAAAAGGATGGGATATCTTTTCTTGCCACAGGGATTTTTCTATCCTTTTCCCACATGGAAAGTGCCTAGTTTTTTGTGACACTGTATATGAGGGTGATGTTATGATGTTGATGATTACGTCAAAGTAGATCAGGCATATGTCCTTTTCCAAAAACTTTATATTTCATGCTTAACTCATGTCAATATAAAAACATTATAGTAGTATATAGTAATATATCCTCTTCATGTAACCGAGCCCAATTAGCTGGTATAACTTATAAGCCTTAGATGATGATGATAGCAATATGTTGTCTTAGTTTCTATAGGTTGTCAGACTTTTTTTTATATGTTTTATGTAATCTTAAGGTTTTACAAAAATTATCTGGCTGAGCTCATTTTACAAATTGAGCACATTCTGACAGCAAAATAAGAACAGACTGAGCGCTGCTTGGACTAGAATTGAGTACTGATTGTCGAGATGGGTTGGTCTGATTTTGTAATGAGAAAAAGCAAGCCCCTGTGGTTTGCAGTGTATTAAGTGATCTGTACCTTTAAGGACAAAATCTTAAACTTTTTCTTTTGGGAATTTTCTTCTACTGGAATTAAATATGTTGCTGTTCAAATCATTGGTATGGTTTCTGTATTTTACTTACAAAGATCTTCTGACTGATAAACAGGTTGCTCAGCCTCGTACTATTATCCAACTTTGGAAGACCAATATTGAAGAAGTAAAGTTCAACCAGACAGATCCTGTTATGGTTCTTTTTGACAAGGCCTCCAGTAAGTTCATATCACCTTTAAGATTTTTATGTACTTATGGCACAATGATTGAAGTTATGGTAATTTACTCGCATTCGGTTGGGATTCTGCTGAAGACTGTTGTTGTCTATAACTTTTAAATATGGTAGAAGTTTTTTAGGGCCTGTTTGTAAATGGGTAATAATTATTTACTTTTGTAATTGTGTGGTGGCATCACTTACATTTGACTGCAATGCTGATTTTGCTACATTGTTTGTTTCACCCAGAAATCACTGTAAAAATGGTAGTTTTATAATGTGAAACTGTAATGATTACAATTTACCTTACCTACTTCCTTTAGAAGTGTATTTGACTCTTGATTTATGAAGCTTAATTCCTGTTTAAACAAACACCTGGAAATGATAATGATGGCTCATTTACTTTGCATTTCATAGAAAATTGGAAAACCAGATGGGCTCATCTGTGCAGTGGCATCTGATGTCCATACACTATCTCTGCCATACCTGTGCCTATCTGTGCAGTGGCTAAGAGTTTCCATCCAGTGGCCCCACCATGGATATGCCACATCACATTAACATGCCAATCAGGTCATCTTAACTGTTCAACAGGTGGCCTAAAAATGAAATATGATCTACTCTTGAGTGTAAAGAGTCCATTGGTCAGATGATTAGGATCTTCCAATTGGTGTAATTTTGGGCTGTTGCCTGTCTTTGGTGAGGACCACTGGACTCCCATATGCATGGCCATGTGTTGATAGACGGTTATGAGAAAATGATCTCCTATTTTCTCTGAAATGACCACTAGTAGCATGATTCTGATCCACCTTCAGTTATCATGTTCAACTTTGAACTTAGGCTTGGAGAGCCGTAAAGAGGTGCAGATCATTGAACGGAATATTGAAATTGGGATACAAAGTGACAAACACTGTACCCTGGTTCAGTGTGGTTTGGATTGTGCCGATAACAACATGCTGGTACCGCTTAAACCTAGTATCCAGCAGGGAGAGTTTGCAAGCTGATGGGAGTCCTTTCCTGCCATGGAAAGTGATTGCAAGGCGGACAACACCAAAGTGCAGATGAGTATATCCTTGCTTTCTCCAATCAGGAAGGTTTTCTTTCGGCAACTGAAGAGTCACAAATTCTTCAAGCTGGTTGGCTTTGATGGGAGCCTGGTCAAATTTTGAAGACAAAGCATACTCACGAATGGAGTTTGGCTGTTTTCGGACAAGCTGTTTGAGTTTGGCTGAGACGGAAGCACGATTTTTCTGGAAGAACTGATAAGGGTTTAAGACTGGAGTTTGAGTAGTAGGAACCTTACTATCTACGTATTCTATCTCATACAAAAAATCATATTTATTACCACTGCATGATGCAAGGGGAAGAGACCTAGTAGAAGAAGAGACGAAAATGATGAACGAGCAGATGACATAATGGAAGTGAATGCAGAATGTATGGTCAGGATAAGGCAGCCCTAGGAGACCCAATGATGTTTGGTGTGTCGCATAGTTTGATACAACTCGCTTTCTTTTATCAAGAACGTATTGGCTACAAGGGGGGTGACCTCAACGCCTACCTCGGCTAAACGGTCGAAACTCACTAACGTTTTCTTGATATCCAGAAAGGAATTCTATATCCAGCTTTTTCAACAGTTACTGTCAAACCAAGTTTTCTGATACAGAAGATCACACGAAGCGCAACTGTAGAGCATACTAATCATGGCGACTGTAGCTATCTACCTGAAGATAGTCCTGTCCATCGCATACATCCTATAAGGAGAAGTTTAGAAAAACATAATGGTGTTGGCTCTAATACCAGTTAAACGCGCAGGTGAAAAACATGAGCAAAATATCCAAAACCCTAATAAACTCTGAAAACCCTAGACACTAATCGGAAAACCTAAATCAGAATGTTACCGTAGCTATGTTACTGTAGACGTGTTACTGTAGCATGGGACAGTATTGACAAACAAAATGAATAAATTAAGCTTTTTTAGTAAAACAAAGACATAAGTATGCTAAAAGTAAAACAAGAAAGCAAAAACTAAATTCTACTGCTGCTATAATGGATGGCGGAGACATTGTAAAGATGGAAGTTGATGTGAGCGTAAATATACTGAACGAGGAAATGGAGTAACAAAAACAATATCTGTAATTAAAAGAAAACGAGAAATATTATAAGGAGATAATCTGCTAATACGAAGACGGAACTTAAAACACACTTTATTTCTAAGTAACATAATAGAAAACTACAACTCAAACTCTATATTTGCAACACTTATCAGACTTTGCTTACAACTACTCTTCTTACAACTTACTTACAACTGAGGAATACATTGCTATTTATAGACGTTGTCGGACGTCAAACAAAATTTCAAAATACTACAATGTGCTGATTATTGATGCACTGCAGGAAGGCGTGGGACACACGTCCGTTATTCTGTTGCTTTTGCTCGGGACATTGAAGGACTTGTGAGACACGTTAGTCCTTGGTAACAGTGATGAGGGACACCTGTTGGTAGTCCAACTGCGAAGCTTTCTACGTAAGCAAGCACTCTAAACAAGTGCGTGGCAAACTTCGCTTTGTCATCAACTATAAGCCGTTGAACAAATATCTCCAAGATGACAAGTTTCGTTTGTCATACCGTACCTCCTTATTTCAACACTTGACAGATGCAAATCTGTTTTCCAAGTTTGATCTTAAAGGCAAGATTTTGGCAACTGGGTATCAACCCAGCTGATAGACACAAAACAACATTTACTGTTTGAGGCAGAGCATTACTTACCTATTCCTTTACCTTCCGTTCAAACAACAGGTGACAGTCACTCCCACAAAAGCAAGTCACCCTGGAATGAATCCTGATCACTTGAAACTTGCACAGGATGAACTTACAAGCCTCCTTGCAGAAGGTCTCATCGAGCCCACAGACTCTGAATTTCTGAGAGCATGATGCCGTTTTCCACACAGATTGCATGAAACTGTTGGAGAAGATCACTGCAAGTCTTCTCATCTGGAGAGTACAACAAGAGATCATCAATGTACACCAAGCAGTGGTATAGGATTGGTTTAAAGATCCGAACCATCGCTTTTTGGAAAAGAGACGGAGTGGTTTTCAAACCAAAGGGCATGACTGTCCATTGATAGTGTGCATTTGGGACAGTAAATGTTGTTTTGTGTCTATCAGCTGGGTTGATTTCCAGTTGCCAAAATCCTGCCTTAAGATCAAACTTGGAAAACAGATTTGCATATGTCAAGTGTTGAAATAAGGAGGCACGGTATGGCAAAGGAAACTTGTCATCTTGGAGATATTTGTTCAACTACTTATAGTTGATGACAAGGCGAAGTTTGCCACGCACTTGTTCAGAAGAAGAGGATATTTCCAATCAGTCTGATTACTCCTCTGAATCAGATGACAACCAGCAAGCAATTCATGCCATCGACACTGTCGACCACATTTTTGAAGTTGTTACTCTACCCTTGATCACAACAGTTAGTCCAACTCCGCTCATTCGAGTTGAACTCATCTGCCAACTGTCTTCGCCTTCAATCCCGGTCATTGCTCTCGCAATACTGGCATAGCCATCTCAATACTGAATCCATCCATTCTACCAGAAAGTTCGTGGCATCCCCACTCTCAATTCTTCAGAGTCGCCAAGGGGTAAGTAATGTTGCCTCGGGGTAGGAAACAATGGATTCTCTTGGAAGATATGACGGTGAGTTTGTCATTTTCGAGATACATGAACCCAATGAAGAGCTATCACTTTCACTGTGGCCTGGGAGAGGCTTGCTGAAGGAGGACACGGAAGCTTTCAGATGTGGATGAATGTGGACGGGTGGGCTCTCTTGCTGGAGATGGTTTCTGAGAGCTGAGTGAAAAAATGACATCTGGCAATAGCGACCTTTGTGATGGTGACATGAAAATGACATTTCAATGCTTTGCTTTTGAATTCTCGTGAAGCTTCTTCAAGTGTCACTATCAGAAAAGCTATCACTTTCAGTGGAGGAGGGAGCCATGAGTATTTCCATGTTACGTTCAACATATGTGAGGAAGTGATCGAGGCAGAGGTCACTATTGGCAATGGTGATCATCTTCTCTGCACGTTTCAAGAACTTATGCTGGTTGCACAGTTTCTGAACTGCAAGGAGCGACGTTTGATGTATCTGGCCCAATGTAACTGTCTGTAAATGCAAGTTTCTTTGTTCGAGAAGCTTGGTGGTTTAATCTCCGAGGGGATCGGGGAGAGAGTTGAGATAGACCTGTTTGAGATTAATGTCATCTTTGCCACCAATGGCCGATATTTCTAGCTCCATCTGGTTGAATCCAATCACCACCGCCAACAGCGATCTCTGCCTTAATCACTTCCTCACATATGTTGAACGTAACATGGAAATACTCATGGCTCCCTCCTCCAGTGAAAGTGATAGCTCTTCTAATAGTGACACTTGAAGAAGCTTCACGAGAATTCAAAAGCAAAACATTTAAATGTCATTTTTCATGTCACCATCACAAAGGTCACTATCGCCAGATGTCATTTTCTCACTCAACTCTCACAAACCATCTCCAGCAAGAGAGTCACCCGTCCACATTCATCCACATCCAAAAGCTTATGTGTCCTCCTTTAGCAAGCCTCTCCCAGGCCACAGCAGTTTGACTACCAACATGTGTCCCTCATCACTGTTACCAAGGACTAACGTGTCTCACAAGTCCTTCAATGTCCTGAGCAAAAGCAACAGAACAATGGACGCGTGTCCCACGCCTTCCTGCAGTGCATCAATAATTAGCACATTGTAGTATTTTGAAATTTTGTTTGACGTCCGACAACGTCTATAAATAACAATGTATTCCTCAGTTGTAAGAAGAGTAGTTGTCAGCAAAGTCTGATAAGTGCTGTAAATATAGAGTTTGAGTTGTAGTTTTCTATTATGCTACTTAGAAATAAAGTGTGTTTTAAGTTCCGTCTTCGTATTAGCAGATCATCATTCCCGCGCATGCTCGAGTTCAAGCAGAAGATGATCCCTCAGCCTCAGCTGCTACGATGGTACAATTGGTTTTCTCAATGGAGTTTCACAGTGAACAAGATCAAAGGAAAGGATAACATCCTTGCAGACTTCCTATCTCACCTTCCTTCTCAACCCCTGCCAAAAGCCATATCCTCACTAGCCATCCATGAACTCTCCATTCTCAATATCTTTCCCCTTGAAATAATTGCAGAACTCCCTCCAGAAATCAAATCCATTATCCGTACCATGTACATTGCCAACAGGCCATCCCATAACCTCAAAACCTTCCTTGAAATTCACCTGTTCCGCAATGCTCCTGTTTTCCGTCATATACCACATCTTCATTACCCATTCCTGACTCCCATATCCTTCCGAGGTCTGTATTATTGTCCCAATGAAGCATTTTGCTTCCTCTACTATCTCGTTGAAAAGTGGACAATTGTGTTCATTTTTGAACTGGCAAAGCTCCATGCATACTTCAGTCGCATCCGGTGGGAATGTGTTACCAATTGCATCCAGTTGACTCAGACCAACAAGAATCCTATCAAGTTTCTTGAGAGATTCCATCCACTTGAAGTTTGACACTCAGCTCTCTCACCACCATGGTGAATTTGTTGAAATCAGTTTTCGGAATCCTAGAGATCTTGTTCCGATGGAAAATGGTGATAGTTATTACATCTAGGAGAGAGCTTTTAAAGTAAATTCATCATCACTATCATCATCATCCATTTTCCTTGTTTTCATCATTGCTCGTAGCCTTGTTCCAGCTTTTTGGTTCAGATTTACATATGCTGTTTCGCCTCGTAGTGGGAAACCAGCTGATTCCCCAACCTGGTAGAGTGCAATGATATCATCCAGTTGTCAAACTTATGTGGAGCAACTGTTATAATTCCTGTTTTGAATCTTTTCTAAGTAGATTCGTCGTCGTCATCACCATCTTAGCCTTTTCCCAGAAAATTTTGGGCGGCTTTTAAATAATACATTGACGATAGTTTTATGATTGACTGCATGCAAGACATCTGCCCTCCCTTTTTTATGTGAGCTATTGGAACTGGCTATGGTAGAGACTCACATTGGAGCCACTGACACGCAGCCCAACTATTATGTGCATGCAAAGGCAAGCTAGCAAGTGAAGTAGGGTTCTGGAGGGGCAGTCTCCAGGCATGACCTCTGAGAACCAAGGGAAACTTGAAGATGGAGGGTTATGTTCGAACAGTTTACTGCACATAATGGCAGGGAACCAACTGGTGCATACTGCACCTTAGCCCACCTATTGTAAGGCTAGCATGATGAGGGATTTGCAAACAGTTAAGCTCTAGAGCATGTAGTGCTGTAGAAACCCAGTAACTAGAAGCACTCATTTACAAGGTCTTCAATAATGTTAATGATGGCCATAATGGCTAGTCTGATGACTATTATGATATGGACCATAACAGCTGTTACGGCCCTGTAATGAATGGATTTTTTTATTTTTTTTTAATGGAAGAAAATGTATTGGCCTTGTATCAGTGTTACAGGCCATATGCCACCATTGGACCAAAAACAAAAAGGACATGCTCATGTGGTTGGCTGCACAAAATGGTAAGGAGACCAAAAGATACATGTTTACCAAACACCACTTACATTTGCCAACATGGTCATGCCCCATGTGTCACATGCCGACCAAACTACTATTATGCAATAACTGCAAATGAGATTTTGCAAAGAGTCGAGGTTTAGAGGATGTAGTGCCAGGAAAGCCTGTGGAGCATGATTTAATTTAAATCATGTTAGATTTTTATCAATTAAGTCTGAAAGAACCGTGTAACTTTCCAAGATCGGAAGGGAAAACTAAACTTTTTGTTTTCCAGGAATTGGGGAAGTAACTTCTAAAGCGCCCATCTTGCACAAATTAAAAGCAGCCTCAGTAGGCATTAGATCTTTTCTAAGTAGATTAGAAAGGAGGAAAAAAATCATCCAAATTCCTTCTTTGTGGAAAGATTCTTCCAAATTCCTAAAGATTTTGTTCAGCTCTTTCAGTATCTTTTCTATGAGTGATTCCTGGGTGGAATCAAGCGTAGACTTCTTTGGAGCTACTGCTTCTGCCTTCCAATGTTCACTTCATGCATGTTGAATCGGGATGGTGACAGTGCCCATAAGATGCCAATCTCTTTGTTAAATGGCAATGAGAACTTGACAGATGAGGCTCATGAAAATGATATCATTAATCATTAGGGTTTTGGTGGTCCTCTTTGCAGCTGCTGCATTTCACTCATGCTAACTTCCTGAAAATATTGGAGGTGCACAGGTAAATGTGCAATGGTATGCTTGTCATATATGCATGTTATTGTCAAAGGACCCCTGCCATCATCTTTCGGAAGGTGGTGTCACTGGCACTTACTCCACATGCTCTTAATATAACCACAAGTATCAGACAGCCATGATTAAGCTGTAAACATGGAACAAAGTGGCTAGAACTACCATTGCAACTTGCTATGGAAACAGAGATCTTTTTTTTTTTCCTTTTCAGATTCCAGCTACTTGTCCCTTTTTTTAATGTTTCTATGAAAATTTTCATTAGTTAAGGATTTATGATATGTTCTATATCTAGCCAGCTTTACTGAATTTGGAATTGTCCGCATCCTATGCAGAAACACGGTTTAAGTTCTTATCTGCAAATGAGGGTGACAAGCAGCAGCTGCTATGGTTTCATAATGCCTGCTGCGGCATGCATCAGGTAATACAAAACCTAGAAGGGAATTACTGATGATAATTGATAAGTTGTCTATCTTTACACGAATGACTTGCATTTTATCACAAATCATTTCACATTTGTTCGAGTATTCAACTTTAGACATTTGGCATGTATGTTTAGCCATATTACCTCAGCATGACTTGGGTACAATTGGTATGTGGATGCTTAGGCTTTCTGGCGTCCTTTTCAAGCTGTCATTTTCAGTTATGAAGTCTGACAGCCAAAAATGTGTTTGCTTGACTGTTGATTAAGAAATTGCCTTAGATGTCTTTTACCAATACCACCCTTGAGATATTGAAAATATACCTTTTTAAATGAAGGTCCTTTTGGGGGGTATTTCATCCACTTGTTCAGTGTAGATTTCACAATCCATACATCACATCAGGTGAAAACACACGCACACACTTGAGGGTATTTCATTTTTTAGAGGGTATTTCATACGCTGTTGTTCAGTGTATGATTTCACAATCCATACATCACATAAGGTGAACACACACTCTCTCCCAGGGAGACCATGCTTGGTCATATTTGACGAATGGCTCTTTACAGGTCATTCCTCCCGCTGCCGGAAATCCAGCACCTGCACCGACTACTAATCCTGAAGATCTGCAGTTAGCTATGGCCATCAGTGCCTCTATTCAGTCGGCTATGGGGGAGAGACCGCCAATCGTTCCCACCCGCCCGGGCTCTGAAGCAAGCGACATGAATGGTTGGGGGAATTCTGCTGACATTGCAAGCCACAATGGTTGGGGTGCACCACAGGGACCTTCACCTCCTTCAAAAGCGAGCACCAGCAGTGGATTGATAGAAGCACCAGCTAGTAGTACATATAATGGATGGGGTACACCAGAAGCTGGGCCAAGTGCCAATCCAATTCAGCACCACCAGAGTAGCGGGTCGGATGTTGGCACATCCACCCTAAATATTCCTCAGGGAGTTTCCGTAATTCCTTCTGCCCCACCAATTCCTGATAACAGCCCAGACAATGGCCCGATTCATTATCCTTCCATTGACTGCAGCCCCATAGATTTAACCATGCCAGCCGTTGAGGTCCAACCTGTGAAAAGTGAAATCATAGAAGACGGAGACGCTTCTTCATTGTGTGTGATATGTTTGGACGCCCCTAAAGAGGTGGTATGTGTTCCCTGTGGTCACGTGGTCGGCTGCATGTCTTGTTTGAATGACATCAAAGCCAAAAAATTGGGCTGCCCAATCTGCCGTGCAAAGATTGATCAGGTTATAAAGATCTTCTCTGTTTGATCACGAAGCTGAAGGCACAGATCTGAGTCTGTTCAGGAACTTGAATGAATTTCTGGGGTGCAAATGGTAGTGTTCATAGGCAATCTTGTATCAGAGGAGCTCTGTTTATGGTTCAGATTCTTGCAACGGAATACACGAACTACAAACAAACTGGTTCTGGTCATCTCCCGATCATCAAGTAGGATTGTAAATAAAAACTCCAGCTTTAGCTGGTTCACTTCTTGGGGAGTACTTGTTGATATTTACATAATTTGGAATGGCTCGTGATGCTGAAATAAGGAAGTGAGGACCGAGGAGCATTCATATCAGCCGTCTTCTCTAGGTGGTGAGGACCTTTCTTTTTGTGTGTGTGGTGTGTGTGTGTGTATATATATATATTCTCTGCCACCAAACTGATGCAGGTACGCTTCACATCCAAATGGTTTTTATTGTCACTATGTGGAAAATGGACAACAAAACGTTTGTAATTTTGAGATGGTGTAACTTTCATACATAGAACCATACATATTATTTGGCTTGCCACGGGAGTTTTAGGAATGGATCTTCAGATGGAAGTATAACACTTCCAAGCGCATTCTATTTGCGGAATTGCTAATTCTATACGTGCAATCTTCAAGTGCCTTAACACAAAACCCTGAGTCCATATTGAGAATCTAACATAAGAATCACTATTCAAGGGTGGTTCTAACATGAAGACCTCTGGCGAGGGTGGTCGGTCTGATTCCGCTCCACATTTGTGCTTGAATACTGTCACAGAGGATTGCTAATTACACACGCCTGTAGATCCATAAGAAAACACAAAACACGTTTGAGATCTCACATTTCCATAAGGTTTGAAATAGTTCTAGATCTTCTAACTGAAAAGGCAGACAATTTCACTCTACGTCAGACAGATCTCACATTTACATTTGTTTTCTTTAGATATGCTGTGGCCCACTGAGGAGGTGTAAAATGGCTTGATTTGTAGATCTAAACAGTGTAATTCATGTGATGAAAATCTCAGATCACACACGTGTCACATTGCGACACATGTGTGCATGTGTACGGCACCACACCCATGTAGATTTAGCAAACCTCGTGCTATTGATATTTATTTAAGTTGGCTGGCCTCAAACGTGAGAATGACCCACTGGTGTGTAAGATCAGATCCATGACGTCTAGAAATGGGCTGATACGACCATCAGGTTGACACGCTTGAACAAAAGAAATGGAAGAGGATTAAGGGGACCTATCCAGCGGCTTAAAATTCTACGTTACATGTGGCCCTCATGAGGACGCGGATTGCAATCCGTCCGGGCAGGGCTCTGTGGGGCCCACCGTGATGTAAGTGTTTTATCCATGCCGTTAATCGTTTTTCTCATATCATTTTAAGGTATGCATAAAAAATTGAAGCAGGTCCACAGCTCCAGTGGACCATACCGGAGGAAGCTGCAGTGATAACGACACCTGCCGTTGAAACCTTTCTAAGGGCCACCGTGATGTTTTTTTTTATCATCCAACCTATTAATAAGGTCATGTAGACGTGGATGAAGTGAAAAAACAAATATTAGCTTGATCCGAAACTTCTCCAGCTCCCAAAAAGCTTTTAATGGTGGACATTAAATCCCCACTTTGCGGTCCACTTAAGCCCTGTAACTTTCTCAGTGTTTGGATCATACCTTAAAATGATCTGAGAAAAGCAATTAACGGCTCCGATAAAACATTTACATCACGGTGGGCCCCACAGAACCCTGCCCGGACGGATTAGGGGTAGGACGCAATCCGCGTCCCCCTCATGATGATCACGTTGGCCTGATTTTCTGGACCTGAAATTGAACGGTGGTGATTGATCCTTGTGTTGCACACGTGTTCCTCTTTGATAATGTCACTGGGCACACGTCATTTGTGTATAATATATATATATATATATATATATATATATATATATATATATATATATATATATATAAACTGGGCTCCATCTTTGGTTAGGTAGTGGGACATAACGTAAAAGAACGCACGAATGCCAAATGCAGATGCGTTTCTGCAGATACCTAGCTGACCTGATAATCTGTGAGGTGGCGGATGTGACGTGTGATGTGGGTCAAAATCACTTGTCCACGTGTGAACAAGGCATCAGAGCGGCTTGGATCTTTCACACGTGCCGTATTTCTACGTGTAAGAGACGAGTGACTGCAAGTGTCAAACAAGTGATTGATGTGGCTTGCAGGTCAGGTGGTTCTTGCTGTACGTTACAAATGGAGCTTACTGTACAACGCCAACCATGATGCAGCTGTTGTTTCATTTTTACTCGGTCCATAGTGTCTGTGCTCATACCCCATATGTCTTCTGTTAGGAAGCCAATTTCATAGGGAGATATTATCTAGTGGGCTCTTCCCATCCACTTGAACTAGTTGGCATTCATGTCACCAATCTGGGCTGTCCATTAAGTTCAATTCATGGTAATGATCATCTTAACCGTCGGTCACTAGACCCATCTTCTTTGAGTGATCTTGTGCATTCATTTTTGTGTGGAGTTAAGGATTTGGACCGTCAGATTAGTATTATTTATTTTTATTTTTATTCCTGAGACAGGTTGATGTGGACTGGACCTGATGGACGGTCCGGATAGATGATGTGGGTTCGAAAGAGTCCAAATGCAACTAGCTGAATGGAAAGGTTTCCATACGCGGATCCATTTCTCATATTCATAACCTTACTTTTTGATGCACAAAACCGATTAGTACATCTTGCAGAAGGACTCAGAGACTGTCAGTGGTCCAAAATTATACACGTGGAAGAGGTACTGACCATTCATCCTGCAGAGTCTGTCATGGAGGGTGAGATCAAATGATACATATTGGATTATCCTCAGTGTCCAGACAGCAGCCTATAAATCCATAATGAAAAACAAAACAATCCATGTTCAGGGATCAAAAGACCCCCATACTCGGATGTCCGGGAAAGTCCTATCAAAATCTGATTTTTGAGCCATGGATATGGGGGGCATATAAGGCCCATCTGATTAATTGTCCACACCTCATCTCACACGAGTGAGATCAATGTACTTATGATGAGAGAGAAGCGAGCATCTTTCTTAAAAGACCTGGCATTATATGCCTTCTTTCTTTGTTTTTCTTCTAGTAAATGCTTCTATCAATAGAGAGAGAATCATGTGAGTAATCCAAAAAGGGAATCATGTGAATATAGTAATCATATTTTAGCCATTAAATAAAATGATTAAGAAGTTTCAATATTCGGAGAGAGAACCATCCAAACACAATCATGATGCTTTGGCATCGAGAAGTTTCAATCAATAGAGAGAGAGTGCCATCCAAAAGCCACAATCATCTAAATATAATAAATGGTATTTTATCTATAAACTAGAGCTGGCAATGGACCAGTCCTCAGCCCTTAAACTTAGCCCAATGGCAAGATTGGGCTTGAAACCAAGACCCCACGTTCTGGCCAATGATAAATGTTGTGGGTAAAAATGGGCCCACCAATGAGATAAGGTCAGGTCCGACATCCGTGCGCGCCATGAGGCCGGTCAGCGACCAAATATGGCAAAGAGCTCGACCTCAACCCCAATCCGAATAGGAAAGGAGATCGACTACAATCATCCTACAGTCTCCAGAGGTAACTCGGTTGAGCTCTAATCTACTCGGTGCCAAAATGAGCTCGACAACAACTTGACAAAGGAGCCCAGGACGGTCGAGCCTTTCCTCGGAATGACTCCTTAACTCGGCCTCCTCTATTAGTTTCGACCTGAATCCAATCATCCAAGTCTTACTAAACTTACCCATCCGAGATTCTAGTCGAGAATCTAGGTAGACGATTGTTCGAGATCTCCGGATCAACGCGATACGCAAGGGATCCGAATCCCACTACAATACGCTCCTACTAAATAAAAAAATATCCATCTACGCAACCGCATCTCCTCACTCCTAATGGTGAAAGGTACGCACAATCCTCTACTAAAAAACCGTACGTTCGGCTAGACCTATTTTGCCTACTTGACTTTAGCATCGGAGGGTCCCCTGAAACAGTCAGGGTCTCCATTCTTATCTCCTTTTGCAGATCTCTGGTGGTCTAAGAATGACGTTCAAATTTCTGCATCAACAATAAACAAGCCTATCCCTATTCACCATACATGGGTAGTTTAAAGACACTTGTCATACTCAAATCATATTCTAATAACTTAAATCAAGTAAACCAATTTCTTAGATTAGATTATTTTAAACTGTTGATCACTTGACTCTTTTCCTTATAAGGCCAGGCCTTTTCAAGAGAGCTAGAGATAAGGGGACTAGTGCTAGGTTGCTTGCCCATTGCCACCCCTACCATGAAACCTATCATGATGTCATGTCCCACAAATTTCAATGGTAGGAGAGGGAGAATCACCAAAACTTGAAGTGATGTAAACATAATAATCATACTTTATTAAAGAGCTTTGCTAACTGTGGCATGTGCAGCAAAGCTTGTGTACACGCCACACGTGCCAGAATGCACACATGCAAGATCTAGTCCATCCATCATGTTGGTCCTACCTTGTATATGTTTCCCAAAAATAAAATCTAATTCAATTAGCATATAGGCCCTAATATTGGAAATTAGTAGATGGGTTAGATTACTTCTGCCAAGTTTTTCAGAACCATACATTTATTTGGTAAATTGTGGCCCATCTGACAAATGGGTCAAACTGATTATTGGGCTAGAGCATCAATACTGTGGTGATGTTTTGATGGATGGATTGGATCTTGAGCATATTATGCCATGCTCTTTATTAAGATCCTCTACTCATCAGGTGTCCCATATAAGTGGGTTCAGTTGGAGAGAGAGAGAGAGAGAGATTAATAGAAAGGGTGGGTATGTATTAAGGGGTGCCATGGCAAAAAGGTAAGCCTTCCACAGTCGGAGACACCTAATTCATGAGATCCAATTCAATCAAATGGCCCACTTTCTCAACATCATCGACCCTAAAAGGATAATTGGCATTTTGCACATGACCTGCCCTCTAAAAAGCAACATCTCACCGTACCAAAGCTGGAAAAAGACACCCACCCCCTATGTGGGGTCCACCATACCAACCTCAACTTTATGACATCTCCATCCACCAAATAAAAATTTCCATCTATTTATTTATTATTTTAAAAATAATGTTTGACCAGCCGACATAATATGGTCAAACCAGTTCCCACGTCTCCCTTTTTCTCTCCTATTAACTATTCTGTTTTACAAAATGGTCCAGTGTGTCTCAGAGCACTGTAAGTTGTGGTGATCCTAGTTCTACCTGGACACTTAGTAGGTCCAATTGATTAATCGGGACCGTCCATTAGGTCTGGAAAACACTTCATGGCTTACCATGCAAAAATCACACTGGTAGGATAATCTTAATGACTTGATCAATCGCCTCTAATATCAACTGTCATGATCGATCCAATAAACAAATTGATCCATCATGATTAATTTTCATTTGAAGAATCAATTTTTTTAGGCGATCCTTACCATCCAATCCATGAGTTGGGAAACAATAAGAAAAAATAAATACAAAAAGGTTTTTTAAAAAATTCAAATTAAGGATGCATTGGATCATTGCATGGTAGCCTTACATTGCTCTGAGGGCCCTGGATCATTTCTCTTTGGTTTGTCATTTTATAACTTTCGTTGGTCGATCTACACCGACCATTTGGTGGACCCTATATTAGACTGCTAATGTCTCAGAAATCATTTTTTTTTATCAGACAATCCTAGCCATAGACCGTTCAGATTGATTCATCTTGCTTATTCTAAGATATCTCATTTGCATGGTACAAACGAATCATGCACAAGATTATTCCCATGCAACCAACTTATATTATCCAAAATTTCGAAACATAGCACAATCATGCTCCTTTAAAGGTTCTCAGTTTCAGATCTTCTAGCCATTGAAAGCTTTAAGCCTGGAGAACAAAAACTATTCTATGGCTTGGATAGAATCAGTGATATGCCTGATGCTGGGCTGGCCGTTGGATCATTGGACCCAAGTTTATTTGACTGGAGATTCAAATCAATTGATTTAGTTGTGGGCCTCGCCTTAGTCTTGTTCAAAGGGAAACCCTAACCATTAATATCTAAAACCCTAACTACCCAAATCCTATAATTCAATATATTTTCAGAAAATGTGCTCTCTTTCCATGTCTCAGTAAACCCCAACCAACTTCTAAAATCAATGTTAATTAACAACCATGGGAATATTTAGGTGCCACTTAAAAATGAATTCATCTTGTTTTAGTTAAAATCAGTTACGAATTGAGGGTCATAGTTCAACAAATTATGGGTTATATTTTTTAATCCTTACTAAAAATTTAATCTCTAATACGTAACTAATATTAAATAAAATAAGATGAACTTGGTTTTTTAAGTGGCACCCAAAAATGCCATTGGGGGTCCATTTACATAGGGGAACGGAAGGGGATTCTAACCAATGTCGGTCTAACGCTAATGCAAATGCATCATGTACGCGTGTACAAGCATAAAACCTATGGTAAAGAGGCAAATTATTATTTTATACACATAATGTTAACTTTTCACTATGAATAAACTCAACAAGAAGGTAATTTAAATTTTATGTGAAAAATCTTTATGAAAAAAAAAACAATGACACAAAACGACAAGTAATGCATTACGAAAGCAATATTAGAAGATATAACAGATCTTAACATTTCGAACAACCATTGAATCTCCTTTGAAACCTTATCTATACCCTTGAGCCTTTTAGAATAATTTGGAAATCTCTAATCATCTCTATAATCTTGATTACACCCGGTATATATACCGCCCAACTTGAATAGAAAACAAATCGTGCACTTGCACAATTTTGTGCATGCATTTAATGGGTTCTTCGATGGTATCGACAGACATTGAAGACCAATTGATGACATCGAAGATCATTCGATGCCATCGAGTAGCAACCTTTGAAATTGTCCAGCACTCAACTAGTATTTTCCATATTTTCTCATTGAGATTGAGCATTTGGCGACGGCATCGACGTATGATCAATGGGATCAAATGGTCTATCAATGAAATTGACAGACTCTGTTACAAACAAATTTCTGTCGATGAGATCGACAAACTCTGTTACAAACAAATTTAAGACATTAGACAATAGATTCAATGTCTGTGCATGTACACGTGGTGCTTTTTCATTGGTCTCGGACTAAGTGTGTCTAGTGCCCTGTTGAATGCACTACACTTTTATAGACTTACATCTTTATTTTTTTATATACATGTAGGTAAGACAGGCTGGAACCCAATACCTCAATGTGGAACACACCCTGTCTGCCATTGATAGCTCAACGTTGAACGAAGGAAAAATAAAAAAATAAAAATCTAAAAATTTTGTTGGCCCCATGACCCTCATATCACATTTGTCACACTAAAGTAGTGTTTTCTTCTACATAATTGTGATTTTGAAAGTTTTAATTAAAAAAAAAAAAAAAACTAAACATACCCGTAATTAACCCTCTAACATATGGAGGGCAAAGGCCCATTGAAATCAGGATTAGGCTCAATCATGATTTTTCAGGATCCCTTATCCAAACGGACCCTAAACCAAGATCTTAATCCCTAATCTCCAAATTCATGTTCCCATGCAAGAAAGCATAGGTCCCATGTATCTCTAGCACCCACCATCACCTCCTAACCCTAACAACCTCAACAACCCAAATCCCAATGTATTTTGTTTGTCAACCTGAATTGATTATGGGTTGAGACATGGAAGATTCTAGGTTGCTGTGTGGATGGGGTTTTGGACATGTCATGGTGTTTGAATTTCTAAGCTTTATGAAAAAAATAAGGGAAAAGGAGATATGGGCATAGATCACATGCAATTTGAAAATCTGAATTTGGGTTTAATAAATAATAATCAAAGGAATGGAGACTTTCAAGGAAAGGGTGTGAGAGAGCATGTGATTTTGATAAGTGGGTCCAAGTTACCTCATATGTTTGGGTCCTTAGTGGTCCACAGATTATTTCCCATGATGGAATTTTCCTTGAATAAGGTACAGCCACGTGTCCGTAGTACACGTAGCAGGATGTTGAATAAATCAGATCCGTCCATCTATTTATTTTTTGAAAATGCATAGAGCAGACGATCGTAGCCATCCAAATGGTGGGTCTAAAGTAGGGAACAAAAATTATTAACAGTTAAATATTCAATTAAGGGAAATTGAAGGAAATTGGTGGATCAGCTTCTCTAACAAGAGGTATGATTTTTGAAATTTAAGCCATCATGCATCATCCTGCCACGTGTGCCGTGGAGAGATGCCTCCATATTCCGATCACATGGTAGCTGCTCTACAGAATCATTTTTGGTCCCGGAAGGTACCTAAAAATAATTATTTTAAAGAGGTTAAAAACAAGGACTGAAATTGGTGCATGGTGTCGCATTGTTCATGACTGATATACAGTACGAGTTAGGATCAAAATATTACAAAATCGCCATAAAATGCATTAAAACATGTTAACAAGCATTTTTAATACATGCTTCTCTCAAATATAGCTGATATTAGGCAAACCCAATGGTTTTAGGGGAGTGATTGACACGCATTATTAGCACATTTAGAGCTGTACATGAGTTGAACCGAGTCGAGCTTGGCACAACTCGACTCGGCTCGGCCACTAGCTGACCCTAGCCGAACTTGGCTCGGCTTGGTCCTCAAGCCGGACCGGCCAGCTCGGCTTGGTACGGTTAGCAACTTAGGACAGTTCGAATCAAGTTCGAGCATTTGCGACATTTTCTCAAACACGTGAAGTGCACCTTCAATTTCTCACAATATGCAAAACAACTGCAGTAGTTTACAAGTATTTTATCAAACACTCGGTAGCCAGCATCAAAATCAAGATATGAGGGTAGTTTTATCATGTAAAGTTTTTTTTTTTTTTTTTTGTAGTGATTTGTTTCGTATCCATACCTTCCTCGCTGCCAACCGATCCTGCGAAGAATGTATACACCTGAAACAACACTTCGTTGAGTTATTTCATCAAACACTTGGTGAACAACGTCAATATCAAAATAACCGAATCACCGAACTAATTCGATCCAAGTTCGATTTGAGTTGAGGTTCGATCCGAGTCGATTTGAGCTTGGACAATCTCGAACTCGGCTAAAAAAAATTTCGAGCTCTAAAATCTGCTTAACTTGGCTCGAAATTTTTTCAAGCTCTAAAATCAGCTTAACTCTGCTCGAACTTAGTTTCGAATTGAGTCGAATCGAGCTTTTTCGAGTCGAGTCGAGCAAGTTGGCCGAGCAAACTCGGTTCATGTATAGCTATAAGCACATTAGCCACTATATATTGGTTTTCTCAATTCAAAATTTTCACGAGAGATTTCAAATTTGAGGTTTTTTGGAAAACTTTTATTAATAATAAAATATATTTAATTATAAATTAATAGATATTAGGTTTGCCTATTATCAGCTATGCTTGAGAGAGGCATGTATTAAAAATGTTAATTGTTATTGATATCTTAAATTTGTCAATAATGGAGTCTGTCGATATCACTGACAGACCACTCGATACCATTGAGAATACGTCAATGTCATTGATAGATGCTCGATTCAATTGGAAAAATCTAGAAAATCTCATGTTGGTTGCTGGAACGTTTTAGTGTTGATACTCGATGTCATCGAAGTAAGTTCAACAACATCGAGGGTCGTCGATGGCATCGAAGGTCCCATTGAATATGCGTGCAGAATTGCATAATTATGGAATTTGTTTCTTATTTCGATTGTGTGTGTGTGTGTGTGTGTGTGTGTGTGTGTGTGTGTGTGTGTATGTGTGTGTATCAGGTATAATCGGGATTAGGGCAATAGAGAGGGGTTTTTAATTCATTCTCAAGGGTTTCAAGGGCATAGTTAGGACCTGTGAAGTGGATTCAAAGCCTGTTCAAATTGGTTACACTCCATCTCTTATAATTTCTTATTTCATAATGCATACTCGTCGCTTTGTATTGTGATTTTTTCCCGCAAAAATTTTTCCACATAAAATTTGAATTGTTCTTATTTAGATTTGGTTGTGCGATTGTGAGTGCTTTATTTAATTCGTTTATATGTGCTTCCGCAATTCCCCGCAATTCCCCAACATTAATAAACAAGTTTTAAGGCATGCATCTCTCAAATATGGCTGATAATAGGCAAACCCAATGCATGCCTCTCGATTCAAGATTTCACAAAAGATTTTCAAAATTGAGGGTTTTTCAAAAACTTTCATTAGTAATAAAATATGTTTAATTATAAATCAATAAAATTTTAAAAATTTTAATTATATATTTCTATAATTAATTAGTTAAATTTTAAAATAAATTTCACATTAATATTGAAATAATGTTGCAAGAAAATCATGATAATAAAAAGAACAAAGGCTCACATCCAATTAATTGGACAAGTTGCCATCCACCCAACAAATAACTTCCAACATGTTATTTGCATGCTATATCCACCCAATCCAATAGGTGTACCCATCATGAGGAGTAGATGATGCTGAATTTTGCACAAGATGATCCTAATAAGGAGGCCAACAGATTGGACCATGTGGATATCCTACACATGATATGTTGGATAACTTATGGATGGTTGGATGTGAGCATTTCTAAATAAATATTACCAATATTTTAAAAATCTTGATGAAATTGTTAGTTATTTTTTATTTAAACGACCACCATATTTTAATTTTAAAATATAGACGATATTTGTTACAATGCATCCTGCATGCCTTCCAAAAAAATCAAATAATTTTGCATTTATGTGTGTGTTTGGGAGGAGATTTCAAGATCCGTAAGCATGCACACAACCATTGTACATGTAGGATACATTTCTCTCAGTTGTCATGATTGTCGGATGGACGGTAGATGGAGATGGACCCAAATCAGATTGATCGAATGATCCTAACATCTGATCAGTGGACATCTATTCGCTGAATTTCGACCGTTGAATACTTTTTAAATTTAATAATCCACTCGTTGGCCACAAAATAGGACAGTTACAATCGTCCATCAGCTGTGGACTGAGGAACACATCTGCCAAACAACATCAGTTGCCATCATCCGTTTGGATCATATATATATATATATATATATATTATATATATATATATATATATATATATATATATATATACACGTTACAAAAATAAATAAATAATAAAAAGACCAAAATACCCTTGTTTTCTTTTTCACGACGAAAATGACGCTTTTCAGTTCCTACACATCCCACGACAGCTTGTTTGGGCCGACACCCATTTTTTATTTATTTTCGAATCTGCCAAAAATGACTTACGGTACAGACGGTTGTACTATAAATTTTCGTACAGTCAAGTCTTTCCTACTAACGCGGCACTTGCGCAGGAATTCTGTTATCTTTTCATGGGGTGGGCCACGCCATTGAAACCAATGGCCAACCAATGGTCTGACTCAAAATATAAGTATGGCCCAGTTGATGAGTGGATCACATGGACTTTTTGTGAGGAGATTTTCATGATGGAGTCAACCGATTTTCATGGGACGGATTTACTTCACAGATGACGCGTTGACCGAAAATACGCAGTTGGACGGTAAGTTTCAGTACTTTCCGGCTGTACCTGATCAGTTCTCGCAGTTATAGCAACCCTCCGGTATGTTGCGAAAAATGATATTTGATTTACCATCTCCCTCTAATTTGTCAATCTCGTGACACGTATGCGGCATCCAAACCGTCCACATGAAGAGCCATCCTACCACAATCTGGAAGGTTTTTAACGGTGGGCGTCCCCATCCCAACTGTTCCATGTAGTGGGCGCCACCTAAGTTATGGATCGCTGTTGATTGCCACACATATGAAATAACTGAGGGAGCGAATATGATGGGCGGATTAGATGTAATGAAAACATCAGTGGACCCCACATATTGCTTTGTGGATTAAGCTTAACCTACAAAGCTTTGCAGGGGATCCGACCTTTTTGACGCATGATCTGTGGGCCAGTCCGATATGAAGGAGATCCAAATCTCAAATACACCATACAGAATGCTCACCGTTAAAAAAATTTGGGGGCCACAATGGTTTTGGATCAAGCTGATATTTTTGTTTTCCTCTTCATCTAGGTATACCTACCTTATCAATATGTTGGATGGAAAAGTCAACACTGAGGTCTTGGTATCGAGCCTTGGTGGGGATGGATAACAGTGATGTGTGAACTGACAGTGGGGTGTACTAACTATGGGTGTACACCGAGTCGAGCTGGCTCGAATGCTAGCTTACCTCAGCTTGAACTCGGCTCGGCTCAGTCCTTTACCTTGACTGGCCAGCTCGGCACGGTTCGGTCAACAGCTTGGGTCAGCTTCCGCAAAGTTCGAGCGAAGATTGAACTGAGTTCACCATTGAGGCATTTCTACAAACACCTGAACTGCATTTTCGAAAACTCACTGTTTTATAAACAGAGGTAATGGTTTTACAAACACCTTCTAAGTAACATAAAATTTTTTTTTTAAAAAAAAAAGGTATTTGTTTAATATACATACCTTCCTTGCCACCAGTCACATTTCATTGAGTCATTTTATCAAATAGTTGGCTAGCAACATCGATGGCAAAGTAACTGAGTCACTAAACTGGTTCGATCCAAGTTGGATTCGTTCCAAGTCAAGCCGAGCTGGGGCATGCTCGAACTCATTTTTGAGCAAAAAAAAATCAGCTTGACTCGGGCCGAAGTCAACTTAAAGTATGTATTGTATATCCACGCTATTTATCATTTTTTTCAGCTCATTTTAGGGCAATGTGCCAAAAATGAAACAGATCCAAATCTCAAGTGGACTACACTTCAGGAAACAATGGTCATTAGATGCCCACCATTAAAAACTTCCTGAGGCCCATGGTAATTTTTATTTTCCATCCAACCTGTTGATAAGAACAAACAAACCTTGATGAAGGGAAAACACAAATTTCAACTTGATTTAAAATTTTTGTGGCTCTCGAGGAGTTTTTAGTAAGGGGAATTTGATTCCTACTGTGTGGTGCACTTCAGATTTGGATCTACTCCATTTTTGGCACCATAGCGTAAAATGATCTGGAAAAACGAATGGACCGTGTGGATATACAATACATAATCAATGTGGGCCCACAGTCAGGTATAGACCCGCAAAGGTTTTACCCGGGTAGCACCTAATCCGCTCCCATTTCCCACGTGGTGGATTGGTCCGCTTACATCTGGCCCAACCTGATGACTGGCTTCGCACGTGTTCTGGATTCGCCTCAGACCGTTCATCAAGAAGAAGCTTCCACCTTAGACGGTCCAGATGGAAACAAAATTAAGTCCATGTATAACAAGCAGATTACAAGTCGAATTTGCGTGAACGGTGATCATCCCTCTCTCCATGTTGACAATATACTGTATACATATGCATGGGAGCTTCAAGATGAACGGTCTGGATCATTACGTGGTGAGGCAGAAGGGTTAGGAGATTGGCATCGCCCGGGTTTTCCAGCTAGGTAAAGGGTCAATGGTTAGATGGACGGTTGTTAGGTTCTGAGCCTCGTAAAATGTAGTAGCGAAGTATGTTGAGGTGCAAGATCGGTGATCTGTACCGTTGATCTGATGGGCCACATCATGGATTGAATGTACCCCACAAATCTCAAATATTTGGAGATCCTAAGCCTTCAATCAATGGCTCATGAACAGACGATTAATAAAAGAAATAGTATAGGTCCAAATTTGGAAGAATCTAGAGCAGAGATTGAAGGGATAGGATCTTATAGCTTGGAAAATTTTTGGTGCATACATCTTCATATATGGTGGGCCTATCAAATCAATGGTTCAGATCACCAAACCATGGGTCCGTCGTTGATGGAATTGTAGGACTGCTCAATATCTGTCATCCAAGTTGTGGGCCTACCAGCATAACCGGAGAACCACACTGATCCGGACGCGGTTTGGCTAGTGACGTTGCCACCATGCTGGTGGCTAGTGGTCGGTGCTATGTGGACACCACCATGATGTATGTGTTTTATCCACGCCGTCCATCCATTTTGAAAGATAATTTTAGTGCTTGAGCGCAAAAATGAGGTATATATAAATCTAAGGTGAACCACACCATGGGAAAACAGTTGTGATTGAATGTACAACATTAAAAACCTCCTAGAGCCACTGTAATGATTATTTGACATCTAACCTGTTGACTATACTTTGATGAAGGAAAAAAATATACATCAGCTTGATCTCCAAGAAGTTTTTAATGGTGTGCGTTCAATCAACACTGTGCGGTCCACCTGAGATTTGGATCAACCTCATTTTTGGGTTCATATCATAAAATGATCTGGAAGAATGGGTGGACGGCATGGATGAAATACACATATCATGGTAGGGCCCACAGAGCACCGACCACTCTAGTTGCTGGGTGAGTAGCCGAGCCGATTCCGATCCCGTGATCTTATTCCATTGAATTCGGACTGCTGCCTGTTTTCTCTTGGGAAGCAGATTGGATGGTGTACCGTACACCACTGACCTGGCTGGTATGGCACGTGTTGTGCGTAGATGAGCGCGAACGCTAGCTCCAAGACGAGATCAATGTTACATGGACTCCACAATGATTTATTTATATATCCACACCGTTCATTCATTTGGAGAGATCATTTTAGAGCATGGTCCAAAAAATGAGTCGTATCCAAGTCTCAATTGGATCACACAAAATATAGTAGTGAAACAATGATTCTCAGCGTTAAAACGTTAAAACATTCGTAGGACCTAACATAACAGTTATTTTCCATCCAATCTGTTCATGAGGTCAGGCAGACATAAATGAAGAGGAAAAAAAAATATCATATTGATCTAAAACTTATGTCCCCCAAAATAGTTTCAATGGTAGACGTTCAATCTCCTATGATGTTTTATAGCAGTGTTGTCCACCTTATCTTTGGATCTGTCTTATTTTTACATTCAAGCCTTACGTCGAACTCGTTAAATGAACGGACGGTTTGGATATAACATATACCTCATGATGGACCCAAGAACTTAGTGACGTCAACACCCCAGTCAAGTCGGTGGTGTGTGGTACACCAGCCAATCCGCTTCCTTTCTTTTCAATGGCCACCAATCGCAAGGTTAGATCGTCAACTGAGGGAGGACACGGATTTCCTGCGAAAGCCTTTCGCAGGAAGTTCCTGCGCAAAGATTCTGGTGGGGTCTACTGTCATGTTTTTGAGAAATCAAATCTGTCCATCCGTTTTTTGACCTCATTTTAAGATATCCACCAAAAATAAGGAGGATCCAAAACTCAGGTGGGCCATAGGAGATAAATCAGTGGGGAAAGGAATGCCCAACGTTGAAACCTTCCTAGGTTCCACCTTGCTGTTTATATGTCATCTAAACCGTTTATAAGGTCATTTTCACTAAGATAAATTGAAAACACCATAAACTTATACCGTTACAAAACTTTTATAGCCATATAAATGTTTCAACAGTGGCACTAAATCTTCACGGTTTCCTATCGTGTGGTTCAATTTAGTTTTGAATCCTCCTCATTTTTTGTCTCACGCCATAAAATGAGCTTCAAAAACGGATAGAAGGGTTGGATTTCTCACAAACATCTCAAGTGGACCTCACACTGTGCAGTCCACTTGAGATTTGTATCAACCTCATTTTTGGTCTCATATCATAAAATGATCTGGAAGAATGGGTGGACGGCATGGATGAAACACATACATTATGGTGGCCCCACAGATCACTGACTACTAGCCATTGGCTAGTGGCAGGGTTAGTAGCCAATCCATTTCCTCCACCGAGTGTTTGCGGAGGATAAAGTGAGATAGAATCATGGAGTCCTGCTCAAGTATACTTTGCTAATGCGGTAGATTCTGAAGTGTGGGACCCAGGTTCCATTGATCCAAACCGATCATCTGGTGGGTCATCTGATTATCCCATAGCCCTAAAAATTCCAATAGTATATTGTAAGTTATGTACCACGTGCCGTCTCTGCCAAGCTATACATGTCATCCTGTCTTCAAATGACTATACTGTTTACTTCTTCGAAAAGCATTGAACGGAGGGAGTGGATTAGGTGTTACCCGCATAACACTGCTGTGGGTGTTTCCCTGACCGTGGGGCCCACCTTAATGTATTTGCTGTATATCCATGCCGTCAATCAATTGCATCAGCTCATTTTAGGTCATTGTTTAAAAAATGAAGCAGATACAAACATCAAGTGTACCACACCAAGGGAAACAATATTCAATAAATGCTCATCATTATAAACATCCTGGGCCCACTATAAATTATTATATTTTCCATTGTCACATAGACCTGCTTTTACTCTGTGGCATATATTTCCAAAGTCATAGGAGTGTGTGAAAATAAATATATAAATAAATAAATATCAGTGAGATAAGTGATCACACATAAGGGTGCTTGAATATAGATGGCCAAATGGCACACTCAATGTATTTCAAACTCTCCAAAATTTGGGACATTAAATAAATTGGTTTAAAATGATAAATATGATCCACCCTTTGTTTGTTTTAAATTTGTGAAATTTCATGATATTTAATGATTAATTGGTCTTAGTGTTAAAATGTTATAAAACGAAATTTCTTGATATATGGTGCAACCAAATGCACCTTTTTTAAACACATGCAGACTGTCTATCTTATCCATGTCAAAAACTAATTTGACAACTAGTACATTATTTTAGTGTAATTTTTTGTTAATTGGCCTATTTGAGACGGGCTCATAATCTCCACAATTTAATTTTAGTTGCCAAGTGTAAGATTTCTTTGAGCAAGTATATATATTATGCCATGCTTGAGGGGTCCATCTGATAAAACTTATTTTTAGTACTTATCATTAAATTTTGATATTTATAGTGATTTTCACTCATTTATATTGTTTGAAAAAAATCAACTTATCAAGTGCTTAAATTAATTTCACTAAAAATATGGCTTTTTTATTATTATTTTGCTGCTCTCCTCTCCTTACTTGATGTTGAAGGTTGGATGCTAAAGGGGTGGTATTTTAATTTTTCATTTCATATTTTACTAAAATATTTCTAGAATTATTTTAAAATTATAATTCAACACTTTAAGTTTTTAACATTTAAATTAATTTTTGAACCTTATTTTTCATTTTATCAAATGCACATGAATATCAAGGATTTATTATTCCATTGAGGTAACACAAATATTCGAAAACTACACAGGTAATGAGCGGTGACCTATTTAGGCTCATTGGCTCAACATAATTAACATTTTTAGCCATTCTTTCTTATAATAATGCCCAGTTATATAATTGTATCATTGTTTTGCCGTAACCCATAGGTAGAACAAAAGAAAGTATTTACAATGTGAAAAACTTAAGTAATTTAGCAATACTTGGAAACCACTCGCGTAATCGAGTCCTTAACTTTAGGGCCCTTTTTGGTGCTACAATGGTAGACTCTTAAGAGTATCAATATGAGGTTACAGGTTCAAGTACCCATTGTGTTGAAATCCCAATTTGGTGTGAGTGCATAAGTGCATGTGTAGAAAAAAAAAAAAAAAACCAAAAGAAAGTTGCTTATATGATATACAAGTAATTCAAATTAAGTTGTTTAATTTTTGAATTCCAATTTTGATGTTTCATGAACCAAGAGTCAGGATTATTTGATCGTTTTACTATCGAATTAGTGGACTTTTATTAGATGATTAAGAATGAAAGGTACCAAATGAACCTATTTCAAAAAACATCAAAGATAGAATTGCTTAACCAATATCAAGTTGAGAGTAAATGTGTTGTTATTATTGTTGATGCAAAAATCCAGTCCATCCTTTTCTGACCTTTGAGTACTTGCACAGGAAGAAAATAAAGAAGACCCTGGCTAAAGCAGGGGATCCTCTGTAACATCCTAGATTTTTGTCAACTTGGAATTAGACCTCCTTAGCCAATGGGTCGATCTTAACACCTTATCGACTTCTCGAAAACTCAATCTCAAAGTCTCAAATCTCCTTTCAAATAATTTCCTTCAAAAATCTTACTTTTCACCACCTTATTCTTCAAATTTTTCTAAGTACTTTAATATTAGACACTAATCCTAACATTTAAATGATGGAGAACAATACTTAAACTTAAATTTACTATAATAGTAAATATATAAATAAAAATGGGTTTTGGGCCAGTATTCGTATGGAATCTGACAAAATAAATAGGTGATTTGGATAGAGCAACCTAGTTTGTCGTAATTGGGGGATACGTAATTAAGTATTAAACTAAATAATCGATGGATTTGGCTTGAACCACTTTTTATACAAACTACAAGACTCAAAACCATTAAAATCACTAACTCAACATTACTTACAAACCTAAGAGCAATCTTAAAACCCATTTGCTCACAAGAGCACCTTGGAACTCCGTATTGGACCTAGACCGCGTGTCGAAAGTCCGATGACCGCGAAACTATAAGGTTATGATCACCTTACTAGGCTTGACCACCATCGCGGGAATCAAGTTCAAATAGTATCTAGAAACGCACAACTTGAGCCCAGAGCGAAGTGTGTGGGAAACGCGAATATCTTTAAAAAATGAACTCAGATTTGAGTGATTTGGGCCGTTTGCTTGCGGGCCAAATTTAAGGTTTCAGACCGTCAGATTCTGACCCAACTACATCCTTGGATCAGGAAAAGTTTCCTACACAGATCAGTGTACTTGTGGCCCTGATCGAGCGACGATAGCCATTGAACTGAAACTGGTCCTCCATGGTCGATCCACAAATCCGATCGGATCAAAATCTTAACCTGGCCTAGATCTATTATCAGGAAACTTAGATACGCCGTAGGTGAGTAATAGACCTTCAGATGGGCCCCATTTATCAGAAACAGACTCCCTTTGGCTATAATCTAAGTATACCATGGCCATAGGGCCATTTGAACCAGTTCTGGGCCTATATAAGACCCTTAACCCACCCCTTCTCTCTCACATATGAATTCGCTCCAAACTCTAGGAGAGAGAAGAGAAAAAAGAGGAGAAAAGTGTGAGGAGAGAAGAGAGAGTGGGAGATCGTTGCTGCGATTCTCTCCCACAACTCCACGCCTCGATTCACCCTTCCACATCGCTTCACTATTGTCTCCAACTTCGATTCGGGTAAGGAATCTTAACCCTAATCTCGTTTTAAGAATCCAAGTAGAAGAATCAGCGAAATAGCTAACCTCTTTCGTGATTTAGGTAGCCATTGTGCCGTAGACAAAGTCGTAGGGTTCGAACCGAATTCGAAATCGGCGTACCGACGAAAGGTGCGGACTATAAACATTTAGGTTATGGTTTTCAAAGCTTTTAATGTCAGTTAATGATTTATTGACTGACTTGATTGCTATCACATATGCTTAGATGCGATGTTTTCCGTATATTACATATATATATGAACTATGTTGAAATTAATGCATTCCATGTGTTTGTTGAAATGTTTGTATGAATATGGAATTATGATTTGTGCTTGCCATGATTGTTGTTTGAGAATACATGATTGTTGTACTTGTGGCAACTCCCTTGTGAAAGGATTTGCTTAGATGCGATGTTTTCCGTATATTACATATATATATGAACTATGTTGAAATTAATGCATTCCATGTGTTTGTTGAAATGTTTGTATGAATATGAAATTATGATTTGTGCTTGCCATGATTGTTGTTTGAGAATACATGATTGTCGTACTTGTGGCAACTCCCTTGTGAAAGGATTTGCTATGATATACGTTATAACTAATTTATTACATGTATGTTGATATGTGTAGTCTAAGTGTTTGATAAAATGCTTGAGTGAGAAAATGCTTGTGGAAATGTATTTAATGAGGGTGTTGAGATAGGATTCTCAACTACCTTATCTATGGTTACAGTTTCCTTCATGTAACCTATCTTACTTCCACGTGCTTTATGGATGAAATGCCTATGTACGACAATATGTGTACGATGTGTTTGTTAAAATGCTCAAATGAGATTTATACTGAAATTAGTTGTCACATGCTGTAAGACTATCACATATGAATGCCTATTGTGTATGAATATGATTGGGACTACTGCGTAGTCCAGACAATCGATAATGATCCTCGAATTAGTGGCTAAGGTCGTTTCGCCACACAAGACACGTTCGATGAATCCGAGTCGTACGCTGTTTGTCGACAGTGGTTAGGCCACGCGGAGTGCTTATGAGCTCCATGTCGATTAAGTCAACGTGCGTTCATACCAGTCGAGCTTGTCCAAGTAACCCGATTGGCCTAATGTATGTTCACCATACATGAACGCTACTGCTTGAATCTACGGTACTACTTACCAGTGCAAAGCCCGTTTAACCTTGGTACCACGATCCGCTAAGACTCATGAGCCGGACATTGTGGTATGGGACACAGTGGTCGAGCTGTCGGCCTACACTGGGGTGACGAGCCTCCTCGTAGTGACCAGTGAGCAATACAACTCGTGAGTCGAATATGGTGGTATGAGACACTGTATTCGAGCTGTCGGCCTACGTTAAGGTGACGAGTCTTTTCCGTAGTGACCTCGAGTATAAAATAGGCCTACCCCGGCGCAGCTTGGTTATGGTCCCCAATCGGGTTGGTGACGAGCCTTTGAAAATAAACTGTCAGTTGGTAGGCCGTTGGTGGTGTGACCTCGAGTACAAAATAAGCCTACGCTGATGGTGACGAGCCTCTTGTAGCGACGTAGAGTGTAAACTCTTGAACTTACCTATCGTATGTGATTAACTAGGATTGACGACCCTATATAGATCATTGTTTGGGTAAATGATATAAAGGGAGGTACCTTAGCTTCCCAAACCTGCTGTATTAAGAACTTGGCTAACACGCACATGCACCGCATTGCATGTGCCTTTGGCGATGGAGTTGAGCACAGCGGGAGTGTTGCATGCGCGACCGTGAGATGATGTCGCTGAGGGAGTGCAGGCGAGGGCATGCATCATTATAACACATCATCCCTGCATTAACAAGAGTACTTAGGACATGATTGTCGTACTGTTTTATCATTACTACTTGACTGAATTGATAACATGTTAACATTTACTTTATGGTTCCATTGAATTAGCTACTCATTCCCACCTGGGGCAGTGTTTTAAAGACCACCCAGACTTTGGTTTAGATGCAGGTGATGGCGGGGTCTATACAGCAGAGTTGGACTTCGTAGGCGAGGAGGAAGAGTTCTCCTATGTTCAGCTATTGGGCGGATCTATGTAGATCTCATACCAATGTGCAGGGACTACTGGGATACTTGTTTAGTTGAACACATTTACTTCCCACAATTATATGGTTAGAAACAACACATGTACATATTTAGCCCGGTTTCATACTCATACTCCGAAATTTGTGAAACATTTTCAAAATTAAATGCATATATTTCAGTCTTCCGCTTGCCAAATTACATTAACTCTGGAGTATGATATACTGTTTTAGTATAATCTCACTCATGTTTACTGCATTGCTAATGGACGACATCTAAACATCATTATCTATGTTGCATAAGTGATGACCCCCGATTTTCAGGGCGTTACATCCTCCGATGCCAAAGTGAGGAATCTTGGTCTAGTAGGAGTAGTTTAAGGGTGGAGATAGTGTGTATGTTGTAGATGAATTTGGGTCCCTAACGTTTGGAGAGTTTCCCGGGATCCTCGGCAGGGCTCTCGGGATCCTGAGCTAATTGCGAATTAACCTCCACAATCCTTAGAGAGAACTTCGGACCGCTCTCTTGGATAAGGTCGGATCACAAACATGGATAAGGTTGGACACCAATCAGGAGTCGGGGTGGATTTGTCCGGCTTTCGGATAAGGTCGGAAGATAGAGGTAACAGTGCATAAGGTCGGATAAGCTCATCCTCGCTTGCTGACCTGTCCTTTCAATTAAGAAGAACATCTCTGTGATGTCCAATTTCTATACCCTTTTAACTTCTTCATGAGTTCGGATAGGCTCTTTGGGTTATCTCTCGGAGGGTTCGTTCCGGATCGTGTTAAGCTTCATTCCAACCTTGGTTGTGCCGACCTTCCTTCTTAATCGGGCAGTCGGTTTTCTCATCCTCTTTTGCATATTGGGGCGTGCTGTGTCTCGACCTAACCTACCTCCACAACTCAGTCTATTTTTCCCATAACAATTATTACTATTTAGGGTCTATTTATTTTGCCACTTACTACCGTAATATAGAATAAATGTCTTATCATTACGATTTTATCACCACTCAACCAAACTCGGAAATCATCACTCAAATGCATATATATTTAGGTGATAGATAAAATAATTTATACTTATTGCATTTTTTAATATATTATTAGAAAATTTTGAATTCAAACTACCATATTAATGTACTTTGATAATGACTTGACATTAAAATAATATAAAAGTACCATAATTATATTTTGACCACTAATATGGGTAAAATAATTTACAATCATTGTACGTAGGCTTGGGTGTCGTTTATTTCATTTTAATGCGCGTCCCATGTACAATTTCTGAGTGACTGAGTATTAAGTGCCTACTTTGACCGAGTATCAAATACTTCCCATTTGTTAGGTTGTCTAAAGCCTTTTTAGCTTTTCCAGTTCTATGGTTGGTGCCAATATCTCTCTCAGAGAAAGATAAAAATTTTGATGCTCTTGACATATAATGATAGATGATACACAGTCATGCAAAAGTTGCTGATGTGGCATGTCTCATTCAAATGAAACTTCCCATATGGTGGCTATCACCTTAGAATTTTTATTTTTTTTTAATAAAAAAAAAAACAAAATACTGAAATTATTGCTTAATTAGACGCTTGGATGATATCTAATAGCAAACATAAAAATAATCAACGGTCAGAAATCAACAAACTAGTGTCCATATACCGAAGATTAAAATCATTCAATTAACATTAGTCTTATTATAACCTGTCGTTGGCTTGCATGATTTGGACGTTTACTTGGAGACAAATATGTGGCACGTGTACAATTTCAAGTGGTGTGGGGCCCACTCTGATATGTGCCTTACATCCATGATGCCATCCTTTTTTACAGCTAATTTTAGTGCATGATACTAAAAATGAAGAAGATCCGAATCTTAGGTGGACCACACCACAGGAAACAGTGGTTATTGACCGTTAAAAACATTTTGGGTGCCACAAAAGTTTTCGATCAAGCTGATATTTGGGTGATCTCTTTATCCACGTATTTGTAACATTATCAACAGGCTGGATGAGAAACAAACATTCTGGTGGCCCTTAAGAAGTTTTTAATTGTGCCTATTCAATCTCCACTGCTTCCTGTGGTGTGGTCCACCTAAGATTTGCATCTGGTTCATTTTTTTATCACACTTCAAAATGAGCTTTCAAAATGGATGGACACCGATGTGAGGCACATACATTATAGTGGGCTCCACAGTCAGGGAACCACTGAAGTTGCGCAGATTTCAAGTGCCTGAGTATCACCCATCACCCCTGATGGAGCATAAAATAACTCCTCTTTGAGAAAGTGACACAAACGCTTATGATTCTGAATGCACGTGAACCGTCCATCCATTTTGAAAGATAATTTCAGGTCTTGATCCCAAAAATGAGGTATATGAAAATCTCAGGTGGACCACACCATGGGAAAACAGTTGTGATTGAATGTCCACCATTAAAAACCTCCTAGGGCCACTGTAATGGTTATTTGACATCTAACCTGTTGACTATGCCATTGAGGCTTTGATGAAGGGAAAACATATACATTAGCTTGATCCAAAACTTTTGTGTCCTCTAAGAAGTTTTTAATGGTGTGCGTTCAATCAACACTGTGCGGTCCACCTGAGATTTGGATCAACCTCATTTTTGGGTTCATATCATAAAATGATCTGGAAGAATGGGTGGACAGCATGGCACCGACTACTATAGTTGCAGGGTGAGTAGCCGATCCGTTTCCGATCCCGTGATCTTATTCCATTGCCTGTTTTCTCCTCGGAAGCGGATTGGATGGACCTGACTGATGTGGGCACGTGTTGTGCCATATCCAAGGCTCCACAATGATTTATTTATATATCGTTCATTCATTTGGAGTGATGATTTTAGAACATGGTCCAAAAAATGAGCCATATCCAAGGCTCAATTGGACCACACAAAATTTAGTAGTGAAACAATGATTCTCACTGTTAAAACGTTAAAACATTAGTAGGACCTAACATAACAGTTATTTTCCATCCAATCTGTGCATGAGGTCACACAGACATAAATGAAGAAGAAAAACAAATATCATATTGATATAAAACTTCTGTGTCCCCCAAAATGGTTTCAATGATAGATGTTCAATCTTCCACAATTTTTTTTGCAGTGTGGTCCATCTTATCTTTGGATCTGTCTTATTTTTACATTCAAACCTTACGACAAGCTTGCCAAATGAATGGACGGTTTGGATATAACATATACCTCATGATGGGACCCACAAAACTTGGTGAGGTCAACACCCAAGTCAAGTAGGTGGTGTGTGGTACACCAGCTAATCTGCTTCCTTTTCTTTTCAACCATCCATCTCATGGCCACCAATCACAAGGTTAGATCATCCACTGAGGGACGTGGTTTGGCTAGTGACGCTGCCACCAACCAGATTGCTAGTGGTTTGTGCTATGTGGACCCCACCATCATGTATTTGTTTTATCCATGTTGTTCATCCATTTTGAAAGATAATTTTAGGGCTTGATCTAAAAAATCAGGTAGATTTAAATCTCAAGTGTCCATACCACTATGAGAAAATAGTAGTGTAGACACCCCACCCAGGTTGACCTCTCAAGAAGGCTAAGAACCATGATCACACCTTGAATCAAACCCAAATCTCACCTTAAACCTAACTCTCGCACAAGAACCTTAAAAACCTCTAGACCAAGACCCGAAACCTTGATCCAAGCCGTTCAGCCCGCGCATGACCCCCACTTGTACCCTATACCTTGACCAGAACCTCTTTACCTAAGCCGAAACTCATCCGTCCGAACCAGAAGGCCCCAAAAGCAAGTCACCGTGTGAACCCGCACGCACAAAACCGGCTCAAACGGACGTCGGGCGGTAGTCTGAATACCGCCAGCGGCAGTCGGTCTACCGCCAGCGGCACTCCAAGTACCGCCACATGCGGCCTGCGTGTGGACAGCTGTTCCAGCGTCCAAAAGTCAACTTTTCTTTGAATTTACCCCTCTAAGTCTCACTATTTACTGTTTTACCTGCCCCTTTAGCCAATGAGAGCATGCCACGTGGCGCCTCTCTCCTCTCCACCAATCACCATGTGCCACATCAGCATTTACCCTCCTCTTGTCATCTATTTACCAAAAAACCATTGGAAAGGGCTATAAATAGCCCTCTCCCTTTTCATTTTCAAGGGGAGCCACCAAGGGAGGGAGAGAGTGAGAGAGAAAGAAAGGGAGAAGAAGAGAGTGAGGGAAAGGAAAGGAGCTCCCAAACCCTCTAAATTCAGATTTTTCCAGCCACCCCCTAACCCTCAACTCAACCCTTCCAACCCATAAGCCTAACCCAGGTTGATCATGGTTCAGTCTATGTCTTGGCCTACTCAAGAGTCAAGCCAAAGATCCATCACCCTACAAGCATTCATCATGACATCTACTCCCTTCTCAACCCCCCTGCTTCTCTAGATCTCTAGTGAACGTATGCTCTTTGACTTGCCGTGCATCAAATCCTGTCACATCAGAAATTCCTAGTAATCTAGTCCACTTTTCTTATCTCTTTGCATAAGCATCATCACATCCGCCGTCTAGACACATTGTCGGACGTATGCTCTGTGGCCTGCCGAAATCTCGGATCTTGTTACATCAGAAATCTACGTGTGACTAGTCCCATCATGACCACAGCATCATCATCATCCCTTGAGATTATTTTACTATACTAAGTAGAGACTGTACATTTGCGCGGGCAGAGAGGGTGCCTAACACCTTCCCTCTTTGTAACCGAGGTCCCTTACCCGAAATCCCAGATCGCAGACTAGGAGTTAATCTAAGGTAGGAGAGTCTTCGGATTTCTCTAACCTTACGTATTTTGTGGGTTCTAGCCGACCGCAGGATTCTGAGTAATATTGGCTAGTGGCGACTCCAACAATCACAAATTAGCTTAATCACCCCCACCATCATCTCCACAACACTTTTAACCAACGTGGGCACCGATTTTCAGTGTCTACAGAATGACGACTCTGTTGGGGATGAGTCTAGACGCACTAGCTGAGACCCGACTCGAGAACGTGTGGTATACCAATCTCAAGGGACATTCATCACCGCATTCATACAAAAAAAAAATCTTTGGCTTACACTTGCTTGGGCAAAGATTCGAACCATGACCACTCGATCCCGCGCAGCCATGACTTCTCAAGCAACCCATGAAGAAGAGCTTGCACCCCAACCAGCTGCTGAAATATCCGCACCTGCACCCGCACCCGCACCCATACCTACACCCGTACCCTTACCAATAGCTCCGACAGATTTGTCAGCCAACATCGCCACACAAGAGCTATTACTTCGAACAATGAAAGAGCTACTGCTTCGCCTGGTGCCAAGTACCACACCGAATACGCAGATGACCCAGCCTAGTGTGCAGAACAACTCACTCCCTCAGACTCCTTTTGCCTTCTCTCTCATTCCTCCAGCAAATCCTATGCTCCCTCTCCCAGAAGAATCAACACAAGATCAACAACAACAAGAAATCGGGAGCAACCCTCCCCCACATCTCTATTCAACACATCACAACAATCCAGTTACAACACATGTAAATCACAGACAAGAACTGGCGGATGCCCATGAAGGGGGCCAGTTTCGAGTCCAGCTCACTCCCCCTAACGAGAGTAACATCCCAAAATTGGCAGATACCCCAGGTGGGAGCCATTTTCGAACATCCCACCCTCCTCCGTAAGGGAGTGGTGTTCAATTCCAGCTACCTCCCACCACCGGGAGTCCACCGTCTTTCCATCAAACCCCCATTCTCGATTCATATGAAGAAGAAGCAGCACGGGCCCTACAGCAAGGGGCAAGATATCCGCCGCAAAATAAGTCAGAGATTGAGGAGTTACGAGAGCAGCTACAAATGGTGCAAAACCAGCTTCAAAGACAACAAGGAATGGATCACCCATCCACCAAGTTCAGGGACCTCTGTCCCTTCCCAGATGCTCGGGTACCGTCAAACTTTGAGGTACCAAAATTCAAAAGGTATAATGGTAGTGGGTGCACCACGGCACATCTAAAAGCATTTTGTGGGGAGCTCAATGCGATAGCAGGGAATGATGGAGCCTTAATACGGCTTTTCCAGAAATCCCTTAAGGGTGACGCTTTGGATTGGTACACCTCACTAGACAGCCATCAAATCAGAACCTGGGAAAAGTTCTCCCAGGCATTTATTGACAGGTTTTCATACAACCTAAATATGGCTCCAAGAAGATCTGACCTGGCTGCCTTGAGATAAAAAAGCGATGAATCTTTATCAGCATACGTAGGATGATGGCGAGCTATGGCAACTCGAATGAGAAACCCCATCGATGACGAGGAGAAGATATCCATGATTGTACATTCAGCACATCCCAGCATTTCAGGATATCTGATCTCGTATCCGTACGTAAACTTCTCCTAACTCATCTGAGCCGGAGAACAAGTAAAAGTCGGGATCAGAGCTGGAACCATCTCCCCATGGCCACATCAGACCCCCTCAATCAAAAGAAACAAAGTCGAGAAGAAACCTGTTGGATATGAGAATGGAAACAGCGTTGCTCCCACGCAGTGTACTACCGAAGTTAACAACATCATCGCTAACACTCAAGGCAACCAGTATGCTCCACAACCAGAGCCACGGCAGGACAGACAGTACCAGCCGCAGCCAAATAGGCAGTACCAACCCCAGCAAACCCAGCAGGGATATCAGGCACAACCATCTCAATAACAACAACAACAGCCTAGAGGAAATACGCAAGGTCCATACAAGCAGGGAATGTTAGGGAGGAAGTTCACTCCGTTAGCACAATCATACAGCCAAGTGCTGACAATGCTCATGCAAAAGCAACTGTTGACACCTCTCCAGCCTCGACTTCCACCTAATCCCTTACCTCCCGGTTACAATGAAAATCAATACTGCGCATATCATCAGGCTCCTGACCATCTAACGGACCGCTGCTTCACTTTGAAACATGCGGTCCAAGATTTGATCGAAAGCCAGAAGATTGCGATCACCCCAGAGGCCAACAATACAGTTCAAGCCAACATTCTCCAAAATCCCATGCCCTCGCATCAGGCAGGACCCAGCACATCCAGCACTTCTACCGTCAACCACATTGAAGGAGGGCAACCCACACATTCTTATCCACATCATTCCATCCGACCAATCATGCCCGACACAGTAAATCGGACATGGGGATACCAACAGGCGCCTGGACCACAGGTCTTCCTTGAAGCAACACCTGCATTTCAACCTCTCTTGACTTTAGAAGTAGCACCCTACAGGTCACACCCTCAGAACCTCGCCCTCCAAGGGGCACACTCAACTCCATCCTCGGCATATCCAAAAAGGTTGAATTCTGAACCTGTCATCCCCCCGATAGGTCTCCCTGATCTAACCCCGCTAACCTTACAAGGGGCACCCCCGGTTCAAGTACCAAGCTTCCTCATGCCTCACCAATTAGCACATGCCCAGAGGATCCCTCCCCTACATCAAAGGGAAGAGGAAAAATCCATGGCAAAAAACAATCAGAACTTGGTGGCACCTCAGGAGAAATCACTGAATCTACCACAAACTGTTCCAGCTACAACCCCTCAGCCTCAAGAACCATTGGTATACCTGGAAGGGAGGACGATCCCATCCTACAACTCAAAAGCAGTCCCATTGCATTACCTAGAATGTGATGAAGTGAGTAACAACGGGAGATATTTCAGGAGAGATAACCAGAACCCGAGAGAAACCCGGGGAATCTTGTCGGGAACCACCAGCAAAACTGATGCTGCTTACGACATAGCAGCCCAACTCAAAACCATTCCTGTACAAATATCCATCTGGGAACTCCTATGCACGTCAAGGTCGCATTGAGAAATCTTCACGAGGACCTTGAATGATGCCCATATCTCTCCCGACGTACCCCCCGAAATGGTGGCAAGTATGATTGGTCAACTTCTCACACCACGAGCCGTCACCTTCTCTGACGATGAGCTACCACCTGAGGGTCGTGAGCACAGGAGCTCACTAAACATAGTGGCCCACCACAAGAATTTCAAGATTCCACTTGTGCTCATTGATAATGGATCCAGTCTCAACGTTTGCCCTTTAAGGACGGTTGAACGGTTAGGGATAGAACCGTCTTCCTTCAGACCCAGCACCATGAGTGTCAGAGCCTTCGATAATTCCCGAAGGCAAGTTGAGGTGAAAATTGATCTAGAATTACAAATTGGACCAGACATGACCCTTGTCACATTCCAGGTCATCGATATCCCTGCCTCGTTTAACCTTCTCTTGGGACAGTCATGGCTCTATGCTGTTGGAGCCATCCCATCTACCCTCCACCAAAGGGTTAAATTCCCTTCGAAAAATCGAATCATTTCAGTACTGGATGAGTCAGAAACCATCCTCCCGGTGATGGTCAGTATCCCAGAAACTGACATCCCAGTGATTGACGTTTAGCATACAGAAGGCGACATTCCATATCACAGTTTTGAATTCGAAAATGTGAACGCGATCGCCAACCCTCGCCCTCTAGCTGCTGAATATGTCATTCCCCTTGCTGAGCGGTTGATCCTAAATTATCGTACCGAGTTCCATGAAAAAGGTATGGTAGTGAAACCAGCACCTGCCAATGTACAGAGACAGGGACTGGGATATCAGCCGACATTGGAAGATCAGGCTGAAAGGCCAAAAAGGGGTCAACTGTTTAAATGCACACCCATCGAGTTTGTCAAAGTTGGGACAGTTTATGAGGGCAAAATGGTGTCTCTTGATGACCAACTCTAAGCACTTAGACTCACAGAACAGGCTAGTTAGGAGTCCATCCGGCCACCAATAAGGTGGGATCGGATCCTCAAGACACCAAAGGAACACACGAGGCCAGGGGCAGAACCCCTAGATCTACCATATGAGACTAGGGGCATGGAAACAGGTCCGCCCGCAAGTGACCCAAAATCGGGAATACCCCTTGCAGGCAATGTAGGCCAGAACAGGGAGACACCCATTCACAGTTAGGGAAACACATCCCCACCATCAACTCAGCAATACAAAGGGCAGAAGCAGCCCATCCATTGGGTTGACAAAGGTAAGTGGCCTGCTCTAGATTGGACGGATATTCGAATCTCGTCCCAGAAATCTGATGAACAAGAGGAACTTCAACTTCTGGGTGTAGAGGTTGAATCAGATTCTGACTCTGAGCCCAGCCCAGCAGACATCATGGTCATCAAGACAGGTGACCCACAGGAACAGACAAAGCAGGTCAGCAAGATCAAAAGGGAAAAAGAGCCAGGATGGTCAGCCATCCCCCTAACGATCGAATCAGCCGGCGAACCATTCACTAGCACCGGCCTAAAAAAAAGGCCAATGTAAATAGCAATTGGTATCCCGAACCAGGACAAGACCAATCATGGTTTACGACACCGTCCTATTCAGGATATCTTGGCGACACAAAAAAATCAAAAAATCTTTCAAATACAAAAACATCATATATTTTCAAAAATACAAAAACATCGCATATTCCTCAAAATCACAAAACATAAAAAACTTCCAAAATACAAAAACAATAGAAAAATTTTTAAAAACCATTGTGCCAAACACTTCTCATGACAGGCAAGAGTTTGAGGTCGACTCATATGATTTCTATCTAGAGTTGGACTTCGAACTCATGGGTTTTGGACGAAGCCCCAGATGGGGGAAATGATGATACTGCTCTTGAATTCGAGGATTCCCTCGAAAGATTCAAAACAAAGGCCAATGTTGTGGCAGACGACTTCGAAATTGTGAATTTAGGGTCAGCAAAATCCCCCACGGAGGTGCGTATCAGAAAATCGCTTCCCCGGAATACAAGCAGAGGATAATGGAGTTTCTGAAACCGAGGTTGTCCAACTTTGCCTTTTCTTACAAGGCCATGCCAGGGCTCGATGAAGACTTGGTGGTGCATCATTTACCAACAAAGCCGGATATGAAGCCAATCAAACAAAAATTGCGAAGAATGAAGTCAGAATGGGCCCTGAAAATCCGTGATGAAGTAATCAAGCAATACAACGCGGGATTTTTGACAGTCTCAAACTATCCAGAATGACTCGCAAATATCGTACCAGTTCTGAAAAAAGATGGGAAAGTCAGAATGTGCATCGACTTTAGGGACCTCAACAAAGCAAGCCCTAAAGATGACTTCCCGCTACCTCATATCGACACACTGGTAGATAATATTGCTTGACACAAGATCTTATCCTTCATGGACGGTTTCTCTGGTTACAATCAGATCAAGATGGTCATCGAAGACCGTGAGAAGACTTCCTTCATCACGCCATGAGGAACTTTCTGTTACCGGGTCATGCCCTTTGGATTGAAAAATGCAGGAGCTACGTATTAACGAGCCATGACTGCCTTGTTCCATGACATGATAAACAAGGAGATGGAAGTTTATGTGGATGACATGATTGTCAAGTCTCGCACCATCGAAGGACACTTTAAAGATCTCAAAAAGCTCTTCGACAAGCTAGAAAAGTTCAAGCTCCGCCTCAATCCGCAAAAATGTGTCTTCGGTGCGACCGGAAGCAAACTGTTAGACTTCATTGTTAGCGAAGACGGTATCAGGGTGGATGAGACCAAAACCAAAGCGATCATCGAGATGCCACCGCCTAAGACTGAGAAAGAAATTCGGGGCTTCCTCGGGTGAATCCAATATATCAGCCGATTCATCGCACAACTCACTCCAGTCTACGAACCCATATTCAAGCTGTTACGAAAGAACTCTCCAAAAGAATGGAATGACGACTGCCAAGCGGCCTTCGATAAGATCAAAAGATACTTATTAAATCCTCTAGTGCTCGTGCCGCCTACTCCAGGTAGGCCACTTCTGCTGTATATCTCTATCGCAGTGGAAGCAATCGGATGCGTCCTTGGCCAACATGACCATACGGGAAGAAAGGAGCAAGCGATCTACTATCTAAGCCGACGGTTTACATGCTACGAAGCCAAATATTTCAGCTTAGAAAAGACGTGCCTTACCTTAGTCTGGGCAACATAATGGCTAAGACAGTACATGATTGCTCACCCGATACTTCTGCTCGCTCGCATGGACCCGTTGAAGTACTTGTTCGAAAAACCGACACTAACGGGCAGAATCGTAAAATGGCAGTTACTGCTTTCTGAGTTTGACATCACATATGTCACCCAGAAGGCAATCAAGGGGCAAGCACTGGCCAATCACTTAGCAGCACACTCCCTGCCTAACTACCAACCCCTGAAGACCTTACTTCCCTGATGAAGACATCCTCCAGATTGAGGAAGAAGAGGAAAGAAAGGCAGGGGAGTGGACACTCTTCTTCGACGGGGCTGCAAACTCGAAGGGGAGTAGAGTAGGCGTCATACTCTACTCCCCCAAAGACGTCCCAGTTCCTATATCCAGAAGACTAGCATTTCAGTGCACCAACAATGTAGCCAAATATGAGGCATGCATCGCCGGTCTAAGAGAAGCCATCATCCTCAACGTAAAGAAGTTATGAGTCTTCGGAGATTCACAACTCATCATCAATCAGATAAATGGCGATTGGAAGACCAATGATGAGAAGCTGATTCATTATCATGTCTATCTGGAGAATTTGATCAAGGAGTTCGAGGAGATCACATTCTCTTACATGCCTCGGGTCAAGAATCAGTTTGCGGACGCTCTAGCTACCCTCGCTTCAATGCTGGAAATTCCAAAAGGAGTTGCTGAATGGGAACTCACTATCGAACTCCAGAAGGAACCTGCATTCTGCCTACAAATCGAAGAAGCTGAGCCTGCGCCAAATGATCAGCCATGGTACACAGACATCAAAAAATACCTCGAACATCAGAAGTACCCGGAAGGAGCAGCTCTGACTGATCGACGCACAATACAAAGACTAACAGCTCAGTTCGTGATCACTGGGGGCATCCTCTACAAGCGATCCTTCAACCAAGTCCTTCTCCGCTATGTGGATGAGACAGAGGCAGCGCAGATCATGTCAGAAATCCACGAAGGACTATGCGGCCCGCATATGAATGGACACATGATGGCAAAAAAGATCCTACGACTCTGCTACTACTGGCTTACAATGGAGACAAATTGTTGCAAGCACGTCAGGAGATGCTTCAAGTGTCAGGAGCACGCGAAACAGATCCATGCGCCTGCCTCCGAACTCTACAACTTGACGGCACCATGTCCCTTCTCTGTATGGGGACTCGACATCATAGGTAAGATCAGCCCTAAAGCTTCAAACGGGCATGAATACATCCTGGTAGCAGTAGACTACTTCACTAAATGGATAGAAGCAACATCCTATACCACTGTCGCAGTATCTCATGTGGTCAAATTCATAAAGAACAACATCATTAGCCGATATGGGGTCCCTCAGGCCATTATCACTGACAATGGAACTCCATTCGTCAATAAAAGGATGGGCGATTTTCTCGACAAGTTTAAAATTCAACGCCATCGGTCAAACCCCTACCGTCCTCAAATGAATGGAATGGTGGAAGCCGCAAACAAGACTATCATCCGCATAATGGAAAAGATGGTGAAGACATATCGTGACTGGTCAGAAATGCTTCCTTGTGCACTCTGGGCTTATCGCACGTCTGTACGGTCTGCTAGAGGCGCAACTCCATATGAACTCGTTTACGGAATGGAAGCAGCACTACCGGTCGAAATTGAAATCCCCTCATTGCGGATACTATTGGAAAGTGAAGTCGATGAAGGCGAGTGGCAACAAACAAGGTACGATCAGCTGCATCTGGCAGATAAAAAGCGCATGCGGGTGCTAAGCCACTCCCAATGCTATCAAAGAAGGATCGCTCGGGCTTACAACAAGAGAGTCTGAAAGAGAAGTTTCAAAATCGGTGACATGGTCATGAAACGTATCCTGCCGCAGCACTTGCCAGATCCTAGAGAAAAATTCAAACCCTCGTGGGACGGACCACTGATCATTCGGGAAGTACTCCCAGGAGGTGCTCAAAGGCGAGGATCTTCCCGAGCCCATCAACGCCGACAATGTGAAAATCTATCACGGGTAACCCTACCTAACCTTGTCAACGATTACAATCGAAAGACTGCATCTCTCACCTCCCTACCAAAAATAAAACTATATATATCCAAAAAGGAAGAAAAAGAAAAAGAAAGGAAAAGACAAAAAGAAACCTCAATAAGAAGGCCCAGAAAGAAAATGAAAAAATTCATCCCGCATCCCTAGTAATTTATCCTGTATCCCCAAATAATTTCAAACAGCTTACGATTGTGCTTAAAGATAAGGACAAACAGGTAGCCAATCGGTCGGCTATGAAGGAAGTTCTCCCGTCACTCCTAGCACTCCAACAAAACTTTTTAAAAAAAAGAAGGAATAAAGGCATGCCTAAGCAAAAGGGGCGAGTTGAAAACCTGAAAAGGCAGCTCGAGTAAAAACAGCGGGCATGTAGCGGACTTGGTGAAAACCTGAAAGGGCCCCAAGGGTAAAAATAGCACAAGCTGCCAAGGGGCAGGTAAGATCAAAAACCCAGGATATAGTGAAAATCCGAGAGGATGCTTCGGGCAAAAATGACGGGAAGAGCCAGACGTAGTGAAAACCTAAAAGGGCGCTACGGGTAAAAATAGCAAGAAATAAAAAATAAAATAAAAGTACAGGAACAGAAGAAGCCGATGCAGCAAACGTCACAACAAGATACAAAGAAAGATCAACTTCAGATCAATACTCTATTAGATGCTGTTCAAATCCAGGGGATGCAATCCCGGACACCTTCTCAGGGAACCAAGACCCCAAAAGAACACAGTCTAGAATACTGTACACAACGTGGGCTGAGCCCAAGATTCTGATCCCAATCATCCAAAGTACAAATCCAAACATAAGCGAACATTGACAAATATGACACGAACAAAATATTTCATTCTTTTAAAAACCATTTTGCAAGTACACTGCTTTTCCTTTTTTATATTTCAGAAGCGAAAATTCTCTATGCATACAAAATAAGCAGTCAATCAATAGCAGAGATTACAGGTAAGCTCCTACCTCTCATATACCAACAATCTCTCCCTGAGCCTCTCTATCTCCATGTGCAGGTAGAAGATCTCATCCCTATCCAGACGATTTGCCGTAAGCGTGCTCTCATCATACCGTCGTCCCACGGCTAGTCGATGGGCCATGTCCTCACACAAGTGGCGAAGCGCAGCAATCTCACTGATCAGGTGGCCATGCGTGGCCAGTAAGAAGGAAGGATCGATGAAAGGCCGCTCCTCAAAGGCCTCGAATGAGTCAACAACACAGGAGGAAGATGAAGCAGTGTCACCCACCATATCCTGATCAGCGGCCTCATCTGCTAAATGCCAGCCTGGGACTTGATGATACAACGACTGCTCTGCAACCCATCGCTGGTATGGCAATGTCGCTATGAGAGGAGCTCAAGACTCAAGACCTAGAGTTGTCGCATCCAAAGAACCCTGCCAGGAAACCTAGATTCGCCTATATAGAGATGTAAAATCAGACGGAAGAGAAGAATGCTCAAATCCAGAAAAGGCGAACTTCGGAATATCCTGCCAGAAGCCAAACTGACGGAGGAATCGTACAGGATGATACGAGCAGTATCCCCGAAGGCCAAGCAATAGCAAAGGAGCACGAGCAGAGCTACAGATCAGGGGTGCTCAACAAAGCCAAGTAGCCTCCCAACTGATCTCCCATCCTCGAAGCTGGGTAAACATGCAACGATACAATGGCTCTGTAGCCTCAGCACCCAAGAAGGGCATCAAGCAGAAGAGATAACACATCACTACGGCGGGAATCAGGCCACACAAGTGGAGGGGTCATAAAAAGATGCTCCCACAACCACATCTGTAAAATGACATGGTTTAAGCAGCAGGCAAATGGCAATGCTAAGCAAGAAAGTGGAAAAAAGTGAGAGGTACGTGCAAGAAGGTGCAACAACCCCAAAGGATGCGGGTCCGTCCCAATGAACACTCGCTTAGCCCCAGGAAAAGCTCCACCAATACTACGGAAATAATGCTCCTACGATGTAGTACTCGACGAAAGACATCCAACAAAGCTCCCAATGACGACTGTCTCCATCCTGAAAGAGCAGCTCAGCCAAAGTACAAAATATCAGTGCATTCAGGCACTGAAGCTGGCGATCAGATCCAGGTCTCTCACGGTCAGTAGAGCAGCGGTCGTATAAAACCTCTTGGGAAAGCTCACCGACTCCACCCGCTGCAGTAGGAAGAGCAACGAGAAATCTGAACCAAGAGACCAGATCAGAAGGGCGAACTGGCTCTGACGAGGGAATGTACGACTCCTAGGTCAGGGGAAGGCTAGACAGACACACAAACTCCTCCAACGATGGGCCCAACTCCAGATCATTAAAGGAAAACAGGTTCAGGGACGGTACCCAGTCATACAGCGCCGCACTCAGCAGTCGCCAGTCTAGGCGAACTCGGTGAAAGTGAAGAACCTGCGAAAGCCCAAAGAGTCCAACTTGAAGATCTCAGACTCGGTCAAGCTGTCAATCCAGATATGCAACCGCTCAGAACAAGTGCCACGCGGCTGCAGTCGACAAGTCCGAACGGGCACGCCCTCAACGATCCGAACCCCTAGATCCACCGACGAGTCGTCAAAAATAGGCATACCCTCGTCTAACAGGTTGATCTCGTGGTGACGAAAAAAGCCAGACTCGCCCATCGCATCACGCAATGTATCCTGGAAAACCTGAACAAGAGGATCGAAATCTCCGACAACTGCCACATCAGGGGCGGTCTGAAAGGAACAAGCCCCAAGAGCTGCAACGTCTGGAGCATCCCAGTGGCACATAGGAGCTGCATCCTGTACACCGACAGGAGCTGATTGTCTGATCATCGCCTCAAAATCTGCGCCAAAAATCTGACTCAGGCCGTCCATCGGAAGTCCATCGTCTACCAGATCCAAGCCATCTAAAGCGCCAAGAGGAGGCCCACCACCCATCCAAGTCTGATCCAAACCATTCACACCATCCATAGCCTCAATCAAAGCATCCATAACCATCCCTCCATCAATCAAAGCATCCACACCATCCATAACCATCCCTCCATCAATCAAAGCATCCACACCATCCATAGTCATCCCTCCATCAATCAAGCCATCCACACCACCCATAACCATCCCTCCATCAATTAAAGCATCCACACCATCCATAGCCATCCCTCCATCAATCAAGCCATCCACACCACCTATGACCATCCCTCCATCAATCAAACCATCCACACCATCCATCGCCATCCTTCCGTCGGTCGCCATCATTGAGTCATCCCCACCCTCTAAACCATCCATCCTCATCATCGCGACATCTGTGAATCCTGGAGGCCCATCAAAACCATCCAACCCCATCAGTCCATCGGTGGGAAAAGGATCCAAGCCATAAATGACATTCACTTCTTCAAGAGGGCCCATCGCTTCTCCATCTACCCCCATCAATCCACCCATAAACTCTTTGTCATTTATGGAGTCACCCACCTCTTCACCATCAATAAACCTACCTAACCCATCATCATGATTGGCCATGATGAATCAAAAAAAGAGAAAGGAACAAGGGAGGAATGAGACAAAGAAGAAGGGACAAAAGGGAGGAAATAAGGACAAAACGAATTATCAAAGAAGAGGACGGATGAAAATATCAGAAGGGAGACAAAGAGAATGAGCAGAGAAGAACAGGGCTTGCTGGAAGAAAAGATGAACGGAGGCGGTAATCCGATTACCACTAGCGGTACTCTGAGTACCGTCTCAGAATTGTCATCGCTGAATCACTGCGGCACCTGACAGAAGGAGCAGAATGGGCAAATGTCAACGGACGGTAGTCCGGATACCGCTGGCGGTAGTCCAACTACTGCCCTGGCCCATTTTCGACCACAATTTGTGCAGCTTCGGAAGGTAGGACCAAGTAAGGTGCTCTTGCGTGCACAATTGGACGATAAAGATAAAATGACCATGAGAAGACTGAAGGAAACAGTACTAAAACAAACTGAAATTTCATATCAAATACCGAAGATTACACAGCTGGTCTCATGGTACAATGAACTAGTCGTCATCCGGAAGATAGGTATCTCTATCCTTGCAATGAAAATGAGGTCCCAAGATCCCTCCTCCAACAAAGCGGGCGCCGCCACCAGGAGCATAGCCAGGCTGAAGAATCGGACCGATGCCGTACTGCTCGCACTAAGAGTTGTACTCTCTATTCGGGTCAACAAAGCACTAGCTTCGTAGCCCTCCAAAGCAGCGGTCAACTCTCTCTGTGGCACAGATCTCCAATCAGATGGTCTGGATGGTGGACTAAGCGGGACCAAAGGGCTGCCAGTCAGCTGCCAAAAAAGTCTCTCTCCTAGATACCATTTTGTCACTCGCGATCCTCCAGGATGCGGCGTCGCCGAGAGGCCTAAAAAGTCTCCCGAGCTCCAGGAGTAAGAGCTGCATTCGACTGGAGATATGGCCGAGTGTGAAACTGCAAAAAGGGAGAAAGGTTAAAGATTGGCAGATAAGCAGAAAATAACATATGGGCAATGCAGGGCAAGATAGATCACTCACATCATCAGGAACGAGGGCATCGATATTCGACCTCCAAGCAAGATCAGAAAACAAACGCGTACGGCTGCGGTTATCCTTGTACCACAGCATCATACGCGGAATGAAGGCGAATGATCGATCAGAGTAGGCGCCAGGTGGGGAAAGTGGTCAAAGAAGCAGACCTACGCCACACCAAAATTAGGAGAGGGCACACCAGATCATTTTCGAGGAGAATACTACAGAAAGGATCTCAAGAAAGTACCTCAATGACTGGGTAAAAGCCAGTCAAGGAGCGACTGATGCAGCGGCTGGCCTTGTCCAGCCCTTCGTACAAATGTGTCATGAGGGCCGCATTCCAGTTGTACGACATGGGAAAGGCGATGTCTGCCACGAGAACAGCAGACGGGAACTCACTAGTTCGTTCCCATGATAGAAGATCATCGCTCCCATGGTGTATAAAATCAGGGCCCGAGCTTTTATTATAGCTGCAGCCTCAGTCTTAGGGATGCGTCTGGCAAAATTCGAAGACAGCCATAGAAGTTTGAACCGGTGACCAGAAAAATCTGTGACGTCTGGCATCATCCCTAGCAGCTCCATCCAGTCATCCTCAGAAGGTACTGAAAGATCTTCCTCAAACGACACGGAACTGCCATCATATGTAAGACCCAGCTGCATGTATATGTTATATGGGGTAATCCCCCACTCTCCAAGGGCAGCTGTAACGTATGTGTCTCAGGGTACCATCGCTCGTCCAGGGCAGATAACAGAGACATGTTCGTCTTACTTAGACGAACACGAATAGGTGGGCAAACGATGTGCGCTCCAAGACCTCAAAGAAAAGTGGCTAAGGGTCGTGGAACTAATCAGGCCAGTGCGTCCTAACCCCACGTCCTCTAAGAATCGCAGGCGCACCACCCTCTCGGGCTATATCCGAAAGGTGCCGACCCTCCCACGGCACGTAACATGGATCGGTCGAATGATGAAACGGACCAGCCTCATTCCTACCTTGACGAGGCATGCTGCATAGGCAAAGTCCACAAGTAAGTTTCCATGTCCAAGGCCCAAGTCCATAAAGTCCTAGGCTCATGTCCCAGGCCCATCCATAAAGCCCAAGCCCATTTCAAAAGGCCCATGTTCAAGGCCCAGGTCCATAAAGCCCAAGCCCATTTCAAAAGGCCCATGTTCAAGGCCCAGGTCCATAAAGCCCAAGCCCATTTCAAAAGGCCCATGTCCATAAAGTCCAAGGCCCATGTCTAAGGCCCAAGTCCACAAAGTCCAAGCCCACTTCAAAATCAAAGGCCCACTTTAAGATTAAAGGCCCACTCCAACAAAGCCCACACAAGGTTCATGTCTCAGGAGACCATTTCCAAAAAAAAAAAAAAGTCTCCACTCACAAGCTGGACACGTCAAAATCATGATGGGGGGCCCACTTGGAAAATCACATCCGTTCACCATTCAGAAGATGGCCAACTAGCAAAATATATGCCATCCATACACTCAAATAGGCCCCAGATCATCCATCCATCCATCCATCCATACATGGTCCAGATCATTCATCCAATGGTCCGGATCATCCATCCATCCATCCATACATGGTCCAAATCATTCATTCAATGGTCCAGATCATCCATCCATCCATACATGGTCCAGATCATTCATCCAATGGTCCGGATCATCCATCCATCCATCCATACATGGTCCAGATCATTCATTCAATGGTCTAGATCATCCATCCATCCATACATGGTCCAGATCATTCATCCAATGGTCCGGATCATCCATCCATCCATACATACATGGTCCAGATCATTCATCCATCCATCCATACATGGTCCAGATCATTCATCCAATGGTCCGGATCATCCATCCATTCATCCATACATGGTCCAGATCATTCATTCAATGGTCCAGATCATCCATCCGGATCATCCATCCATCCATCCATACATGGTCCAAATCGTTCATTCAATGGTCCAGATTATCCATCCATCCATACATGGTCCAGATCATTCATCCAATGGTCCAAATCATTCATCCAATGGTCCAGATCATCCATCCATCCATCCAACGGTCCAGATCATCCAAAAAAAAAAGATTAGATCAAATAAAAGGGTGGGGCCCCTTTCTTATCACACCCCACTCTAGCAAAAAAAAAATAAAAAAATATACATATCCAGCCAGCAACTTGACCAAAAAGAAAAAGAGGAGAAAAAAAAAAAGAAGATGCAAAATCCTGCAAGATCCAGTGGTCAAGATTACATCAAAACTGATCAACGGTCCTGAACATGGCCTTCCCAAAATCTATGAAAGAAGTGCAACAGCAGAGAGCTCCTTAGGAGGATGGCCCACCAAAGGTCTAAGGAGAAGCCAACAGCCAAGATTACCTGAAATTGAAAAATGAAGGTCTAGAAATCACCCAAAATAAGCTCCAGGGACCGCAAATGCGTCCCTGGATGATTAAATACAAGATTCAAATAAGAAGAGAGGCTGCACCAGACGGACCAACGCACAGGAACCGACCAGCGGTTCATTTGACGGACCGGCGGTATCCGGACTACCGCGGACGGCAGTCCGACTTGCTTTGACTTTCGGTTGCTTGCAACCTCGGTCAAAGAGGGGCATCTGTAGACACCCCACCCAGGCTGACCTCTCAAGAAGGCTAAGAACCATGATCACACCTTGAATCAAACCCAAATCCCACCTTAAACTTAACCCTCACCCAAGAACCGTAAAAACCTCCAGACCAAGACCCGAAACCTTAATCCAAGCCGTTCAGCCCACGCATGACCCCCGCCTGTACCCTATACCTTGACCAGAATCTCTTTACCTAAGCCGAAACTCATCCGTCCGAACCAGAAGGCCCCAAAAGGAAGTCACCGTGCGAACCCGCACGCTAGGCCAAGCCCGTACGCACAAAACCGGCTCAAACGGACACCGGGCGGTAGTCTGACTACCGTCAGCGGCACTCCGAGTACCGCCACATGCGGCCCGCGTGTGGATAGTTGTCCCAGCATCCAAAAGTCAACTTTCCTTTGAATTTACCCCTCCAAGTCTCACTATTTACTGTTTTACCAGCCCCTTTAGCCAATGAGAGCACGCCATGTGGCGCCTCTCTCCTCTCCACCAATCACCATGTGTCACATCAGCATTTACCCTCCTCTTGTCCTCTATTTACCAAAAAACCATTGGAAAGGGCTATAAATAGCCCTCTCCCCTTTCATTTTCAAGGGGAGCCACCAAAGGAGGAGCCACCAAGGGAGGGACAGAGTGAGAGAGAAAGAAATGGAGAGGAAGAGAGTGAGGGAAAGGGAAGGAGCTCCTAAACCTTCCAAATTCAGATTTTTTTCAGCCACCCCTTAACCCTCAATTCAACCCTTCCAACCCTTAAGCCTAACCCAAGTTGATCATGGTTCAGTTTATGTCTTGGCCTACTCAAGAGTCAAGCCAAAGATCCATCACCCTACAAGTATTCATCATGACATGTACTCCCTTCTCAACCCCCCTGCTTCTCCAGATCTCTAGCGAACGTATGCTCTGTGACTTGCCGTGCATCGGATCCTGTCACATCGAAAATTTCTAGTGATCTAGTCCACTTTTCTTATCTCTTTGCATAAGCATCATCACATCCGCCCTCTAGACACATTGTCGGACGTATGCTCTGTGGCCTGCCAAAATCTCAGATCTTGTTACATCAGAAATCCACGTGTGACTAGTCCCATCATGACCACAACATCATCATCATCCCTTGAGATTATTTTACCACACTAAGTAGAAACCGTACATTTGTGCAGGTAGAGAGGGTGTCTAACACCTTCCCTCTTTGTAACCGAGGTCCCTTACTGGGAATCCCGAGTCGCAGATCAGGAGTCAATCTAAGGTAGGAGAGTCTTCAGATTTCTCTATAACCTTACGTATTCCGTGGGTTCTAGCCGACCGCGGGATTCTGAGTAATATTGGCTAGTGGCGACTCCAACAATCACAAATCAGCTTAATCACCCCCACCATCATCACCACAACACTTTTAACCAACGTGGGCGCCAATTTTCAATGTCTACAAGTAGTGATTGAATGTCCACCATTAAAAACCTCCTAGGGTCCACTGTAATGATTATTTGACATCTACCCTATTGATTAGGTCATACAGACTTGGATGAAGCGGAAAAAAATCAGCCTGATCCAAAACTTTTATGGCCCCTAGGAAATTTTTAATGGTGGAAGTGCAATCAACACTGTGCGGTCCACTTGAGATTTGTATCAACCTCATTTTTGAGCTCATATCATAAAATGATCGGGAAGAATAGGTGGACGGCATAGATGAAACACATACATCATGGTGGAGAGCGCACTGACCACTAGCCATTGGCCAGTGGCAGGGTCCGCTAGCCAATCTGTTTCCTCCACTGAGTGTTTGCGGAGGATGAAGTGAGATAGAATCATGGAGTCCTGCTCAAGTATACTTTGCTGACGTGGTAGATTCTGAAATGTGGGACCCAGGTTCCGATGATCCAAACCGATCATCTGGTGGGTCATCTGATTATCCCATAGCCCTAAAATTCCAATAGCATATTCTAAGTTATGTACCACGTGGCGTCTCCGCCAAGCAATACATGTCATCCTGTCTTCGAATAACTATACTGTAACTTCTTCGAAAAGCATTGAATGGGGGGAGTGGATTAGGTGTTACCCGCATAACACTGCTGTGGGTGTTTCCCTGACCGTGGGGCCCACCTTGATCTATGTGCTGTATATCCATGCCGTCAATCAGTTGCATCAGCTCATTTTAGGGCACTGTTTAAAAAATGAAGCAGATACAAACATCAAGTGTACCACACCGGGAAACAATATTCAATAAATGCTCATCATTATAAACTTCCTGGGGCCCATATAAATTATTATCTTTTCCATTGTCACATAGACCTGCTTTTACTATGTGGCATATATTTCCAAAGTCATAGGGGTGTGTGAAAAAAAATAAATAAATAAATATCAGTGAGATAAGTGACACATAAAGGTGCTTGAATATGGATGGCCAAATGGCACACTTCATGTATTTCGAACTCTCCAAAATTTGGGACATTGTTTAAATTGGTTAAAACTGATAAATATGATCTACCCTTTGTTTGTTTTAAATTTGTGAAATTTCATGACATTTAATGATTAATTAGTTTCTTGATATATGGTGCAACCAAATGCACCTTTTTTAAACACATGCAGACTGTCTATCTTATCCATGTCAAAAACTAATTTGACAATTAGAAAATTATTTGAGTGTAATTTTTTGTTAATTGGCCTATTTGAGACGGGCTCATAATCTCCACAATTTAATTTTAGTTGCCAAGTGTAAGATTTCTTTGAGCAAGTATATATATTATGCCATGCTTGAGGAGTCCACCTGATATATTTTATTTTTAGTACTTACCATTAAATTTTGATATTTATAGTGATTTTCACTAAAAAAAAAATCAACTTATCAAGTGCTTAAGTTAATTTCACCAAAAATATGGCCTTTTTTTTATTATTTTGCTGCTCTCCTCTCCTTACTTGATGTTGGAGGTTGGATGCTAAAGGGGTGGTATTTTAATTTTTCATTTCATTTTTTACTAAAATATTTCTAGAATTATTTTAAAATTATAGTTCAACACTTCAAGTTTTTAACATTTAAATTAATTTTTGGACCTTATTTTTCAGTTTATCAAATGCACATGAATATCAAGGATTTATTATTCCACTGAGCTGGTAACACAAATATTCGAAAACTACACAGGTAATGAGCGGTGACCTATTTAATGAGCTATTTAGGCTCATTGGGTCAACATAATTAACATTTTTAGCCATTCTTTCGTATAGTAATGCCCAATTACATAATTGTATCATTGTTTTGCCGTAGCCCATAGGTAGAACAAGAGAAAGTATTTACAATGTGAAAAACTTAAGTAATTTAGCAATACTTGGAAACCAATTGCGTAATCGAGTCCTTAACTTTAGGGCCCTTCTTCGTGCTACAATGGTAGACGCTGAAGAGTATCAATATGAGGTTCCAGGTTCAAGTACCCATTGTGTTGAAATCCCACTTTGGTGTGAGTGCATAAGTGCATGTGTAGAAAAAAAAAATCAAAAGAAAGTTGCTTACATGATATACAAGTAATTCAAATTAAGTTCCAAAAGAGCAAACTAAAGTGTAATGACATCTAATCAGCAACCCTGTAACCCCGTCGATCAGAAGATGGTATACCTAAACCCGCCTGATAGCTGCATAAAGGAGAAACCCTCCTCATCAGCATAAAAGTCCAGCTCCGCTTCGCAAGCATCGCCATCATCTGAAACTCAAACAGGGTCTGGTTGGTGTGTACAACACCGTCTCGTAACATGGGAGTGAGTGATCAACTCAATGGAACAATAAAGCAAAGGTTAACATGTTATCAATTCAATCAATAATGATAAATCAATACAACAATCAGGTCCTAAGTACTCTTGTTAATGCAAGAATGACATGAATGATATGATGCATGCCCTCGCCTACGCTCCCTCAGCGACTTCATCTTACGTTCGCGCATGAACAACACTGCCTCAGTGCTTGACCTGCTACGCTTAAACGCACGCGTAATGCGGTGCATGCATATGATTACCAAGTTTTTATTAGTCCTTTTCATTCAGCATGATTGGGAAACTAATGTACCTCCCTTATATCAATACTCAAACAATGATCCATTCTAGGGTCGTCAGTCCTAGTAAATCTCATACGATGATGCGGTTCTAGGTTGCTGCAAATGGCTCGTCGCCAAATCAGTACAGGCCTAGTTTATATCTAGATGCTACGGAAGGGTTGTCGCCTCCACGTAGAATCAGAGTATGCTCGAGGTCACTACAAAGGGCACGTCTAGGGCTGCCAGGGCTATTGCACGGAATCGTTACACCACTCCCCCATCACCCATCACGGCTTAGTCATCAAAAAACAGGAAGTAGGCCGACAGCTCGAATACAGTGTCCCATACCACCGTATTCGGCTCACGAATCTGGGTTACTCACTGGTCACTACGGGGAGGCTCGTCGCCCCAGCGTAGGCCGACAGCTCGACCACGGTGTCCCATACCACCATGTCCGGCTCATGAGTCTTAGTGAATCGAGGTACCAAGGTTAACGGGGTGTCCACTGGTGAGTTTGGTACCTTAAGTTCAAGCAGTAGAGTCCAAACATGGTGAACATACATCGGGTCAATCGGGTTACTTGACAAGCTCGACTAGCACGAGCGCGCATCAAGTAAATCGACATGAAGTGCGTAAGCCCTCCGCGTGGCCTAACCACTGTCGACAACCGAAGTACGGCTCGGATTCGTCGAACACATCCTGTGTGGCGAAACAGCATCATCCACCAATCTAGGATCTATTACCGATTGCCTGGACTATACAATAGCCCCAATCACATTCAATTACAACAAAATATCTTAGAAGATAGTTAAAGCAGTAATGGATCAAGATTTCAAATCATACAATCAAAGGTCCGATATTGTCCGCTTTAGGGCTGTCAGGGCTGTTGCACGGAATCGTTACACCACTCCCCCATCACCCATCACGGCTTTGTTTTGCATTTTAAGGAATACGACTTAAACATGGATTTATACATATGCATTATATAGATAAACAAACACTATAATAATACGATACATGGAGAAAAGCATACACATAGTTAAAGGAGTTGAGAATCATATCTTAACACTCTTATACATTACAATTTACTAACTACTTACTCATTCAGACATTTCAGCAACACTTTAGACTACTTACATCAATATATATGACGTATGTTGATCACATAGGTATTAGGCCAAATCCTTCCACTAGGGAGTTGCCCCATTGATAACACGCATGCACCCACGATGGATAGTCATGGCAAGCATGAATTCAAGTTCCATATTCATTCATTCATTTCCACAAACACTTGGGCTACACACTGTATCACACAACGCATATTTGTCGTGACGTGATTTAGGGCAAGTCCTTTCGCTAAGGAGTTGTCGCACATGTAACAAGCATATATTCATGACAGTTAGTCATGACGAGCACGAATGCAAATTCTATACTCATTCAGTCATTTTCACAAACACTTAAGCTACACATAATAACATACATAACGTATGTTGATATAACATGTATTAGGCTAATCCATTCACCCAGAAGTTAATACACATGCATCTAGTATACCTAGACAACAATTAATCATGGCAAGCACAAATCCGTATTTTATACGTATATGGTATTTTCTACAAATACGAGGAATACAGTATATTCAACATAGTTAATGTATATCTGAAAAATGAAACGGACAACACTTTGTACATGTGCAATAGCATCCACGTCAGTAATATATCATTAACTGACATTGAAAGCCTTGAAAACCATAACCTATACGTTTAAAGTCTGCACCTTATGCCGGTAAACGCGTAACGAATTTAGTTCGTTCACCCTCGCTTCGTCTAAGGCACAACGACAACCTATTCCATGAAATAGGTTAACTACTTCACCTTTTTAACGATTAGAAAACCTATAAAGGATTAGGGTTAGGTTTTCTTACCTGAAAACGAAATCAGAATCGCTGGAAAAGCGATACGGTAGTGATGATCAGGCACGTGGAATGGTAGGATAGAATAACTGGAATTTCCTCCCACTTCTCTCACACTTTCCCTCTCTTTACTCTCTTCTCTCTCCTAGGGTTTTCTCAAATTCGTATGGAGTGAATGGGAGAGGGTTTAAGGTCCTTATATAAGCCCATAATTGCCAGAAATAAGCCCAGGGCCAATGTATACTTAGGTTATGTCCAAAGGGAGACTGTTCCGTCTCAACGGAGCACTTCTGGAGCCCCCCTTGAGCCAAAGGTCGGACTTAAGCTCCCTGACTATGGATCTAGGTCGAGTTAAGTTTTCATTCCAGTCAGATTCCCAGATCACACGTGGCGGACTAGTTTCAGTTCAACGGTCATCGGAACTCAATCAGGGCCACAAGTACACTGACCTATGTATGAAATTTCTCCTGATCCGAGGGTGTATTTGGGTCAGATTCTGGCGGTCTAATTGCTTATATTCGGCCCGCAAGCGACAAGTCTCAGATTACTTAAATCTGATTTAATTTCTAAAGAAAACCACGTTTTCTCACACTCTTCGCTCCGGGCTCAGGCAAATAGCCCCGGGACACTATCTGGAGTTGATTTCCGAGATGATTGTCAAGCCCAGCAAGGCGGTCCTAATTATATAACTTCGTATTATTCGGACTTTCGATGAGCGGTCCAGATCCGATACGGAGTTTCAATGTACTCCCGAGAGCAACTGGGTAATGAGATTGATCCTAGATTTCAGGGTAACCTAGCGTCGATGATTCTACAAGTTTTGGGTCTTGCAAATCGTATTTAAAGTGATTCAAGTGGATTTCACAGCTAATCTAGTTTAGCACTTAGTTAAACTTGGCTAAGTTCTAAAGGATTTGAGGTTTAAGAGGTTCATAAGGGGTTAGGATCTACCCCTTGCCTAAGGACATCTAACTCCAAGTTGGCAAAAATCTGGGGCGTTACAATAAGGTCGGATCACAGACATGGATAAGGTTGGACACCAGTCGAGAGTCGGGGTGGATTTGCCCGACTTTTGGATAAGGTCGGAAGACAGATGTAACAATGGATAAGGTCGGATAAGCTCATCCTCGCTTGTCGACCTGTCCTTTCAATTAGGAAGAACATCTCTGCGATGTCCAATTTTTGTACCCTTTTAACTTCTTTATGAGTTTGGATAGGCTATTTGAGTTATCTCTCGGACGGTTCATTCCGGATCGTGCCGAGCTTCATTCCATCCTTAGTTATGCTGACCTTCCTTCTTAATCGGGCAGTCGGTTTTCTCATCCTCTTTTGCGCATTGGGGCGTGCTGTGTCTTGACCTAATCTACCTCCACGGGTCGATCTATTTTTCCCATAACAATTATTATTATTTCGGCTCTATTTATTTTGCCACTTACTACCATAATATAGAATAAATGTCTTATCATTACGATTTTATCACCACTCAACCAAACTCGGAAATCATAACTCAAATGCATATATATTTTGGTGATAGATAAAATAATTTATATTTATTGCATTTTTTAATATATTATTAGAAAATTTTGAATTCAAACTACCATATTAATATACTTTGATAATGACTTGTCATTAAAATAATATAAAAGTACCATGATTATATTTTGACCACTAATATGGGTAAAATAATTTACAATCATTGCACGTAGGCTCGGGTGTCGTTTTATTTCATATTAATGGGCGTCCCATGTACGATTTCTGAGTGACTGAGTATTAAGTGCCATACTTTGGCCGAGTATCAAATACTTCCCATGCGGGTCCTTACTCTTGCCCGGGTGGCTGACTCCCAAGAGTTTCAACTCCGGTCAAGGGTACCCATAGGTGGTGATTTCAAATGGTGTGGGGCCCACCATGATATATGTTCCTTACATCCACGATGCCCATCCTTTTTTACACCTAATTTCAGTGCATGATACTAAAAATGAATAAGATCCAAATCTCATTTGGACCATACCACAGGAAACAGTGGTTATTGACCGTTAAAAACTTTTTGGGTGCCACAAAAGTTTCCGATCAAGCTGATATTTGGGTGGTCCCTTCATCCAGGTATTTGTAACATTATCAACAGGTTGGATGAGAAATAAATATTCTGGTGGCCATTAAGAAGTTTTTAATGGTGCCTATTCAATCTCCACTGCTTCCTGTGGTGTGGTCCGCCTAAGATTTGGATCTGGTTCATTTTTTTATGTCATACTTTAAAATGAGCTTTCAAAATGGATGGACAGCGTGGATGTGAGCCATATACATACAGTCAGGAATCCACTGAAGCCGCGCGGATTTAAGTGCCTGCGTATCACCCATCACGCCTCATGGAGCATAAAATAACTCCTCTGTGAGAAAGTGACACAAAACGCATATGAGTATGAATGCACGTGAGACTCGCCTGCTTTACGTGGAGGGTTTTCTAAGCGGCACACGTGCTAACTTGGCACATGTGTATGATCTATGATTGATTCAATAAATACGACCTACAGTAGTCTGCCCATCAGATAGGCGACACGTAAATGATGAATATGGACCATTGATCACATTTCTAGCTGTACGTTTTTGTCATGAATGTATAAACCCACCATATGAGTCGATAGGGATGTTATAGGGTTGGATGCTCACTGGTCCAACAAATGAACGTCCCGGATCTCGCACAAATGCCATGTTGTCAGCTGTTCTTGTGACCCGGGTCGGAATTTAGTGGGGTCCACTGTGATGTTTGTGAAAAATCCACTCCGTCCATCTGTTTTTCCAGTTTATGTTAGGACTGCACAAAAAAATAGAGGAAGATCCAACGCTCATATGGGCTAGGAAACAATCAGGATCGACTACATAAGTTTTCAATCAGGCTAATATTTTTATATTTTCAATTCGTCCGAGTTGGAATGACCTTATCAACGGTTTGGATGGAATATAAACATCACGTCGAACCACGGAAAGGTTTCAACGGTAGGCATTTCTGTCGTCAATTTTTCCTGTCGTGTGGCCCAGTTGAGTTTTCAACACGCCTAATATTTTTCAATCAGGCTAATATTTTTATATTTTCAATTCGTCCGAGTTGGAATGACCCTATCAACGGTTTGGATGGAATATAAACATCACGTCGAACCACGGAAAGGTTTCAACGGTAGGCATTTCTGTCGTCAATTTTTCCTGTCGTGTGGCCCAGTTGAGTTTTCAACACGCCTAATATTTTGGATCACCGTTAATATAATCTCAAAAAACGGATGGACGGGGTGGATTTCTCAAAAACATCACTGTGGGCCCCACTAGCTTCCGATAGGGTTAGCAGGCAGTGGCATCCCTGTTGTGCGAAGAATACAATTCCATGCGTGCATATCCACGTGAAAAAAGCTCGGGAAGTATATAGCGTGGAACGTTCAGTCTGAGAGGGGTATTTTGGTCTGAGAATTGTTCGCCAACAGTCAACGGCACCACACTTGCGGTGCTATACCATCATTTCCACCGACATTCCATTTTTTTAAAATAAATCTACCATTAAAAATTTAAGCCCCACCATAATGATAAAAATTATAAAAAAATGGAAATTATTAGATCAATATATGGGCCATAAATAATGTTGATTTAGAACGTTGGTGATCCGTTGATTATAATCTTGTATCCAGTCTAATAATACGATCCTTTTGATTTTTTCTTCCATGACCACCATGGTGGTCCCTACAGATTTTAGGGTACAGATTTCATACACAAGCTTCACTTTGGCGGGAAAATTGTACGGTACACTCGTGGTGGTACGATTGCATGTATCCGTCGCATTCTATTTTACGTGTTTCAATTTTTTATCGGACTCGTGAGTACTCCCTGTCGGGGAATTACATGAAACTCGACCAGACCGTAAGAATAAACATCCGGCCTAGAGTTCGTACAAGTGGGGCCCACCTTCAAGTGATCAAGGCCATTGATATGATGGGATCCGATATGCATCTATATCTCCCGATATCTGTCCTTTTACCCGCTGAAGTGGACCGTTGACATTGTAGAAATAATTCGTGTAAAATATTTATTAGGATAATCGATCCATATTACATCAGATCAACGGTAAGGATCACCAATCCATGGGCCTTAGTTGAACATATCCAAGGCTCGAGGATGATGTAGCTATCCTAGGGTCGAGGTCGTTGTAATTCATGCTCTCTCTCTCACAGATTTCATTCCATTGGCGAAAAAAAGCCCGACGGTGTCATCTCTCGTCTCTTCTCTTAAACGGGAAAAGATAATACCATGCACCTCGTGTAACAGATGCTCTATGCATCTCACTCTTCTCATGTGTACACATGGCAAACACGTGTACTGATCAGGACTATTGGATTAGTGGGCCACCACATGGATAGGATAGAAAAGGAACGGTCAGCTCAGATAAGATGAAAATTTCACAATCGCTAGAAAACTCATAGCAGCTGTATGATCAGGTTCTCCTGTCTATTTCTTCGTTACAACCTATCCACAACGTGGTCCATCACATCAACAGTCCTGATCACAATAAATGCTGGACACGTGTACATCATGACAGCATTTTCCTATTTTTTATTCTTGAGTTTTACACAGCAAGTCCAATAAAAACTCAGCTTTTCGCCCTTTTCAGCTCTTTCGCCTCTCTCTCACTCTCTCTCTCAAAAGCTTAGGTTTTTATTCTCTAGCTAGAGCTCAAGAGAGGATTGGACTGATGCATGGTAATCGGACTATTGATTTGGATATTAAAACCTCTGGTTTTGGGTTTCATCAGCATTCATTGCTTCTTTCATCCACAAATACCACCAGCAACAGAGGTATCTTTTCTTCTTCTTTTTTTTTTTTCTCTTTTTTTGGGTTTTGTTGTATTGGTGGATGTAAATTGGAAGTGGGGTTTTTGGCATTATTTTTTTTTTTTTTGGGTTTTGCAGATGGGTTTTCTTGTTATGTGTGAATTCATGCATAAAAGCTGTCACTAGAATCATGTGAGTCTTTTTGTTTGTGCTTGTGTGGAATTTATGGATGCCACTGGTAAACAAGAAGAGTCTGGGGGTTTTGAGGATGTTTTTTGAATCTGATGTTTGCAAATGGTAGGAGTTGAAATTGTGGGTTTTCAACCAGTTGAGGAGAAAATCATTTGGTTTTTCTTGTTTTGTGTGGATTTGCATGGAAAATGTGTTTATCAAAATCATGTTTGTTCTTTCTTTTTTGTCTTTTTAATGTTTGTTTTTGTCTGGGAAATCGTGGCTGCGAATTGGGTCTTGGAATTTTGATATGATTTGTTAGACCTGATGCTTGCAATGGGTGGGAGGTGAACTGCCCTTCTTCTTTCTCTTCCCCCCCCCCCCCCCCCCCCCCCCCCCCCCCCCCAATTGAAGTGAAGTTCACTTGGATTTTCTCATCTTGTTTGAGTTCATTCACAAAACTCACGTACTGGTTTCGTCTGGGTGTCTTGCTTTGTGTGCAAATTCACGTCTGTAATTGGAAAAAAGATGCATCTTGGAATTGGGAAACAAATCCTGAACAGACATTTGCAGATGCATTGGACTTGAAATCATTTGTTTTCCACCAATTGAAATGGAATCGATTTTTGGGTTTTCTTCTTTAATGAAAATTCATGTTGAAAAAGCTTTAAATTATACCTTTTTGACGTGGTATTTATATCAGTCATTTTGACAATCATGTAAAAGATTGCTAACTTGGCTCCCTGGTTCTCTCTCTAGTTCTGTTTCACTTGGATCCAAGGTTTTAAATTGTTGCATCAGGTATCATATCATTCACCACGAATACAGCCCTGTATCACCCCTATATTGGGCTGTTTTGGGCGCATATGGGTCCAATTCAGCTGTAGGATATACCAGTACGTATTGGGCGATACATACTGGCTTCGGATGATACTATAAACCTTGCTTGAATCTGGTCTTGTGAAAGTTGTCTTCTTTTCTTCTTCTTCTTCTTCTTTTTTTCCTTTTCCTTGGGTCTAATTAGTGGCAGTAAACAATACAACCAGACAAGCCTGTTTCATTTGAGGGAGCAGATCCTGTGCACATGGATGACATCAAAACCTTCTATTTCATATTTTCAATGGTCAATGGGCCATGGACCAAAAATCACAAATTTAGCCCTTTACTTGGTAGCATACAAATGGACACCAAAAGACAAGAGTCAGCAATGCTTCTTATTATGTGAGGAAAGGCCTATTTGTTGGATGGTTAAGATAGTCTAATCATAGCAACATTTGTTTAGGGGCTAATCAACAGATGAGAGCAGGTGTTGCCTGGTTTGGATCATCATACACATGCGCCATGTGTGTGGTTCACAATCTGGAGGCATGAAAATGTTGTGCCTCCAGAGGCAGGTAATCGGCTCCCTTCGTTTGATTGCTTGATATCAAGAAATCATGGTCTTATGGAGCAGTTATTATGGTCTTATGCTGAAACTATCTGTTTTTTCCATCACAACTAGACTTTTCAGATACAGTCACTGATTTCCATTAAATCTTATGTTTTGGGTCAAGTTGGAGCTTGTAGCATACTAGATGGCAATGTGATTTGTAGAAATACCAAATGTAGTTTTCTCAGTGAAGAACTCTTTCTATTCTTTTTCGTTTCTTTCGAACTCTGACTCTGAGCCAAAGCGGATGGAGAATTACTTGAAATGCAAGCTGAGAGGCATTAGATATTCTCAGTGCTTGATGTTGCTGATCTTTAGGACAGCATATTTGTGATATCCTTCATCAATATTTCATGTATAACACTCATCACGACCAATACAATTTGCAACTGTGTGTCTAGGAGTTCTTTATATTGTTGGAAGTTGGAGACCTCATAATTCATCCCTTAAAAGAAGGGGTGTGCTCAGGTGGTACCAGTACCACCATTAGCTATGGTGTACTGGAAAGAAGCATGGTCCACATGATATATTCACAAAGTCTGACCCGTCCATCTGATATGCTGCCTCAGACCCAATTCAGCCCAAACAGAAACTTAGGTCCGCCACAGCAAAGGGGACAAGTTGATAGGGGATGCTAACCCTTGATTTGGCACGGGAACGCATCATACTGTGTATACAGAATCCAGGCTGGCCAGACTTCATCTGCCATGGATGAAGTGTTAGGACAAAAATCAGGCTGTTCTGCAACTCATGTGGGCCACAGTGAGAATCAAGAGTAGGCCTCCTCTCCCACCTTGTTCCCCATGTTGTGACCTACAAGAGTTTCAGATTGAGCTGATTTTCAGTCCATGGGGTTAACCTGAATGGACGCATCTGATCGACAGGTTGGATGTGATATGTACACCACGTGGGCCCCACACTGCTTGGTATCACTGTAAGCTTGTGGTGGTACTGGCACCACTGGAACTAGTTTAGGGAGTTTTGATGTAATATTCTTTGCATTCTAGAACCATAAGTCCTTAAATGAAGCCTTATTTGGGTAGTCCCCATCTCGCCTGACATGCTTTGATTCTATCTAAACAGGTCTGATGGACACAAAGACTATAGAAGGCCTAGTTAACAGCATTTCTCGATTTATTCACTTAGTCGCCTGCAAGACCATGAAAACCACGCCACTTCAAAAAAACTACCGAGATATGGTTTCTCTATTGAGGAATTTGAAGCCTGTTCTTGATGAAGTCGTTGGTTCTAGCATACCTTCAGATGAACTACTGCTGAAAGAATTTGAGGAATTGGATATGGCCGTTAACGAGGCTAGAGAATTCATGGAGAATTGGTGTCCAAAGATGAGCAAGATATGCAGTGTGAGTGCCATTTCATGCTTCTTATTGTTCTTTAAATGGACCCCTTCATCTGGAATCTTGCAGTTTTGTCTCCTGGTATAATGATTGTCGCATGATGTCTTGATTTTTTTTATTTTATTTATTTTTTTAAAATTTTTAATTTTTTTGTGTGTGTGATAATTTTCCAGGTTCTAGAGAGTGAGCCATTGGTGATGAAGGTCCATAGTTCTTCCATGGAGATCTGTCATATATTGAATGGATTGCTACAGTCATCTCATTTTACTTCGCATTTAGCTTATGTTCAGGTACTGAGGAGGAGGAATTATGGGGTCCTGCTCATCAGCAGACCTATAGTTTGCTAACATGTGGGATTCATACATGTCCAGTGGTTTGGTGATCCCAACAGTAGATCTTCTGGGGTCTTCCATGGATGTATGATGTGCTGGAAGTCTTCTAGATCAGAATATTTCAACACTTCGATCTGGTGGCCTGAAAATAGATGGATATGAGATTTGAGAAAAAATACAGTAGCTTTCATTATCCAATGGAGGAATCAATATTGAATGGTTAAGACCTTTCAATTTGGGAGATTTATTGGCCATCCCCTATCAAAATTGAAGTCCATCAAATGAATGTTTTGGATCACTGAACATGGATCCCGCATGTATGCAATCACACCTCCCACAAACTATGCATCTGATGACCAGGACCCTGTCAGTAATACTAAAGAAGAGCTCATGGATTTCTTTTGTCCATCTCATATTTTATGTTGTTTTAATTGGCTCTTAACTAGATGAGCCATCACCTTCTTCAACTTTACATCTATTAAAAAGCTTGTAAGTTCTGTTCTCTATTGTAACTTAGACAAATTTGTGTTTTGGTGTGGACATGGACATGAGGTGTGACTTGTGAGGCATAAGGACCTGGAAAGCCAATGTGATGACATTTGCATACTTCTGGGGTAATATATATAATGCATAAGATGTAGAAAAATGTAATTTATTTCAGGGAATTATTACACATATGCTTTGATGCGTGCAATGTTTTCATTATCGATGATATCGGCTGATACATCCCACGATATATCTTGTATCCCACCTGTGCGATACGAAATGCATAGGTAGTGCCAATATATCCCATTTGTTCGATTTGGTGAGCATTTTTTATTTTTAATCTGTTTTCTTTTTCTTTTACTGTAAATCATATTAAATCAGTATCAATGGTTACAAATCCAAAGTTCTTCATGTTTTGCATGAAAAATCATGGATTTAGAGCTTCGATTTCGAGATTTGGGGGAGATGGGCTGAATTGCGAAAAGTTGAGAAAAATTGAAATTTCTCAATTTCTTGCAAATCGGTTACAATTTTTGTATTCAAACACAAAATTAAACATGTATGTAACCTGATCTAGCGATTCCTGATAATTTGAGATTTTTCAAAAAAAAAGTTAAAAAAATAATTTTTTGAAATTCTACTTCGATCAAACAATCAATTGACCTCCATTTTAGTGTATTCATGAGTGTTTGATGAAATCATCATCACATACACTCTAATTTTGGGGTTTGGGGGGAAAGATCATCCAATTTGCAGAAAATATGAGAAAATTTGAAATTTTCTCAAATTGGAGAGGATGAGTGCTAGCGTTATGTTAGAGAGTTTCTTTACTAGCATCATTCTACTATGACCTGGGCATAGTATTGTTGGTTTGTGGAGCAGCGGTACTATGCCCAGCCCCGTTGAGATGGAGATGATGGTTTTTAGCCACTGCGCAGCACTATGTGGGTCTAAGCCACAACCACATATATTATTCATAGGTATGTTTTCTTTTTCTTTTTGCTTTTGAATTATCTGTGCATATTGTTGTTATTTATGTTGTGTTGTTATAATATGTTGTACATTTGTTATGTGAATATTTGTTAGATTATACTTCGATATGTTATGAAGTAAGTTTACATCATCCTCTATGTGTGTATGCCTCTTCTGTTTTGTTTATGTTTAATGTTCTTAGTGTTATTGATTCTCCTTTCTTGAAGTTCCTTTAAATATTTATGTTTCATATAGTTTGTCATTATACATGATTCGATAACCATGAATATATGAACTTTGATATGCAGTTATCAGACGGCATAGATTACAACCCCACAAAAAGGAAATCTGTTATGTGCACCTGTTTTCTGTGATGTTTTGATTTCTTAGTGTGTATTGATGTCTCCTTTAACAATCCCTGAAGTTCCATTAAAAAATTCATCCAATTTCCTAATGTTTCCCAACAACATTACGCGATACAACCGATATATCCCATGTGAAACTGATATGCGCCCATATCCCAAAGGTGTGATACATTATGCAATAACAATATGAAAACATTGGGTGCGTGTACCGTCATTATATACCATTGGCTGGTATCATTCTTATACTGAAAACTTAGTGAAATATCATTTCCATTAAACCAATGGAATACATTAAAAATATATTAATAGTGTATACTCTGGTAGCCTTTGAAAGTACCTGCAAAATCGACATCCAGTTGAATATGTTGGTGACTTGGTGGTGTGACTTTATTTTGAACTTTGTCTTCATTTCGAGGCAAAATGGAAAATGGAAACCCGAATGGAATATTATCAGTTCTTTCACTTTGCTGCCCTGAAATAGCTCTTCATCCATTTCACTTTAGTACCTGAAACGAACAAAAATGGTAATTTGCACAAATGCAGGATGCCTGCCCCATGTTCTTGAAGTAAATTCCAAACGCATACTTTTTATTGAAAACAGGAACCTATTACTGTGTCCCAAACGGCATCTTGTGAAGTTAAATTTCTGTATTAGATTGGCTGCATTGAAATAACTGTTCCTTTCCCATTGCTTGATTATGTGGAGCATAGAACTGATTCCAAGATCAATTGCTTCAGCACTGTATGCAGGAACTTCAATGTGCAGAGCAAGAGAGAATGTCCGAGCTCATTGAAGAAGCTCTAAGAGATCAAAGAGACAATCTCATGCCTAGTGGTGACCTTCTAATAAAGATTGTGGAGTCACTCAGTCTGACATCAAATCAAGAGTTGCTAGCAGAAAGCATGGCACTGGAAAAGGAAAGATCGAAGGCTGAGCTGAAGAAGAATAAAGGAGATGTCGAATACATAGATCAGGTTATCGATCTTGTCGTGCATATGCGTGATTGCATGGTTAAACTCGAACAGTTCAAGGCGATAAATGGGATACCCGTTCCTTCATATTTCCGGTGCCCCTTGTCACTGGAACTGATGATGGATCCTGTGATCATGGCCTCAGGACAGACATACGAGAGGGCTTTCATCCAAAGGTGGCTTGATCAAGGGCTGAAAATCTGTCCCAAGACCCGTCAAACTCTCACTCACACCAATCTAATTCCGAACTACACCGTGAAGGCATTGATCGCAAATTGGTGCGAAGACAACAACATAAAGTCTTTCAATTCTCTTGAGTCGACCAATATTTCAAACAATATTTCATCCCGTTCCTTATCTAACTGTGCTCCCGAGGACAATGCCCGTGTAGACAGTTTCCACGGTTCTTTGCATAGCAATTCCACCTCACATTCCTCCCTTGAAGTTGGAAATGGGTCTGAGAGGCAAATGACAAAAAGTGGTGTGGAAGACTCCAACTTGGTAGATAAAAAGGTTTGCTACATCACCTGTCATCAAATACCATCTGATAATGCGTCTTCAAAATGTAATATGTCCCTTGAACAGTCATATAGTCATAGCCGAAGCGAATCCACTTCAAGTGTTGTTTCTAGCATTGAACATGCCCCTGCAGCTGTTCTTACTGAAGTTTCAAAGCTATCGATTAGATGCGATGAAATAAGTGAGGTGTTGGGAGAAGTGATATCAGAGTGTCCAGCTTCATCTCCTTCAAATAAAGATTTGGGTTTTTCTCCATGGCTATCAGGTAATCAATTTTGCAGCTCGCTTCCAAGAGCACGGACTGAAAATGGGAACGGGACACACCACAGAACTCGCTCTTCTCCATTCTTAGACAGTGACGATTTAACGACTTCTTCACATGTTGAGAAACTGGTCGAGGATCTAAGAAGTCGATCAAGTGAAGTGCACACTGTGGCAGCAGCTGAGCTCCGTCGGCTCACAAAGCACAACATGGAAAACCGCATCATTGTTGCAAGGTGTGGGGCCATCGCACCGCTGGTTTCATTGTTGAACTCGATGATAAAGACAACCCAAGAGAATGCTGTTACAGCCCTTTTAAACCTATCGATCAATGATGACAACAAGACCTTTATTGCGGAAGCTGGAGCAATCGAGCCACTCATCCAAGTTTTGAAGTCAGGAAATGCAGAGGCCAAAGAGAACTCTGCTGCCACGTTGTTCAGCCTATCTGTATTGGAAGAGTACAAGATAAAGATTGGTCGATCCGGTGCAGTTAAGGCCTTGGTCAACCTTCTAGGGAATGGCACCCTTAGAGGAAAGAAAGACGCCGCTACAGCGTTATTCAATCTATCAATCTTTCATGAGAATAAGGCACGCATTGTCCAAGCTGGCGCTGTCAAGTACCTGGTCGAGCTGATGGACCCTGACACAGGGATGGCTGATAAGGCCGTCGCCCTTTTGGCGAATCTGGCAACAATTCCCGAAGGACGTGCGGCTATTACTCGAGAAGGTGGAATTCCATTACTAGTTGAGATTGTCGAGTCGGGTTCTCAAAGGGGGAAGGAAAATGCCGCCTCTGCCTTGTTGCAGCTCTGTATTAATAGCCACAAGTTTTGTAGTCTGGTGCTGCAAGAAGGAGCTGTACCGCCTTTGGTTGCATTGTCTCAGTCGGGTACACCAAGAGCAAAAGAAAAGGTATGCATCTAACCCAAATTCAGCAGCATTTTCTTTTGCCTCACACAATCCAATATCAAAACTTTAAAATGGAAAGAAATTGTAGCTGTGCTGTCAGTGTTAGCTCCACATTTGAACACAGGGAAAGAAGGCTCATCACCAACTTGGGCAGGTTGGATCAGGTTGAGGGTCAAACCTGGCCTGACCCAACCTTAAGGGGACCCAGCCCACTCAACCCAACCTGAAATCCAACCCAAGGTGCCCAACTCAAACCCAACCCAAATTCCTCTATGCTCTACCTGACCCAACTGAAACCAAATACGTGTGCTTATTCCCAAGCCGGCAAAACCTGACCTGAATTTGCTCATCCCGAACCCAACCCTATTTCAAATTGGGTTGGCATTTTCTAACCCGAACCCGACCCAAGGACCTTGACAACCATAGGTGAATCAGGTTCGGGTTGATCCGAACCCGAGTTGCCCTACTCATCACTGGTAATGGGTTTTACGCTACAACTATGGTGCTGGGAGTTGCATACTGTACATGTGGCATGTGCTCAGTGTTTTAACACCTGGAACGTACAGAATGTTTAGACTGATTTGGACCAGAAATGGACACAAACAGGCCAGGTCACCAAAGTCTGTTCAATGGTGGCCCTTACTGTCATTGACAAAACTTATGGACTGTATGAGCCCAAACCCACAACCTTCCTCAGATACCAGATGCACCATTGAAAGTTCCAGACGCATCGTTTTTATTTTCTTTTCTTTTCCATCTAATTCAGTCTCTTCTAGTAAATGTCCTGCCCTCTTCTTGTAAATGTCCAGGGCAGGAAAGACTTGCACCTGTTGTACCTGCAATCGGACCAAACGGCCCACAAAACGGCTTGGTGTCTGGTCCGGGTTTTAAAACATTTGCATTTACCTCATCCGAAACACCCAAATCACGGAACTCACTGTGTCGGTCAGTCATTTCTCCAAAATTAGATTGATTCGACAATCCTGACCTCTGATCATGGACATTTGTTTGTTGAGTTTTGACCGTTTACTATATGTTTTTACCATTTTAGATGTCCACCAAACTGGCTAGGATATTTTTGGGTCACAATCCATCTACAGTAGGACCCCCTATTTGGGCAGTTCAAATTTGAGGTAGTTGCCACATGTCCTGTAGGAGATACCTTGCGCATTGTTGTTGTGTTATACTTCCATCACCCTACTCCAATGTAGGTATAGGGAATTGATAAACCCTCCCTTGTTCAGAGACACCTTTCTTTCAACTTTTGGCAATACAGCAGTACAACTTTGTACAACGTGTTAGCAAATGTTGGAAAAAGGGCTTGTGTATCGCGAGGGACAGGTGCAAATAGGATCTCCCAAGTCTTGATGAGTTTTGCTAAGCCAGGACGTATGTATGTGGCAGACCATTCGTGTGCTATCATGTCTGCCAGCATGGCAAACTAGTGTGAGATCCAAGCTATCCAGGTTAGGCGTGTAGCCCTGGCCCAAATGTATTACCTATCTGCTTATCAGGTAGGCCAGAGTTTATTAAACAGATGGACAGCTAAATGAACTTGGACAAGTTTTTCTATGCCATCATAATGTTATGATATTGCAGCCTGCTGATGAGTGGACCAGCCTGACTTTTAGGCCAGATCATCTGAACATAGGGACCTACTTGATGGATGGGTTAGATCCTGCACCCATGTGCCATGCTAGCACATCTGGTGGCATGTAGAGGGGCTGCCTTATACACTCGTATGGGCTTAGCAAACCTCTCTGACACACAATTTCATTTGAACTGAATGAAGTATAATCCCTACTTAAGACATGAATATGCTGTATCTTTATGAGAAATGCAATTGCACACCACTTACTGCACATGTTTCTTTACATGAATTCCCATTGTGGCATGCAGCACACCCTTACAAGATTTAGAATGCTAATCTGGGGGGCCCCAACATATGTTGGTCATGATCCAAAAACAGGACAGTTGGATGATCTTAACCCCTCATGGAAACAGGGCCCAAAAAACAAGCATTGGTTGTCCTTTTCCTAAGCAAGCAGCAAGGATAATCTGAGTGGCCTGAGTTTTTAAAACATGATACACTCATGTTGGAACCTCTGGATGGATGATCCAGATCTTGTATATGCCTCTCACGCACCTGCATGAAAACTCTGTGCAAATACCGTTCTCTTTACATGCTAGCAGGGGAGGGTAAAGGAAAACCTTTTTTTTTCCGAAGGGATATGGTAAAGAAAGTGTAACAGATGTGCTTTTCTGAGTGCTCTCTGCAGTTTCAAGACAAGGGCGATATGCTGCCTTTCATGTGTCAAAATGAATGTATTTAAACCCATTTAGGGCCTGTTTGGGTGCCACTTAAAAATGGCTCATGTATTACAGATAGGGCTACAACTTGGGTTCGGGTGAATCCAAATTGGATTGGATTAGGGTTGGAAAACTCCAACCTGATTTTTGAAGCATCAAGTGGGCTACGGCAAGGTGATCCTTTGTCGCCATAGTTGTTTGTGATGATAATGGAGGCTTTCAGCTGGATGATGGATAGGGGAATCACGGTTGGTTTAGTGAAAGGTCTTAAAGTTGACAATTCTCAGTTTCAAATATCTCATTTACAATACTTTGCGATACTTTGCTCATGTGTAAGGCAAATGAATTAGAAATAGATAATTTGCGTATGTTAATTGTTTCTTTTGAGGTGGTGTCGGATTAAAGGTAAACTCTGATAAAAGTGAACTTTTAGGAGTTGGTTTATCAAGGGAAGAGGTCGTCTCTTTTGCTTTGATTTTCGGGTGTAGGGAAGGTTCATTTCTGACCCCATATCTTGGACTACCATTATGTATAGGAAAGCCGGCCAAACATCTATGGGATAAAGTTATTGAAAGATTTCATAGTAAGCTATCAGTTTGGATAAATAGGCACATGTCTTTGGGAGCAAGATTAATGCTGATTAAGGCGGCAATGTCCAATTTACAGGTATTTTATATGTCATTATTCAAGTGCCCAAAGGGGGTAGTCGATAAGCTTGAAAAGATTATGAGGGATTTCTTATGGGGGGGGGGGGGGGGGGGGGGGGGGGGGGGCAGAAGATAAACTTAAGTTCATCTTATGGAGTGGGAAAAGTACGCAAACCTTGGGATCAAGGGGGAGCTGGGTTGAGGATTTTGGGAGATGAATTTAGTGTTATTTGGTAAATGGGTGTGGAGATTTGGGGTCAAAGAGGGTAGTTTATGGAGGAAGGTAGTGAGTAGGAAATATGGGGTTCAAGAGGGATCTTGGTGGATAAAGACATCATCACTGTATAGAGCATCGTCCCTTTGGAAAGCGGTGGCCTCTCTAAAGGACAAGGTTTGGGAAGGATGGTGGTTTACTTTGGGAAATGGTGAGGGGATAAAGTTTTGGGAAGATGTTTGGCTTGGGGGAAAAAGTTGAGGGAGAGTTTTCCCATTCTAGCAAGATTATCATTGGAGGGAAACTTGCCTGTTGCAAGATGTTATTCTCTCCTTGGTGAGGAAGTTCTTTGGGCCCCTCTTTGTAGGAGGAATTTGTATGAAGAAGAGGAGTATTTGAGATTATTGGAAGTTTTACTTGGAAGTTTTGAGTAAGGTTTGCTTGGTGATTTCTCACATGGACTTGATGAGATGGTTAGAAGAAAAGTCTAGAAGGTTTTCAGTCAAATCTTTGTACTGAAGGATTAGTGATGGTTTAAATGTTTCTGAGGTGAGTCATAGAGCTTATATATGGCTATATGGCACTCCCTTGAAGGTAGTCCTCTTTGGCTTTGTTAGTGGGAAGAAATAAAGTGCTTACGGTCGACAATTTGCGCAAGGGAAGAATGTCCGTTCCTAACATGTGTCTACTATGTTATCAAGACGAGGAATTGGTGGCTCATCTCTTCCTTCATTGCGACTTTTCCAAGAAGGTGTGGGATAATTTTCTTGGTAAATTTGGAGCTCGATGGGTTATGCCGGCTTCTATTGTTGGCATGAAGGGGGTAAAGGGAAGATAGGAAAGAAGATATGGCATCTGTCTTTTGACTGGGATATGGGTAATATGGCGAGAAAGGAACAATTTGTGCTTTAGGAACTGTTTAGGTCTTTCTTCGGAAGTCTGCAAGTTAGGAATAGAACTGGTTTCAAAATGGGTGATCGAATCCAAAATGATAGTGGCGGATTAGTTTCTTGACAATTGGGCAGCTTTGTAGCTTTTGTTTTTTCTTTGTTTTTTTCTTGTTTTAGGCTTTTGATCTCTTTGAAATAAATTCATCACCGTTCACACACACACACACACACACACACACACACACACACACAAAAAAAAAAAAAAAAGAGAGAGAGAGAGAGAAAAAGAAAGAAAGAAAGAAAGAAAACTGCGACCTGATTTGGAATTGGGTTGGTTTTGGGAGGAGAAAATTCAGGTTGGATTAGTTCGGGTTGAGAATAATCACTTTTATATGGGTCATGTTGGGTAACAGTCTATTACATTGCATCCGTGGGAGTTTTGTGTTCCCATTGTCAGTCCCAAGCCTGGATAAAGGAAGGTTGCGTTAGGTTAGCAGTATTAAACTTTTCCCCCGACTTCCATCATGAATCCAAACAATATGTGGATTGCGGAATAGGATTTATGTAGATGACCCCCATTAATTGGGATAAGGCTTGGATGATGATGCTATGGGTCAGGTTGGGTCATGTTGGTCCGGTTAGGGTTGATTATAGAAAAATTTGGGTTTGGTTGGGGTTTGGCACCTCAGATTGGAATTCGCATCAGGTTGGCTTGCTGGTTTGGTCCTTTTGAGGTCGAGCTTGGCCTCAGGTTGACCCTCAACCTGACCCACCCACCCAAATTGCTCACCTAATTAGAGATCGTAGTTCTTTATTGTAAGGATTAAGAAAGAAATGAGATGAGCATATTTTAAGTGGCACCCAAACAGGCCCTTAGCATTCGATCTTTGAAAAAAGAAAAACCACTTTGGCATTTGACTCCAGATGAATTTTGCTAAAACCATGCTTATCATGTTTTATGCAGGCGCAACAGATTCTGAGTCATTTTCGGAACCAGCGAGAGGGGAGTATGGGGAAGGTGAAATCATGATTCTTGAATTTTGTTGATTACGATCTCATTTCTAGTCTCCTCATGGGCTCGTCTCCATGAGGCAAAGTCGACCGGTCCACCGCTTCGATGTAAGATGGGTGTACGCCTGCCTCACCCGATGATTTGACCTTATACCTTGTTGAGAGTATAATTGCTTGTGCAATATCTGTGGCATGCTTGTGAAATTTGCAACCCTGTGGATGAACATGGATGACCGAAATGTGATGTGGCTAGTGTGGCTTCAGGAGATTTGCGTTCATCGGTCAGGTAAGAGATTGTATTTGCTCGATTTCGGTGTTGCGAGTGTGTATATGCTGTAATGTTACTCTGTTGTACAATCATACGCCATTGTTGTGCTTTCTAAATTCTTTAATGTTCTGATTATGTGGATGATTTGGGTACATGCTAATCTAATCTCTCATGCTCTTGTAAGGAAAAGGTGCTTGCTTGCTGGTTGGCGGTGGGACCCACACATCCACGTAGGTCACTTGTTGATTGTGTATGCCATCGGTTGCGCCTTTTCTCATATGAGATTAGCAGGGCTTAACATGAAATTGATAGATTTGTAAGGTGCAAAAATCTTGTCCCGAATCCCTTTAATTGTAAGGGCGTGTTTGGGTGCAGCTAAAAATGAATTTTAACGCATTTTTCTCACGAGTCAGCGCCTGTTAAAAGCATACCAATGGTTAGAATTCAATCTAAGATTGGGCCCACCTAGGCATCTAGCTGTTTATTTATTTATTTTTATTTTTTACGGTGAGTTTGATGGATGGCTCAGATTTTGAAGACATGACACATATTAGCACCTGGAAGAGATGTGGTCAATCAAAATTGCTAATTTTTTTTTTCCATTTCAAGTGGGGAGGGGGCACTTTCCACGATGGTTGTAGATTCAATGATAAGGGCTTGTTTGTTTTGCAAATTTCATGACAATGAAACTTAAATAAGCTTTCCGTTGCTAATTTACAGTGTTTGTTAAACAAGTACTTATAGTACATAATCTGAGGGTCAAATGTAAATGTATAGGAGTTGAATTTGTAATCATTACAGCTTTACATTATAAAATTGTAAAGATGACAATTTTATATGATAAAACAAACAATGTAAGCAATGTCATGATTGCAATTTAAATAAATAAAGTAATTTGTAATTATTATCTATTTTCTTTACTTTTTTAATGTAATTGGTGAAACAAATCGGCCTTGATAAATGAAAATTGTGTGGCATCTCCCACACATGAATGACATGTTTTACAGATGAGCCAAATAGTCCAAATTTAATAAACAGATGTCCTAAGCTCAATCAAATCTCAATTTTGTGTTTACGACTTGTCCATTTTGGGTCCCAAGATTTGGGTTACATGTGTGGGCATTTTACAATCTCAGGATCGTTTGATATCTCCACTATTTTATAAGAGCTACTCTAATAAGCTTTTCTTGTTTTAGCTCTCGTTTTAAATAAGCTTGTTTGATAACATTATTTTCTCAAAATAGGAAAAGCTATTATTTGAAATAAGTATATTTGGCAAAACATTTAAATAAGAGTTTTTTTTTTTTTTTTTTTTTTTTTTTTTTTTTTAAATAGAGATAGTTGATGTCATTTTAAAAGATGGTTAAAGCTCCATTATAAGAGTAGTTCAGATGGTTGTTTTGGTAGATCTCACCATAGACGGATCATGTCCGAAATGGCAAAAGATTGGATGAGTACATACAATTATCGTGTTTTAAGACATTTGGGCAATCCATTATATTGGATGTGGATTGTACATTATATGGAGCCTACCATTGACGTGGACCGTCCATCATGTGAGCCAAACTTTCAAAGTGGGTCGTCCATCATGCAAGGCCCGTCTTGGATGTGGACCATTCATCCTTCAATGACCATCATCCATTGCATGGGTCCTACCTTTGTTATGGATTGCCCATCAAATGGTGTCCACTTGATGTGGATGTTTCATTATGTCCGCCATCCATCATGTGGGGCTCACCTTTGATGTGAACCGTTCATTATGTGGGCCCACCTTGATGTGGACCATACATCATGTGGGCCCCACATTCAATATGGGTCGTTCATCATGAGGGGCTTACCTTTGATGTCCACCATCCATCATGTGGATCCGACTTTGTTGTGGACCATCTATCGTGTAGGGCCCACTTGATGTGGATCGTACATCTTGCGGAGCCACATTTTGATTGGAGCCATCCATCATGTGGGACCCACCTTTGATGTTTGCCATCCATACCACCCATCATGTGGGGTCCAATCTTCAATATGGGTCATTCATCATGTGGGCCCACCTTTAATGTCAACCTTACGTCATATGCTCCCACATTCAATTTCCACCATCCATTGTGTGGGTCCAACCTTTGATGTGGACCGTCTATCAAGTAGGGCTTGCTTGATGTGGATCGTCCATCATGTGGGGCCACACTTTTGGAGCCTTCAACATACACTAACTCACTTCCAACTGATGTGATTCTTGATCTTTGTTGTGCGTGACCAAACCATCTTAGTTTCCCTCATCTTATTACCTATTGGCACTACTCTCAACTTTCGTTGGATCAAAAAGATTTTTTTTTGAAAAATCTAAAAAAGTGATTTTTTGTCTTTGTTAACCAACTTGAATTAATTGTATTCAGTTTAGTCCCACAATGGAAAGTTGTTAAGAAAACTAAGCCCTTTTATTAAAACTCTTCACTAATTCTTTGTATTGAAAAATAAGGGTATGCCTTGGGAGAAATCTCACATGTGCGCGGCGCGGTCGGAAACCTTTAGTTTTCTCTATATATGTTTTGTCTTACTTGTGCATGAGAAGACAAAGACGTTGCACACCTACCTAATAATTAATTAGTAGGCATATGCCAACATGCATTTATTGCGTCTCTAGCATGAACCTCAAGCTACAACAGGCTACTTACTTTTCTTTTATAAAGGTATATCTTCTTCATTGAAAATCATTCAAAAAATTATTCTCTCTAATTTTTCTCTCTGTATTCTTTCTAGGAAAATCAATTCGAACATTTTTGAGTTCATGTGGCTATGATCGAGAGTGCACCATCTGAGTCATTCATCTTGAAGGAGAGTTGTTGTATTATAGGGACAGACTTGTTAGGACCCAGTGCATCAGGGATCATCCTCCTGTGGAGCCAAATTTGTCTTTAAGACAGCGACAATAGCATGCCTAAGCTCTCCAGATTCTTTTATTGTTATTTCTGGTTTATTGTTTTGGATTTTCTGTTATATGTCTGTATTTTGGAACCAATAATTTAAAGACAGATTTTTCTATTAATAATCTTGGCACTATGGCTACTATCTTAAAGGCTCCTAGAATCGAGAATTTTGTATGAGAAGAACTTCAAGAGATGACAGTAGAAAATGGAGTTCTATCTGACTTCCCTTCAAGCTGATTTATGTTATTAAAGACTTTGCCCCATCACTTTAGGTGAATGAACCAGCCACATCTATTGAACTAATCAAAATGGAAGAATAATGACTACCTGTGCCGAAATAATATTCTGAATGTGATAACTAGTGAAAACTATGATATATACTGTCATCTTTCCACTACTGAAGAACTGTAGAATCATTTTGAGAAGAAATTCAAAACAGAAGACGCAAGAATAAAGAAGTATGTAGTTAGTCGTTACATTGATTTTAAGATGTCTGATGATAAGTCTAAAGTAGATTAGGTGCATGATTTATAGAAGATAGCCAATGAAATCTCATCTAAAGGTGTAGTGATTGATGAAGCCTTTCAAGTTGTTGTAATAATTGAGAAACTACCTTAATCTTGGAAGGAGTATAAAATCTCTATAAAGCATAAGAGAAAAGACATGAGCTTGGATGACCCCATCCTTCATATACTTATATAAGAGGAAGTTAGAAACTGTGATAAACATTCTCTGAATTTATAATATATAATTAAGTCCCACCTTGTTGAGAATAATCATAAAGATAAAGAAAACCAAAGTTTTGGAGCACAAAAGAAAAGGCATCCACATGATTCCATCAGTCTGTGATCTCGATTATCCTAGATTCCCGGGGAATATCATTTAGTCTTCTAAGTTAATAAGGGATAAGTCTATGTGGCATATTACTCTTTCACTGCTTACTTTGATTATATAAGTGATATGCGAAAATTTCGGGCCTAAAATTTCTACAAGAGAATTTGGGTTGAAAATATGTTAAACTTATCTAAATTCTAAAATCTAGTCTCAATAAACCTAATCTAGGGTTGAAAATTTACCCAAAAATTTAAAGTTTCACCCTTAGTTATTTTTTATTGTGAACATGTGAGAAATGTTGTTTCTAATTAAAGAGATATATTAGGGAAATCAAATTACAATTCCTAGTATGAATTTTTAAGTTTAGAGAGTGCTTATATTCGATCTAATGTACAATATGGTGGGTATTTATTTTCCTGCGGTACCTAAGTTTAATTCTTGAGTTCAACAATTGATAATTTACAAAAGAAACTAGGTTTTTCATTCTAAATTCAAATGACTAACCCTAAAATTTTTAAGGGATCCTAAAATTTAAAACAACGCAATTCAAAATCATGATCATATACTCAGAAATGAAGCCAATCAACGTAATTTCATTATAAGAAAATGTAACAGCAATCGCAATGCAAGTGAATATGTCCGAATAATCGAATAATCAGCATACAACCTTCTATTACACTCAGAAATCATATCATGTGTGAACACCGTAAGATGGTTAGAAAATTGATAAGCGAACTTCAGCTCTACCCGAAAATCACAATACGACTAAACACCGCGAGATGGCTAGAAAATCAATATTCAAACCTCTACTTCACCTGAAAATCACAATACGACTAAACACCACAAGATGAAGAGAAAATCAACACTGAAACTCCGACGTCATTCGAAAATCGTATGAACTCTGCGTAATGACCTGAAAATCAACAAGTTTATACAAATCTAACCAACAAAACCACTAAGGGCATTGATATTCTATTAAAGCCGCGAAGGGTAAATACGTAATCCAAGCCGCGTAGGAAAAATATGCGGCCCAAGCCATGTAAGGAAAATATGTGATCAAAGCCACGTAGGTAAACCATAACAATGTCGCCTATGTCGAACACTTTTTGTCACCGATGCTTATTAGCTTGCTCCTTATACTTATTGTTAGAAGCTTGCAACTTAGCTTGCACATCCGCATGAATGCCCATGATTTAGTCCACCATATATTTTGCTGCAATGCTCATACCCGAGCGCTTGAGCAAAGTGACTAAGTCAAGTGTGTGGCGGGGCACTCGACCATAAATAATGTAGAATGGGGACTTCCCTGTCGAGAGGCTCACCATATTTTTGAATGCAAAATCTGCTTGAGACAAGGCCAAATCCCACTGCTTCGGCTTGGCATCTGAAATACACCGGAGGAGGCCTAGGTTTCCCAATGTGCGATTCACAATGTCAGTCAGTCTATTGGTCTGCAGGTGGTAGGCACTATTGAACTGAAGTTACATACCGAACCGATTACATAAAGTCTGCCAGAAGTGCCTAATGAACTTCATATCACTGTTAGAGGTAATGCTCTTGGGAACCCCGTGTAGTTGTATGACCTCTCTAAAGAATAGATTTGCCACGTGTGTTGCATCAAAGGTCTTCTTATATGGGATAAAAAGTGCGTCATCTTTAAGAAACAATTTACCACCACGAACACCGAATCCATGTCGAGCTGTGTTCGTGGAAGACCAATCATGAAGTCCATAGATAAGTCGTCCTAAGGGCTGTTAGGCACATGTAACGGGGTATAGTCGTATGGAGGCCCGCATTCTAAGACTGCCCCTTGGAGGTCTGATAAACATGACAGCGTTATACTACTCTACCCACATCACGTACCAATTCCGGCTAGTAATACCGTTCCTCAACAAGAGCTCTCGTCTTGTCTCACCTATGGTGTCCACCAAGGCCACCTCCATGTAGCTCTAAGATAATCTGCTCCCTTAAAGAACTTTTAGGGATGCACAATTGATTCACTTTTTAGAGGAACTCGTCTCGCATATGTAAGTCACTGGGTTGACCCTCTTGACATATAATCCATGCATCATTGAAGTCGTCGTCATCGACATATATGTCTTTGAGACATTAAAAAACGACTACCTCATTGCTTATGGTGACTAACAAAGTTGTATCGGCCACTTTGTTCTATTGTCCGGACTAATGCTTTAGTACAAATGCGAATTCTTGTAAGAATGAAATCCACCTAGTATGTACAAGATTCACATTAGTTTGCCTATTAATGAATTTAAGAGCTTGATTGTATGTGTAGGGAATGGATTTCATCTGAATTAAGTAATGTTACCAATGTAGCAATGCCTAGATCACTGCATACAATTCAAGCTCATATGTCGATCACTTTTTGTGTGCGTTACTAAAGTTTTCACTATAGAAGGTCATTGGCCTACCTTCTTATGATAAAACACCCCCAATTTCGACATATAAAACATCACATTTGACCTCAAACAGTTTTATCAAAGTTGAGAAGTACGAAAATCAGCGTTGTAGACAATTTGTGCTTGATTTAAGCAAAGCTCCTGTCAACTTCGTCAGTCCACTGAAATGGTCTCATCTTTATACAATATGTAATCAGTGAAATAATGGTGATGAAATTCTTCACAAACCGATGATAGAATGTAACATCCCGAATTTTCACGGCCAAAGTTTATACTCGTGCCTAAGAAAATCGGGTATTAATAATGTATAAATTGGATGCTTTAAAAATCGCACATTATTATTGTTATTATTATTATTTATTTAGATCACATCCAGATACATTCCTGAAGGTAATATTCATGAGAGTAAAATCGACTATATTGATTATTTCATCAGTGTAAAAGAATTCAGTGAATAATCAATTGCCTTCTCTATGAAAGCTTATTACAATAACAGAGTTCGCAGCGGAAGTATAAAACTAAATCACAAAACTAGCTTCTTATTCTTTCAGTATAATCTTCCATAGGGAGGTGGTCCTCTAGGTCTTTAATTTATACATCACCTGCATCATCTGTATAGTTGGAGAGGGTCAACGCCCTACTCATAGTGATGGTTATCCTTTAAGATTAACAATAATTCAAGAGATTCATGAAAGTAAAGTAAGGGTTCTGATACGTTTTGTACTTCACTACTGCAAGGAGTATCAGCATGCGCAAACAACTTACGTGAGATGCATGCCTAACAAAGTGTGTGCAGCTCATCATACGTAGTGATAATCACAATGTGGAATACGATTCATTGAAATCCGACTCGACCTACATCCCATAACTACGGATATTCGCCGGCATGACCAACGCTACCGTGGATTTACGCGAACACCCCAAGGCGGCACAACACATGAGTCAGATGAATTATGTGACACAATTTGTTCATGGTGCGACTATTTGCGAATCCAATCTCGAAAGTGATGTAACACGCATTGCGAATTACTTACATCAATTTGTGCAGCACTACCCAAAAACCCATGAAATTACGCGTCAACCAAGAAAGTCTCTACCCATAGCGCATTATGTCCATGATATAATAATTGAATCACTAATTGTGATACCTCTTAACACATCACTTGCACTTATGGAGAACATAAGCCGAATCATGGGAGTTCTGGAATATCAAGACACATGCCCAAGCCTCAAAGGTAAATAACACAAGGCTAGTAAAATATAGAGGAGAGTAGCAATATCTAACTCAGCAAAGAGGAAAGTGGTAATGACCAACTCAATAATAAGGAGAGTAGCAATGGCTAGCTCAATAAAAGGAGAGTGACAATGGTTAAATTAAGAAGAGTGACAAGGGCCAACTCAATAAATAGCAGAGTAGCAATGACCAACTCAATAAAGAGGAGAGTAGCAAGGGCTAGCTCAGTAATTTGATAAAGGCAAGGACAAGGCCTGTATCCATCGCTCCACATAAATTCATAAAGATCACTTGTGATTAACATCATATCATAATTCCCAAAAGGGTAGATAACTGTTGATGATAAATTAAATAATTGCAGGAAGGAAATCACGAGAGCATGTAAAAAGGCAAGGTAATTCGCATTAACTTAAATTAATGTCAACGTAAAGGAAAAACCTTCATATCGATTCTAAAAGGCCATGAACGAGTATCATTACAACTTAACCATTATTCCTTAATGATAAATTAATGGTGTTGATAAATAAACGAATACGAAGAAGTTCACAGTGTCATGAAAGCACGTAAATGTTAAGATGATATTATCTTTAAATCAAGTAAGCTTAAAGGATAAAACTCTCACCTATGATGTCTTTTCTCCCTCCATTGTGAGCATACACCCTAGGGTTTGAATTCTAATCTAGTTTTTAAAACAATTCAGGTGGTTAGATCACTTCATTAACTGTTTCACATGGTTAGGATTGAAGACTAGAATTCGGCTTAAGATCTATGGTTAGGATCTACCTTACCAAGGTAACCTATTAGATGTGAATAGATGAGGAGATTACCATGGTTAGTAATCCAACTTAGCTGACCCACCTGAACCCTTAACAGGATTTTCTAACCGAGTTGACTCGGTTTGACTCAATCCTGAACAGTCCGTATATAGTTGTTGGAAACCTAAAAATTTATAAGGAAACTGATATTAAGGCTTACCTATGATTGTCAGGGAAATCCACTCCGGATTTGGACTCAACTTGGCAGCTCAGCGAGTTGTCGCTCGAGCACTCGCTCTCTCTCTCTCTCTCTCTCTCTCTCTCTCTCTCTCTCTTCTTTTCTTTCTCTCTCTTTTCTTTCTCTTTTCTCTCTCTTCCTTTCTCTTTTCTCTCTCTTTCTTTCTTTCTTTCTCCTTCTCTTTTTTTTTTTTTTTGCTGGTGCGTTTCTTGCTGTTGCTGGCTGGAGCACTCTTTCTCTCTCACATTTCTTACCCTTTCTTTTCTTTTCTTTTATTTACTTTCTTTCTTATTGTATGTGTCCATCAACAGTGTGTGTGGGGGGTTTTATACACGGCTGGATATTTGGAATCTTCCTACGCAAGTCCGACTACGTAGTCGTGTGTAATTCCTACGCAGATGGAGTGTGGACGAGTGGTGTAACTGTGAAGTGTGAAGAGGTGCTGATCTATTATCAGTCATGTTTTTCGTTTCTTCTTTCTTGGTTTTTTTCTCTTTTTCTTTCGTAGTTTAGGCGGCCCATCTGTGGTGGTTTCTGATCATCAAGATCAACGTCTATCGACAAGTATCCGACCTGCAGATGGGTCCTATTTTAATGGCGATTTTCGCTGGGATTAATCTCCGTCTGATCAGCTCCTCTGGATGGCCTGTATTGCATTGTATAGTGCTCCCTGGCCCCTTGGAATCGGCAGTCAGGATAGCTTCATCGGAATGTTTTCGGTAGACGTTGTTTTGTGTGAACGCATTTTTCGGGGCATTATTGGGTTGCGGTGGAATATCGCGTGCCCTATTTGCTTGTGGTCTTCGGAAAGCTTGGGCAGGATTGGAATCCCAATCCTCAGGGTTTGGACGGCCCAGGTCAGCAGGATCGTTTTTTTTTTTTTTTGCTGGTGCGTTTCTTGCTGCTGCTGGCTGAAGCACTCTTTCTCTCTCACGTTCTTACCCTTTCTTTTCTTTTCTTTTATTTTACTTTCTCTCTTATTGTATGTGTCCATCAACAGTGTGTGGGGGGTTTTATACACGGCTGGATATCTGGAATCTCCTACGCAAGTCCGACTGCGTAGTCGTGTTAATTCCTACGCAGATGGAGTGCGGACGAGTGGTTGTAACTGTTGTAGGTGAAGAGGTGTGCTGATCTATTATCAGTCATGTTTTCGTTTCTTCTTTCTTGGTTTTCTCTCTTTTTCTTTCGTAGTTTAGGCGGCCCATCTGTGGTGGTTTCTGATCATCAAGATCAACGTCTATCGACAAGTATCCGACCTGCAGATGGGTCCTATTTTAATGGCAATTTTCGCTGGGATTAATCTCCGTCTGATCAGCTCCTCTGAACGGCCTGTATTGCATTGTATAGTGCTCCCTGGCCCCTTGGAATCGGCGGTCAGGATAGCTTCATCGGAATGTTTTCGGTAGACGTTGTTTTGTGTGAACGCATTTTTCAGGGCGTTATTGGGTTGCGGTGGAATATCGCGTGCCCTATTTTCTTGTGTGGTCTTCGGAAAGCTTGGGCAGGATTGGAATCCCAATCCTCAGGGTTTGGACGGCCCAGATCAGCAGGATCGCTGATGTCGGGAGGACGAATGGTCTCTCATTTTCTTTGTTGTCAATCTTGTGTGGATCTTCGTTTCGACGGCACAACCATCGCGAATTCGCCTTCCTTGATCGGGAATCCTGAGTTTTCTGGTCGTGGAAGTGGGCTGTGTCCGATGGACAGTTTGGATCATCCATTTGGATGATGATGATGACCCGCTGTTTATCACAGTGGTCAACGAGGGAAGGATTTGCAAACGGAAGCCTACTTGACCGTTTGATCGGATGTGGTATGGAAGGCCAGGGTTTGGTCGAATTCATCTCCCGAACAAGAAGGACGGTTCAGATCTTCCAACAAGATCGTGATGAAGGCCATGATGACCACAGACGGACGATGTCCATTCGAACTGCGCTCGGGTGAGAAATCGCGTAGAAAAAGGGGATTTCCTCTTTCGGGCGGGAGGCATCGGGTCACACCTAGTTTGACCCCGTTGCCAATTCAGTGCACCGCCGGTGCACGTGTACTGTGAACACTCAGGCGTGATTATGGGGCCCGCAGTGATGTTTTTGAGAAATCTACTTTGTCCATTCATTTTTTCAGCCCATATTAGGGTCTAAATGGGTCCCCTGGTCAGAGATCAGGCAGGTCTAAAGTTTAAGTGGGCTGCCCTCAGGTGAATATTCATTTTAACCATTGATCTTACTGATCCCAGGGTTGAAATTTGGTATGTATGGTTAATTTATGATATATAGGCACGGTGTAAAGTTTCTCATTGAACGGATTATGAGAACCTTGTGATTTAGAATTTAGGGGTCTAGGTTAATGGCATTTTCGTAATTATTGTTGATCTAAGAGTTTTGTGAAATCTAATGGTTCTACGTGGTTGTAGCCACGTTTCTAATTAATTCTTATAAAAGAATGTATATTTAAATCATTATGGATAAGGAGTTATTCACCAAATTAATTGAGGGAATGTACATGTATCAAACCACATGATGGATGGTTAGATGACATGTTTAAAATAGGAAAGCTTGATGTTTAGTGATCTAGTCATGTACGTAGGTGGGTTTAGGTCAGTTTTGTAAGCAGATGATCGTAGTGGGTTTATTTGGACAGATGATGATCTTGTCCTAAATTCAACGGTCGGATGGCTTGACTTATAGATGAAGATTATTCTCAATTGTCAGATTCATGTTGAAGAATAGATGTAAGGTCAGGATAGCTAGATTAATATCATACACATGTACATATTAATTTAAACTTCATGGTAACACTTGAGAACTTTCAATACTCGGGTATTAAAAAGTTCGGGTTGTTACATAGAATATCGCCAACCCGTGAAAGCTCCGTACTTCATGGATGTTTGTCAGAACTAACCATTCCCTGATGGCCCTCACCTTTTCGTCATCCGCCCAAATGCCCATGGACGTCACAACAAAGCCCAAGAATAATAAGTTTTCGATCAAAAATCTATTTTTAGATTAAGGTACAACTTATTCTTGGTGAGCACTTGAAAGACCTATTTAAGATGTTTTATATATCTTGTTTCATTCTGACTATATATCAAAATGTCATCGAAGTAGGCCACTACGAACTGCCTAATGAATTGTTTTAGAATTTGGTTCGTCAACCTCATGAATGTACTAAGCGCATTCAAAAGACCGAAGGGCATGACCAACCATTCATAGCCTGTCCTTAGTCTTAAAAGTTATCTTCCACTTATCACCCGACTGTATTCGGATATGATCGTAGCTGCTTCTCAAATCCAATTTAGAGAATAATTTTGCACCCTCAAGCATGTCTAACATATCGTTCAATTGTGGTATGAGAAACTTATATTTTATGGTAATTTTATTGATCACCCGATTGTCAACACACATGCGCCAATCCCCATCTTTCTTAGGAGTTAATAGGGTCAGAACGGTGTATGGGCTCATGCTTTTTTGGATTAGACCCTTACAGATCAATTCCTCTACTTGTCCTTGCAGAATATCGCACCCATTCAGATTCATCTGATAGTGAGGGTAAGCTGGACCTTGGGATAAGGTCGATATAATGTTGAATATCTCACATGGGGGGCAATCCATTAGGAAGGTCATCGGGCTAAATTTTTTTGAATTCATGTAGCAAAGGCTTTAGTTTCTCGAGAATGATAGTGGTCTCGAGTTCTTTTCCCTTTACAATTAATGCATAGGTTTGTCCCGTCTCTTTGGATTCCTTCACAAAGTCCCGTATGGTTAAGAGAGTACACCCCTCCGCTTTAGAAGTTTCGGTTGACTCTTCCGGGTCCATAGGGGCTAGTATGATTTTTTGGTCGTCCTTGATGAAAATATACACATTATCTTGTCTTCTATGAGTGGCGTCATGGCCAGATTACCATGATCGACCGAGTAAAATGTGACAGGCCTACATGTCAACAACGTCGCATATAACTTGGTCTTTATAATGTTTGTCAATCGAAAAGATATTGTGCATCGTCCAGTTACATTCGTCTCATAGACGTTCTTAATCTAGCCAATCATGTACAGGAAGGGATGATGGTTTGAAAAGGCCGAGCTAAGAGTCCTAGAGGAGGGGAGAATAGGACTATGCCAAATTAAAAATTTTAATGCGGAATAAGAAATAAATAAATAAAGATAGCACTTATCAATCCCACATAACAAAAATAAATAGCAACCTCAAATGCATAAGTATTGAGAGGTTGATACAGATGTTATTCTAAGGACAACCTTACACCAAAAACCAATGGCTTATGGTAGGACAACCTAATTTTTAAAACGGTCTGTGCATCAAAGTCCCAAACTAATATAGAGGAAAATAAAATAGCAAAGAAAATAAACTAAGCTATTACAGCATTCCCACAATTGCATAAAAAAAATTACAACATTCTCCACAAAGGCTTAAAGAGAAATTACAACATTCACATAAAGCCACAATCAACCATCCACCACAACACTAGAAATTATAGTGGTTCGCTTATGTGTACACCAACTGTTAAAAAAACAGCCACACAACTACTCTACTCCCAATATCCTCACCCACGGGATATTGGCATTCACTATAAAATAGGTTTTTCAGGGTTCACCTAAAACTTTCACAATTGTGTCTTTCAAGTGGGCTTACACAATTCAAAAACTCCACACTCTAAGATTTTCTGGATCACCTCAGACAAACCAACAAGGGAAGAGAGATTTTTCTAGCACAATCTCAAAAACCAAAAAGAGATTTACAAAAACGTAAATATACTTATCTGGATATTCTCCTTTGATGAAGCCCGGTAGAACCAATTCGAAGTAGATATTCAATGTCCACACTCACTTATGAAAGGGTTCTAAGTTATAAATGATTTTTAGATTAAATCACCTTGGGATAGCTTGATTTGATTTTGATCTCAAAAAAGGGAAAAACTTAAATCCCTTCTTCAATTAAGATTGGAATAGAGAATTCAAAATCAAATACAAAAAGTTAATTTAAAGAGAATATTAAATGAACACAATATAGCTTAAGAATATCACAAACTTATCTCTCAGAGTGGTGTCTTGATTTGCTTGAATGACTTACCAAACTCTAAAATTCGTGTTCAATTTATAAGCATAAATGTTGTTCACTCGACTGGCCCAGAGGCCAGCTCGACTGGTCGAAGGACCAACAAAATTTCAAATATTTCGGGCGCGACAAGATAAGATCGTTTCTCGACTGGTCGACTGCCTTGCTCGACTGGTCGAGTGGGACCCAGAAAGGTTGCTGGACTTTGACTCGAGCATGCTCGACCGGTCGAACACTGTTCACTCAACTAGTCGAGCAGTCTCCAGGACTGGTCGAGGGTCTAATAGAAAATTCCAAAAATTAGTAACAAACCTTGGACTGGTCGAGGGAATTCTTGGACTAGTCGAGCCAGTGCTAGGACTAGTCGAACATAGGCTATGACTAGTCGAGAAAAAGCCTATAAAATTATATAATGACCCAATTTAAGTATGCAATCAATATGACCTAACCTATGGTCAATCTAGGGTCATTCATACCTTATAGGTGAAAATTGAACATTGAAACATCGTTGGCTTCGGTTGATAGTTTATCTTGAAGTACTTTAAAGCTTGTCATCTTAAAGTACTTCTAAGTTTGTCATCTTGAAGTACTTTGAAGCTTGTCATCATATATTCGAAGATAAGCTTGAACTAGTGAGCTTGTGACTTGAGTATATGAGCTTAAGCTTGAGAAGATTACTTGAGCATGTATTCTTAAGTAATGCACACTGTCTTGACATAGTTGAAGCTTGAAAACTTGATCTAGTACTTGATGTTGTATTTGAATCTCTTATTCTTGTACTTGAACTTCTTGAACTTGAATTTGAACTGCTTGAACTTGAATTTGAACTTTTTGAATGTAGGCAAGGATAATATAAAGTTGAGCTACACAAGATACAGATTCTAAGAGGTTTTAACACTACAAAATTTGACAAATCTAGGAGCTAGATAAGATAGCATTTATAAGCTCCATTTTCAGTTGCAATTTATCTACCATGACCTTGGAAACAATGTTCTTGTTGCTTTCGCCGTCGATAATCACATTATAGACCTTTCAATTCACCGCACACCTAATTCAGAAGATGTTGTGTCGTTGTGGGTATACCTCATTCCTTGGTGCATACAATAGTCGCCTCACGATAAGCGACTCATCATGATCCTGCGGAACCCAATCTGACTCATCCGCTTCATCCTCTACGGCATGCTCCAATTCATCCACATCCTGGTCTTCATCGACGTTTTAAGCACTACCATTATTGATGACGAGGTTAGCCACTTGTCGTTGGAGGTGAGTGTTTGATAGGTGACCCAGTTGGCCACAACGATATCAATGGTCGGGCCTTGGCCGACCATATGGGTTCGGGATCTTCATCGGACCGACTGCAGTGGTCACACCCCTTTGGGGTTGAGCTTACCCGCTTCTCAAATCTCGGTTCACGGGTGTCAGAGGTCGAGTGCGCCCCATACAGGTTCTTTCCCTTTGGCTTGTGAATTTCCTGGGATGAACCCGCTGCGGCGATCCTAGTAGTAGCCTAGTAGGATAGGTCCATGTGTTGGGATGCTCAAGTTGTGCTTCCACTTGAGTGGCTGACTTAATTACTTCATTCATCGTCTACACAGGCTACATCTGAACCCAATCCTGGATTGCGACACACAACCCACTGTTGAATCGAGTGACTTGTTGCGATTTAGTTTCGACCAAATCATTCTGTGCCACCAAACGGTAAAATTCTTCTTCACAATCTCTCACCGACTGACTACCTTGCTGACAATTTTAGTATTGTTAGAACAATACCTAATCATAATTGCAAGGGAGGAATCGCGTGTGCAGTAGCTACTTCATCCGTTGTCATGTGCAGATTGGTGTTTTCATCTGTCTTATCCGTGCGAGCTAAAGTTGCTCTCACCAAGCTGAAGTTTCGCCTTTCAACTTGTAAGCAACAAGCTTAACCTTCTTTGCTTCAGGAATTTTCATATAGTTGAATAATCACTCAAATTTAAAAAGTCATTATTCGAGGAAATCCTCAATGTGAAGTTGATCATTGAAGCTAGGAATATCGACTTTCATCTTGAATTCTCGATATGCATGATCTACCCAATCGCCGAGTTGTTTGGGATAGTGTAGGATCATGTCGTCGACCTCCTTATCGTTGGATCCCACCTCCTCAAGCTTGATCCTACAATTCACTGCCGTCATCGCCCTACGATTGGTGTGATTACTAATTTCAGTGCTTACTAGGGGCGAATCACTGCCACAAATACGGAGCTGCCTTAGAGCCTCCGTCATGTGATCGATCGCAGCCTGTAGCCCTTGCATTACTTGACGATTCTCTCATTGCGCTGCTTTGAAAACCGCCATTGTTAAAGAAAAATTCCCCAGAACACCGTCTATGAGAATGTTGCCCAACTCGTTGTTAGAAGCCATTGATCCTAGAAAAACATCTCACTGTGATACCACTTGGCGCAGGGAGGGATGTGATGAGGTTAATCACCATCTGCCTCAGGGAATAACTACTCTAAATCCACAGAGCTCTTTGGACTCCTCACAGAGCTTCCTCAAATCCACAAGGGATAAAAGCAGGAATAATTCCTCATAAATTCGAAATACTTTAACTGATGATAAAAAACAAATTACAACTCTTTAAATAAGGAGCTCAAACATAGTACGGAGTTTTAGACTCAGACTCCAACTCAAACACCTAAAAAATGTGACTTACAATAAATAGTGAACTTACTATTTATAGACGACATTTATTCCTACTAGACTTCATGATTTTTGACTAAAAATAGTAAGTGTCCAATTTGGCCCAACCACGTTATTCTCCTAACTTTTGTAAGCCCTTTTCATGTTGGGCGTGACTTCTACAACTCAAAGGATTAAAAGTCATATTTGAACTAAAACTTACTATTTATAGTAAAGACGAAACTAAACAGGACTTTCGACCATCGATCTAAAGGAATCTCGCAAATCTTGCATAGGCAACCTGACATAGCAGGGTTGGTTGTCTTAAGTAGGTCATCATAACTCAAAATCATATGTAATTTGTTAAAAAAACTCACCCCGGTTTGCAAGATGTGACTAATTTAAGGTTTTGACGGTCCGGATCATTTCCGCCTCTGATCGGGCCTTCTTTGGTCCATCTTTGCCATGAAAGTGTTTGTGACCTGCTCTACATCAACCCATCCCCAGGAGTGGGCCCATATACCTAATCTAATAATGTGAGATCAAAAAGATCCGGACCATTAATCTATTAGTGACAAATAAAAATCTTAGACATTAGAACAAAATTGATGAATTTTTGCTTGTCGATTTATTCTTATATACTGAGGTCTACTCTCATAGAGATTTGATCAAGGACACGTATCTCATGTTGACACGTATTCTTGCAGTTCCTCACGTATGAGGATTTAACAAGGACTTTGCTGCGTCTGTGATTGAACAAGTGTTTTCGTTTCGTGGCTACCACACAAACGGGCATCTCTAACACGCCTGGAGGTGTACACGAGTCGAACCGAGTCGAGCTTGGCACAACTCGACTCGGCTCGGCCACTAGTTGACCCCAGCTTGAACTCGGCTCGGTTCGGTCCTTGAGCCTGACTGGATAGCTCGGCTCGATTAGCAGCTCGGGCTAGTTCGAGCCAAGATAGAGCCTTTGCGGCATTTTCTCAAACACATGGAGTGTACCTTCAATTTCTCACGAAATGTAAAACAACAACATCGGTTTACAGGTATTTCATCAAACACTCAGTAGGCAACATAAAAATCAAGATACAAGGGTATTTGTTTAATATTCTTACCTTCCTCGCCACCAGCCACACTTCATTGGGTCATTTCATCAAACACTTGTTGGGCAACATCAATATCAAAATAACCGAATCACCGAACTGGTTCGATCTAAGTTCGATTCGAGTTGGGGTTCGATCCAAGTCGAGTCGAGCTCGGGCAAGCTAGAACTCGGCTCAAAATTATTCTGAGCTAAAAAAAATCAGATCGACTCGACGACTCGGCTCGAACTCAATTTCGAACCAAGTTGAATCGAGCCTTTTCGAGTCGAGTCGAGCGAGCTAACCTAGCTAACTCAGTTCATGTATAGATCTAAACACGCCCACGAGAAGTGTTGAAGAGTAACATCCCTTCTGAAAACAAACCTGCCATTACACTTACTTTTGGACCATCTTGTGGAGGATATATTTTAGGGCATGGATTAGGGAGGAACACCCTCTGTGTACATATTTTATTTTATTTTATTTTTCTTAAATCTCTTATAGGTTGTTCTTCCCATGTTCCAAAGTCACACCTGATGAATGTTTTATATCTGTTCAGCCCTGCCAAGACGATACATGTGCACTCGCACAAATCCTGAGTGCACGTGCATGAACCATCACACATTGTCGAGAAACTTTTGCACTTTTTATTGGTATTCCACTCATCTTGGAATTGTTATTTCATGGTAAAAATGCAGGAAACTAATAACTCTCGCTACAGGGTTTTGATTTATATGCCGCTACAGATACTAGACAATTTAAAACCAATAGATAACCCTATCCACATAACATGTGAACCGTTTCACGCTAAATGTAAGCACATGTGGCCATGTTGCACTTAAATACACTTATATTTTCAAATAGTTTTCCAAACAAAATTTGATTTCAAGATTGTTGAATTGGTGTTTGAAAAATTATTTAGACTAAATAAAATTAAAATAAGAAAAAGATAATACTTATCGGTTTGAAGAAGTCGAGGCGTGATTTGGAATCACTCGGCTTGAAATCGAATTTACCCTCCTTAGACCGGGTCCCAAGTGAAATAGGATTCTTTGGACAATCGACCTCCAGGATACAACAACTATCACCCAGTATCCAGCAGTGTACTCAGTGTACATATGCCCGAATCATTTGTAATCTTAACCAAATAAGAAAATACTTAATTATACTTTGAAAGAAAAATTAAAAATTTTCTTTTTTTTTTTATTTTTTATACTTAAAAATCGGACAAAAAGTCTATTTATCAACTTCAAGAGGACACCTTTGAAGGTGTAGAGATACACTTTCAAAAAGGATTGTGACTATTGGGTTTAAACTCAATAAGTATGACCCTTGAGCTTAAGAAGACAACTTTTCAAAACAAAAAATATAAATGTATGCCACCTTTTAGGCTGGTATGAAAAGACACATTCGCGCGCTTTGCACACATCCATGGCCATAGATAAGGCAAGTTGGGTATGGAAGGTCAATTCAAATTTTCTATCTGGGCTTGAGTAGACCTGACTTGGCCTGTTTGGTTTCATGTATACAATCATAAGTAGGCAACACATCCATATTGAATGTAAATTCCTCATCCTCGCATGGGCCACTGAACCAATGGATAGATATGATATGGTGGGATTTGATTGAGCTATGTGCCATTGTTAGAGATAGAGTCTAACCAAAACTTATTTAAAAGTTGCTTTGTTTATAAACTACGTGATCCACCGGGCCCATCTTTAACGGCAGCATATCGCCCAATCAAATCCTGCCATGCTGGGTTGCCGGGCAATCTCCGTCCAAGTTTAACCCACTAAATTTGTGAGCCCATTGTCTTTAAGTTAACATATACAAATCAGATTAGTTGAACAATCTTAACTAGTCTCTCAATATTGGACACTTAATATTTGAATTAAGACTTTTAAACAAATTTCAATTTCAAACGTCCATTAAATGTTCAGTAATTTAATATTTCTACAGCAAAATAGGGAAACTTTTTCCTTCATCAAACATCTAAACTGATGCCCATAATTCGAATGGTTTATTTTGAATTAGCCCATAATTAAGATGGTATGTTTTGAATTATTTGCAGGCCACGTAAGCAATTTACGTCCATATTCTAAGGGAGCGGATTAGGTGTTACACGGGTAACAACTTAGTGGGTGTTACCCTTACCGTGGGGCCCATTTTGATGATCTGTTGTATATCCATGACGTCCATCCGTTTCTACATTTAATTTTAGAATGTAGTACAAAAGATTAAGCATATTCAAATCTCAGATGGACCACACCATAGGAAACAGTGGTGATTGAGTGCCTCACCATAAAAAATTCCGAAGGGCCCATCATAATGTTTATGTAATGTTTATTTACCATCCAACCTGTTGATAATGTCAAGATGAAGGAAAAATAAAAATAAAAATACAAAGATCAACTTGATCTAAAACTTTTATAGCCCACAAAAAGTTTTTAATGAACATTCATCACTCTTTCTAGTGTTATGGTCCACCTGAGATTTTTATCTTCTTATAGAATCACGTTTTAAAATGAGATGTAAAATAAGATGGACGGAGTGGATATACAAAAATACATCAATATGGGCCCCACACGGTTAGGGTAACACCCACTAAGGTGTCACCAGGGTAATATCTAATCCGTGCCTAATTTACAGAGAAAATGACCACGACAAAACGAGCACTGACGCTCCTCCAACTGAGAGTTGTACGAACGGCTTAAAAGATATCAAAGTTACATGGCCCCACAACTATGTATTTATTATATCCACAACGTTCATCCATATTTCGAGATCATTTAGGAGCATTATCCAAAAAAAAAAAAATCATATCCAAAGATCAACTGGACCACACCACTAAGAGCAGCGGGGAAATTGATTTTCACCGTTAAAAATTTTGTAGGGCCCACCATAACATTTATTTTCCATCCAATCTATTCATAATAAGGTCAAAGGCCTGGATGAAGAGGAAAAAATAAATTTCGTAATGATCCAAAATTTCTATAACCCCTAAAAGGGTTTCAATGGTAGACGTTAGACGTCAACTCCCACTGCTTTTACAGTGTAGTCCACTTGATAGTTAGATCTGTTTTTTTCGTCTCAAGCTTTAATATGAGCTCGCCAAATAGATGGACGGTTTGGATATAACACAGACTCATGATGGGACCCACAAAAGCACACACAAAGCTTAAATAAAAAAAAAAAAGAGGGCGGCACTATCGCGGAGCCTGGCAAATTTTATTTTATTTTATTATTTTTTTACAAGGAGAACTTTTTTCTCCCTTAAATTTTTCTCTAATACATAATTATGTAAATATGTATATATAAGTTTATAAAAATATTTTTCTATCTTTTAACTCATTTCTTTATCTATTTATTTAACAAGCATATCTCCTAAACTAAAATTAATTACTTAACGTACAAAATATGATTTTGGGGTAGGAGAAGCTAATTTAGTCAACCAACCTAGTTATTTTATAAGATTTCATCGGGTCGATGGTCGAAAATCCATTTCATTCACTTCACGGTCAAACTAGAAATTGAGCAGGGCAAACATGAAATTGAGCTGGCAAATTGAAAATTGAGCGGGGCAAGGTAGGAGAGGAATGAGGGGGAACTAGAAATTGAGTGAGACAAGGTAGGAATTCAACGAGGGAAGCTAGAAATGGAGCGAGGGAAGCTAGAAATTGAGCGAGTGAAGCTATGAATTATGCGAGGCAACGTAGAAATTGAGCGAGGGAACCTAGAAATTCAGCGAGGAAACCTAGGATTTGAGCCAGGCAACCCAAGAATTTGAGCTAGGGAACCTAGAAATTCAGCGAGGAAACCTAGGATTTGAGCGAGGCAACCAAGGAATTGAGCAAGGAAGTTAGAAATTGAGCGAGAGAAGCTAGAATTTGAGCGAGGGAACCTAGAAATTCAGCGAGGCAACCTAGGATTTGAGCGAGGGAAGCTACAAATTATGCGAGGGAAGATAGAAATTCAGTGAGGCAATATATAAATTAATCGAGCAAAGGAACCTAGGAATTGAGCGAGGCAATATATAAATTCAGCAAGGTAACCTATGAATTGAGCGAGGGAAGCTAGAAATTAAGCGAGGGAAGCTAGAAATTCAGCGAGGGAATCTATGAATTGAGCGAGACAGCCTAGGAATTGAGCGAGGGAAGCTAGAAATTCAGTGGGGCAACCTAAAAATTGAGCGAGAAAACCTAGGAATTGAGCGAGGGAACCTAGGAATTAAGCAAAGGAAGCTAGAAATTGAGCGAGGCAACCTAGGAAGTAAGCGAGGGAAGCTAGAAATTCAGCGAAGGAACCTCTAGGAATTGAGCGAGGCAACCTAGCAATTGAGCGAGGCAACGTAGAAATTCAGCGAGACAACCTATGAATTGAGCGAGACAACTTAGGAATTGAACGAGGGAAACTAGAAATTGAGCAAGGCAACATATAAATTGAGTGAGAGAACCTAGGAATTGAGCAAGGGAACCTAGCAATTGAGCAAGGCAACCTAACAATGAGATTAGGATGAAAGGTATTATCTTAATGCTTCTTTTCTCTGTCTTGCTCTTAAAAATCGTTGAATCCAAAGCCCTCGAAGAAGAAAAATCTCTCTCCTGATAAAAAATGAGAGGGATCTCTCTTTATATTATATCTATGAGGAAAGATATAGAGATCTTCTTTGTTCTATCTATGAGAGGATAGATAGTCTCTCAAAAAAAGTCATTCTCATCTTTGTTGATGATTTAACTAGCGCCCAATCTGTTGGTTGCCTCACTAAATTTCTACATTGCCTCGCTGAATTTCAAGGTTCCCTCGTTCAATTTCTAGCTCCCCTCGCTTAATTTTTAGGTTGACTCACTGAATTTCTACGTTGCCTCGCTCAATTCCTAGGTTCCCTCGCTCAATTTCTAGCTTCGCTCGCTCAATTCCTAGGTTGCCTCGTTCAATTTATAGGTTGCATTGCTGAATTTCTAGGTTCCCTCTCTCAATTTCTAACTTCCCTCGCTTAATTTTCAGCTTCCTCTAGCTTCCCTAGCTCAATTCCTAGGTTTCCTGGCTGAATTTCCACGGTGCCTCGCTCAATTCCTAGGTTGCCTCGCTCAATTTATAGGTTGCCTCGCTGAATTTTTAGGTTCTCTCGCTCAATTTCTAACTTCCCTCGCTTAATTTCTACGTTGCCTCTCTCAAATTAGGTTTCCTCGCTGCATTTCTAGGTTCCCTTGCTTAATTTCTAGGTTTCTCTCGCAAATTTTACGTTGCCCCGCTCAATTCCTAGGTTGCCTCGCTCAATTTCTAGGTTCCCTCGCTCAATTCATAGGTTGCCTCGCTCAATTTCTAGCTTCCCTCGCTGAATTTCTAGCTTCCCTCACTCAATCCTAGGTTACCTCGTTCAATTGATAGGTTGTCTCGCTCAATTTCTAGGTTTCCTAACTCAATTTATAGCGTTCCTCGCTCAATTCTTAGGTTCTCTCGGTTGCCTCGCTTAAATCCTACGTTGCCTCGCTGAATTCCTAGGTTCCCTCACTCAATTGCTAGGTTGCCTCGCTCAATTCCTAGGTTGCCTCGCTCAATTTATAGCTTTCCTCGCTCAATTCTTAGGTTGCCTCACTCAATTCCTAGGTTGCCTCGTTGAATTCCTACCTTGCCTCGCTCAATTTCTAGGTTCCCTCGCTAAATTTCTAGCTTCCCTCGCTCAAATCCTAGGTTATCTCACTGAATTTCTAGGTTCCCTCGGTTAATTTCTAGCTTCCCTCGCTCAATTTCTAGGATTTTTCGCTGAATTTCTACATTGCCTCGCTCATTTCCTAGGTTGCCTCTCTCAATTCCTACGTTGCCTCGCTTAAATCCTAGGTTGCCTCGCTCAATTTCTAGGTTCCCTCGCATAATTTGTAGCTTCCCTCGCTCAAATCCTAGGTTGCCTCGCTGAATTTCTAGGTTCCCTCGCTCAAATTCTAGGTTCCCTCGCTCAATTTCTAACTTTCCTCACTCAATTCCTAGGTTGTCTCGCTTAAATCCTAGGTTTTCTCGCTGAATTTTTACCTTGCCTCGCTGAATTTCTAGGTTCCCTCGCTCAATTTCTAGGTTCCCTCTCTCCAATCCTAGGTTGCATCGCTGAATTTTTAGGTTCTCTCGCTTAATTTCTAGCTTCCCTCGCTCAATTCGTAGGATTCCTCACTGAATTTCTACATTGCCTCGCTCATTTCCTAGGTTCCCTCGCTCAATTCCTATGTTGCCTCGCTCAATTTCTAGGTTGCCTCGCTCAATTTCTAGGTTGCCTCGCTCAAATCCTAGGTTGCCTCGCTGAATTTCTAGGTTCCTTCACTCAAATTCTATCTTCCCTCGCTCAATTTCTAACTTCCCTCGCTCAATTCCTAGGTTGCCTAACTTAAATCGTAGGTTCCCTCGCTCAATTTCTAGGTTCCCTCGCTCATTTTCTACGTTGCCTTGCTTAATTTCTAGCTTCCCTCGCTCAATTTCTAGATTCCCTCGCTGAACTCCTACCTTGCCTCGCTCAATTTCTAGGTTCCCTCGCTCAATTCCTACCTTGCCCCGCTCAATTTTCAATTTGCTTACTCAATTTCATGTTTGCCCCGCTCAATTTCTAGTTTGACAGCGAAGTGATTGAAATTGACCGCGAAGTGAATGAAATGTATTTTCGACCATCGACCTGATGGAATTTTGGAAAATAACTAGGTTAGTTGGCTAAAGTAGCTTCTCCTACCCCAAAATCATATGTGGCACATTAAGTAACTAATTTTTGTTTATAAGATATTCTTGTTAAATGAAAAAAGAAAGAAATGAAGAAAAAAAAAAAAGAGAATTTTTTTTTTTATATGCATATATATACATATTTATATAAATATGTATTAGAGAAAAATGTAGGTAGAATAAAGTTCTCCATATAAAAAATAAAAAGAAAAAAAAAAAAAGTGCATAGCATTACAGTTATGCTACGGTTATAATCTATAGCCATAGGCCTAACTTTCAGCCCTAAAATCATATATGGTACGTCGAGTAACTAATTTTGGTTTGAAAGATATTATTGTTATATGAATAAAGAAAGAAATGAAAAAAGGAGAGAATTTTTTTTATATGATTATATATACATATTTATATAAATATGTGTTAGAGAAAAATGTAGGTAGAATAAAATTCTCTACGTAAAAAAAAAAATAAAAAAAAAAAAAAAAAAAAAGAGCACAGGATATGGCTTTAGCTATGGTTATAATCCGTAGCCATAGGCATTTTGTTTGAATAGGCGATTCATCACGGATTCCGCGATTCATCCCCAAATCCTATAGTGAGTTGCGGTGGAATCGCGGAATCCGCGATTCATCGACAATTCAAACAAAAGGCCTGTGGCTACGGATTATAACTGTAGCTATAGCCGTATCCCAGCCATACCAATCTGGTTTTTTATTTGGTGGAATTTTCGTTGCTTTTGTGAGTCCCATCATGAGGTTTGTGTTATATCCAAACCGGCTATCTATTTGGCGAGCTCATATTAAGGCTTGAGACGAACAATAAGACAGATCTAACTATCAAGTGGACTACACTGCAAAAGGCATTGGGGAATTGAACATCTACCATTGAAACCCTTATAGGGGTTACAGAAGTTTTGGATCATTATGAAATTTGTTTTTCCTCTTCATCCCTCCCTTTGTGACCTTATTACGAATAGATTGAATGAAAAATAAATGTTATGGTGGGCCCTACAAAATTTTTAACGGTGAAAATTAATTTCCTGCTGCTCTTTGTGGTGTGGTCAAGTTGATCTTTGGATATAAATTTTTTTTTTGGATAACGCTCCCAATTGATCTCGAAATATGGATGAACGTTGTCGGTATAATAAATACATAGCTGTGGGGCCATGTAACTTTGATGTCTTTTGAGCCGTTCGCACGACTCTCAGCTGGAGGAGCGCCGGCGCTCGTCTTCGCAGTGAAAAGGAGGGGTAGTTTCGTCCTCAAAGTCGCTGTCCGCACGTGCTAGTCTAAGTTGGTAACTTAAGTTTGTATTCCTTCGTAAAAACCGCTGGATAAAATGTTCTGTCGACAGTGGTCATTTTCTCTAATTTCTAAGAGCCTGCGTATCGGACGTGGACTGCGTGTTACCGGTCAACACCCTTACTGTGGGGTCCACCTTAGTGATTTGTTGTATATCCACGCTGTCCATCCGTTTTTACTGCTCATTTTAGCTTTTAATGCTAAAAATTTAAGCATATCCAAATCTCAGGTGGACCACACCACAGGAAACAGTGGTGATTGAAAGCCCACCGTTAAAAACTTCCAACGGCCTACAGTAATTCTCACGTAATTTTATTTTTCATCCAAACTGTTGATAGGGTCAACCATATAACTAGATGAATCTAAATATAAATGTCATCTTGATCCAAAACTTTTGTTGCCCACAAAAAGCTTTTAATGGCCATTCAGGACTGTTTATAATGGTGTGGTCCACCTCAGATTCTCGGATCTTCTTAAGTTTCAGGATCACGTCCTAAAATGAGCTGTAAATAGATTGACGGAGCCGATATATAAAAAAATTATTGCGCCCCACACGGCAAGGATAACTACTCGGATAACACCTAATCCGCTCCCCTGCGTATCATCCATTACTCTCTGGCAGAGTATTAAAAGTATTTGTCTTGTAGTAGTAGTACATGTACATCTCAAACTCCAGTCGGTGATTCTTCGTTTCACTGATTTGCTTGCTCCGTTCTCGGCCATGATCGGCGTGCAAGACGCAATGACGCTGCTCTCACTACTCAATGCAGATCAACGTCCGTTGGAAGAAATCGCCGCGGAATTCAGCTCCAAATTCTCGCGCGAAATCCAGTTCGACATGTGCTGTTCCCTCGCCACGCTCTTAGAGGTCAGCTATAAATCTCCATCTCCCTCATTCTCGAATCTTCCTTTTCTTTGAGTTCTTGGAGTCTTTGTCTAGGGTTTTCGGATTCCAGGTCCAGGTACGAGAATTAGGGTTTTCTGATGCGTTTCTTGGGTTTATGACATTTGAATCCGTTTTTGAACTTGTTTCTGTGGTTGGATTCAGGTCTTGAACTGCATTTGAGGTCATCAGTTATTAAAATATATGTTTTAGGATTTCTTTTTTGGTTTCTTGAGGCTGTTTTGATGGAAATTGCGTTTTTGCACCAAAAATGCATTTAGTAGAGATGCACGTTCGCTGCGGAACTTTGAATTTTGTGAAGGAGTTATTCAACCCCGGGCAATTTGGAATTCTCGTGTTGGTTGGGTAGGATTTCTGTACGTCTGAATCTGTGCATTTTGTGGAAAGTTTGTTGGTTTTGAATTCAGTGTCGATTTGATCCCAAGGCATGACATCATAAGCAATCATGGGTTGTGTGGAATTCAAAAGATTTTTGCAGTTACATTGCGTAGTGGGAATTTTTAGATATTGGTCATTTTGGAGTAAGCAAATGCACTCCAGGTGGTAATTTCTCCATCTCAAGTGGTAGATGAGAAATGATTTCATTAAAACAGAGGAGCAATGGCATTTGCAACTTCGGATTTGGATGCATGAGTTGGAAAGCAGTATGATCTAACGCCTCAGTTGCATTCGAATAATCAAAACTAATAGGACAATTCTTAAAAAAGAACAAATGCTTCCTTTACCCAAAATGCCCATGAGATAATTCACCCTTTAATTCTCTCTCAAACATAACAAAAATTCTACCCATGTATAGAAACATTTGGATTATGGGTTTCTTTCTAAAGTAGCACTAATTTTTCTTTCTAACACCTTAGTCACATTCAAATTATCTAAAGTAGCACTCATCCTTGGAGAATGAATGATATTGATATTGCCGATATTTTCGCTGATACTGTTTAATGTATTGCTGACTGGTGGAAACATGGGGAAATGTCTGAATTTTTAAGTAAAACTTCAGGAAAAGCTAAAATACACATTTACATATTTAGGAATGAAAAAATTGGAAAAAGAACCATGCATAATAAGTTTCCATTTAATAGGAGCCTAAAGCATGCGCTGTTGTAAAAAATCAATGAAATAGTAATCAAAATGAGTTCATATCATAATATAGGTACCAAACAATAACTAAGACATCCAAAAATTAAAGGAGCTTAAAAACATATCCATCCGGTCATCCCTGAAGTAGCTCGGAGTCGTCATATTTATCCTCACTTGGTCGACCATTGTACTGCTATTGTACGTCTCAACAATACTGTGCTCAGGTCATCATCTGGTTGTATTAGTGGATGTACTATCTCATGTATCTCTGGTGCCCTTCCTCCATAAACTATATGAGTACGCCCAGATGTGGGTACTGCATGATTGTAACCGACTATGGCTGAGTAGGTTTCTAGGGAAATGGGTTGACTCCAATTCCAACTCCCTATAAAGGAGCCCAATCATATGACGGGTACCCCAAATATCCCCTTCTGTACTTGTAAACGTAAGCACTCTCTTGCGGCTGCGCATGTCTGTAGCATCTGTGACTGAGTGTTGTAATTGCCATACCCAGAATATCCCCCATGCTCATAAGATGGGATGGAAGTGGAGCTCCCATGTGCTAAATTGATAATATCCATTGATGACAAGCTACGTGCAAGAGACTCCTTGGCGCGTGTGACCTTCTTCTTCCCACCATTGGTTGCAATATCGATAATATTGGATGATTTTATCGGTATCGTAAGGCAGTGATACGAAACCCTGCTAGAGTATATAAAATCCTTGATATCGCACTATGTATTGCGATGCATCATTGGATATCGCGAAATATCGCGGATATCACGACATATCGCTCGATTTCATCACCGTTCCCTTTGTATTTTTCTTATGCATCGACGATATTTGTCAATATTGACAGGTATTGTCGATACCGTTAAGGAAATCGCAGTTGTCTTCATAAAAATTGCAAAATATATATATATATATTTTTTGTTGTTGTTGTTGTGTTGTTGCATTTTTCCTTCATTTCTCCCTCTTCTAAACATGTCTAGGGTGGATTTCGGTCCATCCTTTTGAATCTTTTGGGAGAAAAAAGGTTTTCAAGCCGGAATCAAGATCGAAGCAGATTTGGGGCCAATTTTGATTCGGTGAGTATTTTTGCATTTTGATCATTTTTGTCTAAATCATATCAAATCAGTGTCAAAATGTTAGAAATGTTTGATTCTTCGTGTTTTTCTTGGAAAATCAAGGATTTCAACTTCAATTTCAAGATTTGAGGGTAGGTGGTCTGATTTGTGGAAAGTTGGGAAAAATTGAAAATTTCTCAAGTTCTCCCCAAAAGGTTGCAATCTTTTAGCCCAAACATGGAATCAAACATGTATGAGGCCTGATCTACTGATTCATGTATTTTTGGAGAATTTTCAAGAAAAAAAAATTAATTCTTCATTTAATAATAGTTAAAAATATTAATTAAATTTTTTTTTTTCAAAATTCCACTTCTATTTGCGGTTAATTGGGCCCGACACATCATTCGCATGTATATTTCTAAATTTTTACTTCTTTTTCTTTCGAGTGTATTGGTTGTCTTCATAAATGTCTTCTTACATTTATAAATTTTTGAATTCACTTTGAATATAGTTGCATTAGTTCAGTCAAGTAATGCATAACTTAGGACCTTATGCAAAGGAAACCTATTATGTGCATTTGTTTTTTTTTTTTTCTCTCTCTCTCTCTCTCTCGATTTTATGATTTAAAAGTGTAAATTAATGTCTTTTTAACAATCCCTGAAGTTTCATTGAAAAATTTGACTAATTTTCCAATTTTTTCTAATGTCTCCCAAAAAGTGTAATAAATTCTCTGATACAAGTATAACCAATATATATCATGTGATAACTGATAGGTATCTGTATCCGTGTCCCAAGGGTGTGATATCTAACGCGATAGCAATACGGTAAACACCGCTTTCCACCATTCCAACGATAGAAATGTTGATTGTGCTCTCCTGCTCTCTGCTAGGATGATGGATAGGTTCCATGGTCTTGATCTTAAGGGCCCGTTTGGCCGGGTGGATTGGAAGGGATTGGATGGTATTGGAAGGGATTGGAAGTTAAATCCCGAGATTGGCTGGGCGTGCCAAATAGATCAGGTAATCTGATCCCAGGATATAGCAATCCCATGGATCTTAAGACAATCCACTGACAACACCATCATTACCTTTAAATCCCATCCAATCCACCCTAATCCGTTCAAATTTGCCTGAGACGTGTTTGGTACGAGGGATTGGAAGGGATGAGAAGGTTTAATCCCGGGATTGGCTGGGCGTGCCAAACAGACTCCATATAGCAATCCCAGGATATGGCAACTCCATGGATCTTCAGACAATCCACTGACAACACCATCATTACCTTGAAATCAATGCCATCCACCCTAATACCATTCTATCCCTTCCAATCCACCCGGCCAAACGGGCCCTAAGTGGCATGGTCAAAGTAGGCTTTAATAAATGGGCTAACCAAGATGTTCCGTACTATTATGATGCGACCATAAAGGCCGATACGTATATGTAACAGTCATGGCCGTTATGCGATACGGGGGTGAAACGGGATAGTTGGTTTTTTGGGACCGTATTGGCCTTTACGGGGCATAACGACCATTACCCCCATAACGGTCAAAAAGAGATCACTTTTTCCCTATTTAAATAAAAAATTTTTCTCATTTTTTCACTTTTCACATTGTAAAAACTCTCTTAGATCATTCTACAACAGATTTCGACCACTCTAACTATGATTTTCAAATGATGTGTAAACATTAGAAATATATATCCATGTTCATTAGAAATATATAACCACATGCATAAATTCACCAAACAGCTCGATACAACACTCTAACAAAAGAGTGGACCGTTACTTTACCATAAACATATTCAAAATAAAAAATGAATACATATTTGAAATATTTACATTATTTTGGATTTTCTAGATACTTTTTTAGAATTTGTCGGGCATTTTTTTTTTTTCCAACCATTACCGCCCCGTATCGGCCGTAATGGCCAATACCTGTAACGGTAATGGTGGTGGCTGTTACGGCCGTCGTTACTCATACAAAATACGTTGGGGCTAACAGATCGTTGACTTTGTCTCGTCGTGTAACACGTACCATTGCCGGCCTCCACGCTCGACACGACCACCTCCACCCATCATTTTTGCCGCCACCTCACAGGACCGACCTCCATCCTTGCCATCACCATGGTCATTGTTGTCATCACTCTCGTCCCCACCACCAGATGGGGAGAAAGTCACATCATCGCTTGATGACCTGATATTGGGGAGTATGCTGCAACGATGCTTCACGACCCTCATGAGGACATTCTAGGTCCTTCAACGTGTTGGAGGATTTGTCTTAAGTCCTTTGCTTGCTGACAACCTAGTCGATCTTAATACCAAAAGATGCTGCTCTGTTGGTTACCATTGAAGCATGGCCTCTATCAGTATCATATAAATCCGTTGACTGCCACACCTTAAGTGGGTCCTCGGTATCATCAATAATATGTACCTGTGCACCTACCAACATCAGGCCCGATAGGTCATGATGTACCTTTATGTTACGTTATGCCTATAGCTGCCTCTCTTTTAGTTTCATATTGTAGTGGTAATATGCATGCTTTTACAGCTTCTCATACCCTAGTCTATTCCTCTCGTATAGATGAGTGACCATGTGCTTCAATTCCTTTTGCATGGCAAAGAGGAGACAGTCTAGGCGAGTGCATGGATGGCCAATAATTGTATTGTGGGAACCTCACCTTCGTACATCACTCACCACTCACCTTCCAATTCATTAAAAGCATGTCTTAGTATAAATGAGGAATACAATTGCTCTATCACAAACCATGTTATTTAATAACTTGAAGTAATAAACATACTTACATGACATCATCGTTTCTCATAACGTTTTTGCAGGTGCGGTCGAGAATACACCCCTACCATCTCTAAAGCATAATAATTGCCATCACAAACCACCACCATTAATTACCAATATATGTGGATACTATAAGAAAGTAAAAGGCGCAATTTATCATTACCTCATTCTCAAAATGTGCTTTGCCCATCAACTTAGGGAATAACTTTTCATAGATCTGGTGGATGACCATCTTTAGTTCATTTTTCTCCCATAGCCAATGTCTGTAATGGAGCTTGGGGTTTAAGTGATATGTTGAAATCCAAATAATATTTAATCAGCAAAATTAACATATAAAGAAAAGTAATACTTAAAATGCAAGCAACAAATAAATGACATTAAATGTAAGAAACTTACCAGCTTGGTGGATTGGATGCCCAAGGATCTTGGTTCATATATCGCCAATGATGTCAACCACCCATCTATGAGAATTAGGGGATGCAATTCGTATCTCCTCTCCCATCAGTCGCATAAGCTCCGTATATGGACTCCATCAAAGGCCACGTCCCATTATCTATGGCCTCAAGGACCCTGTAAATCAGTTGCAGGTTGCCAATGACATCACAAACTCTATCCCATAATCCATCACTGAGTACAGTCCTTGCAACCCATGGTGCACTTTGGGTTTGTCTTTGTTCCACTTCATGTATCTTTTAGATTTAAATAAATTCCATCAATCCATGCAAACACACACACATCCTTGAACCATCCATCCATTTGTGCATATCCAACCATCCATCCATCCATCCATCCATGCATGCATGCATACATACATGTTGACACACATACATGATCCATCCATGCATGCACACACTCACACATAAACACACACACATGATCCGTCCAACCATTCATTCATCAATATATCTATCCATGCATACATACACACATGCATGTTCTATCCATCCATGCATACATACATACATCCATACATGTCCATTATGTTGGAACATTTATTTGTTATGTAGGGTTTTAGCTGTAAATATGCAAAGTAGAGTCTTATGTGTAAATTTATATTTATTGGGGGGTTATGATGTAATTTGTAAATAGGGGAAACCCTACATATAAACAGAATAAGAAAAAGACGTTACTCATGTTTTGAGCTCTCTCTCAACTTTTCCTCCTCTAAATCTCTCTCTACAACTTCTACAAAAACTACTTGGTATCAAAGCTTTGTTCAATCAGTTCTACGTGAGATTGGGGATCTATGCACAAGGAGGATCGAAGCCCGAAGGATTTCTGACGCAGGGGGCTGCTTATGTCAGCCGGACGGACATTGACGTCAGCTATATGGTCCCATACGGATCGATTCGTGTCGAGATCCACACCACCAGGTGCGGCTACACATGAGAGGAATTATGAGCAATTTTTTTTCTTCATAATTTTCTAAATTCGTTTGGTATATATATATATATATATATATATATATATATATATATATATATATATATATATATATATATATATATATATATATATATATATATATACCATTTTTTGTTTTTGGAAAACGGCCCTAAATTGTCAATTTCTCAGCTTTCTTCTGAATCGGTGGTTTTTAATCCTTGGGGTCCACTCATCATGGACCGTTTTTTGATGATCTATCAAGGAATGCTGCCCTTGTGTAGATTTGAGATGTTTTTATGCATTTTTTGAGCAAAAAGGTGGGCCAGTTGGACCTTTTTTTGGTTTTTGGAGGTCCATTGTGTACACCGGATCTAGGTGTATCTCCCTATAGCTGGTTTTGCTCATACAATCATACTACTTCAGTTTGTGATCTTTCTCCACCTCTTCTTCATATATCCATGGATTCTAAGTCATCTGGACATAGCTCCAAGGGCCCCCTCTCAATTACCTCCACAAAATTTAATGGAACAATTTTCTTTTGTGGTCCCGGGCTATTTGCATGTATGTTATTGGCAAGGAGAAACTTGGATTTCTTACTGGTACAGGGGCCGTCTACTTTTCAATCTGGTGATTCATCACAGATTGACGCATGGGATTCCTCAAATGCTATTGTTATCGGTTGGATCCTCAACTCTATGGAATTGGGTATTGCCTCTTCCTATTACTTCTATGATTTTGCTACCGATATGTGGAAATCCCTCAATGAGACATATGGGACCATATCTAACAAGCCTCGTATCTTCCAGTTGACCACTGAGCTCTATTCTCTCACCCAAGAGAATTTGTCAATTACTGAATATTTTGGTGCACTAAAGAGTCGTTGGGAAGAATTGAGTCATCTGTAACCCTTGAGTGAGCTTCAAGATAGACGCAGAGCAGAGATTGTGAGAATACGGAAAGATGAACAGTGAACAGTGAACAGGAGAGGACTGCATTTACCCCCACCATTGTCCCATCTGGTGACCGAAGTGGGGTGGTTTAGATTTTCGAGGAGGTTTTATTAGAGGACGAGGCCATGGTTGTGGTAGGTTTATGTGCACCTTCTGCAATTGGTCCGGACATACTCGGGATTGGTGCTTCAAATTACATGGACGTCCTACTACCCATATTACTGCTTCTGATGAGATCGGGACCATTCTGACTCTTTCGGTGGTCGTCCTTTTGACATCTCTCATGTCTTCGATCAGTTGGACATAATTACCATGATCAGAGCCAATGTTATGGATCTTTAGGGCCTTCAGATGCTTCAGACCCAGTCCATGCCTCTTGCCTCTTCTGCTTTATAGCCACCTGCCTCTTCCTTCATTACGACCACATGTACTGCACTCCATGCCTCTTCCACTCATGCGACCTGGATTATTGATTCGGGGGCATCAAATCATATGACTGGTGAGCACACTTGTCTTATTCCATCTAGTTTCCCTACTTGCAGCCGTCTAATACGTCCAATTGATGTGACTTCTACTCCTGTAGAATCCATTGGCTATGTGTCTTTTTCTCCTAATCTCACATTGTCCAATGTTTTCTATGTTCTAAATTTCGTACAAAATTGATCTCTTTTCATAGCCTTATAAAAGACCTCAACTGTTGTGTGATTTTCTTCCATTCTCATTGCATCTTTCAGGACTTGAATACGAAGAGGACTATTGGTGTGGGCCATGAGCGCGGTGGTATCTACTTTTTGCATCAAGGGGAGCTGTCTGCTAGGAATGATGCTTCATCGAGTTTTTTTTTTTTTCTCTCATTGTTTCGAGTCTAGTAAGGAGTTGGCTGCGTTATGGCATGCGTGGCTTGATCATGTGTCTTTCAAGACTTTGAAATTTTTTCTTCCTAAGTTTAATAAGTTGAATAATGTTTCTTTCAAGACTTTGCAACTTTTCATGGAAAATCAATTGCATATTGAAGAGATTGAGAAAGTCTAGGGTTGACCTATTGAGCTTTCATCTTTTAGGCCTGACCCACGTTGGGTTAGGCTTGAGTTAGTGTGTTAGGCCCAAAGGCTAGGTCTGGGCCTAACATTCATTCATGTTTGTTAATTGGACTGAGATTGGGCTATGTATAAAAGCCATATATTATATACTTTCATTTATAGCCCTTGAAAGCCTTCTCTACTCAAATGTTTATGATTATAGGCCCATCTATTGTGTGGAAAATTAATCACATGAGTGCGATTATTCACACCACTTTGAAAATGGCACTGGCTCATCCTCTAATCATGATTGATGCATGTAAGGCAAGGCCAAGGTGTTCCATAACGGTAATGGTGGCCGTAATGGCGACCGACATTACCGTTACAATATGGGCCATAACAACCATTATGACCTTTAATATATATATATATATATATATATATATATATATTGGCCCCGTTATGTAGTTGTCATGAGCCTTTTTTTCTATAACGGCCGTTACAGCCATTTCAACCCTGTACAGTCTTCATGCTCCTCATCGTTAAGGTTCATCTAGAACACAATGCTTTACACCACTCCTTCCCCTAAAAAAATTGTCGCATTGTCTTATAAGATTCTCTTTATAGTGCACCATCTTGTCTTTATGGAGCCTTGGGAATTTAGTAGATCGTCTCTAAGTTGCTTTTAGAACCCACCCCGACAGTCTAAGTTCCCTCACTACTTCTACAAACATATGATCTCATCCTCTGGTTTTTATTTTGTTTTGTTTTGTTTTTTTTCTTCCCATAAAATTGGGACATCAAACCAGCTTCATCTAATGTTTTGATTATCAGTATTGATAGATGTATCACACCCTTGGAATATAGAAACATATCGGGTATCGCATGGGAAATATCAGGTGTATCGTGTAATATATCACTATTTTTGGGAAACATAAGGAAACACTGGGAAATTGGTTGAGATTTTTCAATGAAACTTTAGGGGATGTTAAAAAAGACATCATTACAGATTAAATCAAAAGATCATAAAAAAAAGGTGCATATTATAAATTTCCTTTGTATAGCTAAACTATGTGCTTTTTTTATAGAAATGATGCAACTATCTTAAAAACCAGTTCATATTATCTATAAATGTAAGAAGACATGTGAAAAGAAAACACAAGAAATACATTCAAAAATTCAAAACTTCTGCCAATTTGTACTCAACTTCCAACCATTCTTAAGTGATTTTTTTTCCACAATTTAATTGCCAAGTGGGGGATATTTTGGGTTCTCTCAATTTCTTCCAATTTTCCCCAATTAGCAAATCAGTATAATTGATATTCTGAGCATCCAACATCCATCAACACATTAATCTTAAGGCTGAATAACCACTAATCAATCTAGAATTTTTGAAAAAAAAATTTTCTGTTATTTTTTTAAAAATAGTTTTCGTTATTTCTTTTTTTTTAAGTTTCAAAAACTTCCATAATCTATAGATCAGCCTCTAACCACTAATGTGATTTTTCCATGCTATAATTTCAAGTTAAATGAATGAAATTGGAGAAATTTCGGGATTTTCCCCAAATTTTCTATTTTTGCCAAATACGCAAATCAGATGTTGGAATCCATAATTGAGCATGCAAAATATGTAAAATCATGAAATTTTTTGTTGTTGTGGTAATTCTAGTGTTCGAAGTATCAGTATCGCTACAAGCTTCGTTGGTCAGGGATATGAAAACAATATCGATATCGCTGATAACTGGAAATGCAAGAAAATATGGGAAAAACGGTAGAATTTTTAGTTAGATTTTAGGAGATGATAAAATACATATATTTGCATATTTATTATTTAGGAATATAAAATTTGCAAAAAGAATGTATACGCGATAAGTATCCATTTAATGGGGGCTTAAAAGCATGTGTCGTCATAAGAAATAGTTTAACCATCCCATTCGTACCATTTAACCATCCAACCATCCATCCAAACATCCATCAATATTGCATTATATCGACAACTCATGATATTTTGCTAAGAAATCATCAACAACAGGAAATGAAACAAAAGATTGTAGTCTTGATATAGCGCATGCTGCGATGATGATAATATTGAGATATTATCAATCTTAGCAATGACAAATTGAAAACTGCATACAACAATGGGCTAATAAAAAAAATTTGAAATATAATTTTTTTAATAAACAAACTTTCTATGATATCTCTACGTTGGCGATATTATTGAAATATCGTCGATGCACTTGTGATACAAGCGTCACCTATAATTTACACTGTCGAAAATATTGGTGATACATTGGCGACATCGATACATTGGCAATACAAGCGACACCTGGAATTTATACAATTGAAAATATTGGCAATATCATACGTTGGCGGTACTTGGCAATACATTGTTGATGCTTGGAATTTCTAATATTACCGGTGTTATCGATATCGCTACCGGTGTTATTGGTATCGCCAAGCTGGAGATAATGATGATATCGGAGATATTTCGATAATATCGGAGATAATTCAAACAATATGTAATTCTAAGTGATTTACAACACAAACAAATTTGAAAAAATCTCACCATTTGCAAATATGGTCCACCCGTTCTTTGATCTTAATTTCCACACCAAAATCGCATTTTCCCTCCAAAAATTGAAAAGGGTTGGTCGATTTTTGGTTAGGAAGGGATTAGAAGCAAAAGAATTGAGAGAATGCGAATTTAGAGGGTTTTTTTTTTTTTTTTGGTTTGTTTTTCGATAGGTGGTGTCCTTTGGAATGCATCAATGATGCATATCGATGGTATCATCGATACATGGAAGAATATAACCGTGATATAATGGAAATATTGCAATGTATTAATATTTCCACGATACATTCGATATTTCGCAAGATATCGACTGATGCCCGGAGGTTGTAACACTTTTGGGTAATTTCGTATTGCTGAAGTTGATACCGATAGTATCGGCTGATACTATCGATACCGCAAACACTACCTTCATCCACTTAGTAGAAGCACTCGCAGACCCATCTCCTTGTCTACAAGGAACCAACTTCAAGAAATTACACAACGGAAGAAGACTCCCACACAATACCCTCCCATAACCTGAATTTTTTTTTTTTTCCAAATATTTTAGCACTGAACTTTACTCCCGTCTCCCTTCTCTACATAACACATTGTTTCCATGTTGAATCACTTCTTATCGCTAGATATGTCACCCTTCGTGCCTCATATCCACACACTTAGAATGCCTCTACATTTATATCCATCGTCTTTTGACCATACTCACTTCAAAAACTTTATGCTCTTTTCTGAACATCCATAACCACTTGCTTTAGAGCAGTTTCATCTCTCAAATTATTAACCTCAATCCTCTGCATCTTTGGGAATTGTGACCACCTTCCTATTTACTTAATTGGAAAACCATATTGATCAAGCATTGAATAATGGCTCGTTTAGGTGCTTGTATTGGGGAAAAAATTGGAATCCAAATCAGAATCACCATGGAATCAATGTGAATTGGAATCCGTAGTTGTGTTTGGTACCTTGTAATTGGAATTCAAAAATTGTGGTTGAATGCTTGTTATTGGAATGCACCGGAATTCAAAAACTATGTTTGAATGCTTGTAGTTGGAATGCATCGTAATTCTTTAATATATTCACAGGAACCTGAATTTGATTAGCTAAATTAATTTTTACATCTCAACTTTGTGATATTTGACATAATGATTATAACAAGCCCACTAAAATAATGAGGAAATTCCGAGCCTCAGTTGGGCCAAAAATGTAAGGATCACAAACGAGCAACTTGTCAACGTTTTTTAACCGCCCATTTAGATGACCAACATTTGGATGGTTCGGATCATTTTATCGGTGTGATTTTATTGTTGCAGCTGATAGTTGGATTTTTTCGAGGTATCATTAGCATGCCACACAATGGTGTGCCATAAAGGCCATTATCTAAAGGTAATGGCGGCATCCAGTACACGTATGGGGTTGTAAAGGCTGTAATGGCCTTTACGGAAAAAATGAGCCCTAAAGGCCGCTATAGCCCCTGTAACGGCCCGTTACGCACCCCTGTAAAGGCCGTAACGGTGCCATAATGGTCCATTATGGGGCTGATATAGGTTTTTCAGGTTTTTTGTTCCACTAAAAAAAGAGACCGTAACGGCCGTTACGGCTTGTATCGTAAAGGTAACGGTGGTGGCCGTTACGACCACCGTTACCGTTACGGAATGCCTTGTGCCACGTGTATGACAGATTAGTAGCCTAGTGACACCTCTATTACTCGTGCGACTCTCCTACCTTTTAAAAGAGAGCCAAAAAGGCATTTCACACCAATCACACTGAATTCACAGCAAACAAAGGGATTTCAAAACACACCAAAAAGTAACTTTTCATTTACTACCGATTCCATTTACCTTTGATTAGACGGCGCCAAATTCACCAAAAGTGTGCATTTACAGTCAATTACCTCTGAATACACTCAAATAAAAGGTGCCAAATGACACCTAAAGGGATACAAAATACAGCGGAAGGCCTTAAAAAATAAATAAAATACAGCAGAAGGTTTGCTGCTGTTCAGTTAGGATGGGCATTTGTTTCATTTTTTTTTTTTTTCCAGTTGCTTCTTGCTTGATAGTGCTTTCTCACATAAAAGATGTTGTGGCTACAATTGTTAATTTGTTAATTTGTTGTTTTTTCCTAGGAAAAAATGATGCTCAAACCTGGCCGGCGTTTGATTGCATTTGCACTTCTTCATCAAGCATATTCAAAGCAGCAATCATCTTCAAACCCATTTATCTCTTTTCTTATAAATGTAAGCATGATGGTTTTGCTCACATTGTTTAGATTTTCAAATTTTCAGTCTTTCTTTCTTTAATAAGATGGATACACATTTCAGTGTTGGACATGTATATGAAGTGCCCAATGTGGATTTTATGATTAGGAGGATATGTTTCTTTTTTTTTAAAAAAAGTCAAAGAGAAAAACAAGATACAAGGATATGTGACGATACACATTGATTTAATATTTTAACAGCTAAATATTATGTAAGGTTTGACCTTTTATTCCTTTCGATTCTTGGCATTTTATAGGCTGCATGCGACGATGCAACTGAAAAAACTGAAAGGGCATTCATTCTTCAATTGTTGGGTCCTGCCAGTTCCAGCACTAGTAAAGAGGTCTCACAGTTACTCTTTTGCTATCCTATCTTCCCAGTTTTTTTTTTTTAATTATTGTCTTGTTCTTCCTGTTTCATGATTTAGACTTGTTATTTGTTATGCAGGTTCTAAAACAGTCTTCTGTAGATTTCATCAAAGGATTTGATCCTTTATCACATGTGAGTTTATAAATATGGCTTCTGATAGAAGTAAAGAGGTTGTTCATTGCTGAGGATCTGAGATTACACTGACAAAGCATTTGACTTGGTGCAATGTTCTCTTAATTTCCTGAAGTCGACTGCCATTTTAATTGTTTTAATGGATGAACAGGCATTTCCATCACATGATCAGTTGCAGAAACAATATTGTGACAAGGCACAAGAAGAACCATATGATTGTGCATTCAGGAGATCAGCTGTTAAAAATGCAATACCAGACCCTGACATACCCTGCGGCTGTGATTCCAATGCACTAGAGTATGTATGGCTCGGTCTTGCGAAACAGATTTGGCTTTTAAGATTTACTACTTACTGCCGAGTGTCATAAAGAATTCACACATATGCAATGGGCTAGCTTGTGGGGTTTCATATCTTTGTTATTGCTTCATGTTTTTATGATATTTGTGAATATTTCAGGCTTGAATTTACACCACCTGGAGCCAAACCAAGAATTGGGTATGGAGAAAGAGATGGAGCGATAGCTGGACTACTGCAAAATCTATCATTGGAAGCACTGGGTCCTCAGTGGATCAGGCCTCTTCCACCAAGGATCCCAATACAAGATGGAGAGGCAAGTATTCTACTAGGAGTTGATATTTCTTAATTGTTCATGTGCTTGGCCTGTACTAACCCTGTTTTGAATTTCCTACAGCATATATGGCTCAACCCTGACAATACTCACGAGCTATTGTGGGATTATGGAATGTGTGCTGACACTAGTCGAGGGGCTGCAATTAGGGATTTAATTGCAAAAGCCTTGAGGGGACCACTTGTGCCTCAGCAGCAAGAGGTGTGTTTACTACAATTTTATGTGTAACAATTGGAAGAATGAACCTTACTTTACGCAAATAAATTAGCTTTCATGTTTTGTCTAAATATTTGGCATTTCACAGTACTTAGACAAACCCATTTAATTGGTACTTTGATGAATGGCAGCCTTAAGCTCTTTCATCTGAGGGCTGTTTGCAGCACTGAATCTGGTTGAACAAAACTGATGGTTGGAGCTTGAAGGGAGAATCAGGAATGGTGAAACGGTGACTCTCGACGGACCAGGTGGGGTGGGTGTTGTTGTGGCAGAATGCCGAGACTGCACAGACGAATGGCATATGGTCCGGGAAAAGGAAAAGGAGCACAATCGGCAGCGGGGATACCCCCATCTGGAGAAGTCCTTTTGCACGGACCCAATGAGGGGGACAAAGTCTGGTGGTGCGGAGAAGAGCGTCAACAGGAAATGGAAGCGGAAAAGAGCGTCAACAACAAAGGGTACAACAGGATGAGGGAGCGTGGATCCCTGTTGTTAATGACAGAAAAACCAAAAGGCTTGACAAGAGGAACTCAGTGGTGGTTAAGGAATACCCGACTCTGTTCGTTGATAGATTCCCCGCAAATTGGTTTGACTTTGATTTCTCGACGGTTTTTGTGCACTTTGGAAGAATCATGGACATATCTATCCCAACTATTCGAGGATCTAGGCAGCGCATAGGTTTTGCGTTTGTTAGGTTCGAAAGCGGGAAGGATCTACCAAAGGCCATTGAAGGTCTCCATGGTAAAAAAATTCGGGGGGGGGGGGCAGTGTTTCAAATAGTGCCCGTAGCGTACGCTACTTAGCATAGCGTGGCCATAGAGCTACGTAGCGTCCCAAATAGCGTAAATCCCCTGTAGCGTACACTACAACTACGTAGCGCGAGCGTAAGCTACAATGTATTTTTTTACTTTATTTATTTTTTTTAAAAATTAATTTTTTTCACTTTTTTTTTTTTTTTTTTTTTTTTTTGTTTCTAATGTTGAGGAATATGACACTTGTATTATACTTGATACTTTTTAACGTATGGGATTTTTATTTCTTTTCATAATTGTGACTTGTGGTTTCAATTAGACATTATTAATTAAAGTAGTTTGCTTAGAAAGTTGTTGATGTGATAATTATTTGATTTGGCTTTATATTTGTGGATTGGCTTTTGATAAATAATAACTAATAACTGTTTTGAACATGCTTATAATTGATAAAATGAATCATCTTTTAGGCATTTTTATAAAAATTTTCCCTTTTTTCATTATCTATTATATTTATCCTATTTTTAAATTAAAAAAATAGAAGTATCATGTAGCTTAAGCTACACACTACGTGTTTACGCTAGACGCTATAGCGGGCTGAGTGCTACGCATCACGCTACCGCTATTTAAAACACTGGCTTGGCCCGAAGGTGCTGAATCTCGAAGCAGCTCTCCCTTGATCTGTGGGGATGAAATAGGGGAAGTCTATTATAGTTGGTGGACTCCTAGGCCCCCCTATAGGTCACTTAAGGGTTGCAAATACTGTCGGTAATGGTGGATTCTTCAGGGATGCCCTTATGGGTACATCTGCCTCCCACCCCCCACGGCAATCGCAACTTGGACTCCCTTTCATTACCCAAACCATTACCCCAACCCTTACATTGCCTTTCCCTGTGTCCTGGCGAATCCTTCTTCTCCGACAATTACAATTCCTCTGGAGGCAATATTTGCAGTCCTCGAGGGGTTGCAATGGAGCTTAGTGGTCTCACTTAACCCTGGATTTTCTTTGCGGGACCTTGAAATCTGGTTTGCATTCTACTGTAACTTGAATACTACTGATCAAATCCTTCGATTGCTAGATCAACTCTCTGTGTCAGAGTCTCTGCGGCAATTTGAGAGCCTTGACAAAATCATCTTCGCAGGTCACCTCCATAGGGTTGGGCTGATCTCTTCCACTGTGAGGTGGAAGAACTGGTCTCCTTTTGGTCATTTCGATGTCCGGTGTGTTTTTCCCTCCATTCCCCTTGAGATGCCGTCAAGATCCCATGTCTATTACGGTTGTCTAAGGAAGATCGTCTATTCAAATTCGGGTGCTTTGTGTAGGCTCGCCCTAAATACCTGCAATAGAGTCGAGAGATGGGTGGTGGAGGGAGTGAAGTTTTCCGGTCTCCCCCTATACCTTCTGTGGTTGGAACTACCCCACCTCCTGACCCTTACACCCGAATGGGGATACCGTCGTATACATGTGAATCTGAATTCTCCACAGTCCACACGCACTCCCGCGGAAGATCCAATGCTCCAGATGGGGATACATGGATGTGAGGATGGAGGGAGAGTGTCTGGTAACCTAACTCTCCCCTTTGTTCAAAATCTTGCTCTTCATTCTCGAGAGAATTTGTTCGCAACTGATCCTTGCCTCCTTTCGACGATCGGGGCTGACCCTAGACGAACCTTCTCCATCATTGGTTAACCAAGTGAATTTATCAGGAGATGAAAGATTGGATCAAGCCAGTTCCCGCTTTGATATGCTTCGTATCCCATGGGATGATGATTCCCAAGCCACTTTAATGACCTTTGCCAAAAATGATGTCACTTAGCATTCTTATCATCCCGAGGTGGGCACGTGTCAATGAGGGAGTTTCCCCTCTATAGCCTTTGCTAGGAAAGAGGCTGGCGGTGTGCAACGCGTCACTCTACCCACCACCTCCGATTGCTAGTGCAGTTGATGGCGGACACCTATCCCTCCACAGGGCTTGAGGTAGGATACGAGATCCTAGCTGCAGCTCGAGGCAATCCCCTTTGCAAGGTGACGTGGGTAGTGATGACCACAAGCAGTGTCGAGATGAAGACACTTGTATTGAGGATGACGCTGGATCCGACACGTGATTCCTCATCGGCTCACATTGATGGCTCCTCCTCGATGGCTGACACGTCATCTGAATCCCCCCCATCTCTCGAAGACTCTCTCCATGCCTCTTTTGTGGTTGCATTTTCCTCTCTTAATCTCATGGATGCAGTTGTCCCTTCCGGTTCCCCACCCCTTCTTTCTTGCTCGTCTAATCCTCCCAACCCCTTCTGCATACCACTCTCATCCCCTCCCCTTGATCGATTCAAGTAAGATAGTGGCTAATCCTCTCCCAAACAGTCTAGAGGATGTGGGGCTACTGGCCTTAGTCCCTGACATCACCCCTCCATGCTCCACCACCCTCCCCAGGGACTCGTTAGGGGTAGAGGCTGTGGGTTCCCACCTAGAAAGTGTTATGTGGGCTACAATGATTCCGCCCATTAGGGCGACCTTTGAAAGTAGTAACCTTTCAGACTCTAATTGACAACCTTGAAGTCTCAACCAAGATCAGTTACGCACTTTGCTAAATCTTATTAGAGAAAAACGCTAGGTGAAGGATGCCATAAGGCATGTAGGGAGTTTGCTAGGTGTAGTGTTTGGGGATAAGGACGAAGACCACATCACTTTATTCTATCAAATGGCAGAAAGGAGAATTGTAATTCCCTCATTCTCATCCCCAAAACTTTGGCTTGACTTAAAGGCAATAGGGAGTTACATGACCTGACAAGGGATGACGAAGTGGAGGATCTTCACATGCCGCGAAGCGTCAAGAAGGGGAGAAGTGTTTCCCCATGAAGATTTTATCTTGGAATGTCCGTGGGTTGGGTTGGCCCCTTAAAAGAGCCATTGTTCAGGAAACATGTTCAAAATCGAAAGCTCGTTTGATTGTTCTACATGAAATGAAGCTGCAGTCTATTGAAAGGTCTCTAGTTTGAGCTCTGCGGAACAAAAAAACGAACAGAGTGGGAAGCTTTGAATGTTGTAGGGTCTACATGTGTTCTTGTCCTCTGGGACTCGACGATGGGGTGCAAGGAAGATAGCTTCTTAGGTACTTTCTTTGTTAATATCCTTTTTAGGGAGATTTCTTCAGGATTTCGGTGGGTCTTCTCAGGGGTCTATGGCCTTTCTCGCCCCTCAGGTTGTCCTTATGGGATGAACTTTCTTTTGCCTCGGTAAGATGGAATCTTTCTTGGTGTTTAGGTGGGGACTTCAATGTTTTCAGGTTTGTGCATGAGAAGCTGAATGGTACTAAGATTTCGGCTAGTATGTGTGGCTTTCGGAATGGATTGGGAAACACGAGCTGGTCGATCTCCCCATGAGCGAAGTCAAATATACTTTGTCCAATTGTCATGATTCCCCAACCATGACCCTCCTAGATAGATTTTTAGTTAGTCCTGACTGGATCCAAAAGTTCCCTCTTGCTTGACAAAGAGGTATGCCCAAACCCACTTTGGATCATTACCCTATCCTTTTGGAAGTAGACATAATTAATTGGGGCCAAAACCATATGGATTTGAAATTGCCTGGCTGGATGAGTTCCGGAGCTTGGTTCTCGATTGGTGGACCTCTTTCTTGGTCAAGGGTAGACCAGGTTTTGTCTTGTTTAAAAAAATGTAGATATCAAAAGATAAGCTTAAGTAGTGGCATTGTGACATTTTTGGGAAGCGAGAACAGAAGATGTCTGCCATCCTCACCCAGATCCAATCTCTGGACATCAAGGAGGAAGGTAATCGGTTGTTTGAGGAAGAGGCTACTCTGAGGGAAAATCTGGACTCTGTTTACGCCCAAGATTGAAAGAGGAGGAAATTAAATGGCATCAACCTATGGTAATCAGTTTTCTTATGACACTTTTCTCTTCTATGAGCTTTTGATAAACCTATGGTTGAGTGCTTGGCTATGATGGTTTGTTGGTTTGATCTGGTCTCGGGCCTTAGGGTTAATAGGGCAAAGAGTGAATTTTTTGGGTGCCCGCCAAGGAAGTGGAGGATTTGGCCTCGGCCTTTGGGTGCAAGGTCGGATGTCTCCCTTCCTCATCCCCGGGCCTTTCATTGTGTGGGAAAACCTTTGCTACATATATGGGATGTGGTGTTGGAAAGGATAGGATGTAAGCTGTTCACTTGGAAAAAGAATCTTCTCTCATTGGGGGGAAGGATCACCATGATTAAAGATGCTCTCTCTAACCTCCCTCTGTACTTCATGTCTCTCTTAGATGCCCTACCTTTGTCCTTCAGAGAATTGACAAGCTTAGAAGGATCTTCCATTGGCAAGGTGGAGCCAAGTCCAAAAAATTCCCACTTCTTAAGTGGGATGAGGTTTGTAAACTGCTAGCTAAAGGAGGAGGTATTAAGCGTCTTCATCTTATGAACTGTGCCTTTTAGGGAAGTGGGTCTAGCGGTTTGCCTCGGATGAATCTAGTCTTTGGAAATCTGTGGTTGGGGCAAAGTATGGTCGGGAGGTTGGCAATTGGAGGACTAAAAAATCGTCTCAATACAAGGCCTCTGCTATTTGGAAAGCAGTCTCCTCCCTCGCTGATTTGAGTCTTTGCCAATGTCTCATTTAATATGGGAGGAGGAGATGGAATTAGGTTTGGGTTTGACCCTTGGTGTGGACACGTTCCTCTGGGGTCCTCCTTTCCTTCCCTAGCTAGGCTTTGCCCCATCCACCACATCATGGTTGCAGATTCTACTGTTGGAATGGGCAATAGTAATGCTTGCTGCCCTCCATTTCAGAGAGATTTAAGTGAAGAAGAGTTGGATGTATGTAGCCTTCTTTCTCTTCTGCAAGGAATCCAGGTGAACCCGGATTTCTATTCCCTGGCCTAGGGAGAAGTCAGGGATATTCTTGGTCAAATCTTTCTATCGGTTGCTGCGTGAAGATGGAGCTTCTCCTCAACTTGAACCTTATGCTATTGGGTACCTGTGGTCTTATGGGGCCCCTTATAAGGTGGCAGCTTTTGGTTGGCTGGCCGGGAGGAATTGCATCCTTACGATAGACAACCTAATTAAAAGAGGCCTCTGTCTTCCATATGTCTGCCTCCTTTGCTTGGGTGACGCAGAATTGGTTGACCACTTACTCCTGCAATGTTCCTTTTCTTCGGAAATATGGCAAGGGATCCTCCAGCAAGCTGATGTTGCTTGGGTGATGCCCTGATTGATTGAAGGTCATCTCAGGTCATGGGATATTGGAGGTCGGGTGTAAATTGGGAAAGAAGAGGTGCAGAATAGCCTTGCTGGCGGGTCTTTGGTGTGTGGCTGGAAAGGAATGCTTGCTGTTTTGAGAGCAAAAGTACCTGTCCTGGGGTAAAATGGGAAAGAAGAGGTGGAGAATAGCCTTGCTGGCAGTCTTTGGTGTGTGGCTGGAAAGGAACGCTTGCTGTTTTGAGAGCAAAAGTAGCTGTCCCGGGGGAGTGCTCTGTAAAGTGTATCAGAATGTGAGAGAGTGGGGCGCTCCTAATGTTGGAGCTGGGTTCAGCTGTGTAGCTCTTGTATTTATTTCTTTTTCTGCTGCCTGTCTTTTTGCGTTTTTCTTATTCTGTTTCATTCTCTTTTGCCTTTGGCCTAATAAATTATCAATAAATAAATAAAATAAATAAAATCCTTGCAGTGCTGGTATCCTAAGAATTTGGATTTTGAGGTTATGCCAAACCCTATTCTTGCTGTACGTGGTACCCGTACTCACCCATACGTGACTTTAGCTAGTTCAATTTATGCTTCCATTTATTTTCTCAATCTCTCCATCTTCATGGACCTTTGCACAACAAACCCTTATTATCCTAGCTGTTTAATTAGCAAGTAGTTGGATATTGATGCATCTGGACCACACATCCTCATCAAATGGGGTCCTGGATGATCCCACAGGTTAGCCTGATAGGAACTGGGTCAGACCCATGGTCTGTTGTTGTATCAAGCTAAACCTATGTTCCTATTGCAAATTATGTTACCATCGGCTACAGATGGACGGCCTACACAGTGGTCCCATGGGTTCATAGGATCAAACCATTAGATCTAGTCAGATAAAGATCTCAATCCTACGCATCAACCAGATCCTAATTTATCGGGATATTTCGAGTCCTATGTGGTCTCATGGAAAGAGCTAAATAACTGCACAGTCAACAATAGATCTGAATCTTGTGAGGTGTTTTTTTTTTTTTTTTCTAGAGCTGTGGGGCAATTTATGTGGGAGTGATGACATCAAGGCTGATTATGCTATTGTGGCATGGTTAGTTGGGTTGAGGGTATGGAGGAATGGCATCTCACCATCCTTCTCCTCGTCCCCTGGATTGTTTCTTCTCTTTGCTTGGTCTTAAAGAGTTTATCATTACTATCCAGTGAGGGAAATCCAGTCTATGTCATGATCCAACCTCTACGTGGATCAACAAAGGCTATTTTCACTGAAGAAGGCCAGCTGAGAGGGTATATGGGGTATTCGGTATCAGTTTGGAAGCCATATGGCTGGTTATAGGAGGCCTTACAAATGAGAACTTGAGTGAAAGTGGCAAGTGGATTTTCCATATGAAGCGTATGGAAAGGAGTATTTTGGTCCAATCACATAGTCCAAGCTGTTCACATGGTTGTGTATATAGGCACTTATGCATGATCGTAACGAGTTATAAGTGGAAAGAGTCTTTTCATTAGCTATTCCGTAGAGATACTTTAAGAAAAATAACCAATAGGTTTGTTCTTGTTTCCTTTAGGGCCAGGTTGTATTCATGGAAAGCATGGGAAAGGAAATAGTGTTATCTGGAAACCTTATTTCCAGGAAACTGTGGGAAAGGAAACATGATTTTCCTCATTTGTTTTTCAACAAGATTTTTCTAAAAATTTAGGATATATTTTTAATTTGTTGTTTGACAAAACAAAAAATATTCTTGGGAAAAAAATTCTAGGTGGTCACTAGCATGTGCCATGTTAGTACATGTGGCACATTCTTGGTAGTCACAAGCATGTGCTATGTTAGTACACTAGCGTGTTAATGTGTGAACTGATGAACAATTGCAAAAGCTTGGAAAAAGTGAGGATTTTGGGTGCACGCGTGTGTGCTTACATACACACTCACTCACTCACATACATAACTAGCTGTCTTCTGATCATTACAGAGGCTTTCTAATTAGTGGCCTCCCCCCCAAAAGCAGCCTTACAGCAACTTTTTTTAGGGTTCACTGATTTGGCCTTGGATCGGGTAACGGTATCAGCCAATATTTACATAACGAATATGAGACACCTTGGTCTTTTTACTTGGTTCTAGAGGAACTCAGTTTTTGCACCTGCTTCATGCTACTCTCAGCAAGGTTAAGAGTTACCGGACCCACTCAATAATTCTGATTATGTTGAGAGCTTTTCTTTCTTTTATTGATGCCTTCTAGCATTGGGGAATAGCATAGCAAATTCTGTTCGTTTTCTTTTTCTGGTAAACCATCAACTGATTTTATTTGTATTTCTAAATGGTTATGGGTTTTGCAGCAAGTCTTGATGGAGCTTGAAAAGGACCCAAAGATTGTATATCATTGTGGACTGACCCCACGAAAATTACCTGTATGTTATTTTATTATTACTGTTTTCCTGTTATTTAGTTCTTGTTCCCTTCTTTTTTTTTTTTTTTAAAATATTATTATTATTATTTTTAATGTTTTTCCTGTTTTCTGATAGAGCATGATCCTTTTTCCAGGAACTGGTGGAACACAACCCACTCATTGCTGTTGAAGTTCTCATAAAGTTGATGAATTCCGCTGAAATTGCAGAGTATGTTTGTTTTCCTGCTTTCAAGGGTACTGGCATAGATACTGTCCGAAATATATATTGTCATTATCATTGTTTTTACATCCAGTGTTCCTGATTTCAGGTACTTCATGGTCCTTGTGAACATGGAAATGAGTCTACATTCTATGGAAGTTGTGAACAGGCTCACCACTGCAGTTGACCTCCCGACGGAGTTTGTGCACATGTACATCACAAATTGCATATCATCTTGTGAGAATATTAAGGTCCTACATCCGAAAAGTCATCCTATTTATCTACTTATTTGTTTTTGATTGATTGAGATTTAAGAGCACTAGAGAAGCATTTAATGGATAATCAACTATTAACTTGTCTATGGTCATGTATATCGGTTCAGTCATGGTGAATTTCGAAATATAGATATACAGGTGAGGTCTTGGGGCAAAATTTTAAAACACTGTATTTTAAAGTTGTAAAAGTATAGAGAAAGAGAGAAAAGAAGAGAAGAAAGAGAAGAAAAGAGAAGGTTGGGAGAAGAGAGGGACTCAAAATTAGGGTTGATGCTCCCACTCTCCCTCATTTATATTAATGAATTTTCATAATGGCAAGCAAAGACAAGAATCCCCGAATCACAATTAACAAAAAAGCAAGCATTAAAAAAAAAATAATCTAAGTGAGCTTTAGGTGGGTTGTATAGTAGTACAACCCACGTCCATATCCATTATTTGTACGGCCCACATCCACATCCATTAACACTTCAAGCTTCGAGGATGTGCATGTAGCTAATTGCGACAAAGAGCCTTGGCAAATGCATCAGCAAGTTGATCTTGCGATTAGACGTATGGTGTAGAGATTTCACCATTAGAGATCTTTTCACATATGAAGTGACAATCGACTTCGATGTGTTTAGTTGTTTCATGATAGACCGGATTGTTCGTGATGTGGAATGCCGCATGATTATCACAAAATAACTACGTAGGTAGACTCATTGTAAACCCTATTTATTGCAATAGTAACTTGATCCACAACTCATAGGTGGTATGAACCATTACTCTATATTCTTCATCACTTAATTGGGCCACCACACCCTGCTTCTTGTTCTTGTATATAATTAGATTTCCTCCCACAAATGCACAATACCAGCAGTAGATTGTCTATCTGCTAAAGAATGTGCCCGACTTGCATCAGAGTACCCTATGATCTAATGATGCTTGTTTTGTTTATACAAAATTTCCTGACTTAGTGCTCCTTTAGGTATCGTAGAATCCAAATACTTGCATTAGTGTGAGGTCCTATTAGAGAACTCATAAATTGGCTTACCACACTCACAACAGAAGATATGTCTGGATGAGTGATAGTTAAATAGATAAGTTTTTCAACCAATCTTCTATACATCCTGAGTCTTTTACTGTATTTCCTTCATTACTTACAAGTTTGTGATTAAGATCAAGGTGTACCGTTGTGGTAACAGTGGGTGTAACGGTGCCCATTGTTACCGATACGGTTACGGGCCGTATCGGCCGTTACTAGGGGTGTACACGAACCGAGCTAGCTCTGTTAGAAAGCTCGATTCAACTTGGTTTGAAGCTGAGTTCGAGCCAAGCCGAGCTCATTTTTTGAGCCCGAAAATGAGTTCGAGCTGGCCTCAGCTCGACTCGACTCGAATCGAATCCAGCTCGAATCCAGCTCGGATCGAACTCGGATCGAACCAGTTCGGTGACTCGGTTACTTTACTATTGATGTTGCTCACCAAGTGTTTGATGAAATGACTCAACGAAGTGTGGCTAGTGGCAAGGAAGGTATGTACATGAAACAAATACCCTTTTTTTTTCTTGGTTTTTATGTTGCTTAGAAGGTGTTTGATAAAATACCTGTAAAACCATTGCTTCTGTTTTACATACAGTGAGATTTTGAAGTTGCAATCCAGGTGCTTGTGAAAATGCCTCAATGGCGAACTCGGCTCGATCTTGGTTCGAACTCGGCCCAAGCTAGCCCGAGCTGCTGACCAAACCGAGCTGAGCTGGCTAGTTAGACTTGAGGATCGAGCTGAGGTCAACTAGTGGCCGAGGCAAGTCGAGTTGAGGCCAGCTCGACTCGGTTCGACTCGATGTACACCCCTAGTTGTTACAACCTCGTAACAGCCAATACGCCCCCCGTGTCACGTATGGACTCATCCGTTATCATTACGTATCGGTCATTACGTAACCGATTTGATACACCTTGGTTAAGATCCATTAGTGATTAATGCATGAACATTTTCACACCGGGCTTGAGTGGGGTGGCATGTGGGATACAGGGGCACACTTGGTATGGGTGGCCCGTGTGAGGCGGGCTCCACCCACGTGAAGTGGAACCACGTGAAGTGGGGCCCACGAGGGGGGTTCGATCGAGGTCCTAAACCATGGGATGTGGGGCCTAGGCTATGAGATAAAGGGATTGATTCACCATGCTCTATCAGTTTGAGCTATTAGAGCATGTGGTTAATTGTCCTGCATCATTATCCCAACTATTGGGGGTCAACTACATGAATCCCGTTCATCATTCCACTCTATCAAGGACCATAACTTCAGTTAGACCATTGATCATGAAGTCTTTTCTTCCTACCTCCACCCAATGTCCTTTTTGGGCCTACCCATTGCCCTATAGAACCTTTGAACTATACCAAGTCACTAATCAGCACAGTTCTTGGTCTTTGTTGGATATGACCAAACTATCTTAAATCTGCTTTCCCTCATCTTATTCTTACCTATTGGTACTACTAAATTCCCTCAAACACATTAATTTCCAATTCTATCATTCCTCATCTTGCCACTCATCCATCTCAACATCCTCATTTCAGCTACACTCATCCTAAGAATGTGTTGTTCCTTAACTCGCCAATATTGTCTCATAAAGTATGGCTGGTCTATAGCTATTTTATAAAATTTCCCTTTCAGTTTGAGTGGTACACAACTGCCACATAAAACACCAGAGGTACATCTCCATTTCTAGCTAGTTGAATGGCTTGTGAAAATTTCATGCAAATATCACAAGTGTGGTGACCATGTCTTTGATGGGATGATGATGATGTATGGCAACTGCACAACACTCTAGAGACCCATCTCAATTTCATTCACTCAGCTCTTAACTCTATTCAAAACATCCTTATCTATTCCCCATCCTTTTGAATAATATGCTAACATAATGAAAAAATGGCTCTCAGGATTCTCTGGACCATTGATGTTAACTAAAACAACTAACACAGCTGAAGTTGCATTCCAAAATCCAAATACTATATTGGTTTTATGGCCTCTAGACTGTAGAGGCTTTGTCCAAACCTTCAATATAGAATTTTCCTCCCAAGTCTCATTGACCAACATCACATCATCGACAAACAACAATCACCAAGGTTCTCATTTGGGAATGGACCTAGCAGTTAATTTATAACAGGTGCAAAAATGTTATGTGCTTAATAACAATCATCTGATGAAGATCAACTGCTACCGGGAACTCATTGGCATATACTGCATTCTTGTAATGTCATGCTTATATCTTTAGTGATGTTGATATAACCTCCCGGAATCCCTTTCCTCCCCCTACTGGTTTGCTTTTCATATTTGCATTATCTGCCAGTAGACTCAACATCTTAAGCATTCATCTGCAACTGGTGTGTAGATTCATCTTTCCCTGATGCAACACTTTCTCTGTTCTTTTCCAGGACAAGTACATGCAAAATAGACTCGTAAGACTTGTATGTGTCTTCCTACAGAGCCTCATCCGAAATAAGATAATCAATGGTAAGTGCCTAAATAAAACAAGTTCCTACCTATGCCACTCAAAAGAAAAGAAATTTCTGCATGCTTATTCATGCTTGTATTAATGTTTGCATGTGTACCATATATGTTATTAGTCCTGTCCATCCATGCATGCATGATGCACCAATGTCTTAGGTCCTGTAGGTTTTAATGAATGGGCATGTGACCAGCTGCTGCTCATGTGTGGTGGTTATGAAGAAATGCATGCATGACAGAAAATGTGTGCGTATGTGAAGAAGTGTATGTCTGCATGCAGATACATGTTACTGATGTTGGTCAGTGGTTATGGTTATGCAGTTCAAGATCTGTTCATTGAAGTCCAGGCCTTCTGTATCGAGTTCTCACGGATTAGAGAAGCAGCCGGGTTATTCAGGCTCCTCAAAACCTTGGAATGAGCTCCTCTTTCTCCCTCTAGTGTTTGATTTCTTGGCTTGTCTACGAGTCTAGCATTTCTCCCTTATCAATTACAAGTTCTTTTATTGACTTGGTCCCATTCATCCATTTTTCGATCAGACCAGTGCTACTGCGACTCACGGTTTATGGAGATCCGTGACGCCCCCTTCAAAACTCAATTCTGCATCTGTGGCACTTGTGTTTGGTGATTAAGACATTATTTGTGTACCATCATGTGGATGGGCTATATCTAGTAGCCATCCAATTAGTGGCCTGGAAAATGGACAGTTAGCTAAAACAGATGGTCCGCATCAAAGGTGCAAAACCTGCTGACTGACTGGTTGGATTATTGGTCTAGGACTATCCACATGGTTGTGGGCCATATGCATGTTTGCAGGTGTTTAGTTAGTGAGTATGAAACTGGACAGAAGGTTAACTAAAGGGTATGTGAATGTGATAGTCATCATTCATTAGTGGTCTGCAAAAAAAAAAGAAAAAAAAAAGGGATGGCTCAAAAAACTCATGACTGGTTGGAGTTAAAATCACTTTGATTTTTATTCATACATATATAGCCTGTCTACATGGTGCTCACCCGATCAATAGTCCTGAGCACCATGCATTCAATGAGGATGAAATGGCGTGGAACTTCCATGAGTGACGACGTCATAGCATTCTGCTTCATGTTACTGATAATTATCATTTTTGGCTTAGTTCCTCATTCCAGTGAAAATTCCTGTGCAGCCTAGGTGGGCTCCACCTATGTCACCAATGCCTGTCTCAATTGGTGGGAACACCTAAGAATAGTTATGGTCCCAATATCACCATGATCGGATGATCACAGCCCTCCAATACAGGGTAAGAGCAAAGTCTTCAGGGTCCATTTTGGGGGACCTTAATCATATGGCTTTGTAATCATTCTAATGAGGTGATTATAGGGTCAAATACGTTCCTTGGTGGCCTTCCATTCGATGGGTCACCAATATTTAAGGTTGTCCAGTTGTGTCAGATGAAGGAATCTGATGCGATAACAAGGCATGCAGCGCCACACGACAGGTTTTGCTTCACGAGGAGATAGTTTTTGGCCATTAGCATGGCTTGCAGTTGAGTTTTCACTCAAGGGATGATCTGAACCATGTGGGGGTGTCCTTCAAATGGATGGTAACCATGAAATGAAATCTGGTTAATGACCAACCGATGACTAGGAATAGGATTTGTCTGTTTTCTGTGATTTATAAACTGTTGCCCATTTAGGACAAGATGTGGTATGAACGATCCACTGGCCCACCTGCTATGTGCTGGGCATTGGGCAATAAAAATCCTATACGTCAATCCAGCCATTGCAGGCAGAGCGTAGCCTAACCACCTTAAACATCTGATTTTGTTCATTGAATTTGCACGATGGACCAATTGGGTGCGTTGGATCAGCTTGATTTCTTGGCTCATCCATCCACAATCATATATGGTTTTTTTTTTTTTTTTTGGACATAAACCTGGTGTGACGGATGCAACCAGTCTGGCGCGAATCTTGTGAATAAAATGATATTGATGACAAATAGATTTGTGTGCTCAAAAGTGACTCGGACCCTTAATTTGGTGGGCCGCACATCTAACTGATTAGCTTTAGTCTGCTTCTTAAGTCCTACAATCAAAGCAGTCGGGGACTGATTATTGCTACATCTATTAACCAGTCATAGTATGGGACGTTTGAACCGTCCATTTGTACTACGTTTGGCCCACCTGATGAGGGTCCAGATCTAACACAAGCACGTGTAGAGTAGGAATCGAGGATGCGGATTGCCTGCCACCCCACGGTAGGAAGTTCCTGCCGTTGAAAACTAGGTGGGGCTGCCTATGATGTTTGTGAGAAATCTACCTGGTCGTTTTTTCAGCTCTTTACAACGTGAGCTCAAAAATGAGGCAGATCATACTCAAAGTGAGCTACTTGACAGGAAAAGAGTGGGAAGAGAAATTCTAACTTCCTGGTTTCCTACTCGAAACCGTTGATAAGGTCATTCCCACTGGGACAAACTGAAACACAATATTAGTCTGATCGACAACTTCTGTGGCTCCGTGAATGTTCAACGGTGGAAGTTCAATCCCCACCGTTTCCTATCGTGTGGCCCATTTGAGTTTTGAAACTAACTCGTTTTTTTTTTTTTTTTTTTTGGCTCATGTCCTAGTATGAGCTCGAAAAAGAATGGACAGGCTGGATTTCTCACAAACATTGCAGTGGGCCCCACAATCCGCATCATGAGGGGGAGTGGATTCGGGGAGGTCCTGCGCAGTGAGATTTGGGCCACCTGGTGCGTGGCGGGAATGTAGACACCTCACCCAAAATGAGAATAAAATACTATTAGGCTTTTAGCCATGCTTTGATAAAAGCATGTCCGAAATATTTAGAGCTAATTGAATAACCATGTGATTTGAGTAAAATAAGCTTTTGATCAGTTATGGAAATAACTAACAGGCTAGATTAACGTATTAGGAGCCCGTCCAATCCAATGCTAATAAAACATTTCGAAACCTTTCGGAGACTCAAAATGTTCACCATTTCGATAAAACCATTTTCAACAGATTCAGAAGGCCTTCAAAATCCAAATGGATAAGATAGAAAAAATCATTGGCTCGACTTGGAAATGACTAACGGACTAGATTGGTGGGCCTGCAGCTCGATGAATCAGATGTTGGCCGAATGTCCAGAATACATAGAAACCTCGGCCAGGCACAACTTAGATCAAGCCACATTTGCCAGACTATCCGATCAACTTGCGTTAAATCCAGTGAAGAGCAAATCTCGGCTGTACATTCTGGCTCCAAAAACCCTGAAAAACCCATACGCGATAGCTAACGAAAAGAGAGGGGAAAATTGATAAAGGAACACCTGCCCACGAAGGTACCCATACAGGCCACCCTTTTTGAATCTCTGACTACTAGAGGCTTACAACATCTTCTACGAGCCTGTAGTCTACAGGTAGTCTTTCAAGGACCACCTGTCCAGCTCTATATAAATCACACAACAACAAACCTCTAAGTTGAAAATAATAAGTGGAGAGAGGCTGGGAGGATATATCTATGATAGTTTTGAGGTTTTGGGTGTGTCGAGTGTACATATAGTGCCTACCTAGGTCCGGTTCCATGGCTCAGTGGTAGAGACACTCTGTTTCAACACTGAGACCAGGGATCAATTGCCCATGTGACGTGGGTGGGTGTGTGAGTGTGTGGGCTGTGGGCATGTGTAAAAGAAAAAGAAAATATAGTGCCCACATGAGGTTACAGAGTACTTGAAGATGTTATTTCATTATTAAAGAATTAACGAATCTTCTATGTATCAATAATGGAGATCCAACGCTTCAATATTAAAGGCGTACCTGATTGGGAAGACATTTCCGATGTCGCGTCGTAGCTAAGTGATGCTTGGTCTTCTGCACCTTATACCTTTAGGAGAACCTTCAATGAGACTAAGGTTTTTTTCTCATATGTGCGTGAGGGGACCAAGACATGTATTTATAAGAAAGAGGGCCAGAGAAGCTTACCTATCAAACTTTTCTCCTTTAGGGCCTTCACACCATAGGTTTTCATATCCGACTTAATAACCATGTATAGAAACCATAGCTCAAGCATCCCACCCTATACATATTTGTAATGATCATAACTATAGTGGGGTCCACTAAATTGCTCGATTTGAATAATTCAACTGTCAAATCTAAACTGGTGATCACATGTGGCCCACCTAATAAGAGTCTTACAGAAGATTCTTGGTTGTGTCAAGGTTTTGTCTAATTCATGTAAGACCCGTAACCTTATGAGTCTGACCATACGCTTTATTTTCGGTGCTGGCACGTTCCCAGCGGAATAGATCGGCAAGCTTTGATCACGAGCCTATTTTAGTAGCACAACACTCCGAGACTTGTACCATAGCAACCGCATGGGCGTTACGATTCCAACGCCGCGTACTACGCCCTATTGCGACCCATAGATTGGAAGTTGCAGTTTTGGTACAATCCGAGTTGGGCCGCGCAATGCACACGACCCCCACTTACACAAATCCTAAGGTTGTCCAATCAATCAATCAATCTATCAATCCATCAATTAAACCATCAATCACTCATATCTCTCTTCCCATTAGTCAAACAAGCCCATACCTCCCATCATGCAACCTGTCCCTTGCTCATGCTTAACTATCCCTCTGTCCTTCTTTCTCTCCCCATTCTACTCCTCCATCTTCTTCTAATTTCCTCCCTATCCTAAAAATTCTACCGCAAATCCCCTAACCCTCTCTCATTTCTATTGCATTTTGCTAGCAAGAGTAGAGAGAGATTAATAGAAAGAAAGAGATTAGAGAGAATTAGGGAGAGATTAAGAGAGAGAGAGAGAGAGAAAAGAAATGAAGATTAAGGAGATTGTTTGAGAGAAAAGAAAGAGAGTAGAGAGATTAGGAAGAGATCTAGAGGTTAAGAAAAAAGAAATTAGAGGAGATTAAGGGTGGAGATGAACTTAGTGGACCGTCCGATCGCCGATCCGAGCCGATCAATCATTCATCCGTTGTTGGGAGTGCATAGGAGGATAAAAACCCTCAACTTTTTTTTGTGTTATTCCATTTTTGGTGGGCCCATAAGGTTGGGACCCAACATGATCATGTATAGATTGTACGGTGGGCCCCATAGTGGTGGGGGTCCACCCTGATGGCTTGATCTCTTCGATTACTTTTCTTTCCTTTAATTTTTTTCCCTCATTTTCTTTTAAGTTATAATGTTGTAGGGCCCATAAGTGGGCCAATCTATTAGAGAGCGTGCCCCGCACGCTATCACAACGTGGACCACCTTGTGTGGCTTACCGTGATGTTTATTTTCCATTTAACATATAATTTAGATAAAACAAATTTGGATGGTGGAAAGGCCTCAAAATCATGTTGACCTAAAGCTCCTTGTCCCACTATGAGCAGGCCAATTTGATGGATGGAGTAGATTCCCCTAGGTGGGCCCCACCACCCTTTTAAAAGGCAAGAGAAAGAGAGATAGGTGTGGTGTTGCCGGTGGATGCAGACATCGTCCTGGGATGCTGTTGCCCAGCAGCAAGTGCCACTTGGAGAAGTGGGCCCACTCATGAGTCCCACCTTGATTTATGTGTTCCATCCATACCGTCCATCCGATTTCCCTTCTCATTTTAGGCATAAGCTCATAAATGAAGCCAATTCGAATCTTAGGTGGGCCGCATCATGAGCAGTAGTGAGCTAGCGAGCCCAGCGTCACTGGTGCTACTTGCATGAGAGGACAATGGGAATGGGTTCCCACTCATGGGACCCACCATGTTGTATATTTTTTATCTACACCGTCCATCTGTTTCCTGGCTCATGTTAGTTGTAGAGCCCAAAAATTAGGTTGATCCAACCATCAGATGGACCACACCACATGTGATGGTGTGATTGGGAGCACCCCCTCGCGTTAGTCATGCAACATGGGGAGGGGGTGTCCTCCACTCGTGGACCCCACCTTGATGTTTTTGTTAAATCTGTGCAGTCCACCTATTTCTCTAGATCATTTTAGGCCATGGGCCAAAAATGAGGCAGATCCAAGTCTGGAGTGGGTTTCTGCTGTTGAAAGCTTCCAAGGCCCACAGTGGGGTCATGATTTGTCCAAACCAGTCCAAATCAGGGCCCATTAGATCCCACTCGAGCTGGCCAAGGCGGTGGACGGAGTATATCATCCTTATGGGGCCCACCTTGATAGTGTATCAAAAAATATAGAGGAATGCTCACCCGCACACCTTATTACGTGAGCACTCGTGCGCACCTTTGCACACATGTCATAGGCACAAAATCTAAACAGTCAACGTGATGCGGCACCCCTTGAAACCTCTCAATCCAAACTTTTAGCCCGATACAAAACTCTGGTGGGCCATGGCAAAAGGAAACAATTTTCTCCCTTAATTTGCATTTCTCTTTGTTATGCCAACTAGAGTTTTGGATTAGGGTGAAAATTGGGCCCATAGAGTTTCAAGGGGTGTCATATCATGTTGACCGTTCAAAATTTGTTCCCATGACACGTGTAAAGGTGCTCACGTAAGAAGGTGCGTAGGTGATCATTATATATATATATATATATATATATATATATATATATATATATATATATATATATTCACGCCAGCAGCAGGCATTGCTGCCAGCGCCTATGGGCGGGAGGATGCCCACCGTGAGGCGTGTAGTTGAGCCCACTCGTGAGGTCCTCCATGATGTTTGTCCTTGTCCAGTCCACTCATCTGTTTTCCTAGATCGTTTTGGGCTAGGGGCGGCCTAAAGATCAGGCTGATCTGAATCTTAGGCGGACCGCACCGAAGGGAAAAGTGGGCAGGGAGTGTTGCCCTTATTTGACAGCACATGGGGCCCACTCATGGGATCCATCTTGATGTTTTTGCGCCATCCACACCATTCATCATTTTCTTCAGGTCGTGTTAAGCCATGGGCCTAAGGTTCAGGCCGATCCAAATCTTAGGTGGGGCACTCCACAAGAAACTGTGGCATGGAAACCCATCGGACTTGGAATTCCTGGACTTTGGAATCCCATGGACTTGGGATTTTTTGGATTTGGAATCCTATGGACTTGGGAATCCTTGAATATGGGATCTCTTGGATTTAGTGTTCTCTTGGACTTGGGAATCCAGGATTTCTGGAATCCCTTGGCCATGTTTGGCACCCTATATTCAAAATCCCTATAATCCTTAGTTACAATGCAAGACGTATTTGCAAGGGTTTGAAATGAATTATTAAATCAATTTTTAAAACTCATAATTAGTGTACATATGACACTGTGGTTGTATTAAATCTGTTGAGGCATGTACTTTGCTTGAAATGATGAAATTCCAAGACTTAGATGGGCCACAAGCACAGTATCACATCCTAGTGACTAATCAATGATTAATAATCGTCGATTACATCGGCAATGTTCAAACGGTGCAGATCATCCTATTGGAGTAATTATAGTGATGTCAATGATAATATGATCGTTTTGGGGTATTATCAGTGGGCCATGTGCCCAATAGATTGATAGCCTAGTGTCAAACATGTTGCACATTTGGGTGTCCATCCAAATCATTTTCAACGGACCCCGCCTTGACATATGTATCTTATCCACGCTTACATCAAGTTACTAGATTTTTATATACAGGCTACATGAGGAGCCAATGTTAGTCTAACATGGACCTCACCACATAAACCTCTATATTTCTAGTGGGGCATGTCGTTCGGTTCCCAGTCTTTGTGTATGATGTGCCAATTAGAGCCGATTATATCATGATATGTCTGATAACATGCTAGTTTGCTTGGCCTGATAGGACATACTGATAACTAGAGCTAGGCATCGAGTTGAGTCAGACCAAGTTAGGGCTAACCTGACTCGATCCAGTTTTGAAATAGGCTTGACCCGGACTTGATCTGACTCAGTACCGAGTCCAGCATGCCTAACCTGATCCGAGTTTGGGTCTGGCCTGGACTGATCTGGACCGAGTCCGACCCGGTTAGAAGTACCGAGTCAGGTCGAGTTGGCATTGAGTCGGAGAGAGAGAGAGAGAGAGAGAGAGAGAGAGAGAGAGAGAGAGAGAGAGAGAGAGAGGTGGTGGTGGGTGGTTGCTGGGCATAGAAGAGGAGGATGAGGGAGGGAGAGGGAGAGTTTGTGATCGAGTCGGGGTCGGGTGCGACGAGTAGGGTTAGAGATAGTTAGAAATTAGTTACACACACACACACGAACCTGAGTCGAGTTGGGTCTCGGATTGAGACTCGGTTTGAGTTTGGATTGGGCGAAGCCTACAACTCACCCATTCGATTCGGGTTGAGTCGAGTTTGAACGAGTTAGACGAGTCGAGTCGTCCCATGCCAAGCTCTACTGATAACATGCTTAGTGTAATGGATATCATGCCTAGTTATATGTCCATACACATCATTTATATGTCTATTGTGGATGACTATTGTTCATAGCATATGCCCTTCGGCTTGACACACTTAGGGGACTCTATGTGAGATAGGGTTGGCCTGCATGATTCGCGCAGTGCGCACAGGTTAGATGTCATATCTTGGATAGTATGACTCATGCATTGTGCACTGTGTGACAAATTACATCTACTCCCTAGCGACACCATGGAGGTGGCCACATAGCCTTGTTATGGCTAACGGATGATTTTATGAACATTGGAAACTATTGAAGTTACGGGGCATCATAGGCGTCCTTGGGTAATAGTCCATAAACCATGTGGTACCAGTAGGATGCTCCAACATCTAGACTGAGTGGATTAATGAGCGTACAATAGTTGGATACCAATAGGTTGTGTCTCCCATTGTGTTGGGGTTGGTTGGAAGGGGGTTTGACCTTACCCACCCAGGTGTAGAGGGCTATATACTAGTTTAAGTTTGACTAGCTCGTGAAATGGGTTCGCTATTGATGGGCCGGTGGTTTTCTGTGTACCACTAATAAGGTGGATAGTGAGGTCTTTTGCACTGCTTGGTCTTGTGCACAATAGGCGGTACCGATGTCAGAAATGTAATAGACCCCGATGATGATCCAATTGTGAACTATTCTGACATGTGGCCTAGTGGAGGATTAGCACGTTACACTGTATCGTTAGCATATGACATTTAGCCATATAAGCCCGTGCATTGCATAGCCTGGGTATGGTTGATAACATTTATAGACTTGCCAGTTTAGCCGTCTATCATTTCTGCTTACTCTGATATTTATACACTTGGGCACATGCATTGTGCACACACGAATGCACTCCATAAGCTTTGTAGTAAGCTTGCGCACGTTGTTTATGTGCACGCTATGCTATATCGCAACAGCCTTGAGGTAGGAGCATATGCCTAATCTTTCGAGTTTTGTTATATCATGTATTTCCCTTTCAGCAATGTACTTGAATTGATATTACAATGGAAATGTGATGATATTTTTAGTTTCGGTACACTTTTTGTTATGATCATGTACAAAAAAAATTACCCTGAAAATCCTCCTTGTGTAATCCCAAGATCGGAACTTGGCACATGAGAACTAGGAGCCGAGAATGGGGTACTACGGAGGCTGTCACCACCGGATTCGAATCTTGAAAATTTTGTGAGCACGTTCACTGAGTTTGGGGCGTGACAAATTAGGAGACAACTATTAAAGAAGCTGTTAAAAGACAAGTGTAGTGTTGGAATAAGATATATCATATTAATAACAGGCATCTCAGGAGAAAATAATAAGTAGAGAGAGGTGGGGAGGATACATCTTGAGAGTTTTAAGGTGTTAAGTGTGTCGAGTATACATATAGTGCCTACTTAGGTCCATTTCCAAGGCTTAATGGTAGTCAAATTCTGTTTTAACACTGAGATCAGCGATCGATCGCCCATGTGGTGTGGGTGGGTGTGTGAGTCTGTGGGCACGTGTAAAAGAATAGAAAATATAGTGCCTCTTGAGGTTACGGAGTACCTGAAGATTCTTTGTCGTGTCGATGTTCTACCTAACTCAGGAGACAACTTGTCACGCCCGAAACTCAGAAACCGGGCTCACAGAATTTTCGATCGCCGAATTCGGTGCCGACAGCCTCCGTAGTACCCTATTTTCGGCTCCCAGCGCTCATATGCCAGATTCCGATCCTGGGATCTTACAAGAAGGATTTTTCAACGTACATTTATCTCGTAAGAAGTATAACTACAAGTTTACCCAAATCACAAAGGCAACATCATCATCACATATCCACTAATATAAGCAGTTGAATACAGTGCTGAAAGAGAAATATACATATATCGAAAATCAAAACTCCAGAAGACCGCTACATGCTCCAAACTCAACGCTGCTGCGACCTAACACCACTTGTACGCATCTATCGTGTATAAGCTTATAGCAAGCTTAGAGAGTGGTGTAAGTATGTGCTCAAGGTAAGTACCAAGTAAACAATATCAGAGTAATGTGAAAACATGCTGGAAAGTCCATAAGTACCATCAGCCTTATCCAGGTTATGCGATGCAAAAACATAATAAACCAATATCATATACTGAGGAAGTAATGTAGATCAGCTATGCATGGCGGAAACATAGTAAGCCAAATATTAGATACCGAGGATGCAATGCAATATACAAATCCTGAGGAGTTCACGAATACCGTCAACCTCATCAAGGCCATATAAATGCAGAAACTAGCAACCAAAAATGCCATATACCGCGGATGTAATGCAATATACGGTGCAAATAAAATGACCAAGTTGGAAAGTGAAGTCGGGATGATAGTACGTAGTATCGTAGACTATGGGGTCCATCACAAGGGGCTTTTATCCAAACCAGTCTCATACCTAAATTTGGATAGCCAGACTCAATGTAGTAAACTCCTGATCTCAGGTTGATCGGGTGCCCCAACCGAAATCCTGACAATTACGAAGGTACACATAACAATTAGTTGCGCACCACTAGCCCGAGTGGATAGTGAATTATGAATGAATGAATGAATAAAATACTGAGTATGCAACTCCTGCTCAATAAATCCACACATCAGAATGAGTCTCATATACATCACCTTAGGCCTCATACAAGGGCTTTATATACATCGTATTAGGCCTCACTCATGGGCCTCATATAAATCGCATTGGGCCTCATACCTAGGCCTTAAATACATCATAATGGGCCGCATCACATGTGCCTAATACACATTACAATGGGCCGCATCACATGGGCCTAATGAGACAATCACAATGGGCCTCATCACGTAGGCCTCACATACATCACACCGGGCCTCATTATATGGGCCTCACATACATCACACTAGGCCTCATCATATGGGCCTCACATATCTCAATGGCCACATACAATCTCAATGGGCCTCATACAATCATAATGGGCCTTATACAATCACAATGGGCCTTACACAAGGGTCTCATACATCACATTGAGCCTTATACAAGGGTCTCATACATCAAGTGGGCCACATCACATGGGCCGCAACAATGGGCCTCATATAATCACAATGGACTACATCCATGAGCCTCAAATAGGTCACAATGGGCTACATCCATGGGCCTCAAATACATCACAATGGGCTTCGCTAAATGAGCCTCTCATACACCATAATGGGCCTCATCATAAGGGCCATATATACATCACATCAAGCCTCATCAAAGGCCACAAACATATCATAATGGGCCTTAACAAATGGGCCACAAGAACATCACAATGGGCTTCACCAAATGGGCAGTAAATATATCACATTGGGCCTCATCAAAGGCCTCATATACAACACAATGTGGGTCCCATCTGCTGGATGACACTGATACAACACATGCATCATGGTGTAGCAACACCGTCCCAATGCCTAGACGGTGTGGATGCATACATTATATGGGGTCCATGTCGCAGAAGATGGATGGATGGTGAGGATAAAACCCATTCATCTGGTGGATTTCCACCATCCAAACAGTGGATGGTGTTGATTATAAATCATGGCAGGCCCCACTGAACTTGGTGACGTCACTGCAGTCACCCTGCCAGTAGCTAATCTACATCCATCATCTGGTGGGTCCCACATGATCTGGACAATATGGATACAACACATGCATGCGTTAGGATGGGGACCACGTGCTGGATACATCACACATGAAGGGTGGGCCCTATTGATGGAGGGCGTGGATGAAACAAATGGATGGTGTGGCAACAATACATATGTCATGGCAAGCCCCACATAATTTGGATGGCCAGGATAAAACACGCCTAGTGGGTCCTGGATGGTGCGGATACACAACACATTCATCAATGGTAGGCTCCGTGGATTAACGGCGTGAATACAATGCTCATATCAAGTGGGTCCCACAACATTAGAGAGTACGCTGGACAGCGTGCTGTCCAGTAGTACGCCCCACATAAGATTTGAATCTACCTCAAATGGATGGACGGTGTGGATTCACACCATTTCGATGGACAGTGTGGATACACACGTGTGTAGCGGGATGGGTCCACGTCCCAAACAATTGGACGGACAGTTGGGATGTAACACATACCGTAAGATGGGGTCCACGACTCTTGCTGACGTCAATACAACAACTATATAGTTGTTGTAAGTACATCGGCCAATCTGCTTTCCATACTAGGTGGGTCCCACGTGGGGCCCACCATATATATATATATATCATATATATATATATATTATAATATAGTCCAGCGTCTAGGCCCTGGATGGCCTGGATGCCGGATACATACATCAACGGTGGGCCACATCATCCAGCAGGCTGGACGGTGTGAATAAATCACCTACATCACGGTGGTCCCACGTGGGTGGGCCACACGTGTTGGATCGAGACGATGTTTATGTTTTCCTTCAAAATAGGGGCTGCCTAAACGAGCAGCGAGGTGGCTGCAACGTGGGCCCGGTTTCGTCCACTTGGTTGGACGACGTGGATCATCTCATGCATTATCAAGGTGGGCCATCAATAGGAAAAAAAGAGAGGGAGAAAGAGAGAGAACGTGTGATGGAGGGCTCTGCCACTATGAGCCCTCCTAGGTTACAAAACATACATAAAAGGGGTCCCAAATAGGATTCACACCATAAATTAGTAGGCCCCACTTGGCCCATCAAACAAATTGAAATCTAATCCTATAAAACACTCATCGATTCCGCTTCTTCTTGGCTCCTTGGACTCCTTATCTCCTTGGGTTTCCCTTTGATGGTGGAAGATGAAGATTGAAGGGTGGAGATGGGAGATTAGGAGGGTAGGAAGTGGGCCACACTAGGCTCCTCTCTTTTCTCTCCTTAGCTTGGACGTTCACACTCTTAGATTGCTTGGGATTGAAGAGAGAAATGAGAGAGAGAGAGAGAGAGAGAGAGAGAGAGAGAGAGAGAGAGTGATGGATGGGAGAGAGGGATGGTGATGAGTGCAAGGAAGGGATGGGTGGAGAGAGAGAGAGCGTTAACTTTGGATGAGAGAGATATGGGTTGCCATGCCTTGTTAGTAAAAGAGGGATGGGTGTTGTACTTGATTGATTGATGGGATTGATTTGATAAATTGTAGAGATTCTCTTCTCGGGATTTATAACGTGCGTCATTTTCTCGAAATAAATGCGGGCCCACAACTCCTGGCCGGTGTATCGTGACGATGATGCGGTTGTAAGGGTAGAAGTCTCGGTTCAAGCTAACTCAAATCTACGGGATATAACTTAGGGTCGCGCGCAAATGCCGATTACAGTTCGCGAGTTGTCGGAATTCGACGGGGAGGATCGCGAGAGTCTACGAAATGGTACGGACTAGGATACAGGCCTTACAGCTAAGTATCAGCATGTTTTCGCATTGCTCTAATATTGAATACTTGACACTTACCTTGAGCACACACTTACACTACCCTCTAAGCTTTCTATAAGCTTATGCACGATAGATGCATGCAGGTGGCGTTAGGTCGAAGTAACGTTGAGCTTGAAGCGTGCAGCGGTCTTCTAGAGCTTTGATTTTCAATATATGTATATTTCCCTTTTAGCACTGTATTCAACTGTTTATATTAGTGGATATGTGATGATGATGTTGCCTTTGTGATTTGGGTAACTTTTTGATTATGCTTCTTACAAGATAAATGTACGTTGGAAAATTCTCCTTGTAGGATCCCAAGATCAGAATCTGGCGTATGGATGTTGGGACCCAAAAACGGAGTCACCGAATTCAACGATCGGGAATTCTGTGAGCCCACTTTCCGAGTTTGGGGCGTGACACAACTATTAAATAAGCAGTTAAAACATAAGAGTAGTGTTGGAATAAAGGATATCAGATCATCCTCCCCCTGTACAACTCTATATAAATCACACAACAAGAAGTCTCTCGAGAGAAAATAATAGGTGGAGAGAGGCCGAGAGGATACATCCATGAGAGTTTTGAGGTTTTCGAGCGTGTCGAGTGTACGTATAGTGCCCTACATGGGTCTGGTTCCATCGCTAACTAGTAGATAGGTGTTGTTTCAACACTAAGATTAGTGATCAGTTGCCCATGTGGCATGGGTGGGTGTGTGAGTGTGTGGGTTGTGGGCGTGTGTAAAAAAAGAAAATATAGTGCCCGCCTGAAGTTACAGAATATCTAAAGAGTCTTGGCTGTGTCGAGGTTCTGCCAAACTTAAAAACAACAATTAAAGAAGCAGCTAAAAGGTAGGAGTAGTGTTAGAATAAGGGATATCATATTAAAAATAAGCCTCTCGGGGAAATAATAAGTGGAGAGAGGCTGGGAGGATACATCTCTAAGAATTTTAAGGTTTTGGGTACGTCGAGTGTACGTATGTGCATACTTGGATTCGGTTCCATGTGTTATAATTAAATTATAGATTTATAATTCTGTAAAACAATAAAGAAACCGAAAAATGAAGGACAGGCTGAAGCACGTGTGATCACGCTGCCCTTAAAGCGCTCTTTGCCCCTTCTCAAAGTAATTGAGAATGCTGACATGTTACAGGAAAACCGCTTCTAGGATACGACGAACCTGAATGTGGTTCTACGTTCAGTAAATATGAAGAACCATGAATAAAACTTTGCATACACAATTTTGTCTGTCTAGTAGATAAACAAAAGAAAAAAAATCTCAAATTCAGAAAGAAGATTAGAAAATTGTAGAGATTTAGACCACTGCGTTGGTCTGTTTCTTGAGGTCTTCTAGCTAAGGTTCATATGAATCTTGTTGATTGATCAGAGTACACAGTTGTTCTTTGGGTTGCAAGTGAGAATGGTTCGAGTGTTGGTGATGATTTGTTGAACAATCTAGGCACTGTTTATATAAGCCAGGGTGCTGATCGTTTTGGTCCAGGGTCATAACTCAATATGACCGTTATATGGTTCCTGGTGAGAAACTAGTCGTTATTGGCAGTTTCTGATCGTTGTGCATGAGGAATAATTACTGTTGTATGCTAGCCGTTTAGACTCACTGGCTAGCTGTTTTATGGTTGTTGGGCTAACCACATGCAACAGTTTTTGCGTGGTCTGAATTAATGTTGCATGAGGAGTTACACCTCACTCCAACGGCTAGTTTCCAGCCTCTATAAAAGCCACACCGATCTTATTCAGATCACTCGCTCATTCCAGCCACCTAACTCATATTCTTTGTCTCACTAGTTCGCGTAAGGTCGCGAAGGAGTAACACGATGCACATGTGCAAAGTACAAAGTGCGCCACCAGTGTCTCTACAGCCACATTGCCTCACATGCCCACGCCCTCACACAGAGCCTGTGTGCGCAAGCGCGAGGTTGTTCCAGTGCTTCGCACTGGAACACGCATGCCTGGTACTCCATAGATCAACCAAGAAAATAATAAGGTAGTCCACACCCCACATATAAACACAGTTTTTTCTTATCTTCTTTCCGATATGAGATTATTCCAAAAAATGCCAAAACCGTAAGTTTTTCAAAAAAAAAACTTTTATTACTTTATATAATAATAATAATAATAATAATAATAATAATTTTAATCGATATTTTTCACAACAATCCCCCACTTGATTGAAATTTTTTTTGAGAAAATATCTTCCGGAATAGAAACAACTTATATACATAAAGAACGGTATATTTTCAATTTGAATATTTCCTTAGTGTTAGTATTTCAAAGCTCTATCGAAATTTCTGGTAGCTGTAGCTTTGAACTAGTTATTCCTAGATAACAGAGCCGGAGAAGCCACATACATATTCACTTTTATGTTATTAGAGTTCCCACATTCTTGCTTAACACAATTAATGGTCATGTGCTTATCCTATTTCATGAACGATCTCGAAAGAAACTCCAACTCTCATGAGAGACGGCACATCTCTACGTTCACATAGGTGAAATCCTTCCAGTGTCTTCGTTACTATTAAGACACTTGTCCCTTAGACTGGATTTCATTAAGAGCTCTAAGGCTCAACCCTCTTTCTATAACGCTTAACACTTATCTATTATGGATGAGGTTTTATATAATTTTAGTATTGAAACTTTCTACATATCAGTAACTTGATTTTACCCATCAAACCTGAACTTGAATATTTTCTAATTTTAGGTTGAGTTTCCATCACAAGTGGAACTTTGGTTAAAGAGTTTCAACCATATCCTAGATGTTGCCTTTGTTACCTCTCTCGTTAGAGGTTTAGTAAAAGGGTTAGCCAAGTTATTACTCAATTTCACATAGAAAATTGCAATGATTCCATCTTGAATCAATTGTTTTACATAATTATGTCGTAGAGTTGTTGCATGCTGTAACTAATATGGTTTCACTATCACAATTCAGTGACACAGCTGGTATAGGTTTTACACAAAAATGAATTTCTAATAAAAGATCCCTAAGCCACTCAACCTCTTTGCCTGTTGTAGCCAATGCTATAAACTTAGACTCCATAGTCGAGTGAGTTATGCAGGTTTGTTTCTTGGATCCCCAAGATACAGTTGCACCTCCTAGGGTGAATACCCACTATGTAGTGGATTTGTTGTCCTCTGCACTCGATATCCAGCTCGCATCGGTATATCCTTCCAATACGACAGAAAGCTCTGAGTAAAATAACTCTAAGTCTTTGGTTGCTTTTTAGTAACTAAGAATTCTACTGATAGCATTCCAGTATTCACACTAGGGTTATTAGTAAACCTACTGAGTTTAGACTGTTTATAACACTTGCATACTTAAGTTGTGCAACTACTCTTCCGTAATTCTCATTTAACTTGATACTTGGATCAAATAAGGTTTTTGCTTCTTTTATATTGAGATGGTTAAAATTGTGTAGTAACTTCTCAATGTAATGAGATTGACATAGATTATAACCTCCACTATGTTTTTTAACTTTAATACCCGGGATGGTATATACATGTCTAAGATCCTTCATTTTGCATACGGAAGACAAAAGCTTTTTTGTTTCAGTTATAGCTTCCATTTTATTACTGATTATTAACATGTCATCAACATATAGACAAATAATAATTATACAATTACCATCAACTTTAGAATATATACATTTATCAGCTACATTATGCATGAAACCATGAGATAGTATTTTTGAATCAAACTTCTCATACCACTTTTTAGGTGCTTGTTTTAACCCATATAAAGATTTAATTAATCTAGAAACTTTATTCTCATTTCCTGGTAAAACAAACCCTTCGGGTTGTTACATGTTTACCTCCTTATTGAAGTCGTCATTCGGGAAGGCATTCTTTACATTCGTTTAGTGGATGTGAAGATAATGTATGGATGCTAGCGCAAATAAAATCCTAATCGATGTAATCCTAGTTACTGGAGAATATGTGTCAAAATAATCTATCCATTCTTTTTGTCTGAACCCCTTAGCTACTAACCTAGCTTTAAAAGTTTGGATAGTCCCATCAGTGTGATATTTTTTTTCTAAATACCCACCTACAACCCATGGGCCTAGAACTTGGAGGTAAGTTCACTAGTTCCCATGTTTGGTTTAACACTATTGATTCTATTTAATCGTTAATGACTTCCTTCCAAAAAGTCGAGTCTCTAGAAGATATCCTTATTGTATGTTTTAGGGTCATCTTCTATAGTCATTACTATAGGTATTTATTTGATAACATTTTCTCTATCTCCTTCTACCAGATGAAAAAAGATACACTGAGAGTCTATTTGATCAGCGTAAAGACTCTTTTATATTCTTACCCTCTGGCTCCTACGAGGTTCATTTGAAGCTTCCACTTCTTGTGAGGCTATACTCACTGGTTCTCTATTAGGAGTTTGAACTTCATTATCCCTTGACTATAAGGATAGTGAGTTCTCACAGAACTCAGCGTCTCTTGATTTTATTATGATGTTAGACTCTAGGTTTAGGAGTCTATAAGCTTTGGGACACTGTATGGGACACCGTGGTTGAGCTGTCGGCCTATGCTGGGGCGACGAGCCTCCCCATAGTGACCAGTGAGCAACACCACCTCGTGAGCCGAATACGGTGGTATAAGACACTATATTCGAGCTGTCGGCCTACACTGATAAGGTGACGAGCCCTTTGTAGTAACCTCGAGCATACTCTAAGCCTGCGTTGAGGCGACGAGCCTTTCCGTAGCAACTAGAGTATAAACTAGGCCTACACTGCATCGTGGTGACGAACCCTTTGCAGTGACCTAGAACCGCAACATCGTATGAGATTTACTAGGACTGACGACCCTATAATGGATCATTGTTTGAGAAATGATATAAGGGAGGTACTTTAGTTTTCCAATCCTGCTGTATGAAAAGGACTAATAAAAACTGGGTAATCATGCTCATGCACCGCATTGCATGTGCCGTTTGGCGTTGGGCAGAGCACTGAGGAAGTGACTGACATGCGCGACCGTTAGATGAAGATCGCAGAGGGAGCGTAGGCGAGGGCATGCATCATTATTTCATACCATCCTTACATTAATCAGAGTATTTAAGGATGTTTGATTGTATTGCTTTATCATTACTGCTTGACTAAATTGATAACATGTTAACATTTGCTTTATAGCTTCACTGAGTTGATCACTCACTCCCACGTTCTGGGACGGTATTTTAAACACGAACTAGACCGTGTTGTAGTTTCAGATGATGGCGTAGCCTACGAGGCGGAGCCCAACTTTGAGGATGACGAGGAAGCATTCTCATACATGCAGTGTTTTGGCGGTTTTATATAGACCGTTCTAATCGACGGGGCTTCAGGGTTTATACATGGTAGAAGACCATCATATTTTTGACATTTTGTATTTTGAATCGATACCTGTAATATTTTACCTGAGATATGTTTATACTCTGGAGACATACCACAACTTATATGTTTTATATCTATCTGTCACAGTCTTCCGCTTGCTTAATTCAATTGTCTGTGGAGTATGATATACTGATTTAGCTTAATCTCACTCATGTTTAATGTTCTAACACGAACAACATTCAATCATCATTAATTGTGTTACATAAGTGATGTATTGGAACTCGGGAGTTGGGCCTATGCTCGACCCTCGATTTTTAGGGCGTTACACTTTAAGATATCCTAGGTTAGGTTTTTTTCCTTTTCATATCTCATATGGTGATGTTTTATGTTTCTTAGAGAGATTTTTATTTAGAATGTGATATGTTGTAAGTAGTGCCTTACCCCATAGACTTATCGGCAACTTCGTTTGTATTAGCATTGAGTTGATCATCTCTACTAACGTCCTATTGTTCTTTTCTGCTATATTATTTTGTTGCGGTTGTATGGTATAGTACATTGGCATATTAATCCATGTTCTTTACAGAAGTTAGAGATTCATTTGAAAAGTATTCTCTACCTCTATGTAACGCCCTGAAAATCGGGGGTCGAGCATAAACTCAACTCCCGAGTTTCAGAACATCACTTATGCAACAAAATGAATGATGATTGAATGTTGACTGTATTCGTGCATTGAACATGAGTGAGATTAAGCCAAAACAGCATATCATACTCCAGAGACAGTTAAATTTGCAAACGGAAGACTGTGATAGATAGATAAAATATATAAACTATGATGAGTCTCCAGAGTGTGATAACATTACCAGGTTAAATAATTACAAGTACAATTCTAAAATATACCAAATGTGAGGAAGTGTAATGTCTCCTGTCCCAAGTACCATAGCCCCGTCAATACAATATCAGGTCTTCATTGACCTGCTAGAGAGATACAGATAGGAGAACTCCTCCTATCATCATAGAAGTAGTCCGGCTCTGCTTCACAAGCATCGCCATCACCTGAAACTCAACAAATCTGGTTGGTGTGTACAACACCGTCCCGTAACGTGGGAGTGAGTGATCAACTCAGTGGAACAGTAAAGCATAGGTTAACATGTTATCAACTCAGTCAAGCAATAATGATAAAGCAGTACAATCAAACAATTCTAACTACTCTTATTTAATGCAAGTATGAAATGACATGATGTATGCCCTTGCCAAACCACCCTCATGCGACATTATCTTACGTTCGCGGATGCATACCTCCCTCAGTGCTCCACATCTACTAGGCACATGCGGTGCGATGATGAGCATGATTACCGAGTTGTTATTAGTCCATTTCAAATAGCAGTATTGGGAAACTAAGGTACCTCCCTTGTATCATTCCCAAACATGATCCATTCTAGGGTTGTCAGTCCTAGTTTATCTCATACGATATTATGGTTTGAGAGGCATAGCGAAGGCATCACAAATGGCTCGTCACCCGTCAGCACGGATACAGATCTCACCGTATGCGGCTCAATTGCTGGCCGTCAGCTCGAATACAGGTCTCACCGTACTCGGCTCAATTGCTGGCCGTCAGCTCGAATACAGATCTCACCGTACTCGGCTCAACTCATGCTCTAGTTGCTGTGAAGGGCTCGTCGCCAATCACAGACCTTAGAATATACTCGAAGACACTACGGAGGACTCGTCGCCCGTCAGCACGAGTACATGTCTCACCGTACTCGGCTCTCGCCGTAAGTATCGACAGCTCGAATATAGTGTCCCATACCACCATAATCGGCTCACGAGTCTGGTTGCTCACTGGTCACTACGGGGAGACATGTGGCTCTAGCGTAGGCCGACAGCTCGACCAAGGTGTCCCAAACCATCATGCCCGGCTCATGAGTCTTAGCGGATCGAGGTACCATGGTTAAAAGGAATTTCACTGGTAAGTTTGGTACCCTAGGTTCAAGCAGTAGCGTCCAAACATAGTGAACATACATAAGACAGATCGGGTTACTTGACAAGCTCGGCTAGCTCGAGCGCACAACGAGTTGAACGATATGAAGCGCATAAGCACCTCGTGTGGCCGACCACTATCATCAACCGAAGTACGACTCGGGTTCGTCGAACACATTTCACGTGGTAAATGAATCACAGCCACGAATTCAATTATGGTACCGATTGTCTGGACTATAATCATAGCCCCAAACACAATCAATTGCAGATAGATAAAGCAGTAATGGATCAAGATTCAACTTATACAATTAAGGTCTGGTATTATCCGTTTAGGGCTGTCAAGGCTGTTGCACGCACTCGTTGCTCCACTCTCCCATCACCCATGACGGATCATACAACGTAAATATAAATTTAAACATATGTATTACATAGTTAAAATCATAAAGCAGTTGAGCATGTTATGAATCACAACACAAGCATGAGTTTGTACATGTTCAATTCCTAATCACACAACTATCCAAGGAGATCATACAAATAGTTAAAAGAGGTTGAGAATCATATCTCAACACCCTTATACATTACAATTTGATAACTACTACTCGAGACATTTCAAGAAAGACTTAAACAAACATACATCAACATACATGACATATGTCGATCACATAGGCATTAGGCCAAATCCTTTCACTAGGGAGTTGCCCCAATCATAACACGCGTACACCCACGACGGATAGTCATGGCAAGCAGGAATCCAAGTTCCATATTCATTCAGTCATTTCCACAAACACTTGGGCCACACATTTTAGCATATATAGTGTATATTGGCCGTGGCGTGATTTAGGGTAAATCCTTTCGTCAAAGGGGTATCGCCAATACAACAATCATGAATCCATAACAATTAGTCATGACGAGCACGAATGAGAATTCTATACTCATTCAGTCATTTTCACAAACACTTAGAATACATTATTACAACATACATGGTGTATGTTAGCAAAACATGTATTAGGGCTATCCTTTAGCCAAGCGAGTATTTTATCCATGTATAATATATTACTACAACAAATAATCATGATAAATACATCTCCAAAATTTATACGTATACAGTATTTTCTAGAATACGCAATTTCAACATACATAGTGTATATAAGTAAAACATGTATTTAGGCGAATCCTTTGCCCCATAAGTATTTTATCCATATATCGTATATCCATATAACAAATAAACATGTCAAACACATTTCCAAAAAATATACGAATACCGTACTTTCTACAAATACCTAGAGTATGTAGAATTCCATATTTTTCATCTTTAATCGAAACGGAAAACAGACAGCACTTTGTACATGTGCAATTGCATGCAGATCATGAATCTATCATTATCTGACATTGAAAGCGTTGAAAACCATAACCTATACACCTAAAGTCCGCACCTTTTGTCGTAGAATCGTAACGGAGTCGATAGGTTTGCTAAGCTTCCGTATTCGGCAGTTTGGCAACCTATAGAACGAAATGGGTTAGCTATTTCATAACCTACAACTGTCTAAACCCCAAAACAGATTAGGGTTAGGGTTTCTTACCTAGAAATGATGCCGAAAGCGCTGGGAAAGTGATAAGAATTAGGCAGTGGAGCCCGAATAGCGGCTGGGAAGAGTGGCAGGGAGATTCTCCCACTGCTCCCACACTTTCTCTCTCTTTTCTCTCTCTCAATCTCAAATTCATATGGCTGCCATGAGAGAGGGTTTAAGGTCCTTATATAGCCTAAAAATTCACCGAAATAGACTTATGTTCAAGGTATACTTACATTATAACCAAATCGACATTGTTTCAGCTCAAAAGAGGGTTTCTGGCGGGCCTCCTTGAGCCAAAGGTCGGACTTAAGCTCACTAACGCTGGATGTATGTTCTATTTAGTTTTCGTTTCAGTGGGATTTTCAGATCACGCGTGGCGGACCAGTTTCAGTTCAACGGTCAGCGGATCTCGATCGGAGATTCCAAGTACATGTAAATGTGTATGAAATTTCTCCTGATCCGAGGGTGTAATTTGGTCTGATTCTGACGGTCCGGTTGCTTAATACTGATCCGCAAGCGAGTGGTGCCAGATTACTATTCAAGATATTTTATTTTGAATTAATTTCACATTTCTCACACTCTTCACTCCGAGCTCAAGCGAATAGCGCTGGGACACTATCTGGATTTGATTTTCGAGATGGTTGTCAAGCCCAGCGAGGCGGTCCTAGTTCCTTAACTTCGTGTTAATCGGACTTCCGACGTGCGGTCCAGATCCGATACGGAGTTTCGAGATGCTCCCGAGACTAACCGGGTAATGAGATTGATCCTAGCTTTTAGGGTAACCTAGCGTCAATGATTCTACAAGTTTTGGGTCTTACAGATCGTATTTAAAGTGATTGGTGCTAATTTTCCAGGCACTCTAGTTTAACGCTAGCTAAATCTCACTTAATTTCTAAAGGGTTTAGTCCTGTAAGATTTCTGTCTGAGGTGGTACCTGGGCCTTTGTAGATTGTATATAAAGTGATCCAAGTTATACTACTTAGCTAGTTTAGGATAGTGTCTAGGATGAAAGTACTTTGAAAATTTTAAAGAAAAAGGTGGTGAAGGGGTGGAATTTGTGAAGAAAATGGTTAAGGAGCGATTTTAGACTGTGGGATTTAGTTCTGACAAGTTAATAAGGTGTTAGGATCGACCCATCGCCTAAGGACGTCTAATCCCAGGTTGACAAAAATTCGGGATGTTACACTCTATCACTGCGGAGAATTTTTATTTTCTTATTTACTTGATTTTCTACTTCTACTTTATATACTTTAAACATATTTATCGCTTCATCTTTGCTCTTTAATAGGTATACATACACGTATATAGAGTAATCGTCAATAAATGTTATAAAATACATTCTACCTCCACGAGTAAAAATGTCGTTCAACTTACAGATATCACTATGCACAAGATCTAATACTTGAGATGATTTTTAGACACTAAGAAACAGTTCCTTTATCATTTTGGATCATATGCACACTTAACATTTATCATTTTCATTATCTGTGTATGAGATTTAGACCACTGCGTTGGTCTGTTTCTTGAGGTATTTTGGATAAGGTTCATATGAACCTTGCTGATTGATCAGAGTACATAGTTGTTCTTTGGGTTGCAAGTGAGAATGGTTCGAGTGTTGGTGATGATCTGTTGAACAATCCAGGCACTGTTTATATAAGCCAGGGTGTTGATCGTTTTGGTCCAGGGTCATAACTCAATATGATCGTTATATGGTTGTTGGTGAGAAACTAGCCGTTATTGGCAGTTTTTAACCGTTGTGCATGTGGGATAATTGCCGATGCATGGTAGCCATTTAGACTCACTGGTTAGTTGTTTTATAGTTGTTGGGCTAGCCACATGTAGCTGTTTCTGCATAGTCTGGATTAATGTTGCATGAGGAGTTTCATTTTATTTTATTTGGAATAGCTTGTTAGATGTCAGTACATACACTCCATGTTAGCCACCCCCACTAGGGATCGATACTAAGACCTCAAGTGTTGAAACGAGGTATCTCCACTCAATCTGCCAGTTGAGCTATGGATTAATATTGCATGAGGAGTTACACCTCACTACAACGGTTAGTTTCCAGCTTCTATAAAAGCTACACTAGTCTCATTCAGATCACTCACTCATTCCAGCCCCCTGACCCATATTCCTTGTCTCACTGGTTCGCGTAAGGTTGCGAATGGGCGACAAGATGTGCACGTGCAAAGTGCAAAGTATGCAACTAGCACCTTCTGCATCCACACTGCATCACATGCTCACGCCCTCACACCAAGCCTGAGACCGTGCGTGTGCGGTGTTCCAGTGGAAAATGCAAGTCCCTGTACTCGACGAATCAACCAAGCAAATAATAAAGCACTCCACACCTCACATATAAACATCGTTTTTTCATCTCTTCTTTCCGATACGGGACTATTCCCAAAAACGCCGAAACTGCAAGTTTTTCAAATAAAAACTTTTATTACTTTATATATATTTCTATTATTAATATATTGTTAATCAATATTTTTCACGACACCATAATTCCGTGGTAGATAGGCTCAGTTTCAACATTAAGACCAGTGACCGATTGCCCATGTGGCGTGGGTTGGTGTGTGAGTGTGTGGGCTTATGATCTTTGATCCGGTGGGCCATTATCCAAAATTTGCGGCCATCAGGTTATCATCTTCGTCAGTGGCTAATAAAGTGTCGATTGATTTATTTTTTTAGTAAGATTTTGGCAAATGCATAAATACTCCAAATGTAGAACGGCCATGATTCTCCTATCACGGCAACTTTTGCTCCGGGGCAGACATGGTGGCCCACTTAGATACCGGTTCTAGAACTTTCGACAAAAAGAGTCTTTTTGAAAAGAGTAAAAGGAGAAAAGGTTTCGAAGATTATTCATGAACACTTAAAAAGAGTTCCTCTTCGTGGAGAAATAAATTGCCATGCACCTGACACACACGTACAAGATCTGAACCTTCCATCCGTCAGTCCTGACCATGGATGGCACATAACCCAAAAACTACAACACTTCGGTTAACCTACCTGCTGATTCGAGGACTTATGATAATTATAAGTGGACAGGTAGCTAGATTAAAAAAATTCAATCAATGGTCAAGATTAAGTGGGTAAGATTCGACCAATTAAAAGTTCATACCATACGACCAAGGTGACTTGTGGCTCATGGCCCAATAAACGTAGGGCCAGAAAAATGAATGATCCAGATCCATACACGTATCCCAAGCTATTACCACTGCATGCTTTCGCAGCATAAATCAGTGCATTGTCTGCTACGTCACGTCATGTGACTCATGCATGCAGTCTTTATTTTCTACTTTACCAACGTGGCTTTCACATGGCTCTCATGCATTGAATCACTTGAAGATAGAAAAATGTCCAGAAGCACCAACTCCATCACACACGCCTATAAAAGCTGCACACGTGCCAACATGGTTTATGTGGGTCCCACCATGCAATACCCCTCTCAAGAATGACTCATGTCCCCGCATCAAGAGGAACACGTGTGTCATTGAATGTGGAGGGTGTGAGTCTGTAGCATGATTCCTGGAAGGACAATCCACGAAAAGCTCTTTGATAGGAAAATTCTCACCATTGGATCTGTGATATACAGATAGATGGTTGAGATTCTTGAGAAGAGAAATAGAGTATAAAAAAGGGAGAGCGGATTAGGTGTGGCAACAGTCTCACCCAATACGGTGTGGTCTTGACCTCGGGGCCCATCTTGATTTATGTATTATATATCCATGCCGTCCATCCGTTTTCTCATTTCATTTTAGTAAACTATATGAAAAATGAAGAAGATCCAGGTCAACCACACCATAGGAAACAGTGATGATTGAACTCCCAAAAAGGGTCCGATCTTCTAAATCTGGAGAGTTTTTGGTAAGCGGATTGGCTGGTGTTCCTAGCTGCTATAGGTACGTGTCGTGCGAAGACGAGCACTGACTCTCGTCGAGCTCCGAGTTGTAAGAACGGCTCAAAGAAGATCAAAGTTTTATGGGCCTACAGTAATGTATTTATTATATCTACACTGTTCATCTATTTCTAGAGATCATTTTAGAGTATTATCCAAGAAACGAATCATATCCAAAGATCATCTGGACCACACCATAAATAGCAGTGGAGATAATGATTTTCACGGTTAAAAAATTTATATAGGGCCCACCATAACGTAATCCGTTCATAAGGTTAAAAATACCCGAATGAAGAGGAAAAAATTTTCATATTGATCCAAAACTTCTATGACCCAAAAAGGGTTTCAATGGTATATATACGTTCACTCCCCCACTGCTCTTCTCAGCGTGGTCCACTTAGTAATTAGATCTGTCTTATTTTTCGTCTCAAGCCTTAAGAGGAGCTCGCCAAATGAATGGACAGTTTAGATATAACACATAGCTCCTGATAAGACCAACAGAACTTTCTGAAGTTAACACAACAGCTATATGTAGCTGGTGTGAGGTACACCAGCCAATCCGCGTCCGAGTTGTCGGTGGATGGTCCGTCCATCTAATGATGTGATGTAACAGGTCATTGGCCACTGATCTGGATTCGGTACAATTTCCTTTGAAAGGGGTTTTACTTTGAGGAATGATAGGTACTGCACCAGTAACATCTGTACCTTTTTTGCCATTGTGTGACATGTGGAGGACATCTGACTCGTGAAAGCTGTCGATCGGCTCCAACGCGAAGATGATCTTATCCATCAAAAGGTTAGACCCATCTTGAAGATTAATATCTGACCAGAAAATCAGGTTGGTCCATTCCTGATTTAAGGCAAACCTGTAAGTTTTGTCTGATGGTCGGCCACTCATTGGTTGTCAATGGTGTGGTACCAATGGTTCTTGGATCGGCTTGATTTTCACGACCAATGATATTCATGATAAGACTATCCTTTTGGATGGCTTGGATCATCTTAGACATCTGAAAAATTGACAGAAAGTTTATGTTACTTGGTATCTTATCAGGCCTTCATCATGGATACACCCTCATACATAGCTAAGTGGTAGACTGAGTGAAACATACACGGTTTCAACACTGAGGTCTCAGTAGACTGAGTGAAAGATACATGGTTTCAACACTGAGGTATTAGTATAATTCCCTGTAGGGGGTTGGCTAATAATGAAGTGTTAACTGACAGTGAGTGTACTAACAAGCTAATTAAAATAAAATTTCAAAAAAAAAAAAAAAAAAAAAAAAACCTTCATTGTGGAAAAGCATGGATAATGTTCATAAAGAATGACTATGACTTCAGCTGACCACCATGCACATGCATGACATATTCTAAATGTGCCATGTGTTTACACGTGCTTCAAGCACCCATACGTTTTCATTTATTTGCCACCGTTCATTTTGTAGCACCAAAAAATTATATCAAGCTCTCTATATATGTGCCTCACTCTATCTCCACGAACAATAAACGGGGGTGAAGGGGCCCACCTTGATGAATTTGATTCATATCCACGCTGCCTATCCGTTTGTTCAGCTCATTTAAGGGCGTTATCCCAAAACCTTAGCTGATCCAAATCTCTGTGGACCACACCACAAGAAAAGCAGTGAATGAGCATTAAAAGTTTTTTGTAGGCTACAAAAGTTTTGGATCAAAATAATCTTTGTATTTTAACTTCATTCAACGGATTGGATGGAAAATAAACGTTATTGATCTTCTTACAGTTGGCCTTTGGAAGTTTTTAATGGCGAGCTTTCAATCATCACTATTTCTTGTGGTGTGGTCCACCTGAGATTTGGATAAGCTTAGTTTTTAGTAATGAACGTTAAAATGGGCTGGAAAAACGGATGGACGGAGTGGATATACAACATATTATCAAGGTGGGTCCTACCGTTAGGGTAACACCCGCTAAGCTGTCACCCAGGCAAGTGAGGCAACACCTAATCCGCGCCCGTGAGAATAGAACGTGCATACACCAACATTCAGTGTATTTAACTTCCTCATCGTTTGATAACACCACCCAAATGTGGTGATCCCAGCCATCGAATCTCTATCCTACTCTTTGCTGAACGTGGACCGTTGCAATCATGTTTTTCTTAACCGTGCATTTGTTGGCTTATTCACTGGTTGGATGGTAAGTTAATGTCCACCTCGATGGATACGAGGATTTCCCATATACAGTGTGTGTGTAGATGGTTCAAGTTCATGGTGACAGCATACTCCCTAATGAACGGTCCGGATCTCCGGATTTCATGCCATCCAACGTTAGGAACCCGTCCCCTAGATAGCTAAGGTGCAGGGAACCCATACAATGCCCTTCCAACCTGAAACGGGGAAAAGCCATTTAAAATTCACGTTTCTCCGATCTAACGGTGTGTGATTATATGGGCTAAAATATAGTATTTTTCTAGTAAAAAAATGATTTTAATGGCTAATGGACAATTAACATTTTTAATTCTATATATAAAAATAAATTTCTAGAACATGGAATATCATTTTAGACCCCCACGTGGCAGACACAGAGACATATAGGCTATGCCCTGCATGCCACGTGGCATAATCCTGGGTCGACACCATGTCGGACGTACTAAATACAAGCTTCCATTTCCGAGGCCGTACAATAAGATACACGCAAGTATACAAATTCAATCTCATTATTGAATCCCCAACGTCTAATAGTGCCTGCTGCCTATGAAGGGCTTCCTAGTGGACCCGAGTTATGATCAGGTGGACCGTTGGATAGGTCGGGTCCCACATGGATTTCACATGTCCCTGATATCACCTTGATTGAATGATCTCTACCATTCAAGTAGGTTTCTGAAAAGATGGACGGTGGGATGGCTTTGTTACCCTTACCATCCATTTCCTAAACCCATAATGTATGGCTGCGATCATCCAATCATGGATATTTTTTGGATTTTGGAAAATCTACGGTGGGTTCCTCCTATTGAACGGTCTTTATTGATGATATGTGGGCCCAATTGGGCTCTTCATCGAATTTCGTAATAAGTAAGGTTTTACGCAAGATTTGTACCGGATCATATCTCCTTAAGATCTCAGACAGTTTCCTATGCTCCGCGCGTGTGTAGCCTCGCCTATCTCAATGGCACACGTGTATAGAATCCAATCTTTCCATCATGTGAACCACACTGTTTTTATCTTGTAACCAAAATAACTGGGCCGTTTGGTGTATATCCCGAGTCACGGTGTACGAAACGAATGGCTCACTAGAATAAAACAGTTTCGTACATTGTGGCCCACCAGATTAGTGAAACGTCCTTATTTCTAAAGTCCAAAAGATCAAAAAAATGTGATACACCAAATGGAAAGCTCGGATCTCGCACACGCATCACACCAGCACGTGTGCTTCCGCGCAGATTGTCAGGGCTCCACACGCGCGTCGTCTCAGCAAGGCACAATCTATGATCCATTCCGAAGAAGAAATCAGCTCCTGGATGCCCTCAAACCGTATCAAATGTGGGCCCCACCGTCTCGACCGAAATCCAACACGTAGCGCCCTTGTAGAGGGACACAGTGTCCAATACAGCTCATGGTCTCCTTGCCAATAATTAGAGGGGGAGAATATAAACGGGTGGGCCCCACACTATCATGGGGACATTACGACAAAGGTGGGCCCCACATTTCCAATGAGGGCCATTGAAATGCGGCCAAGATTGGTTTCAGAGGCTCATTATTTTAATCATAAGCCAACATGGGCTAATTAATTCCTCCTGCCCACACATGAAAATGTTAAACCTAGGGGTGTCAACGGGCCGGGCCTGTGGTAGGTCTCGGCCCGGTTAATGAACTGTTTCGGGCCGGGCTATATTCAAAATTTTAATTTTCAGGCCCGGACCGGCCCGGCCCATTAACACCACAAGTTGAACTACTACATAAGGGGATGTATGGTACCTCCTCTAGCAGCACAAACATGAGGCCTTCAGCATTCCTACGCACCTTCTCCCTACGGATTCCGGCCAGGCTTTCATCCTCTCCAGTGGTGCCATGGCCGGTCCGGACCGCATTCGATCGGTGGCTCGGAACTGAGCTCGATGGGCTACATTGCTCGAGCCAGCCGGCCGGATGCTACACAAGTGCTACATGGCTCATACATGCACTAGATGTAGCAGTGGCCACCCAAAAGATGACCATCAAGTCCATTGATGATTGCGGCGGCCATGCTCAAGGGTGTGACCGGAAGGCGATCGATGGATTCCTTGAAGACGTCGTAGAATTGCTCGACGCATGCAATAGTCTACGTGACCAGATGGAGACAGTTAGGAAGTACATTGAGTCGTTGGTGGCAGTGGCCCACTGCTTACGAGTGGGACATGATCCAAGCAAGGCTGCTATCGCACGGGCGCGGGCCACATTGGCCACATGTGAGGCGATGGAGAGGCGGTGCGCCGAGTTCGATAAGTGTGGCTCGAGCCTGAGGAAGTTAGGTGAAAAGCTAGCCCAAGGTGGTGCATTGTGCATGGGAAGATCATGTAACAAAACTGGCTCATGTGCAACTGAGTTTGATGAAGTTCTAAGTGGGTCTAAGGCCTTGGGCCTACTTGTGTGTGGAATGCTATCGATCGCGCTCTCGTTCAAGTCGAAACGTGGTTTGCCGATGAGTCAGTGTCGGCAGGTCGGATCTTGGTCGGGTTCATTGCATGAATTGCATAAACAAGTTAAGGAAGAGATCGATAAGCCGCGGAGAAATGGTGGTGTGGTGTTGGATGAACTGAGGCGAGTGACGGTCGCTGCGCAGAAATTGAGGGGCTTGATTTCGAGATGGCCCGGAGATGAGGTGGACCGGAGGGATCTAAGGGCTACAGTGGGAGAATTGGAGAGGAGTTGTGGGGAATTAGAGGATGGGATTAAGGTGTTTGAGGGGAGGATAAATGAGCTTTATAGGCAAATGATTTCTATTAGAATGGTTTTGTTGGGCTTAGTCACTGCAGCTTAAAAGGAAATGGGCCTCATGCATTGTGGGCTGTTAAATCTTGGAGGATTTTGTGAAAAATTCTCTTGTAATTTTTGATCTGTTGTATAGATTTTAGATAATCATTAAAGTATTTCTAATATAATCATTGATTTAATGCTCTCCATTCCTTCTTTCTGGGATGATTGATACATTAGAGTTCAAGATCCAAGACGTACATTATGTGGGTCCCACTGTGTAGACGCTGTGGCCATAAAATCAGGCTGGTCCGGTCATCAGGTGGGCCATAGCTAATGAAACCAATGGATGGCTGAATTGAACAAGCTAATTCTTTTCTTCTTCTTCTTCTTTTTTTTTTTTTTTTTTTTTTTTCTTTCTTGAAATCCTCTGTTTGTTTCTAATATTCAGGCCAACTTAGGGGCATTTGGACCGTAAGTTACTTTAGATAAGCTACTTATGCCATAAGTAGCTTATCTTGGTTTCTACTTGATCAACAGATAATTAAATATGTTTGGTAAATATAGTTATCATCCAAAAAGTAAAAAAACATATTTGGTTTTCAACATCATAAGTATCCAGTCAGTCTCTTTCGTCCTCCTCATATCAACCATCCATCATGTGGGACCAACTTTTGATGTGGATCATTCATTGTGTGGGCCCCACATTTGATATGGGCCGCCTACCTTGGTTGTGGGCCATTCATCATTAGGGGCCGACCCTTAATGTTCACACTTCATCAGGTAGGGCCCACCTTTGATTTTAGTATCTATCATGTGGGGCCCACCATCAATGTTATTGTCCATCATGTGGGGTCCATCATCAATATCCACTGCCCATCATGTGGAGCCCACCTTCGATGTGGACCATCCATCATGCGGGACCCGCCTTGGATATGGACCACTCATCATTAGACTGACCTTTGATGTGGATTCTCCATCATGTGGGGGCCCACCTTGATGTGGATCATCCATCATGTAGGGCCTATCATTATTAATTGCCCATCATGTGGAGCCCACCTCCAATGTGGGTTGCCCATCATGCTGGGCTCATTTTGGATGTGGGTAATTTATCATTAGGGGTGAACATTCTATGTAGATTGTCCATCATGTGGGGCCCACTATCATGAATGGATGATTTTCTAATCTCATAAACTTAGAAAGGGTTCATGGCCATATAGAGCATATTGCATTATATTATTTTTTAAGTTGTTGTGTCACCAGTTAAAATGAAGGAAATAAGTTAATTTTAAAAGTTGAAAAATTATTTAAAAAATAACTTATAAAAATAAGTTACTCATTTAAGTTTAACTCTAATTCTAACTCTAAAAACCATCTCTATGAGAGAGAAAGACTATTATTATATGTGCTTTCAGTCTAAAGGGTGGATATTGACTTTCCTTAGGGTGGTTGTCTCGTGGCCCATCCCAATTGTTCACAGTAGTGTGACCCATCTCCATTTTTAAAATGGTGATAAATAAGATTAGTATAGCTCATTTACGACCTCTCTTACATGGCCTCCTTCAACTACATGCACATAGATGATATGTATTCCATAATGATAATGGTGCCCGTCGAAAATTGGATGCCTCAAATATATGTTGAAATAAAAGACATCGATTGGGTCCTTACTCTTGCTTGGGTGGTAGACTCTCAGGAGTTTCAACACTGGGTCAAGGTTTCGAGTACCCATAGGTGGTGAAATCCCACTACGGTGTGAGTGTGTGGGGTGTGTGAGAAAAAAAAAACTTTTGGATCCTTAGTCTTGCTCAGGTGGTAGACTCTCAGGAGTTTCAACACCCAGTCAAGGGTTCGAGTATCCATACATGGTGAAATCCCACTACGGCGTGAGTGTGTGGGGTGTGTTAAAAAAAACAAAGGACATCGACTGGTTAATAATTTGGTCAAGAGGTCGAAGGATATCAAAAATGTTAGTTTTCTTTCCTCTTTTTTTTTTTTTTTTTTTTTTTCCTTGTTTTTTTTTTGCAAAACTCTTTAGACAATTTTTGGAGTTTTCAGCACGTCGAAAACTCTAGTCGATAAGTCGACCCAACCGATTGATGCATCTTGGCAAGTCATTGGATTGTGTAGTTTTACACGATTTCGCGCATTTTGTTTTTGTTTTTGGTTGACATTATAGAGAAAGGGTTTGAGAGGGTTTTGGAGAGAAAATGCTAGGGTTTTTCCTCTTGGGGCTTTGAATCAGTAAGGTTTCATCTCTTGTAACTTTGCTATTCATAGTGCATTATTGCATTATACCGTGGTTTTTTTTAAAATTTTATTTCTATGAGGGTTTTTCCACATAAATCTGGAGTGTTCTTTGTTGGATATTCTTATGGGATTGTAATCACTTTGTTTGATTTTGCCTTATGTGCTTCCGCAGGTTTTAATAAGTGGTATTAGAGCTAACGTTATGAAGCAGATCGAATTTGAAGAATATATCTATGGCATCTAGCATGAAGTTTGATATAGGGAAGTATTCCAGGAAAAACAACTTTGAACTACAAAACGTGGAGATGAAGGGCCTTCTAGTTCAGTAAGGATTGGAAGACACACTACTTGGAAAGCGGCTAGAAACTATGAAAGAATAAGAGTGGATCAAGCTAGATCAAAAGGCCAATCTCTCGATCAATCCAGTCATGTCTAACGGATTAGGTCCTTTACAATGTTATGAGAGAGAAGATTGCGGCTGATACATGGGCGAAGTTAAAGAACATGTATGCGAAAAAGTGTCTTGAGAATTGTTTGTATATAAAGCTATAGTTGTTAAATCTGAAGATAACTGAGGGGGTTGACATTGAAACCCACATTAGTAACTTCAACAAGCTTGTTTGCAAATTGTTGGATGTGGACGGAGAGATGAAATATAAAGATCAAGCATGTATTTTATTGAATTCTCTTCTAGAATCATATGAGTCATTCAAAGACTCTTTGTGCACCGGTAAGATAACCATTAGCGTTGAGAACGTTATATAGATAAAGTTGAGATTTTGAAATTTCAATATTTTAGTGTATGATAAAAAATTAGCAATAATATCACGAGATTTTACAAAATATCGACGACTTTTCGTTACCCTGGTTGATACTGGTAGTGCATGATAGAAGATGCGTAGGCACTTGTATTTGTACACTCGAACAAATGTAACTCAAAAATACACTGTCTATTTCATGTAAGTTCCTATGTATAGATTATAAACCTATAATACTAATTTAATAATTTTTATTTCTGATTTCTAGAAAAAAGGAAATTTATTCGTTGAACCAGAGCCGTTATTTATCTTCACGTGCATTGATATCAACAGGCTGAGAAAGCACTTCTGTTTGATTGTTGTTTTATAGACCGTGTAACATGAAGCTTGTTGATGCTATTTTTTGGTTGTCCATTTCAGACTGTTGTGTACCTGCAAAACCGAATGACAATGGGAACCCTAGGCTGCGACAAGGAAGCCTCTGATGCCAAAGTTAGATTAGGCACTCTGGGTCTAATAGGGTTAGAGTTTTTATGCATATCTTTCACCGTAGGCACAATTCTGATTTATAGTCGCTTGGTGTAAGTTATGTAGATGGTAATTTATCTACTTGGTAGGTGCGTATCATGGAAGGGATCTCCTTCCGAGCATGTCACCCTTATCTTTCCGAGATCTTCAATGAGGATTCAGGTAGGGTTCGATCTTAATAACAACATCTCCAAGTGGTTGGCCCTCGAGAGGCCTGCAGTCGATGACCGAGTCCGACCTCATAAGCGAGGTGGCCAATGTCTGTGGTCGGTCTAGAATGACTGAGGCTGACTTCAAGGTCGAGCTAGTTAAGGTCCTAAGGACGGAGTAGAATCATTGATTGTGGTCGGCATCCACATCAAAGTAGAGTTGGTACTCAACCATTTGTTGGCCGCGATAGTGGGGTGTTAGTTGGAGTCGAGGTCACACCTTGTGGTCGGTCCTTGGGCTATTTGTGGAAGTAATGCCCGACGACAGCGGCTGAGTTGATCTCCTCTTCCATGTTTTGTGTTCTCTCTTATGTTGGGTAACTTGGTCAATTCATTTTTGTTGGTTAACTTGGTCAGTTCATTTTTTGCCCATAACGAGGCCCAATATCTAGACAATTTAAATTGAGTTGGACGTGGACCATGTGTGTAATTTTTTAGAACCTGCGTATCATTCATTATCTATGGCAGAGTATCAAAGTTTCTCTTAGATGAAGCTCTCTCTCTCTCTCTCTCTCTCACACACACACACAGCCTGGACGAAGCCTCATGTGCTGCTCTTGTACAGATGCGCGGTCCGAGCTTTATATCAGCTGAACCACAAAGTTTAGTGAGCCGGAAATGGGCCTGAATTTAAAACTTGTTGGGCCCAAGCCCAGACCATTGCAAGCCATACTGTTTAGATCTTATAGCCTCACTCTTTTTTCTTTTTTCACAGAAAAGGGGAAAGAAAGTAGGTCCATTTCTCATGAACCGGGTTGGTTGCTCAAAACTACCCGGTCGAGTGAGACTTTATGACAAAAACCCCGTCTGACCCAGGTGAGTCAGCTCGCAAAAGCTGGTGTTATTAAGGCCCAGCCCATTTATTGGTGTATGTATGGTCTGGATTTTAAAATATCACTTACAAGGGCTATTTAGTTTTATGTTTGTTAAACCCACGTACACGCCCCTTCTCAGCTGCTTCACAGGACACGTCCCAATATCACACGTGTGCAAGATCCAAGATTACCATGACATGGCTCACTGTCCAGATCACCTGGCCCAAAAATCAAGTTGGTTCACTCATAAGATGGGCCATGATGCACCAAACATTTGGACGGCTAAAAAAATTCAGTTACGCTGTGGGTCCATTTCATACGCTTGCCCACCCTGGGTGTGAACAAGCCCAAAATTTTGGGCCAGATGATCTCAGAAATGGGGTCCATCTCATGGATAGCTTGGATGATGTACATAAATACCCATATACACGTAGCAAAATCCCATTTTGCAAGGTGAGATCTAAAGGTGAAAGGCGGTCCATATGCCAATTAGCACGTGCGCAGGATCCAGTCCAATCATTTAATGACGCCCATGGTCAAGTTATCAGGTTGTCCACATTCGTGTAGAGAAAGTAACGCATCACCAACTGCAAATATTCAATGTAATGGAGCAGCCTAGCTTTGACAATAAGCGTGCTGACATATTCAACCACGTGACATTGTTTGACATTATTGAAATTCATCTATTGAATATATATATATATATATATATTATATATATATATATATATATATAATATATATATATATATTAAATCACGTTCATTCAATGTCCATCAATGAGACAGGATCATTTATTGACTTTAGTCTTATTTTTGGATTGGTCCACTCGTATTTTTCTCATGAATGCTGGGCTGAATTATTATATTTTCTTCCCCCATCTCCTATACCTGCTCAGGTTACGAAACTCATGATCCTCTCCACAATCAACTAAAACCAGCTGAAGAAGGCCAGTGAGAGGCTCGAACAAGAGATCTTCCACTCTAATACAATTTATTGGGGAGAGTACATGCTAACGCACCAAAAGCTCCAAAGCTGTTGGAAAAGCATTATAATATCCCTTTATCTAGGCCCTCCCACCGACCAAGATCTCTCCATAGGCTACCTTACATCTCACGAGTCCCATAGTGGAATCCACCCTGTGGCCATTCTCATCTCATAGACTCCACCTCGTGGGCCACCCCACCCCAGTGTGTGGAGATGCACCTGCATCACCTTTCCCCCAAGAGTACCTCCTGTGTATATGGCACACTTCCATTTAGATCAGCTTCCTATCCAAAGGTATCCTGAAAACCACACACAAGGATGACTGTAGCACTGATCCACTCATCAGGTAGACCACATGCATACTTTGTATTATATCTTCTTGCCAATAGTTCTCTCTGATGGGGGGATCTGCCCGATTTTTGCATAAGGTGTTCTTCATGGTGGGGCCAACCTTTTGAATGGGTTGGATGTTGTGCACACTTCACACATTGGCACTTGTGCACTGGTTAGATGATAAGTAATAATCCAAATAGTTGTGCATGGTGACCTCTACAAGGGCGATGATAATAGTCACATGCAGCAACATATAATCCAGAGCATGATGACTGGCTTTCCTACATGCCCCATATAGTTAAAGGCTACAAGGACCATTGCTAATGTCACCATGAAAGTGGGGGCCTCAGAAGCAATGGTCCCCAAAGAAGAAACTAAAATCAAGCAGCCATTGATGAGAGATCACTTGTGTTAGATGGAAGAATTTTCTGCATAGATGAAAAATGAAAAAATCTAAGGCCCTGTTTGGTTGCCACTTAAAAACACGAGTTCATTCCATTTTGGTTAACAGTAATTATGAATTTGAGGCAGAGATTAAAAATAATCTTGATAACCCATAATTTATATAAGTGCAAACACCTCCTGCATGTGGACGCAGTGGTAGCAATTACTTCTGTGGCTTTTCTTTCTTCTGGTTGGAGTAATGATGTAATGGACGTGTGATATCAGCTCAGATGCATAAATGTATGTAACTTAGAGTCGCCACTAGCCAAATAAATCTCATGATCTACAATCTCCTAGATCTCCTAAACAGTATAGAATCGCTTTCAAGGTTGGAGAACCGTGAGATTCCTCAATTTGTGTGACTCCTACAATTAGTTTGCAACCATAGATTCTGAATAAAGGACTCGGTGACGAAAAATAAAGGGGTTAGGTATCATTTTTTCACCCGCACAACGTGCAGTCTCTACTTTATGAGATTTTAGAGATTTTTCAAGGATTCGGTACAATTCCGGTGCTGCTATGTTTGGCCTTACTTCACAAGAACCATAAGGTCAAGCAATAGAGGAAGAATGATCAAGCCTTGCTTTGCAAAACCAATTGCTCAAGGCAAGCAAATAAAAAGAAAAGCAAATCTAGCCTTGCTTTGTAGAGTCGAGTGCCCCAGGCAAGAAAATAAAATGAAAAGGATAAACCTACCCTTTATAGAATAGAGGGCTCGGTATGCAAATAAAAGAAAAATACAAACCTAGCCTTACTTCATAGCGTTGAGGACCTTAGACAAGCAGCAAAGTATAAATGGGCAGAGAAATTATTGTAAAGTAATGCAAAAGGAAAGTAAGAACTACGTGATTAGGATGTTTGGAGTGGAATGTGATGTGGATTTGAGATGTAGGAAGAAAAATGGGAGAACAGACACCTTTTTTCAGTAAAAGGGATAGTTGGATATCCCCTATTCAAGCCTTACTTTGGACTTCAACTTCTTTTACTAATGACTTTGCTCCCCTTGGGTCGGCCAGAGATTGCTTAATCGAAATAAGGTGCAATCAGGTTTCCTGAGGGTTTGGATGATTGGCCAAGTTTTGATTTGTTGGGTTCCATATCTGCCAATTGGGCCCATAGGTTATTTCCAAGAGGTACCAATGACCCTTTCTATTTGACACATTTGGATATTTGACACCTTCCCTAGTTGCACAAAGATAGTTTTATAGAAGTCCAACTAAAGTTCCGATGGTAGTTTGTTCTCATTCTGGGTGGGGTGTCTGCAATAAGGGTGTGTTTGGTTGCACCAAATTTCATGAAATGCGATGAAAATTTGCACTAGATCAGACTGATTAATCATGAAATATCAACCAATAATTTATATAAGGGCGTGTTTAGTTGCACCAAATTTCATGAAATGCCATGAAAATTTTGCACTGAATCAGATTGATTAATCATGAAATACCATAATTTATAAAAGGGTATGTTTGGTTGCACCAAATTTCATGAAATGCCATAAAAATTTGCACCGAATCAGATTGATTAATCATGACAAACCAATCATTTATATAAGGGCGTGTTTGGCTGCACCAAATTTCATGAAATATCAAGAAGTTTCACGATATTTGGTCCAACCAAATGCACCCTAAGCTATGATCTCTAATGCAAAAGTACTGTTTAACTGAAACGACATAAATCCTTTTTGAAGTGACAACCAAATGGGCAGAAAATGAATCTATTATAAAATATATGCATAAAAAACATCAGTAAAAAGGGCGATGATTTTTTTTTTTTCCTTCTAGATTTCTACAAGGCAATTCTTACAAGGAGAGGAGGTAACTCAATAAACACATCCAAATGCAGCATAGGTGAGAGATATCAAGGCCATTCATCAGGAGGCACCACCATCAATACACCCTCATCTGGAAAGCACAAACATGCTCTTTGATCATTTTTTTAAGTGTTTTCCTTGTAAATATGTTGGTCGACCTGATCCATGATCTGTCCTGATTTTTAGGCCAGGCCACTGGGCCCCACCACATGACTGGCTTGGATATCATGCTTGAAGTGCCTCTCCAGTCCCTCACCTCTACTGTATATAACGCCAAGAGCAAACAGGCATATCTGTCCGTTCAGTTAGTTTTAGGAGAGGGGTGCCCTTTGAGATTTTATGTGGCATTAAATGAGATTTAAAAAAGAGAACAGGTAGTTATGGAAATTTGAAAATCTGCGTGCTTATAAACCAATGGCTTCAATTTATCCATGTAAACATGTGGCTTAGATTTTAAATACCTGCTCTCCCCTTTCCTTCTGTTTTTTTCCCCTCCAAAAATCTATCCCCATTTTTTATTTCCCTTCCTCTAGTCATCATATATGGCCTTAGAATCTCTCTATATTTTCTAGTCCCTACATATCCAAGCAGAAAATTTTACTAGGATAGCATGATTTCACTTGCCGAGAGTATGCATTTCATACTTTCTTAAGCAATATCTTCTACATTCAAAAGCTTTAATCTTTCAAATCCAAATAATGGTACTAGATCTTAGCTTTGTGTCTGAGACAAGATCCTTCCTTCCATGCAAAGGTCTAAAAGTATAGGTTGCTAAGTTAGTTTATGCGTGAATAAAGTTTGTATGACAGCTTCATATAGGATAAACAACCATTTTTATACCCAGTTTTGAAAGATAAGGCCATAAAAAATATTATCACAACTTCAACGCATGGTGTGCACATCCCACCATTTAAGATGGTGGGCAGAAACCTCGTAGGCATTTCAAAAGGGAACAGTCAATGTGTTTGGATGCATGGTAATTACCATACGTTCAAGGTATGTAGGGCCAACCCATGATGGGTATGTGGAATCAAAACCATGCATCCGTTGCGCCATGTCATGGGCGCTATAAATCCCAAGAATCATACCTATCAAAAAACTCAGGTGGGACACAGCACGGAGCAACATTCAATCACACCTAAAACCTTTTTATTCACTTGTCTTTGCCTGCCTGAATTTTGGAATGGCTTCAGTCCAGTATGTTCATTCAGTCCTAGTGGGGCATACCTGATGACTGGGTTGGATGACAAATTACAACATGGTGGACCCCACATTCCATATGGAACTTTCCATGAAGTCCCCCTCCCCAATGTCCCCCATTGTTCCCTTTAGCATGGCCCGCCTGAGTTATGAAAAAGGCTGGATTCTGGGATGTAGGGCTTACATTGGGGCCGATCCAATGGACAGTTTGGATGGAACTCAAACATCATGGTGGACCCCACACACTTCAAACATATGGTAATTACCATATGTCCAAACGTATGTGATCAGTCCCTCATTTTGAAATGCAGGTCCCCCTGTAAATATAGGAGCTAGAATTGCACAAAGAACTGATAAAACGACTCCGGGGCGTCATGGTTTTCAGAACTGATAAGCCACCAATGTCCAAAACCTCTAACAGCCGCCTTTCTAATAAAAGAAGAAAACAGTGAAACAAGCAAAGAAAAGTATGGAATACAAGAGCTGAAAAGTCACAACTCACAACAACCTACAACCATCAAACCTTGTACAGAGACACACATGACCAAACTAACAGAATGGTGCCACTTCGCTATCAAGTGTCACTACTTTGTACATGACTGCATGTTATAATGAGACAGCAAAGCTCCCTAAAACTGTACAGGACTAAAGGAAAGCAAAAGAAACAGACCAACACAGACAATGCAATGTAATCAACTAACCCAAACAAACTAACGTAACTTCTAATTTACTTGCTAAAACTAGATAGCGAAGAGACCTTCCTAGCTGACTGCAAGTGCTTCTGTCTTCCCACCCAAAGAGTACTTACAAGTTGAGCTACAGAGAAAGGATATGAATCTAGCCATACACACGGTTGAGCTAAGAGATACATTACCTAGGAGAGATTAGCAGGAGAGATAGGCAAATGGGTTTTCTGGAACCATAGATTGCTTGTCTTGGATGAGTCTCAAATGCCATCCAATGCCCCCCCGTAAACACGCCTACTATAATCGAAATTGTTGTTGTTGACATCTGATCTATATCCATTTCTTACTAGTCCAGTGGGAGGTGCTGTGTATATAAAAGAAAAGAAAAGAAAAATTATAAAAGAAATTAAGAAACAGGACTAGACGGTACCCAGTAGCAAGTGGAATGAGTCTGAAGCAACTGAATCACCTTCTGGAAAATTAGGAGAGACTGATCCGATGTGTGCTGAAAACCTACAGGGTGTCAAAAACTGAGCTGCCTGTTGGTAATTTTCAGTATTCTTAAGTTGCATTGGCAGTGATCCCAGGTTAGGAGGCAAGTTTGACGCATGCGTGATCGGAGCAGCGGCCATGTTTTTAGAGTGCTTGTCTTGCCCAGATATCTGTACAAGTTCAAACATGGTGAGGAAGGTGAATCCCAAGTCCCCAATCATAATGACATGTTCCAAGCATTGCAGAATCCTCATAAAAACCAGGTAGGATGTCATAATGACTAATGACTATGGCCATCTGACTTTAAAGACAATCTGTGGTAGAGAACTAAAAGCAAGAGATTTAGAAGGAATGAACAAACAAACACGCACCGCAAATTTCAGTGTTCTATTGTAAAGAGAGACAAGGCCAGAGAAAAGCCTGACAGCATAATCTGCGATCTCTTCGGATTCATATTCTGCAAATGCAAAGCCCTTAGGACGGCTGGTTTCCCTATCTCGAGGTATATACAAGTCTACAATTCGGCCTGCCTGAACTAGAATCTCATACAAGACTCTATCATTCACCTTCTCATCCAAGTTACCTATGAGCAGTATAATTAAATAGATATCAGAAAGTGTTGCACAAAGTGCAGTCCAAGGAACTTGCATGGTCCAGAAGAGCAGATAATAATAATCTAATGAAGGAAATGGAAACAGCACAACATAAAAAAGTTGTTTTCTTTTTTCTTTTTTTGATCAGTACAATAAAATAATAATAATAAATAAATAAACAGAAGTTAAAACGGCATAATGATAATCACAAAGAATGTATATGGACACAAAACGCCTTCAAAGAATCAGCACTGCTTAGAAGAGGAAAAACATCAGGAAATGCAGACTCAAATCTAGTACACCCTGCACGAAACAGTGTCACAGTAATCACAGAAGAAGCTGATTATCAAGTGATTGGGACAGAAATAGAATAAAGAATAGCATAACACATTGGCAAAGATATACAAATGGAATGAAGATGCAAATGAGAGACTTCACAAAATTGTGGACAGAAGAGGCCCAATTGTGATAAACAACCTTAGATTAATCACAAAGAGAAAAGTGCATCTAAAACTCTAGAGAAAGCTAATTACTGAAATGCAATGAACAACCAAATGGTATTAGTGAATATTCTCTTTCTAAATTTTTCATTACCATAACATCATCAATTTGGAAAAATTAAAAATATTTCCTTACAAAATTTGTAAATAGTAACTACATATTAAAAGAAGAAGAAAGGGAATGATGAATTAACCAGCAATGTTAATGGGGCTTGTGTTGAAATCTGGTTGAGATCAGTCTGGTGGTGAATTTTCTACCAGAACCTCTCCTTCCTGGAAAGTTTGAGATCTTGAGGCTGGAAACATATATTTTGATCACACAAGTTATGAGGAGGCTAACTAGAGTGGGGACAAATGCTAAACTGGAGGTTAGGAGGACGGCTCTAGAGTCTAGAGGCTTAAAATTTATCAAGAATGAAGGAGAGTAGGAACAGCAATAGCAGCCAGGCTTCAATACAAATTGACAGCCAAGAGATTCTCAAAGCAATCTATGTCATTACCATGTTCTATTATTCAAAATAATGGGAAGATCAATGATGATGTTTCCGATATAATTAGACCTGGGTGGACAAAGTGGAGATGTGCATCTAGAGTGTTGTGTGTTCTCCGCATGCCTATCAAACTTTAAGGAAAAATTGTTTTGTGATTGCTATTGGAATGACTGTGCTATGTGGGGGTAGAGTGCTGGATAATTACAAGGCAGCATGAGCAGAGGGTGAGTGTTGCAAAGATGAGGAAGAAGAACAAAACTCATTCAATCTAGTGATGTTGACGGAGCTTGTGCTGAAAATATGGTGTGATTAAGGGGTAAAAGATCTGGAGGGGACTAGTTCAAGGGCGGACTACTACAAGAGTCTCTATTCCCCCAAGTATTGGAGACCCTGAAGTTGGATGACCTATATTTTGATCATGCAAATGATACGGAAACTGACTATAGATGGGGCAAATGCTAAATTGGAGATTTGGAGAAAGGCTATAGAGTCCGGAAGCTCAGAAATTAGAAAAACAAGATGGGTATTTGAATAGACCTTTAGTAGGAACAATTATGTAGCAAGGCTTTAGTTAAAATAGATAGTCAACAGATTCCGTAAAGCAATTTATTTCATTACCTTGATTCTACGTTCAAAAGGATTGAAGACTGATTCGAATGTTTCCAACAGTGGATAGTGTCTGTAGTGTTAGCAAATAGCATAAATAGCGTACGTTAGCATATGTAGCATCGTAGTGTACACAACATTTGTAGCCTACACTACTTTTTTATAAATGATAGTCGTATTTTGTATTTTGTACTTAATACTCTAAACCTATGGGATTTTAATTTCTTTTCATACTTGTGACTCGTGGTTTTAATTAGACATTATTAATTAAAGTGGCTTGCTTAGAAAGTTGTTGATGTGATAATGAATTGATTAGGTTTATATATGTGGATTGGCTTTTGATAAATGACAATTAATAACTTATTTGAACATGCATATACTTGAAAAAATGAATCATTTTTTCTATATATATATATATATATATATATATATATATATATATATATATATATATATATATATATATATATATATATTCTTACTATTTATCATATTTTTTTCCTATTTTAAAGTTAAAAAATAGAAGTATCGTGTAGCTTATGCTACAGAGGGCTGAATGCTACGCAACACGGTACCGCTATTTAAAACATTGGTTTCCAATGGAATTAGAGCTAGGCAGATGAAGTGGAGGTGTGCCTTGGAGTGTTGTGTCGCATGCCTATGAGAAGTAAAGGAAATTCTATAAAATGGCTATTCAACCGGTAATGTTATATGGGGTAGCGTGTTGGATGGTTAGAACTTAGAAGGCAGCAAGAGCAAAGACTTGAGTGTTGCAAAGATAAGAATGTTGAGATGGATTTGTGGAAACACTAGAGGGGATGATATGACTTCATTCTTAATTCTAAGAAGCTTTAGAATAGTCCCAATAAGAGAAAATGAGGAAGAGCAGAATAAAATGATTAGGTCAAGTGTAATGAAGATCTGAGACCACTCTAGTGAGTGGGGAACATTGATTAGGTTTGAAGGGCTTGAATAGAACAATTTTTAAATTGAGGTGATGAGAAGATATAAAAAAGATTCATAACAAGGACCACAAAAAGCAAGATAATGCTATGATGATTATGATGAGGCAGATGTTGATTCCATAAAGAGGACATTTAGTGAGGAAGTTATTAAAAAAAAAAAAAAAATCCTTTGATCTTGGGGGAGACAAGAACCTAGGGACTGATTATGTCCATATTGCTTTTTTCCAAGTTCTAGGGGAAGAGACAAGGAGGAATGCCATGTGCAGGGAAGAGTTCACAAAACTCAAGGTGCTTCTTTCAACACTTGCTTTGGTCATTTTTCTTAAAGATTACCAACCAATTAGTTAGACTGGCGGACCACATTGGATCCTGGTCAAGGTGTCAGCTTCACGCCTCTTGTAGTTCTTATCAACCTTTGTATGGGTGCTTTTGTTATGGGGAGATATTTTAGACCAGACATTGGTTGCTCATGAATATATTTGCTCTCCTGACAAGATGGAAAATGGGGGTATAATGGGCAAATTAACTTTTGAGAAACTAATAACCTTCAGTGAGAGAGTCATTTGTTTGGTCCTCTATACTTGTGAATGGTTTACCCAAACATTTCTTTGAAACTTTCAGGTGGCCTGAGCCGTGATGAT
>JAJHSJ010000005.1:26602499-26658120 GCA_021015155.1 Magnolia officinalis | reverse complement strand
CCTCTAAGACTCATGAGCCCGGCATGGCAGTATGGACACCGTGGTCGATCTGTCGGCCTACACTGGGGCCATGTGCCTCCCCATAGTGACCAGTGAGCATCAGACTCGTGAGCCGATTGTGGTGGTATGGGATACAATATTCGTGTTGTCGGCCTACATTGATAAGGTGATGGGGGAGTGGTGCAACGAATGCGTGTAATAGCCCTGGTAGCCTCTTTATAGTGACCTCGAGCATACTCTGAATTTGCGGTGAGGCGACGAGTTTTGCCACGGTGAATAGAGTATGAACTAGGCCTATGTCAATTTAGTGATGAACCGTTGAAAAGGTGATGGGGGAGTGGTGTAACAATTGCGTGTAACAGCCCTGACAGCTTTTGCAGCGCCCTACACCCACACTATCGTATGAGATTATCTAGGTTGGACGACCCTAGAATGGATCATTGTTTGGGAATGATATAAGGAAGGCACCTTAGTTTCCTAATACTGCGGTTTGAAATGGACTAATAACAACTCGGTAATCATACTCATCATTGCATTGCATGTGCCTGGAAGATGTGGAGCACTGAGGGTGCCAGCATGCCGCGGACGTAAGATGGTGTCGTATGAAGGAGTATGTTGGCGAGGGCATGCATCATAATCGCATCTCATCCTTACATTAATTACAGTACTTAGGAATGTTGATTGTATTGCTTTATCATTACTGCTTGACTGTTTTGATAACATGTTAACATATGCTTTACTGTTCCACTAAGTTGATCACTCACTCCCACGTTACGGGATGGTGTTTCGAACACCCACCAGACTTTGTCTGATTGCAGATGACAACGCTACTCCTAAGGCAGAGCCGGACCTTTATGATGACAATAATGCTTGTTCGTATATCTGTATGCTGACGGTTCAATGACCTGTGTCTTGATCGACGGGATTACAGGGATGTTGACTATATAACACTACACCTTTGGTATAATTTGAAATTGTACTTGTAATTCATTAACCTGGTAACCTTATCACACTCTGAGACTTACCATAGTCTATGTCTTTTTTATATATCTATACAGTCTTCCGCTGAAATTTAACTATCTCTGGAGTATGATATGCTGTTTTGGTATAATCTCATTCATGTTTTAATGCTCTCATCATAATCATCATTATATGTTTTGCATAAGTGATGCGTTGGAACTCGGGAGTTGAGCTTTGCTCGACCCCCGATTTTCAGGGCGTTACAAGATGGTATCAGAGCATGATTTGGATTAAACCGGACCTGGGTTATGGTCACACCGCACTCCTCTGACGCACTCTGAATTAGGAGAGAGTGACAAACGTAGAAACAGACTTAGGATTTTCTAAATTCGCCGAACGGCGAAACTGACTGAATCGATTGCTGAGATTGTGCCCGTACACACCCATGATCACCCGAAACGATCCGAATCACTTCTAGGCCGTCAGTCGACGACTTGAGTCGTTACCCAGAAACGAATGCCCTTAGGTTGTGGGTCAACCACAACAGCTTACACTTTATCTCAAGCCTAAACCTCTTTTATTAATTCCATTCCTTCAAATTTATCCTTTCACCACCTCGTTCTCACTTTTTTAAGTACTTTTACACTACATAAATCCTAATGTATAAATGATGGAGAATAATACTTAAACAAAAAATTACTATAAATAGTAAATATATGTAGAATTGGATTTTTGACCATTCAAATGATGGAATCTCGTGAAATAAATGAGTTAATTGGATAGATTAGCGCCTCCTACCCCAAAATCATATGCTGCACATCATATAAAATCATTCCGGTTTACAAATTGGCCCTGATACGGCTTAAAACAGAGTCGGGGGCCAAACAAAGCACTTGCAGGGGGACCCAGGGTGGGACCCATACCTTTTTGGGGCCTAAGGGTCATGAGGACCTCGTCCAAATGGCGAGGCATCGCTAGTTCGTCCAGTGGGTGTCAAGGCCCTCGCTGAGTCAGCGAGGCCTTGCTGATTTTCGTGCCCGGCCGGGCGGGCCGCTCGGGCCGATGGCCTTTGGGGTCTAGTGGGACCCCCTGGTATAGGGGTCGTGGCTTAAAACCACCCCAAACTAGTACTTCCTTCACAAAGTGACCCTCCAAGCTCTCCCTTTCCTTCAAAACTTCCGTTTTCTCTCTCAAACCTTCCCTCCATTCACCTATTTCGTCCTTTTCTGTCAAAGCACACATACCTCCACCACCATACCTTCCACCGTTTTCAACATACCTACCCCCTACCCTCTTCATTCTCTCTCATTTGAGCTCCTACACCCCGCTTTTGAAGCTCAAAATTATGTAGCTCACTAACCCATCCATTCTCTTCACTTTCCTTCTTCAAACCCTTCACTTGGGCTTTACAATCCTTGTTGAGGCTCAAATCCGTGGAGACCTAAAGATCCCAGCCCTTTCCTCCCTTTCCTTCACTTTTCCATGGCTCTATTCGAGGACGTTTAGGCCCGTTCAACCAACTACATTAAGGGAGTTTAGGTAGATAGAATTGTAAAGGTAACAATAAGTGTATGTGTAAGGTATTGTCCCTAGATTGGGTGTATCCCATGTTTTTCCAATACCATTTTTTGAATGTATACAATTAAAGTATATTCCGAGGTTTCCTTTCAATTACACTTAGAAATTCATCATCATGGGATTTGGAAATCCCATCTCACACTTTCCAACACACAGGCTCATTTTCAAAGCTTATAAAATTAATTTTATAATCCCACCCACCCTCCTCCTACCAAACATGCTACTCTCCAATCCTGAGGTGGGATTAGTAATATCGTCCCATTTAGTACAACTTAAGACCACTGGCCAAATCAGCCCTTGGAGTTTTGGATCTAGAGCGGTGCTCCTAGATTTCGACAGACCTGACCATATAGGAAATCCAACAAATTAATAATGTGAACCCTAGGATCTTCTTAGTGAGTATGAACATGTGTGAAATGCTCGAGCGTAGTGAAAATCAAGTGCAGGCAACTCAATTCCAATCAGATAACGTTTGACCCTAAGTGATAAACAATTTCTTGTATTAGAACATAGACTTTGGATTATAACTATTGGTTGGTTATACTAAGGAATGTAGATAAATTTAATTAGTTGACTTGATTAGGTTGGAGCGAGACCCCGTTCCTTCTTTAAATCCCCTTGGTACTCATAGGCTTCTTTAACAACTCTTAGGAGGCTTGTTTGATTAGTAACTAGTCACGCTCAGAGGAAACTTCTATATCCATTGGATTTAATGATAGGTCAAATTTATACACCCCTTAGAATCGCCTTCTCAAGGACTTAGTACAATCGGGAACACGGAGCAGAGAAACTACATATAAGCGAGGTATTCGCGGTTTGAATCGAATTCTCAATCCTGGTAGTGACCAATGAACCCTATGCTCTGATCAAGCAGAAGGTCAGGATCAACTAGGATTAAGAAATGATATAACAATTTTCTGTCCTAGCTAGGCAGAAGTTCCATGTATCTGACTCAGACCCACTACACAACTTTCCTTCCGTGTTGGCCCGACCACTTGCAACTAAAAGTTTATAACTTTGTCTTTGAGAAGTATTAGGAGTATAGCCGATAGAGACTTTGTCTTTTAGGCCCAAGGAATTGACCAAATGGGCAACAGATAGTTAAGACTTAGGTCCCAAATTACATGCCATGTCGGCATATATTTTGTGCATACGAACGTAGAAAGATAGCCTTCCTGTTAAGCTAGACATGATTAAATAGGATAAGTCTGGACCGTAACAAAACTCCTTGGTAGAATTAGGCATCTTGCCTCAAACTCACACCTACCCCTGAAATCAACCACAATACCCATCATCTTTAGCTTTCTATGACCATAGGTATCAATGCCATAGTACACATCGTCGATGAAAGGCAAACCAATGTATTTCCCATTTCATGCCAAGGATAGGTCCTAAATTACCCTTTGTTCCGACATATGGATCAGGACATAGATCTTGAACCCTGAGAATAAAAACAATGTTAAAGGGGGTAGACAAGTTATGAACCCAGTTGAGTTAAGTAGGTATACATGTCTACCCGCTCATAGGCGCAGCGGTAGCATGGTTGGCCCTTGCCCCACTGGCTCAGGATCGAAAGAAATTACTCCCAGTAATGCGCAAGGTTAGGTCATTAAATAGGATCTAAATTTTAAGGGGGGTAGTGCCTAAAATGTACTAGACTAGCATGCACAATATACCCTACCACGCATATAAACTTGAAATCAATAAGTTTTAGGCAAATGAAAGAATAAAATTCTTACTTATTACCTTTAGCCAATTTCGGGGACGAAATTATTTTTAAGGGGGGTAGATTGTAACATCCCAGATTTTGCCAACCTGGAATTAGACATCCTTAGGCAATGAGTAGCTCCTAACGCCTTATTAACTTGTCAGAACTGAATCCCACTGTCTAAAATCCCTTCTCAAACCATTTCCCTTCAAAATCTCACCTTTCACTACCTTATCCTTCAAAAGTAACTAAGTGCTAAACTAGATTAGCTACGAAATTCGCTTGAATCACTTTAAATACGATCTGCAAGACCCAAAACTTGTAGAATCATCGACGCTACATTACCCTAAAATCTAGGATCAATCTCATTACCCAGTTGCTCTCGGGAGCACATTGAAACTCTGTATCAAATATGGACCGCACGTCGGAAGTCCGATTAACGCGAAGTTAAATGGTTAGGACCACCTTGTTGGGCTTGACAACCATCTCGGAAATCAAATCCAAATAGTGTCCCACGGCTATTCGCTTGAGCCCGGAGTGAAGAGTGTGAGAAAATGAGATTTTCTTATTAAATTCAAAATGATTTAAGTAATCTGGCATGTGTCGGTTGCGGACAATTTATAAGCAACCAGACCGTCGGAATCTAGCTCAAATACACTCTCGGATCAGGAGAAATTTCATACACGCGTCAGTGTACTTGACATCTCTGATCGAGTTTCACTGACCGTTGAACTGAAACTGGTTCGCCACGCGTGATCTGGGAATACGACCGAAACGAAAACTTAACTAAACCTAGATCTAGTGTTAGTGAGCTTAAGTCCGACCGCACACAGAAAAGGGGCCGTCAGAATGCTCCGTTGGATCGAAACAACCTCACTTTGGCTATAACCTAAGTATACCTTGACCTGGAGTTTATTTTGGAGAGTTTTGGGCCAATATAAGGACCTTAAACCCTCACTCTCTCATCCCATACGAATTTGAGAAAAACCTAAGAGAGAGAAGAGAGAAAAGAGAGAAAGTATGAGAGACGTGGGAAGATCTCTCTGCCACTCTACCCTGCCGCTATACGTGCTTAACTACTCCGATCTAATCACTTTTCCGGCGATTCCGACTTCATTTCTAGGTAAGAAACCCTAACCCTAATTTGATCTAGTATTATGAATGTTACAAACGATGAAATATCTAATCTATTTCATTCTATAGGTTGTCAAACTGTCATATACTAAAGCTTAGCGAATCTAACGACTCCGTTACGATTCTACGACAAAAGGTGCGGACTTTAGATGTATAGGTTATGGTTTTCAACGCTTTCAATGTCAGATAATGATATATTCATGATTTGCATGCAATTGCACATGTATAAAGTGTTGTCCGTTTCGTTTTTCGATTATACGTTAACTATGTTGAATATACTGTATTCCTCGTATTTGTAGAAAATACCGTATACGTATAAAATACGGATTTGTGCTTAACATGATTATTTGTCGTGACTATATACTTGTATGTATGCGACAACTCCCTAGAGAAAAGACTTGCCCTAAATCACGCCACGGCCACTATACGCTATATATGTTAAAATGTATAGCCCAAGTGTTTGTGGAAAATGATTGAATGAATATGGAACTTGGATTCCTGCTTGCCATGACTATCTGTCGTGGGTGCACGCGTGTTATAATTGGGGCACCTCCCGAGTGAAAGGATTTAGCCTAAACCTATTTGATCAACATATGTCATGTATGTTGATGTAGGTGGTCTAAAGTGTTTATTGAAATGTCTGAATGAGTAGTAGTTAGTAAATTGTAATGTATAAGGGTGTTGAGATGATTCTCAACTCCTTTAACTATGTGTATGTTTGTTGAAATGTCTGAATGAGTAGTAGTTAGTAATTGTAATGTATAAGGGTGTTAAGATATGATTCTCAACTCCTTTAACTATGGTATGATTTCTTTAGATATCTGTGTGATTATGAATTGAATATGTACAAACTCATGCTTATGTTGTACTTCATAACATGCTCAATTGATTGTACGATTTTATCTATGTAATGCATATGTTTAAATTCATGTTTAAGTCGTATTCCATACGAGTCGTGAAAGGTAATGGGGGAGTGGTGTAACGATTCCGTTTAACAGCCCTGGCAGCCCTAAGCGGACAATACTGGATATTTGATTGTATGATTTGAAATCCTGATCCATTACTGCTTTAATTGTTCCGTAATTGAATGTGATTGGGACTAAGAGTTAGTCCAGGCGATTGGCAACAGAATGGAATTCGTGACTGAGATTCATTCATCACGCGAGATGTGTCCGACGAAACCGAGTCGTACTTCGGTTGGCAATAGTGGTTGGCCACACGAAGTGCTTATATGCTTCATATCGTTCAACTTGTCATGCGCTTGAGCTAGCCGAGCTCGTCAAGTAACCCGATCTGTCTAATGTATGTTCACCATGTTTGGATGCTACTGCTTGAACCTAAGGTACCGAACTTACCAGTGCAACCCCGTTAACCTTGGTACCTCGATCCTCTAAGACTCATGAGCCCGGCATGGCAGTATGGGACACCGAGCTGTCGGCCTACACTGGGCCCATGTGCCTCCCTATAGTGACCAATGATCAACCAGACTCATGAGCCGATTATGGTGGTATGGGACACTATATTCGTGTTGTCGGCCTACATTGATAAGGTGATGGGGGAATGGTGCAACGAATGCGTGTAACAGCCCTGACAGCCCTTTGTAGTGACCTCGAACTTACTCTGAATTTACGGTGAGGCGACGAGTTTTGCCGCGGTGAATAGAGTATGAACTAGGCCTATGTCAATTTAGTGATGAACCGTTAAAAAGGTGATGGGGGAGTGGTATAACAATTGCGTGTAATAGCCCTGACAGCCTTTATAACGCCCTAGAACCACACTATCATATGAGATTATCTAGGTTTGATGACCCTAGAATGGATCATTGTTTGGGAATGATATAAGGAAGGTACCTTAGTTTCCCAATACTGCTGTTTGAAATGGACTAATAACAACTCGATAATCATGCTCATCATCGCATTGCATGTACCCGGAAGATGTGGAGCACTGAGGGTGCTTGCATGCCGCGGACGTAAGATGGTGCCGCACGAGGGAGTATGTTGGCGAGGGCATGCATCATAATCGCATCTCATCCTTACATTAATTATAGTACTTAGGAATGTTGATTGTACTGCTTGACTGTTTTGATAACATGTTAACCTATGCTTTACTGTTCCACTAAGTTGATCACTCACTCCCACGTTATGGGACAGTGTTCTGACACCCATCAGACTTTGTCTGATTGCAGATGGCGACGCTACTCCTGAGGCAGAGCCGGACCTTTATGATGACAATGATGCTTGTTTGTATATACTGTATGCTGACAACTTTAAGTGAGCCGTGTCTTGATCGATGGGATTACAGGGATGTTGACTATATAACACTACACCTTTGGTATAATTTGAAATTGTACTTGTACTTCATTAACCTAGTAACCTTATCACACTCTGGAGACTTACCATAGTCTATATCTTTTATGTATCTATCACAGTCTTCCGCTTGAAATTTAACTGTCTCTGGAGTATGATATGCTGTTTTGGTATAATCTCATTCATGTTTCAATACTCTCATCATAATCATCATTATCTGTGTTGCATAAGTGATGCGTTGGAACTCGGGAGCTGAGTTTTGCTCGACCCCCGATTTTTAGGGCATTGCAATTTGGTCAACGTTGTCTGAAGGGAAGATAAAGACACATTCAAGCTGACATGATAAAACACATCATGTGCCTCGAGACTCCTAATAGGTGATGTGACGTAAGAAGTGGATTGGCAGGTGTACCACGCACTAGTTGTTATTGACGACACCAAGTGTTGTGGGTCCCATCATGAGGTAAGTGTTATATCCAAACAGTCCATCCATTTAGCGGACTCATCTTAAGGCTTGGGATGAAAAATAAAACAGATCTAAAGATCAAGTGGACCACACTGCAAAAAGCAGTGGATGGTTGAATGTCTACCATTAAAACTCTTTTAGGGGTCACAGAAGTTTCAGATCAATATGAAATTTGGTTTTCCTCTTCATCCATGTAGTTGTGACCTTATTAATAGATTGGATGGAAAATAAACGTTATGGTGGGCCCTACAAATTTTTTAATGGTGAAAATAATATTTTTAAAAAAATTAAAAAAAAAATTAAAGCAAAAGACCCAATTCGACTTGATTTCCTTGACTGAGTCAGACTCGATTCGGGTCAGGCTAGCAATGTAACAGATCAGATTGAGTCAAATGACGTAGACTCGGTCTCGGATCGGATCGAGTTCGGGTCAGTTTATTGAAAATTTTGGACTAAGTCGAGTTAGGCCCAATCCGGTCTAACCCGACTCGATGCCCACCTCTATGCACGATATTAATTTAGTTATTCTAACCTCACATCTATTCTCCAACATGAATCTGATTGTTGAGAATGATCTTCATCCATAGATCAAGCCATCTGATCGTTGATTTTAAGATAAGATCATCATATGTCTATGTATTCCCACTTGTCCATCAGAAATAACCGTTCAATCAACTATCCACTGATAGGTAAAGATATCTAACCGTCCACTTTGAGTTTGGACCACCGATCATAATAAACTAACTACTTGATATCTGTGTCCACTCGTACACATCAAATTGAGATTCCCATCCGTTCATCTTGTTTACCACTGATGAATATGCTTAACCCACAGTCAAAACTACAATCTGAGAAACTTACACGTGAACAAGTCACTTGAATCTAACGGTATACATGTTCTGCCTCTTGATCACTCTAAAAACCTACTTATGATCATCTATTTACAAAACTGACCGCACGCCCACTTACATACATGATCAGAGTACTAACCATCAAGTTTTTCTATTTTTAACATGTCATTTGACCATCCATTATGTTGGTTGATATATGTACATTCCCTCAATTAATTTGGTGAATAATTCTTTATTCATAATGATTTAGATATAAGTTCTTTTGTAAAAAGTACATAGAAACATGCCTATAACCATACAGAAGCATTAGATTTTCAAAACTCTCATATCAGCAATAATTATGAAAATTCTATTAACCTAGACCCTTGAATTCTAGATCATATGACTTTCATGATCCATTTGATGTGAAATTTTATATCATGCCTATGTATCATAAATTAACAATACATGTCAAATTTTAGCCCTTATATCATTGTAAAAGTGACACAATTGACCAATCATCCCCTTAACCGTTGATTTTGTTGTCCATCGAGTGAAGAAACTCTGTGGGTAGTCGTAGCCTTCATATGAACAACTTGGATTGCCCATAATATGGATCAAGTGTGAAATATGAAGACCCCACTTTGGTAGGATTTTCCTTAGCCGTGAAGTTATCCTTTCGAGGCTTACCAACTCCTTATAAATTTGGATCTTTCGATTTAACCACTTCTTGTCATCCATCGCAACTCAAATTTGAACCATACTTTGGTCTCATATGACTATGAAGTTATACAAAATTTAGACCCCGATCTTTGATCATACACCGTTGAATGTTGAAGCTAGCTCCTTCTTCTTAGTACAAAGGGAGAAATTTTGTATTTGGGCTTTTTCAACCATCGATCAACCACCAAATTTTCTCCAACCATTTGCCTATCCGGACTGTATATTTCTCTCAAAATTGAGTCCTAATCATTAAGTGTGGACCGTTAATTGAGATCAAGTTTGTTTGGGCACCCGTTTGAAGAATTTTCAAGATAGGCCAATTTAAATTTTGGATCACCAACAAAATCATATACTCTGGCCCTATTCGACAATCCCGACACACTGGACAAATTAGATTTAAAGAAAGATCATCAAAAAAGGACAAATTAGAGAAACTCAATCCAAGTGGGATGTGAAACACACCACTCTCACAAGCCCACTCCTTTTATAAAGGGGGTACATGTTCTTCTCTCCACTCACACGCCCAATCTCCCAACGCCCAAGGAGGAGAAAGAGAGAAAGAGAGAAAGAGAAGAAAGAGAAAGAGAAAGCCTAGACGCCATCATCATCTTCCTTCTTCATACATATGGTGTCTTCCTCTTGCTTAAGCGATGTCGTGATTTATGTAAAAGTTTTCCTACATGGATATCTACCTAGGGTTTAGATTTATGGCTAAGGTGAGGGATTCCTTTAAGCTTACACTAATTTGAATTGATATGATTTATCTTGATTTTGCATACTTTCATATTATTGTGATTTTTCATGTAATTGATTGATTTACCATTGTCAATTATTTATCCTTTTGGGAATTATGTTTAAGGTATGATTTTAATTATGTATGTTTTTTTATGAATTTATGTGGGGTAATGGATACAATCCTTGCCCTTTGCCAATTTTGAGAGCGACGCGTGCTTCCACTATATATTGAGTTGGCCTTTTGCTCCTCTCCCCTTATTCTTTTTTAGTTAGCCTAATTGCTACTCTTCTCTTTTATTGAGATAGTTTAATGCTACTTTTCTCATTTATTAAATTAGTCTTGTGCTACATCCCTTTATGGCTTGGGCATGTGTCTTAGAATTCCAAAACTCTCATGGTTCGATTTATTTCCCCTATAATGCATGTGATATGTTAAGAGGTCTCACAACTAGTGATTCAAATATTTTATCATGGACCTAATGCTCTTTGGGTAGTGACCCTCTTGGTCGATGCGTAATTCGATGAATTTTGGGTAATGGTGCATAAATCGATGTAAGTATCCGTAATGCGTGTTACATCACTTCCAGGATTGGATGTCACAAATAGTTGCTCCATGAACAAATTGTGTCACGTAAATTATCTGCTTCATGTGTTGTATCGCCTTGAGGTGTTCATGTAAATCCACGGTAGCTTTGGACATACCGACGAATCTCTGTAATGTAAGAATACTGGGCGAGCTAGATTTTTTATGAATTATATTCCACATTGTGATGATCACTATATATGATGGGCCGCACATACTTTACTAGGCATGCATTCATAGATATATTAGTTGCGCAAACTGATACCACTCGTAGTGGTGGAGTACGAGACGTATCAGAAACCTTACATTATTCTTATGAATCTCTTGAATTGTTGTTAATCTTAAAGGACAATCATCACTATGAGTAAGACATTGACTCTCTCCAACCATACAGATGATACAGGTTATGTACAGAATAAAGATACGGATAACGATCTCCATACGAAAGATTATTCTTAATACAGGAGGAGATAGCTTTGTGTTTAGTTTTATTTATTTTTCGTTGCACGCTTTGAATAATGTAATAAGCTCCCATTTGAGAGGGCATTAGAAAGTTGAACTCTTTTCACTCTAATGAAATAATAAATACAGTCGATTTTATTCTCGTAATGGTTACCTTCATGAAAGTAAGTAGATGTAATATAAATGATAAAAAAAAAAAAACAAAGTGTGATTTTAAAGCATCCAATTTTTACATTATTAACACCCGAAATTCTTGGGCATAGGTATGTACTTGGGCTATGAAAATTTGGGGCATTATAGTTGGTATCAGAGCATGAGAATGAGATTAACTGGGCCTGAGGGAATGAACCATCATAAGCTTTATACGAGTAGGATAGGATCATGAATTAAATACATATACTCAATTCAATTCCCAAAGGAACTAGGTAGTTGAGGAATTAGAAACTCATATTCAGGTTCTCCATTAGAAATATTAAGTTAGACATACAATTTAGAGACTATGAATCTACGTACCTTCGAAATAAACTTCCAAAATCCCAAAAAAATTTATAGTGGACTAAAATTATTCTCTAAGCATGAAAAACAAGTTTCCCAAACTGGAATTGGATATTTTTCAATTTTCCTAAAAATTTGTTGTCGTTTCGGTGAAAACTAACATGTTAAGAAACTTCCGCTGGTCTTGGTAGGTATACTTATCAGAAAATTTTGAAATTTTTGATTTCTCAAATAAGTCTCAAGAAACTTCTGTCTAAAATTTCAGCTTTATTGGATTTACACAAAATTTTAGAAAAATTCAATAGTGTCAAAATTTGGCGATAAATATTGCTGGACAACAAGTCTTTTTGTAGCTCACAGAGACTAAAGACTCACCAAACTATAAAATCTTACTTCAAAATTTTTTCTGGAGTCTTAGGAATAAGTCAGGGACTTAGGTTTAAAATTTCAAATAATTCAGATATATGGTTTAGAAATTAACAGTCTAGGAGCGATAGGCTATCAATATAAAACGATTTTGGAAATTTACAACCACTCACATAAACGATAACACTAAAGCTTAGGTTTAACATGAGATGGACCATTGGGGCTTATCCTTTAAGAAACCTAGGGTACTTTTATGGTGACAAAAAAAAAAAAAGAAAAAGAAAAGAAGTACATGATATTTCGAGTCTAGAGCAATCGGGTCCATGGACTTACAAAATCATATTTAAGCAATTTATAAGCAATTTGATCTGGATACTAAATCCTGAGTTCTTGCCAATGAACTCAATGCCCTGATTAAGCAAAAGTTCGAGACTCACCCGGAATGGATGATACCAAAGAACTCACCACCCTAGCCAGGCAAGAGTTCACTGTATCTGGATTAGCCATACCATAACCATTTTTCTGTGTTGCTATGAAACACTAAGAACAAAAAAAATTACTCTGGATATGGGGGAAAATAATATGTGAATTGTTATAAAATTTAATACTTAAATAGATAAAATAAATATACGCATATAAATCTCGGAGTCGAGATTTTTATTTAAGGGGGGTAGATTGTAACGTCCCAATTTCATGTAACCAATTATACACACACCTAAACATATATAACTACCTTACAAAGAATATAGTGAAAACTTAAATATAATGAATCAGTGCAAATGGTATAAGTAATGAAATTTTGGGAACGAAATTTTGTTTAAGGGGGTAGATTGTAACACCCCGAACTTTTTAATACCTAAATATTCAAAGTTCTCGAGTGTTACCATGAAATTTGACTTAATATGTACATGTGTACGATACCAATCTAGCTATCATAGCCTTACACCTATTCTCCAACGTGAATCTGACCGTTGAGAATGAAATTTATCCATAGATCAAGCCATCCGACCGTTGATTTTAAGACAAGATCACCATATGTCCAAGTATTCCCACTTGTCCATCATAACCAACCATTTAACCAACTATCCACTGATAGGTAAAGATATTTGACCGTCCACTTTGAGTTTCGACCACCCGATCATAGTAAACTAACTACTTGATATCTGCATCCGCTCGTACACATCAATTTGAAATTCGGATCAATTCATCTTGTTCACCACCTATGAATTTGCTTAACCCACCATCCAAACTACAATTTGAGAAACTTACACATGTAAACAAGTCAATTGAATCTAACGGTATACATGTTCTACCTTTGGATCACTATAAAAACCCACTTGTGATCACCCGTTTACAAAACTGACCGTACACCCACTTACATACATGATCAGAGTACTAAACATCAAGTTTTTCTATTTTTAACATATCATTTGACCATCCATTATGTTGGTTGGTATATGTACATTCCCTTAATTAATTTGGTGAATAATTCTTTATTCATAATGATTTAGATATAAGTTCTTTTGTGAGAAGTACTTAGAAACATGCCCATAACCATGTAGAACCATTAGATTTCCCAAAACTATCATATCATTAATAATTATGAAAATGCGATTAACCTAGACCCTTGAATTCTAGATCATATGGCTCTCACAATCCGTTTGATGTGAAATTTTATACCATGCCTATGTATCATAAATTAACCATACATGTAAAATTTCAGCCCTTAAATCATTATAAAAGTGACCCAATTGACAAATTAGCCCCTTATCCGTCGATTTTAGTGTCCATCAAGTGCAAAAACCCCGTGGGTAGTCGTAGTAGGATATTTTCCTTCATATGAATGACTTGCATTGCCCATAATATGGATTAAGTATGAAATATGAAGACCCCACTTTGGTAGGATTTTCCTTAGCCGCAAAGTTATCCTTTCGAGACTTACCAACTCCTTATAAATCTAGATCTTTTGATTTAACCACTTCTTGCCGTCCATTGCAACTCAAATTTGAACTACACTTTGATCTCATATTACTACGAAGTTATACAAAATTTAGACCCCGATATATGATCCTACAACATTGAATGTTGAAGCCAACTCCTTCTTCTTGGTAAAAAAGGTGAAATTTTAAATTTAGGCTTTTTCCACCATCAATAAACCACAAAATTTTATCCAATCATTTATCTATCCTGACTACACATTTTTTCCAAAATTGGGCCCTGATCATTAAGTGTGGATCGTTAATTGAGATCAATTTCGTTTTGGCACATGTTAGGAGAATTTTAATATAGGCCAATCTAAATTTCGGATCAACAAGAAAATTATATACCTCGGCCCTATTAGATGACCCCAACACACTGGATGAATTAGATTTAAAGAAAGATCATCAAAAAGGGCAAATTGGAGAAATCCAATCCAAGTGGGATGTGAAACTCACCCTTCTCACATGCCAACTCCTTTTATAAAGGAGGTGTGCGTTCTCCTCTCCACTCACAAGCCCAATCTCCCAATGCCCAAGGAAGAGAGAGAAAGAGAGAAAGAGAGAGAGAGAGAGAGAGAGAGAGAGAGAGCCTATACGCCATCATCATCTTCCTTCTCCAAACATATGGTGTCTTCCTTTTGCTCAATCGATATCGTAATTCATGTAAAAGCTTCCTACATGGATATCTACCTATGGTTTAGGTCTATGGCTAAAGTGAGGGATTCCTTTAAGCTTACACTAATTTGAATTGATATGATTTATCTCAGTTTTTCATACTTTCATATTACTGTGATTTTCCATTCAATTGATTGATTTACCATTATCAATTATTTATCCTTTTGGGAATTATGGTTAATGTATGATTTTAATTATACATGATTTTTATGAATTTGTGGGGTGATGGATATAATCTTTACCCTTTGCCAATTTTAAGAGCGATGCGTGCTTCCACTATATATTGAGTTGGCCTTTTGATCCTCTCTCCTTATTCTTTTTAAGTTAACCTAATTGCTAATGTTCTCTTTATTGAGATAGCATAATGCTACTTCTCTCCTTTATTAAGTTAGCCTTGTGCTACCTTTATGGCGTGGGCATGTGTCTTGGAATTCCAAAACTCTCATGGTCCGATTTATTTTTCCTTTTATGCAAGTGATGTGTTAAAAGGTCTCATAACTAGTGACTCAAATATTTTATCATGGAAGTAATGCACTCTAGGTAATGACCCTCTTGTTCGACGCGTAATTCTATAAATTTTGGGTAGTGGTGTACAAATCGATGTAAGTAATCCGCAACATGTGTTACATCACTTCCGGGATTGGATGTCGCAAATAATCGCTACATGAACAAATCGTGTCACATAATTCATCTTATTCATGTGTTGTGCCACCTCGAGGTGTTCACGTAAATCTACGGTAGCGTTGGACACACCGGCGAATCTCTATAGTGTGAGAATATGGGGCGAGCCAGATTTTTTTATGAATTATATTCCACATTATGATGATCACTATATATGATGGACTGCACGTACTTTATTAGGCATGCATTCATACATATATTAGTTGCGCATACTGATACCACTCGTAGTGGTGGAGTACAAGATGCATCAGAACCCTTACATTATTCTTATGAATCTTTTGAATTGTTGTTAATCTTAAAGGACAACCAACACTATGAGTAGGGCATTGACCCTCACCAACCATGCAGATAATACATGTTATGTACAGATTAAAGATATAAATAACGATCTCCTTATGGAAGATTATTCTTAATAAAGGAGGAGATGGCTTTGTGTTTAATTTTATTTATTTTTCGTTGCACGCTTTGAATAACGTAATAAGCTCCCATTTAAGAGGGCATTAGAAAGTTAAACTTTTTTCACTCTAATGAAATAATAAATACAGTCGATTTTATTCTCGTAATGGTTAGCTTCATGAATGTAAGTAGATGTGATATAAATGATAAGAAAAAAATAAAAAATAAAGTGTGATTTTAAAGCATCCAATTTTTACATTATTAACACCCGAAATTCTCGGGCACAAGTTTGTACTCGGACCGCGAAAATTCGAGGCGTTACAGTTGGTATCAAAGTATGAGAATGAGATTAACTGGGCCTGAGGGAATGGACCATCATATGCTTTACACGACTAGGATAGGATCATGAATTAGATACATATACTCAATTCAATTCCCAAAGGAACCAAGAAGTTGAGGAATTAGAAACTCATATACAGGTTCCCCATTGGAAATATTAAGTTAGACGTGGAATTTAGAGACTATGAATATAGGTACCTTCGGAATAAACTTCCAAAATCCCAAATAATTTTATTGTGGACTAAAATTCATCCTAAAATGGATTTTCGAGCAGGAAAAACAAGCTTCCCAAACTAGAATTGGATATTTTTCAATTTTCCTAAAAATTTATTGTCGTTTCGGTGAAAACTTACACGTTAATAAACGTTCGCTAGTCTCGGTGGGTAGACTTATCGAAAAAATTTAAAACTTTTTTAGTATCTCAAATAGGTCTCCAGAATCTTCTCTTTAAATTTCAGCTTTATTGGATCTACACAAAATTTTAGAAAAATTCAATAGTGTCTAAATTTGGCGAAAATACTATTGGACAACAAGACTTTTTGCAGCTTATAAGGATTAAAGACTTACCAAACCATAAAATCTTACTTCTAAATTTTTTCTAGAGTCTTGGGAATAAGTTAAGGACTTATGTTTAAAATTTCAAATCATTCAGCTATATGCTTTAGAAATTAAAATTCTGGAAGCGATAGGCTGTCAATATAAAACGATTTTGGAAATTTACAACCATTCATATAAACAATAACACTAAAGCTTAGGTTCAACATGGGATGGACCATTGGGGATTATCCTTTAAGAAACCTAGGGTACTTTTATAATGAAAAAAAAATAAGTACATGATATTTCTCAGGGGTCTAGAGAGATCGAGTTCATGGACTTACAGAATCATATTCAAGCAAGTTATAAGTGGTTTGATCTGAATACCAAATCCCGAGTGCTTACCAATGAACTCAGTGCCTTGATCAAGCAGAAGTTTGAGACTCACCCAGAATGGATGATACCAAAGAACTCACCACCGTAGCCAGGCAAGAGTTCACTGTATCAAGATTAGCCATACTATAATCATTTTTTCGTGTTGCTCCGAAACACTAAGAACAAAAAAAAATTACTCTGGATGTGATGAAAAATAATATGTGAATTGCTGTAAAATTTAATACTTAAAAAGATAAAATAAATATACACATATAAATATCGGGGTCAAGATTTTTATTTAAGGGGGGTAGATTGTAGTGTCCCGATTTCATGTAGTGAATTTACACACACCTAAAAATATATAACTACCTTAAGAAGAATAGAATGTAAACTTAAATATAATGAATCGGTGTAAATAGTATAAGTAATGAAATTTCGGGGACGAAATTTTGTTTAAGGGGGGTAGATTGTAACACCCTGAACTTTTCAATACCCGAATATTAAAAGTTCTTGAGTGTTACCATGAAATTTAACATTATATGCACATGTGTACAATACCAATCTAGATATCCTTGCCTTACACCTATTCTCTAACATGAATCTGACCGTTGAGAATGATCTTCATCCACGGATCAAGCCATCTAACCGTTGATTTTAAGACAAAATCATCATATGCCTAAGTATTCCCACTTGTCCATCATAACCAACCGTTTAGCCAACTATCCACCGATAGGTAAAAATATCTGACCGTCCACTTTGAGTTTTGACCACCCAATCATAATAAACTAATTACTTAATATCTGCATCCGCTCGTGTAAGGCCCGTATCCTACACCATATCATTCCTTAGACTTCCGCGATCCTCCCCGTTGAATTTTAGCAACCCGTGACCTGTAGTCGGCATTTGTGCGTGACTCTAAGTCGCATCCCGTAGATCTGAGTCGACTCAACTCGAAACCTATACCCTAGCGACCGCGCCGTCGTCGCGGTTCCAACGCCACATCTTGTGCACCGATGCGATACCCATGCTAGGAGTAGTGGGCCTGTGTATATTTCGAGGAAATGCCGCGCGTTGCGAATCTCAAGAGAATATCTACCCAATTTATCACATCAATCAATCAAGTGCAAGTCAAGTATTACTTATCACTCCACCCATCCCTCTCTTACACAAGCCATCCCCAAAGTCAACTCTCTCTTACACACACCCATCCCTCTCTTACACAATCCATCCCTTTTCATCCCATCACATCCCCTTTCCCTCTCATTCTCTCTAGCATTCCCAAGCAACCAAAGAGAGCAACCATCCAAGCAAGAGAAGCTCCAAAGATAGCCAAGTTTGTGGCCCACTTCCTACCCCAAATCTCACAATCCAACCCTTCAATCTTCATTATCTTCGATCAAAGAAGAACCCAAGGAGCTTAGCATTCCAAGGAATCAAGAAGATTAGCAATCAGTGGGTGTTTTATAGGATTATATCATAATTTTAGTGACGGGCCAAGTGGGGCCTACCGATTGATGGTATAGATTCTACTTTGGACCCTAGGTGTGGTCGATGGCCCACCATGATTCATATGTTCATCCCATGATGGGGTCATTCTCTATGGACCCCATCATGATGTTTATTTTTATTAAGAGAAGTTCATTTAGACCTTGCAAATTGTTGGTGGGAAAGGGACGCCCACCATTGATTTTGATGATTTGAGGGCCCACATGTGGTGGGACTCATTTGTTGTATGCTTTATATCATGTATAGGGAGGGCTCATAGTGGCGGAGCCCCTCCCCTCCACACATCTCTCTCTCTCTCTCTCTCTCTCTCTCTCTCTCTCTCTCTCTCTCTCTCTCTCTCTCTCTCTCTCTCTCTTATTGATGGCCCACCTTGATGATGTATGAGTTTCACCCACGCCGTCCATCCAGTGGGACGCCCTCGCTGTCCAATCGGGACCCACCTTACTATCCATTTGGGACTGGTCTTGACGAAGGGGAAAACACTAATATCAGCTTGGTCGTGGGACCCACCTGTTGCACGTGTGCATTTTACCCACACCGTCCAGCAATATGGACATGGGGCCCACCGTGACGTATTATCCACACCATTAGTGGATGGGCCTAGATGCAGGGAAATCATGAATATCAGCCTGCTCCAAGGCTGATGAGTCACGCTGACGTGGACCCACCATGATGTATGCTTTGATCCACACCGCCCGCACCGTCCTAGGATGGTGAGACCCTCCGTGATATGTGTTCTATCCACACCATCCACCTGGACGGTGTGACCCACCATGATTTTATGTTTTGCTCCACACCGTCCACCATCTAGATGCGTGGACGATGGGGCCTGCCTTGATAAATGGGATCCACCTTTGATGTATGTGTGTCATCCACACCGTCCAGCAGCAGGCCTGGATGCTGCTGGACAGCAGTGGCATGACACCACCATTGAAACCTCCTGGGCCCCACTATGACATTTGTGGGAGGCCCAAAAGCAGGGCCCACCTGCTCGATGTATTAGGTCCACTTGTTGCTGTAAGCAGGGCCCACTTGTTCGATGTATTAAGCCCACTTGTTGCTGTAAGCAGGGCCCACCTGCTGGTTGTATTAGGCCCACCTGCTAGATGTATTAGGCCCACTAGCTGCGATGTATTAGGCCCACCAGCTGCGATGTATTAGGCCCGGCTGCGATGAATATGAGGCCCATGTGATGCAGCCTAATGTGAAGTATGTGAGGCCCTTGTGTGAGGCCCAATGTGATGTACATAAGGCCCTTATGTGAGGCCCATTGTGATGTATTTGAGGCCCTTGTGATGAGGCCCATTGTGGTTCATATGAGGCCTATGTGATGAAGCCCAATTGTGATTTGTAATTCTACCATGATGTATGTGATGATGTGGGCCCCATCATAGGATAGGTTCCAAATGGGCCATGCCTTGGGATCAATGATGGTTAAAGGTCCACATTGTAAAAGCAATGGTGGTTAAATGTCCACATTGTAATCCTCCCTAGGGCCCGTTGATTAGGCCCATTCTCATCTCCTTTTAATGGGCTATGTTGAAAGTCAAATATTGCATATTAGACCCCAATTATTACCTGATTTTACGTACATGATAATGCTTAACGTCCTATTTTAATTATGTTTTTTATTGCAAGGTGAATTTAGGAGCTTGGACTTAAAAGAGTGCTACAAGCCTAGATTTAATGCTCAGAAATCACCAAGGTAAGGGACGGACCCCACGAGATCAAGATCGAGGAATTTACATGCCAAAGATTCGAGAAAATCAAGTGATTGGGTTTAAACAGGCCTGAAAGTCATCCATAATGCACGATCACAGGGTTCCTACCATCCGTTTGGCTCGAAACTTTATATCTAACCTTAGGACCCTAAATTAACCATACACGTCAAAATTCAGCCCTTGGATCAGTGTATAAGTGACCCGATGGGCAAGATTAGATAATAACCATTAAGAGAGTATCTTAGTCGCCCTTGAGAGATTAGGGCCCAAACTTGACCGATGAAAAGAGCACGAAAAATGTGAAATACCTACTCAATTTCAAGGAAATCGGATGGTGCATTCAAACATAACTCACTTCAGAAGTCAGTTGCTATAATGATGACAAATTAGTAATTTAAGGAACTCCATATGCATGCACGTAAGTGAGAACAGAGGTTTGCTTCAATGGTGGGTATTGCCTCATCACAGGTGGATGGTGTGGCCCACCTGGAGCTCAGATCTGCTTCATACTTTAACCCATGGGCCTACATGTTACGAAGAAGAGGATGAGCGGACTAGATTTCCCAGAATGTCATCAGAAGTGGGCCCCACCTATTTTTGAACAAACCACCTAAACAACGTCCTTCCGCATGCTGCAACAACGGGCGACAAAACCCGGATTAAAAGATGGTTTTACCCCATCCACCCGCTCCATATGTGGGCTACCCGGAGCTCGGATACAACCCATATCTTAGCCCATGGCCTAAAATAACCCTGTAGAATAGATAAATGGAGTGGATCTGCCAAGAGTCCATCACAAGTAGATCCCAAGTACACTAGCAAGCGAATAAGGCCGAACCGTCCTCGCTGCAATGACGCGAACATCTCGGACTAGGATTTCTTTCAACCTTCTTACACTTCCCTACGCAACCCTCTGCCCCATCTCAACCATTTAAATTCCTCCAAGCTACATTCCGACCACAACCACGTCATTCAAAAAAAAAAAGGAAGCAAGTGGAAAAATTGAATTCTGCCAATTTCTCATGCAAGACATGGGAGGAATTCTCGCAAATCACCCATCAAACAAGGTCATCCAATCAACAGTCCAAGAATAATTTACTGATGGGCCACCAGACATTAGATAGTTAGCAACCTGAGCGGTCTTGATGGTGGAAAAGTCCTAAGATATCCGCCTAAAGTCAAATCAATCGCAACAACAATTTCTTACGCAAGATCGCAGCTGCATATATCTGGTTGCGTTAAAAAAAAAGAAAGAAATCCTACGCAGGGGAGTGCGTAAACTCCAACCGACATGCAGCCACCGACTGAAATTTCCTACAAAGGAGAAGGAGAAACAGGGTGATGAAAGGCAATCTTTGGACGTGAGATCCATCAGATCTTTTAGGGTAGCCATGGAGGCATGGTGTTAAGCACGAGTAAGAGCCAGAGAGAGAGAGAGAGAGAGAGAGAGAGAGAGAGAGAGAGAGAGAGAGAGAGAGAGAGAGAGAGTAGCTGGCCATCTCTCTAATCATCAAGAGCTTCTCTTTCTTTCATGGTTTTTCTTCCTTTGATTTACTTTTAGCTTGATCATGTCTATGACAGGCTAAACCTATTATCTAGGGCTAGGAGGTGAAGCTTGTAGCGTGATGGATGGTTTTCTATGCTTTGATTCGTATATTAGCTGAACTTTCTTTTTATTATAATTTGATATTAAGGAATGCTTTCAGTTTTTAATGATTTGTTGTGACTTAAATTACAATGGATCTGCAATAACTTTGAGCATGTTCTTAACATTACAGGGTTTGTGAAATTGGGAACCTTGTTGTTCACCATCATATCCTGGGCATGGTTGGATGACGAAATCCTTCCTAACATTCATACATCCCTTAGATTGGATGTGGATTGGCTAAATTCTGTTGTTTGCTTTGTCTCATGGGCATGGTTTTGTGATGGAATCAATTCTAATTCTCATACCTATCTTCTCTTGAAAACTGGATCAAAGGAAGTTCAAATTTGGATTTTAATGTAATATCTTCTAACTAGAAGAAGATGGGACTCTGAATCCAGTTGCACTTATGAATCAATCATAGATCTCCCTGATCTCTACAAGTGGATCCTTGGCACCCTAGTTTCCCACCTTTAAATTTTACAAGCTTTAGTTTAATATTTCACTATTATCCTCTTAAAAATCCTTTGGTTTAGATTACATCTTCGTCTAATTCTAGTTCTAGTTAGTTTCAGATTACGTACAAGGTTCACTCCCTGTGGATTTGACCTCAGTCTTACCGAGATTATTACTACATCACAACCCTATACTTGGGGTGTGAACAGGCTAACCCAAGCCGTTGGGCCCCCACCATCATTAGTATGATCCATCTCACCTTATCGGGCTATCCCAATTCATTGGGCCCCCATTGATATTAGCATGATCCACCTCATTGGGCTTACCTCAAACCGTTGGGCCCCCATTATTGTTGATGCTTTCATCATGCCTTGTAGATTGTCCAAGTTATTAGGCCCACCTTATGTTTATTGGGCCCTTAGGAAACCCAAATTGCTATGTGATGGAACGGGCGAGGAAGTCCACTCCTCGTTCTTAAGTTCATTCTTGGCATGAGTAGGCCATCTAAGGCCATCCTTGTTATGAGGAGAGTACATCATCACTATAGACGGAAGGATTCGTGATATCAGATTTGGTATATCCACCATTGAGGACTGATCGTGATATTTTGGTCTATATACATTGTCCCTTTTACGGGCCCCGTCATGTATTTGAGACGATTAATATGCTTGTTTACTTAAGCTAGTAGGACACACTGAGTATGTGCTAGCATAGCATCACGACTCATGCCCATACGCATCATATGTATACTTAATATGAGGAGTGATTAATCATAGCATATGTCATTGGGCAGATTGTTTATGGGACTCCCTAATAAACAGAGTTGCCCCACACGAGCGCGCAGTATGTACAGGATTGATGTATGACTGGATAATATGACTCATGCATCTTGCATTGTGTGACATGATTACTTTATGCCGTAGCGACATTAGGGTTGTGGCCTCCATAGGCATAACGTGGATGGCAGGATCGGATACCAAAAATACTTGGTTCTACCAATGTAGGCATTTAGGATGTCCTTGGGTGAAAGTCCCAAAACCCTTATGGTACCAGAAGTATGCTCCAACATCAAGACCGAGTAGATACATGAGCGTATGAAGGCCATATACCAGTAGGCCGTGTCTCCCACTGTGTCATGGTCGGTTGGAAGGGGGTGTGGCCTTATCTGCCCGAGTGAGGGGGCTATAAGCTAGGCTGAGTTTGACTAACTCGTAAATGGGTTTGCTACTAACGAGCCGAATATATATATTGGTTGACTACTACCCAGGCGGGTAGTGAGGTCTCTTCCACTCACTTGGCTGCACGGCTAGGGAGGCGGTAGCCAGTGTGGAGTGTACTAGATCTCGGTGATATCTAGAGATGAGCTGTATTGTTATGTGGATTCAGATGAGGATTGGTATGCTTGAGTTGTATCTCACATATGAAATTGGCCTCGTGGGCCTTGCATCGCATAGCCTTGGTATGGCCGACAGCATTCATGCCTTTCATCGCATAACCTTGGTATGGCCGGTAGCATTCATGCCTTGCATCGCATAGCCTTGATACGGCTAACAGTATTCATAGACTTACCAGCATGTTTCCGCATTAATCTGATATTGCATACTTGGTACTTGCCTTGCGCACACACTTACACCACCCTCTAAGCTTTCTATAAGCTTACGTATGATTGTTGCGTGCAGGTGACGCTAGGACGCTGCAGCAGCACTGAGCTTGGAGCGTACAGTTGTCTTCTAGAGCTTTTCATTATCGATATTGTATTTCCCTTATGCATTGTACTGAAAGTTTTTATTATAGTGGATATGTGGTGATGTTTCATGTTTTGTTGTTGTTGTTGTGGGTTATGCTTATAGTTATGCTTCTTACAAGATAAATGTACGTTGGAAATCCTCCTTATAGGATCACAGGATCGGAACCTAGTATATGGGTGTCAAGAGTCGAGAATAGGGTACTATGGAGGCTGTTGGCGTCGGACAGCGATCGAAAATTTTGTGAGCCCAGTTTCCGAATCTCGGGCGTGACAGCTCATACACATATCAAATTAAAATTTTGATCCATTCATCTTGTTCACCACCTATAAATATGCTTAACCCACCATCAAAATTACAATCCAAGAAACTTACACATGTGAACAAGTCACTTGAATCTAACGGTATACAAGTTTTGCCTTTGGATCACTCTAAAAAACCCACTTATGATCCTCCGTTTACAAAATTGACCATACACCCACTTACATACACGATCAAAGTAATAACCATCAAGTTTTTCTATTTTTAGCATGTCATCTGACCATCCATTATGTTGATTGATATTGTACATTCCCTCAATTAATTTGGTGAATAATTCTTTATTCATAATGATTTATATATAAGTTCTTTTGTAAGAAGTACTTAGAAACATGTTTAGAACCATGTAAAACCATTAGATTTTCCAAAACTCTCATATCAACAATAATTATGAAAATGCTATTAACCTAAGCCCTTGAATTCTATATCACATGGCTCTCATGATCCGTTTTATGTAAAATTTTATACTATGCTTATATATCACAAATTAACCATACATGTCAAATTTCAGCCCTTAGATCATTATAAAAGTGACCCAATTGACAAATTAGCCCCTTAACCGTTGATTTTGGTGTCCATTAAGTGCAGAAACTCTGTGGGTAATCGTAGTAGGATATTTCCCTTCATATGAACAACTTGTATTGCCCATAATATTGACTAAGTATGAAATATGAATACTCCACTTTGGTAGGCTTTTCCTTAGGCACGAAGTTAACCTTTCAAAGCTTACCAACTCCTTATAAATTTGGATCTTCCGATTTGACCACCTCCTGCCGTCCATTGCAACTCAAATTTAGACCACACTTTGGTCTCATATGACTATGAAGTTATACAAAATTTAGACCCCGATATATGATCTTACACCATTGAATATTGAAGCCAGCTCCTTCCTTTTGGTACAAAAGGTGAAATTTTAGATTTAGGTTTTTTCCACCATCAATAAACTACAAAATTTTATCCAACTGTTTGCCTATCCTAACTACACATTTCTCCTAAAATTGGGCCCTGATCATTAAGTGTGGATCGTTAATTGAAATTAAGTTCGTTTTGGCACTCGTTAAACGATTTTTTAATATAGGTCAATCCAAATTTCGGATCACCAAGAAAATCATATATCCCAGCCCTATTCGACGACCCCGACACACTGGACGAATTAGATTTAAAGAAAGATCGTCAGAAAAGGACAAATTGGAAAACCAAATCCAAGTGGGATGTGAAACACACCCCTTTTACATGCTCACTCCTTTTATAAAAGGGGTGTGCGTTCTCCTCCCCACTCATACGCCCAATCTCCCCACTCCTACGGAAGAGAGAGAAGAGAGAAAGAGAAAGAGAAAGCCTAAATGCAATCATCCTCTTCCTTCTCCAAACATATGGTGTCTCCCTCTTACTCAAGCGATGTCATGATTCATGTAGTAACTCTCCTACATGGATATCTACCTAGGGTTTAAATTTAAGTCTAAGGTGAGGGATTCCTTAAGCTTACACTAAATTTGAATTGATATGATTTATCTTGGTTTTGCATACTTTCATATTACTATGATTTTTCACATAATTGATTGATTTACCATTACCAATTATTTATTCTTTTGAGAATTATGGTTAAGGTATGATTTTAACTATGCGTGAATTTTATGAATTTATGTGGGGTGATGAATACAATCCTTGCCATTTGCCATTTTTGAGAGCGACGCATGCTTGCACTCTCTATTGAGTTAGTCTTTTGCTCATCTCCTCTTATTTTGTTGAGTTAGCCTATTTCCCACTCTTCTCTTTTATTATGATAGCTTAATGCTACTTTTCTCCTTTATTATGTTAGCCTTGTACTACCTTCCTTTATGACTTACGCATGTGTCTTGGAATTTCAAAACTCACATGGTTCGATTTATTTCCCTTTTATGCAAGTGATCTGTTAAGAGGTCTCACAACTAGTGATTCAAATATTTTATCGTGGATGCAATGCGCTCTGGGTAGTGACCCTTTCGGTCTACCCGCAATTCCATGGATTTTGGGGTAGTAGTGCACAAATCGATGTAAGTAATCCCTAAGGCGTGTTACATCACTTTCGGGATTGGATGTCACAAATAGTCACTTCATGAATAAATCGTGTCATGTAATTCATCCGATTCATGCATTGTGCCACCTCAAGTTGTTCATGTAAATCCATGGTAGCGTTAGACAAGCCAGCGAATCTCCATATTGTGAGAATGAGGGGCGAGCCGGGTTTTATATGAATTATATTCCACATTATGATGATCACTATGTATGATGGACCACACGTACTTTGCTAGGCATGCATTCATACATATTTTAGTTACGCATACTAATACCACTCGTAGTGGTGGAGTGGGAAACGTATCAGAACCCTTACATTATTCTTATGAATTGTTGAGGGTCGAATATTGCATATTAGACCCAGGTATTACCTGATTTTACGAAATGATAATGTTTAATGGCCTGTTTTAATCGTGTTTGTGTTGCAAGGTGTATTTAGAAGCCTGGACTGAAAAAGGGTACTAAAAGTGTGGATTTGACACTCTGAAGTCACCGAGGCAAGGGACGGACCCCAAAGGACTGAGATCAAAGAATTTACACTCCAGAGATCCAAGAAAATCACTCCCCTCACGTTAAATGGGCCAGGAAACCATCCAGAATGCAAGATCAAAGGGTTTCCACCATCCGTTCGGCTTGAGACTTCATATATGGCATGAGGACCATAAATTAACCGTACACGTCAAATTTCAATCCTTGGATCCCTATGAAAGTGGCACAACGGCCAGATCAGCCCATGAATTGTCAATCTAGGGCCCACCTGACATCTGGATATGCTTCACTTTTGGTATCAACCCCTTAATTGAGGTGGAAAAATGGACAGATGGAGCAGATTTCACATATAAATCAAGGTGGGACCAACCATATGTGAATGGGAGTGCACAGTGGATGTGCACTCACAAAGCACCATACCGGAGGACTCGGTTAACAAAGCTTTGACCGAGCTTTCCTATTTTTAAAGGATTTTGAATCCTTCTCTCTCGCCTGCGAACGCTCAAACAGAGCATGCGGAGGAATTATTATGGGCCACCATCGTGACGTAATAGTCTGATCTGGACCGTCCATTGGAATTCCGCAGGGCCACTGGCCAAAGCCTAGGTGATGGAATCTCAAATGACAGCAAAGAGCGATTTCCAACTGTCCAAATGGAAGACGAATGATGGATACAAAAGATCAGGTGGGCCGCGTCAAAAGATAGCCAAAATTGTGCATTTGACTAAAATTTCACCACAAAGCTAATGGACGGCGTGGATTTTTCAAACAACAGGGAATATGGGCTCCATAATTCACGCAAAATCAAGTTTCGCATGTATTACGCACTAACGTTGGACGAGAAACCCGGATGTTCCAGATCGTTGTGTGATCGTGGCCAGGATCGGACCAATGATCCTGGCCATTCAAAACATTCCCAAGGTGCAAACGACCAAGGCCAAGAAGGCCGAACGAATCATATGGCCAAAACTGGTTGGGCATCCACTCAAACGCGGGTCAAACGCTTTTCTGCTGCGTAAAAACACTTCCACCAACTTCTCTATATCTCCACTGACCTTCCTATCATTCCTGGCACCGATAAAACAGAGGGAGAGACCATGAGAAGGGATCATCGAAGTCGTGGACGTGAGTGCAAGAGATAGATTTTTTCTGTTATCCTATTTTTCTTTTCTTTTCTTTTCTTTTCTTTTGAGATTTAGTTTAATCATACCTATGGTTAGCTAAACCTCTTAGCTAGGGCTAAGAGGTGAAGCTTGTGGAGTGATGAGAATAATTCTATGGCTTTGATTTATATTCTGAACTGATTTTAATTATGGTTTGATTATACGGAATGCCTTTAGCTTTTAATGGTTTGTTGTGACTCAAATTACAATAGATCTGCGATGGCTTTGAGTATCTCCTTTCCCTGATTGTTGGTATATAGTTAGGAAGCCCTGTTGTTCACCATCGCCCCTTGAACATGGTTGGATGATTGAATCCTTCCTAACATTCATACATCTCTCATATTGGCTGTAGATTGGTTTAATTCTGTTGTTTACTTTGTCTCATGGGCATGGTCTTCTAATGGAATCCATTATAATTTACATCTGTCTTATCTCTTGAAAACTAGATCAAAAGATGTTCAGAATTGATTTTCATGGTATATCTTCTAACTGGATAAAGATGGGACTCGAAGTCCAGTTGAGTTCATAAATCAAGCGTATATCTCCCTGATCTCTACAAGTTGATCCTTGGTACCCTAGTTCCCTACCTTTGAATTCTCTAAGTTTTAGATTACTTTTTCACCATTATTCCCTCATATTCGGTTGATTTAGATTTCATCTTTATTTAGTTCTAGTTCTAGTTATTTTCATATTACGTATAGGTTTCAGTCCTGTGGATTCGACCTCGGTCTTTCTGAGTTTATTACTACATCACAACCCTATACTTGGGGTGTGAACAAGTTTGTGACGCCGTTGCCGGGGACTGATGGTTATGTTTTTCTAGGATTAGCTAGTTTTAGAATTAGGTTAATATTAGGGTTTTTCTAACTCTAGGTTTAGGTTTTTTTATTTGATTTTTAGAAACTAACCTAATTTTTTTTTTTTTTTGAAGGACCCTGACATAAACTTTCTAAATTGGTAATCTCTTTTTGATTTTCTAGTTTTTCTAACTTTCTATTTCTAGATTAGGATTTGTTTTATATTTTTAGGAATTTTCCTAATTTGTTTCATCTTTTTTTTTTTTCTATTTTTAGTAACTTTCTAATTGTAGGATTTCTTCTGTTTTTAGAAACTAACATACTTTCTAATTTTAGTTTAGAACTTTCCTAATTGTTTTAAAAACTTTCTAATTTTAGGATTTCTATTGGTAGAAACTAATTTCTTTTATTTCCTTTTGCAGGATTTTAACGTAGGAACTCTAATCTAGTAACTTCTTTCTAACTTCTCCTCTACTTACTTTCTATATTGCTGTAGAATTTTTCCTTTAAGACTAGATTCAGAGTTAGGGTTTCACCATGTATATGCAAGAGTGGGAACGTCAGTATGCTGAGAAGAATAAGATATATTGGGATGATGATTATGATAGAAATCAACTTATGTCTCAAAACTTTTCTGAAACCATCAACAAGAACCGACCGGAATATAATGCTCCACCAGTTAAGAAGTCCTTACGTGATCATATGCAGGAGAATAATTACACCTCACGGATTAACAAAACAGTACGTGAGTGTTGGGGTTATCATAATTATGGGAGTGAGGACTATTATCACCCATTAGATAAGAAGAAAATAATGCATGATTATATTATGAGTGATAATATGTATTATCAACCATCAGATTCTCCCACCTATGATCCATATGACTATAATCAGTGGAAACATCAATGTTGGGAAGATGAACTAGCAATACACCCTAGTGAACATTTTCTTAGGTTTTCTACCTTTGAGACTCAATCAGAAACGATCCAAGAGGAGACACTTCAGGGTGGCATATATGATTTTTCGAGCCTTAGAAAAACAATAGAAGCACTCGCATTGCTCATTGACAAGACATTGGAGGCTAGTTCGTCCCAGCTACAACTCAATTTAGAAACACAATGCGAGGAAAGTGATCCTAACTCACTTGTGGAAGAAACTAAAATTACAAATGAGGAGTTGGAGTTCATTAATGATCATATGGTTCAATTTCCCAATGAGTCGATCTCGGTGACAGTCCAAAGGAATGGTCAAGAGATGCGGGTGTCATTCAAATATAATGATAGTGACACACTGCACTCACATGACACACAGGATTTTAATGATGAGGTAGAGGTTAGTTTATTCGAACCTCAACCAAATCTAGGAACAAAATGTGAGGAAAGCGATCCCATTCCAAGTCTGTACTGCACTGAATTGGAAGATGATGCGTATTGGGATTCAATCTCAAGTTTGGCCCATATTAATGATCAAGAGGTTTAGGAAGTTGTCGACCATAGTGATCTACTCCACCTATCTAACATGGCTAATTTAAATATGGAGGATGAACCACTTTCACCTAAACCTTCCAACCTTTGTGATGCATGTTTAGACCACTCCCCTGAATTCAATGATGATATGATGTGGGAGATGGACGAGCCACTTGATATGACTCTGGAAGTTGAAACCACCCAGTTGAGGTCACCATTTGAACTGTAAAATTTTTACGATTCAATGTCTCTTCTAAGTAGTATCAATGAACAGAGTCCTCACATCAATATTTTGTCTACTGACCCTCAATCTATCTGTGCAGAGCTAGAGCAAGAGAGCATATGTCATGCCCCAGACTCAGTAACCGGACTCACAAGGAACCCGGTAGCCAGTTCTGGCCGCAACAGCCTCCGTAGTACCCCATTCTCGGCTCCTGAGGCAGGTTCCGATCATGGGATCCTATAAGGAGGATTTTCATAACCGTATATCCATTCCAATTCGAGCATACCCAAGATCACAACAAGTAAATCTAAAAAATAACAAAGGGGCACATCACAAAATCCATTATAAATTTGAACTTTAGATATAAGGCTGAAAGGAAATACATCAGATGACAAAAGAAGAAAGAAAGAAGATCTGCAACACTGGGTCCTCGACTCAACTCCTATCCAAGCTCTGCCGCTACGATGCCGATCTAGGATCTCCTGCACGCATCAATCATGCATAAGCTTATAGAAAGCTCAGAGGGTGGTGAAAGTGTGTGACAATGGTGCGCAGAAGAATAATAGGAGATACAGGAAGGGAAACATAATCAATGCCAATATCACTAGCCTTACACCATGAATGCAGGAAGCCATACCAAGGCTATACAATGTGATGAGTACCGGATGTCATACCAAGGCGATGCAATATAAAGCTTATACAGCCAATGTAAATGCAATGTGAAGTGATGCCAGTGCTCATTTCTAATCCACATATCAGTATAGTTCCATCATAAGGAATCTACCGGGGTCAAATGCACTATAGGATGACTGCTGCTCTCCAGACTCGTACAGTCAAACGAGCATAAAAGACCTCACTACCTGCCTATGGTCAGCCAATCACCAGCAAGGCTTGATGGTAGCGGAGCCATTCACGAGTTGGTCAAACTCAGCTAACTATTGCCCTCTCTCACAGGCGGGTAAGGCCACACCCCATCCCAACTGACTACACAACAGTGGGAGTCACGGCCTAATGGTGTAAGGCCCTCATGCGCTCATGGTTTTCGCTCGGTCACGGCACTGGGGCAGATCCTTGGTACCATGGAAGTTTTGGGATTTTCACCCAAGGGCATCCTATGCACCCCATATGCTCAGGTAACATTTTTGTCTAATCATGGCCATCCACGATATATCTGTGGAGACAAGGCCCGGTGAAGCAAGGGCGATCATACCTATGAGATGCGATGCCAAATGCATGAGTCACGCATACCAATCATGCACTAGCTCCGATCAATCAATGTGCACAAGAGGGTATCCCTCTGTCATATCAACCCAATGACCACACACAAATGTAATCCAAACACTCCATGATGCATATGGGTCATGAGGGTGCGCCATATGGCGATGATGACTTAGAACATACTCCTCCTTCCCAATGAGGGAATCAAGTCTAGGTACTTAGACAATTAATCTAAGGAACAAACCTCTAGCGGGGGACAATACTTTGGGGTAACCCACAAAGCTAAGGAGGACAATATATAAGCCTAAGGGAATACGCGGTCCTAACGAGGGCCTATGATGGACCTTAAACCACCAATAGCTACCCATGAGCCTACCTTAGGGCTACCAAAGAGGACATCCAACCTCAACTAGGTCCCAAAAGGTAGTCCGCCACTACTCGAATATAAAACAAGGCCCAAGGCCTAAACAACCCATGGCCTAGTGGGCTATACACCAAGCCCAACACATAGGCAATATGGTGGGCCCTCAAGCAAGGTTTGGGCTCAACCATAAAGGTCATAAACCCACATATTGTGGTGGGCCTAATGGGCAGCCCGGTAATCCAACCATAAGGGCAATCCTTATATTAAGTGAGTTAGGCCTCACAACTTGGCCCAAGTACAATGGTCATTTTAGTGGGCAATCAAGGGCTCAACTACTTGCATATTGTGGCCCACAAACCCATCACGATAAGTAGTAAATATAGGCCCAAAGGTCAAGGGGCCTATCTAGAAAGTTTCAAGACAAATGGGCCTGGAAAATCCAACAAATAGCTATGAACATTGATCCAATAAAACCCAACTGGGGTGGGCCTCAAATGTGCACTAATTAACCCCAAAGGCACATCAGGAAATGGCAAGATTATGTGCATAAACATCCTTAAATCTGGTGGGCCCTGCTGTCCCAAAACATGTCGTTAAGGGTAACCAGTTTGGGCCTATTGCTGAATTTTTAGTCCACTTGTTTTTGGGCTTGTTAGAGTCCAGCAATAATAAATATAGACTAAGTATTTTGCTCACTTGTGACCTACATACATCTTTGTGGGTCCCTCCAGGTAAAAGGAATGGATGATACACATAAATTAGGTGGGCCATACTGCTGGATTGGATGTCCAGCAGCAACCCAATGTGCTTGGGCGTCGCAAGGTGGATGGTCCTATGGGCCTGGGCGGTCAGCCCAAAACACATCAAAGTGGGTCCCAAAAATGGGTAAATCCTCAGGGAGTTAGGCCACGTCCCATGTGAACCAAAAATAGATGGATGGCGAGGATACACAACACATCAAGGTAGGCCCACAAGGGGGGTGAATGGCCAACCATGGCTAGACGTCCCAGCCTGGGCGTCCCAGCCTGGTGGGCCGGTCCAGCCCATGCCACAAATTGGACAGGGGTTCGTTGGCCCCAAACATTGGTAGGTGGGTCCTACCATGGGTGGGCCACCTCTCTGCAAAATTTCAGAATTTTTAGAATATGAAAAGTATTTTATTTAATTTCAAGAAGACTGACTGTTCCCAAAATCTATTTAGTGCAGATTTCAGACAGGCCCTGATCTGAGCTTCCAATGGGGTGGATTAAAGGCCTCTAAAAATTGGGAAAAAATAGTTTTTATGTCCCCTCATATATGTACCCTAAGGTGGGGTCCACAGATGTGGCCCACCAATGGAAAAATTATTTTATATTCAAGGATTTCCATATTGATATGCTGCTAGAATAGTCCAGAAAATCCAGGCTATCCACCTCACTTAGGGCACACCTTTGGGACCTCAATCAGGGTCAGATTGGGCTAAAATTTGGTAGGCTTATAGGTGGTACATAGGTCTTTAAGAATCATGCATTGGATGGCATCAAAGTCCCCACCAAAAGACCAAAAATCAGGCCCTAAAAATGGTCCAGAATCTGTCCAAACAGACTGGACAGCAACATATACTTCATAAAAATAAATTAAAAACATAAATTTAATGGGGATTTAACCCCTGGAAATCATGGTGTGGTCCACCCAAGTGGGCCCCACAAATATCCAAACCATCCCATCACCAAAAATAAGCTTGCATGCACCCCTTTTTATGCATTTAGGGGCCACACGTTCAATGGGAGGGACTGTGAAAAAGTCCCCTCTCTATGGATGGTTGAGATCTTGTTGGTCCACAAGGTGGGCCACACACTTATGGTTAGCACTCTCAGCAAGAAAATGAGAAGCAATTGGCCACAAGAGAAGGGTCGCCGCTTCATTGAGGCCCTTCCCTTCATCACACACATACAAGGAGATTTCATTGTCATAAGTCACGCCCCAAACCCGAAAACGGGGCTCAAAAAATTCCCGATTATCGAATCCGGTGCCGACAACCCCCGTAGTACCTCATTCTCGGTTCCTAGTGCCCATACGTCAGATTCCGATCCTAGGATCCTACAAGGAGGATTTTTCAATGTACGTTTATCTCATAAGAAGCATAACCACAAGTTACCCAAATCACAAAGGCAACATAATCATCACATATCCACTAATATAAACTTTGAATACAATGCTGAAAGGGAAATACATATGTCAAAATAAAATCAAAGCTCCAAAAGTCCACTGCACGCTCCAAGCTTAACATTGTTGCGACCTAACGCCACGTGCGCGCATCTATCGTGAATAAGCTTATAGAAAGCTTAAAGGGTGGTGAAAGTGTGTGCGCAAGATAAGTGCCAAGCACGCAAATATCAGAGTAAGCGGAAATAGTACAAGTCCATAAAAATATCATCAACCTCATCCGGGATATGCGATGAAAAGACATAGCAAGCCAATGTCATATACTGAGAAAGTAATGTAAATCGGCTATATAATACAAAAACGTAATTAACCAGATATGAGATATCGAGGATGCAATACAATATGCACTACGGAAGAGCTATGAATACCACCAGCCTCATCTAGGTCATATAAATGTAGAAACATAGCAACCCAAAATGTCATAAGCCGAGGATGTAATGCAATATGCGGTATGTAATGCGAATGAAATGAGCAAGCTGTAGTGTGAAGTCAGGATGATAGTACGTGGTATCGTAGGCTATGAAGTCTATCACAAATGACTTCTATCCAAACCAGTCCCATTCCTAAATTTGGATAGATAGACTCAATGTGGTAAACTCCTGATCTCAGGTTAGTCGTGCGCCCCAACCGAAATTTTGGCCATTGCGTAGGTACATGTAACAAGCAGTTGCGCACCACCAGCCTGACTAGATAGTGAATGAATGAATATGCAATTCCTGCTCAATAAGTCCACATATCAGTACTATACATCTCTGGGATCATCACCGGGGTCTAGTACACTCCACACTAGCTTGTCTCCCCATCAAGAGCACAACTGGGTAAGTGGAAGAGACCTTACTATCCGCCTACCAATACCGCCCCAGCTCGTCGATGGCGGACCCATTAACGAGCCGGTCAGACTCAGCCTAGCTATGCCTACTCCCTCAAGCGGGTAAGGTCACACCCCCTCCCAACCGACCACGACACAGTGAGAGACGTGGCCTACTGGTATACGACCCTCATACGCTCATATATATCCACTCGGTCTCGACTTTGGGGCATCCTCTAGTACCAAGAGGGTTTAGGGATTTTCACCCAGGGCCATCTATGAGAGCTCGATGCTAGTAACAGATTTTCGGTGTCTCATCTAACCATCCACGATATGTCTATCGAGGTTACGACCCTGATGTCGCTAGGGAGTACAATAATCACAACATATAATGCAAGATACATGAGTCATACAATCCAGTCATATATCAATCCGGCACATACTGTGTGCTCATGTGAGACAATCTCCGCCTATCAGGGAGTCTCATAACAACATGCCCAATGACATATGCAATGATCAACCACATCTCATAACAAACATGCAAATGAAGCATATTTGCATGTATCATGATGTTGTGCTGTCACATACTCATAATCGGCATCGATAATCGACCTCAACAATTGGCCTCGACAATCGGAATCAACTTCGATAATCGGCGTTAACAATCGGAATTGGCCTCAATAATCGGAATCGGCTCGACAATCGGTATCGACCTCCATAAACGAAATCGGCCTCGACAATTAGAATCGGCCTTGACAATCAGAATCGGCCTTGATAATAGAAATCGACCTCGATAAACAGAATCAACCTCGACAATCAGAATGGGCCACAACAATCGGCCTCAATAATCGGAATCGGCCTCAACAATCAGAATTAGCCTCGATAATCAGAATCGGCCTCAACAATCGCCCTCGACAATCGAAATCAGCCTCAATAGTCAACCTCGACAATCAGAATTAGCCTCGATGAACGAAATCGGCCCCGACAATCGGAATCGGCCTCAACAATTGGCCTCGACAATCAGAATTAGCCTCGACAATTGGAATTGGCCTTAATAATCGGCTAAACAAGGCCTAAGGGAAGGTCACAATGTGGACATTAAACCATCATTGCCCATCAATGTGGCTATTTAGCCAACATTGCTCCCAAGCAGTGTCCTATATAGAGCCATACATATAGTGGGCCCATAGCCTCATGCAAGGGCCCAATATACACACCACGAGCCTCTTTCAAGGGCCTAAAACACATCATGATGGGCCTCACTTATGGGCTACATATGCATCACAATGGGCCACGGTACATGGTGTCACATATATGTCAGTTGGGTCGTATCTATGAGCCGGAAATACATCGTAATGGGCCTCGACACATGGGCCATAAATACATCACATCAGGCCTTGCCCATGGGCCTCAAATACAACTCAATGGGCCTCGGCACATGGGTCATGTCGGGTCACATCAACGGGCCACACCAATGGGCCTCATATATATCAAGTGGGCCGCATATATGGGTCGTGTAGATATACAATACATACATCACGGCGGGCCGCACTAATGGACGGCATAGATATATAATACATATATACATCACGACGGGCCGCACAAATGGACGATATAGATATACAATACATACATCACGGCGGGTCGCACAAATGGACGACATAGATATACATTAAAGTGGGGTCTACAATCTGCCTAGGACAGTGGATATAACATAACTCATAATTCGGCCCATCGTCCTGGACAGATGGACGGTGCGGATAGAATAATTACTTCAAGGTGGGTGAACGGTTTGGATATACACACATCTCAAAGTGGGCCCCACCTGTCCAGCATATGGACAGAGAGAATGAAACCCAAACATCGTGGTTGGGGTCCACACGTCCCACATGTGGACAGTGGACATACGACACATCGTCAAGGGGGTCCCACTGTTAGGACCGATGGATGGTGTGCATGCTGCACATCAATATAAGGTGGGCCCCACACGTTGCCATGGTGGGGTCCATGTCTAATGGATGGACAGTATTATGAAACACATATAGCAGAGTGGACCAGCACCATCCTAGCTGGACGGTGCAGATAAAGCACATACTTCATGGCGGGTCCCTGTCCAGCGTGGACAGCGTGGACGTATATACAGCAGGGCCCACGTCCAGCACCGTCAATTTGTCTGGACGGTGTGGATGCATCACATTCATCAGGTGGGCCATCACACAAGGAAAAGAAGAGAGAGAGAGAGAGAGAGAGAGAGAGAGAGAGAGAGAGAGAGAGAGAGAAACGGATGGAGGAGGGGCCCCGCCATTATGGGCCCCTTAATACAATGCATACATCATGATGGGTCCCACTATGTGGGCCATCAAATCATCAAAATCTCACAAATCAAATCATAAAATACACTCACCTCATGATCCCTTCTTCCTTCTTCCATCAATGTATTTTATAACTCAAAAGAATGTGATCCAACGGTTGAGATGAGGCTTGGAGGGTGGAGATGGGATGTAGGAAGGTGGGCCACATTAGGCTCTCATCTCCTTGGAAGCCATGGACGTCCACTCTCCCTTGGTAGCTTGGGAGATGGAGTTTGAAATGAGAGAGAGAGAGAGAGATGGGATGTAAGAGAGACAGGGATGGGTGAGTGAGTGATGGTGATGGGGAGAGTTGACTTTAGGGTACTTGTGTAAGAGAGAGGTAAGGGTTGCTTGTACTTGAGGATGGGATATGGTACTTGACATTTGAGGGATTGATTTAAAAGATTCTCTTGAGTTTTACAAAGCGCGGCGTTAACACGGGTCCACATCTCCTGGCCTGAGTATCGCCTTAGTGCGTAATACGACGCGGTCGTAAGGGTACAAGTCTCGGGTTGAGCTGACTCTAATATACGGGACACGACTCAGGATCGTGTGCAAACACCGATAACAGATCGCTGGTCGCCAGAATTCAACCGAGAGGACCGCGAAAGCTTATGGAACAGTGTGGGCTAGGATACAGGCCTCACAACTCTCCCCACCTAATAAAAATTTCATCCTCGAAATTTACATATACCAATCAATACCATACAAGGCATAATCAATCTATAAAAAAATAGCGCTCTATAATCTGAACCTCTTGCCCTCAAGATGAGTCATCAAAGCTATGATGACCCCATTGATCCTCGGATCCCGGTTAGAAACAATTGAAACTGGAATACTATGCAGCCTCACAATCTCAACGGTAGAGAGCTATGTCAGAAATCTCTAAGTTACTCGAACTCGGGAACCTAATCATTCTAAGTTCTCAACAATCATATGGTGCAGGATATCTATCAACAGATATGTGATGTTATCTTCAGGTATTCCCAAGTTATACTCTGATACCATCTTTTGTCACGCCCCAAACCCGGAAATAGAACTCACAAAATTCCTGATTGCCGAATCCGGTGCCGACATCCTCCGTAGTACCCCATTCTTGGCTCCTAGCGCCTATACACCAGATTCCGATCCCGGGATCATACAAGGAGGATTTTCCAATGTACATTTGTCTCATAAGAAGCAAGCATAACCACGAGTATACCCAAATCACAAAGGCAACATCATCATCTCATATCCACTAATATAAACTTTGAATACAATGCTGAAACAGAAATACATATGTTAAAATAAAATTAAAGCTCCAAAAGTCTGATGCACGCTCCGGCTCAATGCTGCTACGACCTAACGCCACCTGCATGCATCTGTCGTGCATAAGCTTATAGAAAGCTAAGAGGGTGGTGAAAGTGTGTTCGCAATATTAGTGTCAAGCACGTAAATATCAGAGTAAGCAGAAATACTACAAGTCCATAAAAATATCATCAACCTCATTCGGGATATGCAATGAAATGAAATAGCAAGCCAATGTCGTATACTGAGAAAGTAATGTAAATCAGCTATGTAATACGAAAACATAATTAACCAGATATCAGATATCGAGGATGTAATACAATATGCAATTTGAGAGAGTTACGAATACCACCAGCCTCATCTAGGTCATATAAATGCAGAAACATAGCAACTCAAAATGTCATAAGCCGAGGATGTAATGAAATATGCGATATGTAATGCGAATGAAATAAGCGAGCTGCAGTGTGAAGTTGGGATGATAGTACGTGGTATCGCAAGCTATGGGGTCTATCAAAAAGGACTTCTATCCAAACCAGTCTCATACCTAAATTTGGATAGATAGACTCAGTGTAGTAGACTCCTAATCTCAAGTTAGTCACGTGCCCCAACCAAAAATCTTGATCATTGCGAAGGTACATGTAATAAACAATTGCGCACCACCAGCCGAGTGAAAAGTGAATGAATGATAGAAATATGCAACTCCTGCTTAATAGTCCACATATCAGTACTATACATTTCTGAGATCATCACCAGGGTCTAATACACTCCACACCAGCTTGCCGCCCCATCAAGCGCACAACTGGGTAAGTGGAAGAGACCTCACTATCCACCTACCAATACCGGCCAGCTCGTCGATAGCGAACCCATTTATGAGCTGGTCAGACTCAATCTACCTATGCCTACTCCCTAAGGGGGGTAAGGCCACACCCCCTCCAACTGACCACGACATAGAGGGGACGCGACGCGGCCTACTGGTATACGGCCCTCATGCGCTCATATATATCCACTCGGTCTCGATGTTAGGGCGTCCTCTGGTACCAAGAGGGTTTAGGGATTTTCACCCAGGGCCATCTATTGCAGCCCAATGCTAGTAAAAGATTTCTGGTGTCCCATCTGGCCATCTACGATATACCTGTGGAGGCTACGACCCTGATGTCGCTATGACGTACAATAATCACAACACATAATGCAAGATGCATGAGTCATACAATCTAGTCATGCATTAATCCTTCACATACTGTGTGCTCATGTGAGACAATCTCTGCCTATCAGGGAGTCTCATAACAACATGCCCAATGACATATGCAATGGTCAACCACATCTCATAAACAAGGGATGTCATGATTGCTGCGTGAGGGCATGTATCATGATGTTATGCTTCACATACTCATAATCAGTATCGACAATCGGAATCGGCCCTCGACAATCAAAATCGGCCTCGATAATCAGAATCAGCCTCGACAATCGGAATTAACCTCAACAATCGGCCTCGACAATTGGAATCGAACCTCGACAATCGGAATTGGCCCGACAATCAGAATCGGTCTCAACAATTGGCCCTCGACAATCGGAATCGACCTTAATAATAGAAATTGGCCTCGATAAACGGACTCGGCCTCGTCAATTGGCCCTCGACAATTAGAATCAGCCTCAACAATCGGCCTCGATAATCAGAATCCGCCTAGACAATCGGAATCGACCTCGACAATCGGAATCGGCCTCGATGAATGAAAATCGGCCTTGGCAATCAGAATCGGCCTTGACAATTGGAATCAGCCTCGATGAACGGAATCAGCTTCGACAATAATCGGCTCAACAATCGACCTCGACAATCGGCCGAACAAGGCCTAAGGGTAGGTTACAATGTGGACATTAAACATCATTGCCCATCAATGTGGCCATTTAACCAATATTGCTCCCAGCAGTGGACTATATAGAGCCAAAACATATAAATGGGCCCATGGCTCACGCAAGGGCCAATATACATCACCACAGGCCTCTTTCAAGGGCCTAATACACATCATGATGGGCCTCACTTATTGGCTACATATGCATCACCATTGGGCCTCGCTCATGGACTCATGCACATGACAATGGGCCGCAATACATGGGTCACATATATGTCAGTTGTAACGTATCCATGGCCAGAAAACATAATCGTAATGGGCCTCGACACATGGGCATAAATACATCACATCAGGCCTTGCCCATGGGCCTCGATTACAACTCAATGGGCTCAGCACATAGGTCATATCGGGCCTCATCAATGGGCCACACCAATGGGCCTCATATATTCAAGTGTGGCCACATCTATGGGTCGCGTAGATATACAATACATACATCACGGCGGGCCGTACTAATGGACGACATAGATATACAATGCATACATCATGGTGGGCCGCATAAATGGATGGCATAGATATAATATACATACATCACGGCGGGCCACACAAAGGGACGGTATAGATATATATTAAAGGGAGTTCACGATCTGCACAGAACAGTGGATATAACACAACCTCATAATCCGACCCATAGTCTTGGACAGATGGACGGTGCGGATAGAATAATTACTTCAAGGTGGTGTGAACGGTTTGGATACACACATCTCAATGGGCCCCACCCATCGTGGTTGGGGTCCACACGTCCCACATGTTTGGACGGAGAGGATGAAACCCAAACACGTGGTTGGGGTCCACACGTCCCACATGTGGATAGTAGACATATAACACATCCTCAAGGGGGTCCCACCGTCAGGACAGATGGACAGTGTGGATACTGCACATCAATACAAGGTAGGCCCCACACGCTACCATGGTGGGTCCACGTCTAATGGATGGACGGTATTATGAAACACATATATCACAGTGGACCACAAGTGTAGGTGTGGATCTAAAACATACATCACGTTGGGTACCACAGTAGCTCCGTCCGAATGGACGGTGTAGAAAGTAAATACCTCAAGGTGGGTTTCCACATGGTGGCCCGCAAGATATACACCAGCTGTGTATATAATATAATAATATAATATGCTATTATATTTCAAATACAGCAGATATATAGCTAGTGTAGGCATACATCAGCCAAAGCTCACTCACAAAGGTGGGTCCCACGTGGGGCCCACCATATTATATAATATAATATATTACTATTATTTTATATTATTTATTATTTTATTATTTTTATTATTTTTTTCTACTAACGGTCCAGCAGCAACTGCTGCTGGACGTTCAAACTAAATGGACGTTGTTGGATATATTATAAATTCATCAAGGTGGGTCCCATGGATGAATGGTGGACAGATGGACGACATTCATAAGATTCATAAATCATGGTGGGTACCATGTCCAGACCCTGGACGGTCTGGATATAACATAAACATCAAGGTGAGGCGACATTCAGACACTGGACGGTCTGGTGGGTCCCACCATCCCACGACCAGCACCATCCTAGCTGGACGGTGCAAATAAAGCACATACTTCATGGCGGGTCCCTGTCCAGCATGGACGTATATACAGCAGGGCCCATGTCCAGCACCATCAAATTGTCTAGACGATGTGGATGCAACACACTCATCAGGTGGGCCATCACACAAGGAAAAGAAGAGAGAGAGAGAGAGAGAGAGAGAGAGAGAGAGAGAAACGGATGGAGGAGCCCCCCCCCCCCCCCCCCCCCACTATGGGCCCCTCAATACAATGCATACATCATGATGGGTCCCACTAAATGTGGGTCCTCAAATCATCAAAATCTCACAAATCAAATCATAAAATACACCCACCTTAAGATCCCTTCTTCCTTCTTCCATCTACGCGTTTTATAGCTCCAAAGAATGTGATCCAATGGTTGAGATGAGGCTTGGAGGGTGGAGATGAGAGGTAGGAAGGTGGCCCACATTAGGCTCTCATCTCCCTGGAAGCCATGGACATCCACTCTCCCTTGATCTACTAGTATACGGCCCTCATGGGCTCATATATATCCACTCGGTGTCGACGTTGGGGCGTCATCTGGTACCAAGAGGATTTAGGGATTTTCACCCAGGGCCATCTATGACAGCCCGATGCTAGTAATAGGTTTCCAGTGTCCCATCTGGCCATCCACGATATGCCTTTGGAGGCTACGACCCTGATGTCACTAGGGCGTACAGTAATCACAACACACAATGTAAGATGCATGAGTCATACAATCCAGTCATGCATCAATCCTGCGCCATACCGTGTGCTCATGTGAGACAATCTCCGCCTATCAGGGATTGTCATAACAACATGCCCAATGACATATGCAATGGTTAACCACATCTCATAACAAACGTGTAGATGATGCTTATGGGCATGTATCATGATGCTATGCTGTCACATACTCATAATCAACATTAATATTGGCCTCGACAATCGGAATCGGCCTCGACAATCAGAATCGGCCTCGACAATCAGAATCGGCCTCAACAATCGGCCTTGACAATCGGAATTGGCCTCGACAGTCGGAATCGGCCTCGATAATCGGAATTGGCCTCGATGATCGAAATCGGCCTTGACAATCGGAATCGGCCTCGACAATAGGAATCGACCTTGACAATAGAAATCGGCCTCAATAAACAGAATCAGCCTCGACAATCGAAATCGACCTCGACAATCGGAATCGGCCTCGATAATCGAAATCAGAATCGGCCTCAACAATCGACCTCGATAATCGGAATCAGCCACGACGAACCGAATCGTCCTCGACAATCGAAATCGGCCTCGACAATCGGAATCGGCCTCAACAATCGACCTCGACAATCAGAATCGGCCTCAACAATCGGCCTCGATAATCTGCTGAATAGGGCCTAAGGGAAGGTCATAATGTGGAAATTAAACCATCATTGCCCATCAATGTGGCCATTTAACCAATATTGCTCAAAAGAAGTGGCCTATATAGAGCCAAACATATAGTGGGCCCATTGCCTCACGCAAGGGGCCAATATACATCAACACGGTCCTCTTTTAAGGGCCTAATACACATCATGATGTGCCTCACTTATGAGCTACATATGCATCACATTGGGCCTCGCTCATGGACCTCATGCACATCACAATGGGCTGCAATACATGGTGTCACATATATGTCAGTTGGGTTGTATCCATGGGCCGAAAATACATCGTAATGGGCCTTGGCATATGGGCCATAAATACATTACATCAGGCCTTGCCCACGGGCCTCGAATACAATTCAATGGGCCTCGGCACATGGTTCATATCGGGCCTCATCAACGGGTCGCACCAATGGGCCTCATATATATCAAGTGGGCCGCATCAATGTGTCACGTAGATATACAATACATACATCACGGCGGGCCACACTAATGGACGACATAGATATACAATACATACATCACGACGGGCCGCACAAATGTACGACATAGATATACAATACATACATCATGGTGGGCCGCACAAATGAACGACATAGATATACATTAAAGTGGGGTCCATGATCTACCTAGGACAGTGGATATATCACAACCTCATAATCCGGCCCATCATCCTAGACAGATGGACGGTGCAGATAGAATAATTTCTTCAAGGTGGGTGAACGGTTTGGATATACACATATCTCAAAGTGGGCCCCACCCGTCCATTATATGGATGGAGAGGATGAAACCTAAACATCGTGGCTGGTGTCCACACATCCCACATGTGGACAGTGGACATACAACACATCGTCGAGGGGGTCCCACCGTCAAGATAGATGGATGGTGTGGATGCTACACATCAATATAAGGTGGGCCCCACACGCTGTCATGGTGGGGTCCACGTCTAATGGATGGACAGTATTATGAAACACATATATCACAGTGGACCACACGTGTATGGTGTGGATCCAAAACATACATCACGTTGGGTACCACAGTAGCTCCGTTCGAATGGACGGTGTAAAAGTAAAGACATCAAGGTGGGTTTTCACGTGGTGGCCCACAAGATATCACCAGTTGTGTATATAATATAATATATAATATGCTATTATTTTAAATACAGTAGATATATAGCTGGTGTTGGCATACTTCAGCCAAATCTCTTTCACAAAGGTGGGGCCCACCATATTACATAATATAATATATTACTATTATTTTTATATTATTATTATTTCTTCAAACGATCCAGCAGCAATTGCCGCTGGACGTTCAAACTGAATGGACGGTGTTTGATATATAATAAATTCATCAAGGTGGGTCCCACCGTTTGAAAATGTTAGACGGTGTGGATAAATCACAAAAATCAAAGTGGGTCCCATGAATGAACGGTGGACAGATGGATGACATTCATAAAATTCATAAATCATGGTGGGTACCACGTTCAGACCCTGGACGGTCTTGATATAACACAAACGTTAAGGTGGGGCCATGTCCAGACACTGGACAGTCTAGTGGGTCCCACCATCCCATGACCAGCACCATCCTAGCTGGACGGTGCAGATAAAACACATACTTCATGGTGGATCCCTGTCTAGTGTGGACAGCGTGGTCGTATATACAGCAGGGCCCACATCCAGTACCGTCAAATTGTCTGGACGGTGTGGATGCGACACACTCATCAGGTGGGCCATCACACGCAGAGAGAGAGAGAGAGAGAGAGAGAGAGAGAGAGAGAGAGAGAGAGAGAGAGAGAGAGAGAGAGAGAGAGAGAGAGAGAGAGAGAGAGAGAAACGGATGTAGGAGGGGCCCCGCCATTATGGGCCCCCCAATACAATGCATACATTATGATGGGTCCCACTATATGTGGGCCATCAAATCATCAAAATATCATAAATCAAATCATAAAATACACCCACCTCAAGATGCCTTCTTCCTTCTTCCATCAATGTGTTTTATAGCTCCAAAGAATGTGATCCAACGGTTAAGGTGAGGCTTGAAGGGTGGAGATGGGAGGTAGGAAGGTGGGCCACATTAGGCTCTCATCTCCTTGGAAGCCATGGACGTCCACTCTCCCTTGGTTACTTGGGAGATGGAGTTTGAAATGAGAGAGAGAGAGAGAGAGAGAGAGAGAGAGAGAGAGAGAGAGGAGGGATGTAAGAGAGAGAGGGATGGGTGAGTGATGATGGGTGATGGGGAGAGTCGACTTTACAGTACTTGTGTAAGAGAGAGGTAAGGGTTGCTTGTACTTGAGGATGGGATGTGGTACTTGATATTGATGGGATTGATTTGAAAGATTCTCTTGGGTTTTGCAAAGCACGTCGTTTTCCTCGAACTGAACGCGGCCCCACATCTCCTGGCCCGGGTATCCCCTCAGCACGTAATACGCTGCGTCGGAACTACGGCGACGTCGTGGTTGCAAGGGTACAAGTCTCAAGTTAAGCCGACTCTGATATACGGGACACGATTCAGGATCGCGCGCAAACGTTGATAACAGATCATGCGTTGCCGGAATTCAACCGGGAGGACCACAGAAGTTTATGGAACAGTACGGGCTAGGATACGGGCCTCACACATCGGATGCACATATTACATTATCGAGCTTATCTAATAGAGATCTATGATGGAGATCCAATCTCCACCAAGGATCATGGGTCTAGATGACCCAAAGATCCCTGACCTAAGGAAGGATGAGGCATAAAGGGATCCATGGAGGATGGTCCCTTGCATGTACCTGCATGCAATGTGGATGGATATTAAACTACATCCATGGAGTCTTGGGGCCACCATCATCTCTTGATGGGCCCCACACGCTCCAATATGAAAGAAGAGAGGGAGAATAGCTACAATGCAAAAAAGTCTAAAGATTTGAAGAACATGCACCCACCTCTTAAAGATCCTACTCCAAAGTTACATCAATATACTCTCCATGCTCCAAGGAACGTGTTTCAATGGGTGAGATGGGTTGTTGAAGGCTAGATGGGAGGGGATTAGAGGGAGAAGGGGCTGGATAGAAGGAGAGGGTGGAGACATTTAGAGGTGTTGCTAGGAGAAGAGAGAGAGAGAGTAGAGAGAAATGAGGGAGAGAAGAGAAATTGCTAGAAAAGAGAGAGTCATCATGACTTCTCTCTCCTAGGGTAGGCAAATCCATCATGAAGCTATGGTGATATAAACAATGCTCATAGACTCGTAGGTTTAGAATAGGGATGGGTAGTGTGTGGGTAGTGGGTGGTGTAGAAGATGGGGTTTACGTAGTATGTGGAATTTGGATTTGCAAAAGTGGGTGGCAACCTTGAAAAATGTGCCCTCCACACTAGGTGGGCCACATGATCATAATCAAGGGCTAGAAATGAAAAGCCTACATATTATGATCTACATGTCAGATGGATGCATAAGACGCAGCGTCAGAACCACAACGACGATGTGGACAAGATGGCATAGCTTTCAGCTCGATCTGAGTCGGGTCTTCATGACAGACTTAAGGATGATCGCAAACACTATCCGAGGGTCACGAGTTGCCAGGATTCGACCGGTAGGACTGTGGGAACAAGAGAAACGAAATGCACACTCATATACACACATGCACACACACGCACTCAAGTCAGATCTTACAGCATACCTCCATCTACTTTAAAGATGATGGAGTCCTTGAGCATCTCATTATAGATTTCAATGTGAAGTTTTCCAACTCTTTGGACGATTGCTTGGCACACTTTTCAGATTCAAACGACCCTATGATCAAAAAAATAGAGGATGCCTTACAAGAGAATATCTCGGGAGTCGTTACTAACCGAGAGAACCCTTACTCGGAAGCCCCTTCTTCCCCATATCTTAACTATTTACCATTAAGGGAGGCGGAGCTGAAAATTGAACTGAAGTCTGAAACTTCGGAATGTGTCGAGACTTGTAACATCGTGGATTTTTTGCTAACCTGGAATAAGACGTCCTTAGGCAGTGGGTTGCTCCTAACACCTTATTAACTTGTCAGAACCCAATCTCATATTCTAAAAATCGCTTTTTAACCCTTTTCCTTCACAAATCTCACCTTTCACTACCTTATCCTTCAAAAGTAACTAAGTGTTAAACTAGATTAGCTACAAAATCCGCTTGATCCACTTTAAATACGATCTGCAGGACCCAAAACTTGTAGAATCATTGACGCTAGGTTAACCTAAAATCTAGGATCAATCTCATTACCCGGCTGCTCTTGGGAGCATCATGAAACTCCGTATTAGATCTGGACTGCACATCGAAAGTCCGATTGACGCAAAGTTAAACGGTTAGGACCGCCTTGCTGGGCTTGGCAACCATCTCGGAAATCAAATCCAGATAGTGTACCAGTGCTATTCGCTTGAGCCCGGAGCGAGGAGTGTGAGAATACTTGGATTTCTTTAGAAATCAAATCTCATTTAAGTAATCTGAGACTTGTTACTTATGGGCCTGATATAAGCAATCAGACCGTCAGAATCTGACCCAAATACACCTTCGGATCAGGAGAAATTTCATATACATGGCAGTGTACTTGAAATTCCTGATCGAGTCTCAATGACCATTGAACTGAAACTGGTCCGTCACGAGCGATCTGTAAATCCGATCGGACCGAAAACGTAACTCGACCTAGATCCAATGTCTGTGAGCTTAAGTCTGACCTTTAGCTCAAGGGGGGCTTCCAGAAGTGCTCCGTTGAGATGGAACAGTCTCCCTTTGGACATAACCTAAGTGTACCTTGGTCCTGAATCTAATTTGGTGAGTTCTGGACCTATATAAGGACCTTAAACCCTCACTCCCTCATTCCATACGAATTTGAGAAAACCTAGGAGAGAGAAGAGAGAAAAGAGAGAGAAAGTGTGAGAGAAGTGGGAGGATCTCCCTGATACTCTACCCTACCACTATACAAGCTTAACCACCTCTTTCAAATAACTTTCCCAGCGATTCTGACTTCGTTTCTAGGTAAGAAACCCTAACCCTAAGTTGTTCTAGGGTTATGATCATTGCAAATGATGAAATAGCTAATCTATTTCATTCTATAGGTTACCAAATTACCGTATACGAAGACTTAGCAAATCTATCGAGTTCGTTACGCTTGTACGGCGTAAGGTGCGGACTTTAGATGTATAGGTTATGGTTTTCAACACTTTCAATGTCAGTTAATGATAGATTCATGATCTGCATGCAATTGCACATATACAAAGTGTTATCCGTTTCGTTTTTCAGTTTTACGTTAGCTATGTCGAATATACTGTATTCTTCGTATTTGTAGAAAATACCGTATACGTATGAAATACGGATTTGTGTTTTCCATAATTAATTGTTGTCTAGGCATGCTAATACATGTGTATCAACTTCTGGGTGAACGGATTAGCCTAACACCTGTTATATTAACATACATCGTGTATGTACTAGTTGTAGCCTAAGTGTTTGCAGAAATGTTCAAATGAATATGGAACTATGATTTATGCTTGCCTGGACTATTGTCGTGTGAATGCATGATCGTGGTTCATGTGGCAATCCTTTGTGAAAGGATTCGCTACGACTCGTGTTTTAACTAGTATATTATAGGTATGTTGGAATGTGTAGTCTAAGTGTTTGTGAAAATGCTTGTATAGGTATGTACTTAATCTAGTAGTGCCTTGAGTAGGTGTTGAGATAGGATTCTCAACTACCTTAGTGATGTGTATGATTTCCTTCATATAAGTTGTTTAGTTTAATCACTTACTGGTTATGAAACATATGTGTTTGGATTTTTGTTTGCCTTGTATTTTATAACATGCTTGTTAATATGTTTGAATTACTTGTTTATTTAATTCTGCTCTGACTACTTCACATGTTTAAGTCGTATTCCATAAAATCCGTGATGGGTGATGGGGGAGTGGTGTAACGATTCCGTGCAATAGCCCTGGCAGCCCTAAGCGGACAATATTGGATATTTGATTGTATGATTTGAAATCTTGATCCATTACTGCTTTAACTGTTCCGTAATTGAATGTGATTAGGGTTATTGTATAGTCCAGGCAATCGGTAATGGGATTGAATTCGTGGCTGAGATTCATTCACCACGTGAGATATGTTCGACGAACTTGAGTCGTACCTCGGTTGGTGATAGTGGTTGGCCACGCGAAGTGCTTATGCACTTCATGTCGTTCAACTTGTCGTGCGTTCGAGCTAGCCAAGCTCGTCAAGTAACCCGATCTGTCTAATGTATGTTCACCATGTTTGGACACTACTGCTTGAACCTAAGATACCGAACTTACCAGTGCAACCCCGTTAACCTTGGTACCTCGATCCGCTAAGACTCATGAGCAGAACATGGTGGTATGGGATACTGTGGTCGAGCTATCGGCCTACGCTAGGGCGATGTGCCTCCCCGTAGTGACCAGTGAGCAACCCAGACTCGTGAGCCGAATACGGTAGTATGGGACACTATATTCGAGCTGTCGACCTACACTGCTTTTATGGGTGATGGGGGAGTGGTGTAACGATTCCGTGTAACAGCCCTGACAGCCCTGACCGTACCCGGTGTAGTAACCTCGAGCATACTCTAAATCTGCGGTGAGGCGACGAGCCTTCCCGTAGTAAACAGAGTATAAACTAGGCCTGTATTGATAAAGTGATGGGGGAGTGGTGCAACGATTCTGTGTAACAGCCCTGGTAGCCCTTGCAGCGACCTAGAACCACACTATCGTATGAGATTATCTAGGATTGATGACCCTAAAATAAATCATTGTTTGGGAATGATATAAGGGAGGTACCTTAGTTTCCCAATACTGTTATATAAAAAGGACTAATAACAACTCGGTAATCATGCTTATCATCGCACTGCATGTGTCTGGAAGATGTGGAGCACTAAGGGATGAACGCATGCCGCGGACGTAAGATGGTATCGCATGAGGGAGTATGTTGGTGAGGGCATGCATCATGACTGCATTCATACTTGCATTAATAAGAGTATTTAGGAGTGTTTGACTTTATTGCTTTATCATTACTACTTGACTGAATTGATAACATGTTAACCTATACTTTATTGTTCTACTGAGTTGATCACTCACTCCCACGTTACGGGACGGTGTTGTACACACCAATCAGACCTTGTTTGAGTTTCAGATGATGGCGATGCTGTGAAGCGGAGCCGGACTTTTATGATGATGAGGAGGATTTCTCTTTTATGCAGTTTTCAGGCGGGTTCCTGCGAACCATGTCTTAATCGATGGGGCTTTCTGGGATGTTAACTAGATGACATTACACCTTTGGTATAATTTAGAAATTTACATGTAATTATCTAACTTGGTAACATTATCACACTCTGGAGACTTACCTCAGTTTATTTATTTTTTATATCTATCACAGTCTTCCGCTTGCTTAAACTAATCTTCTCTGGAGCATGATATGCTGTTTTGGCTTAATCTCATTCATGTTTCATATACTAATACAGACAACATTCAATCATCAGCATATATGTTGCATAAGTGATGCATTGGAACTCGGGAGTTGAGTTTATGCTCGATCCCCGATTTTCAGGGCGTTACAAGACTGCATCACTTTCTGAGAAGTTTTTGAGTTTTATTTACTTATAGTCTCTGATTCACCATGGGATACTAACTTTGACACTTTTTCTGTCACAGGTGAATCATATATACTTTAAATAACTCAAGCGAGTGAACGACAAATTTTTGCTGAGGTACATAAGTTTCTTTGGACATTCATGCTCCAAGGCATCCAAGCCTATTGCAAAAAGGGCTTTTGGATGACCCTGTTGAGAAACCTACTAAGAAATTTATCACAATACTGGCTAGAAGAGGAACCTTGTGACATGACTGAATAGCTTTTCCCTTGCTTTCATAGGACTAGGATAGTTTGCTTGATGCCATTTTAGGATAGTCGGCTTTATGCCGTTAGGTTAGTTTGCTTTCTAAGTTGTTTTAGGATAGGTTGCTTTCGTTGGTTTCACTCTTGTGCTGACTCACTCTCATGCTGATACCTCTTTAGAAAGGCCATTCAATTTCCTCGTCAGGTACTATCTTTCCATCACTTCTCTTTTACTTTCGTTGTCCCATGTGCATTGCATGCTTATTCTTTTACATTGAGGACAATGTAGATTTTAGGGTGGGGATGGGATATTAGGTTACCTAATCAGTGCTTTCTTAGTTTTGAGCAAAATTTATAAAAAAATTTAAAATTTTTCTGGACTTTCTTGTGAATTCGAAGTGATTTTGAAGGATAGTTGTGATTTGAGAAGTATAAGATACGGAATGTTGGTGATTTACGACTCTTGGATTTTAGTTATCTATTAGATTTCACAGTTATGTTCAAATTATTAATCTATGATTAGAAGTTGTAAACATTGATTGAGTCATGATTTCACATGTCGCATCTTGCTTACACATTAAGGTTTCAGTTCGATATTGAATGATTAACTTGGTAATCACTAAGCATGAAAGGAACCAGCCTGAGAAATTTGCCGATCAAGCTTATAAAGAAGAATTGAAGAAAAAGAAAAAAAAATAAATAAAGAAAACAGCTGCCTTTGGAAAGGGTGGATAAATGGTCTTCACCATAAGTTTGCTCCCTATAGGTGAAGGTTCAATCCCCAAGGTTGACATTCAGAAGGGTTGGGCGACTGGTCTTCACCATAGGTTTGCTCCCTATAGGTGAGGATTCAATTCCCCTCCTTGGCTTTACCTTTAAAAGGTTGACATAGCGTGAAAGCCATCGATGGAAAAATCAAAAGCTGGAAGAATGAAAAGCTGAACTATAAGGCAAGTTTGATTTAGGTCATGGTTATCCTGAATGCTCTTTTGATTATTAATGTTATCATGAAAATTGGCGATTAGACCTTTAATTGTGATAAGCCGAGATTGCATTATACACCCATGGAACTCAATGTTTAGAATTATTATTTTTTTACTTGATGGATTAATACTTTGAACTTGATTATAAAGTTTATTGTGCACTTGATTCCAGGAGAAAGTAATGCCCAACATTTATCAATCTTAATATTCTCGTATCTGGATTATTTTGCAAAATTCACTCGAGTACATAGAAATTGTCTTGTAATTCTCAACTTATTTTGCGTATACTTTGCTCGGGACTAGCAAAATGCTAATTTGAGGTTGTGTTGAGGGTCGAATATTGCATATTAGACCCCAAGTATTACCTGATTTTATGAACATGATACTATTTAACGGATTGTTTTAATCGTGTTTGTGTTGCAATGTGTATTTAGAAGCCTGAACTGAAAAAGGGTACTAAAAGCATGGATTTGATGCTCTGAAGTCATTAAGGCAAGGGACGGACCCTAGAAGACTGAGATCGAAGAATTTCCATGCCAGAGATCCGAGAAAATCATGTCACTCACGTTAAACGAGACTGGAAACTGTCCAGAATGCAAGATTACAGGGTCCACCATCCGTTCGGCTCGAGACTTCATATATGGCCTGAGGACCATAAGTTAACTGTAAATGTCTAATTTCAATCCTTGGATCCCTGTGGAAGTGGCCCAATGGCAGATCAGCCCATGAAATCTAGGGCCCACCTGACATCTGGATATGCTTCACTTTTGGTCTCAACCCCTTAATTGAGGTGGAAAAAAGGACGGATGGAGAGTAGATTTCACATATACATCAAGGTGGGACGCACCTTATGTGAATGGGAGTGCACAGTGGTTGTGCACTCGCAAAGCACCAAACCAAAGGACTCAGTCAACAAAGCTTTGACCGAGCTTTCCTATTTTTAAAGGATTTTGAATCCTTCTCTCCCGCTTGTGAACGCTCAAACAGAGAATGCGGAGGAATTTTTGTGGGCCACCATTATGACGCGACGGTCTGATCCGGACCGTCCATTGGAATTCCACAAGGCCACTGGCCAAAGCCTAGGTGATGGAATCTCAAAAGATAGCGAAGAACGGTTTCCAATCGTCCAAACGGAAGACGGGCGATGGATACAAAAGATCAGGTGGGCCACGTCAAAACATAGCCAAAACCGTGCATCTGATTGAAATTTCACCACAAAGCTGATGGACGGCGTGGATTTTTCAAACAACAGGGAATATGGGCCCCACAGTTAATGCAAAATCAGGTTTCGCATGTATTATGCACTAATGCCGGATGAGAAACTTGGATGTTCCAGAACGTTGTGCGATCTTGGCTAGGATCAGACCAATGATCCTGGCCATTCAAAACGTTCACAAGGTGCAAATGACCAAGGCCAAGAAGGTCGAACGAATCATATGGCCAAAACTGGTCGAGCATCCACTCAAACGTGGGTCGAGCGCTTTTCTGCTGCGTAAAAATACTTCCACCGATTTCTCTTCATCTCCACTGACCTTCCTACTGTTCATAGTACCTATAAAACAGACTGAGAGAGATCCTATAAAACAAACAAAGAGAGACCATGAGAAGGGATCTTCGAAGTCGTGGACGTGAGTATAAGAGAGATAGATTTTTTCTATTTTCCTATTTTATTTTATTTTTTCTTTTCTTTTCTTTTGAGATTTAGTTTAATCATGCCTATGGTTAGCTAAACCTCTTAGTTAGGGCTAAGAGGTGAAGCCTGTGGAGTGATGGAATAATTTTACGGCTTTGATTTATATTCTGAATTGATTTTAATTATAGTTTAATTATACAGAATGCATTTAGCTTTTAATGGTTTGTTGTGACTCAAATTACAATAGATCTGCGATGGCTTTGAGTATCTCATTTCCCTGATTGTGAGTATGCAGTTAAGAAGCCCTGTTGTTCACCATCGCCCCTTAGACATGGTTGGATGATGGCATCCTTCCTAACATTCATTCATCTCTCAAATTGGCTGTAGATTGGTTTAATTCTATTATTTACTTTGTCTCATGGGCATGGTCTTGTGATGGAATCCATTCCAATTTACATTTGTCTTATCTCTTGAAAACTAGATCAAAAGAAGTTCAAAATTGATTTTCATGGTATATCTTCCAACTGGATGAAGATGGGACTCGAAGTCCAGTTGAGTTCATAAATCAAGTGTAGATCTCCCTGATCTCTACAAGTTGATCCTTGGCACCCTAGTTCCCTACCTTTAAATTCTCTAAGTTTTAGATTACTTTTTCACCATTATTCCCTCATATTCAGTTGATTTAGATTTCAACTTTATCTAGTTATAGTTCTAGTTATTTTCAGATTATATACAGGTTTCAGTCCCTATGAATTTGACCTCGGTCTTATCGAGTTTATTACTACATCACAACCCTATACTTGGGGTGTGAACATGAATCTCTTGAATTATTGTTAATTTTAAAGGAGAATCATCACTATGAGTAGGGCATTGACCCTCTCCAACCATACAGATGATGCAGGTTATGTACAAATTAAAGATACGGATAACGATCTCCCCAAGGAAGATTATTCTAAATAAAGGAGGAGATAGCTTTGTGTTTATTTTTATTTATTTTTCGTTGCACGCTTTGAATAATGTAATAAACTCCCATTTGAGAGGGCATTAGAAAGTTGAACTCTTTTCACTCTAATGAAATAATAAATACAGTCGATTCTATTCTCGTAATGGTTACCTTCATGAATGTAACTGGATGTAATATAAATAAAAAGTATATATATATATATAACAAGGTG
>JAJHSJ010000005.1:26402399-26602399 GCA_021015155.1 Magnolia officinalis | reverse complement strand
ATCTATTGCATAGGCCATGTTTGCATGTATCTCAGAGTTCTCTTTTGAGAATTTAACTTTTAAAATTGATACTAGAGAAGGTCTATTTGAAGTTGACCGCCATATGATTGCAGGGTTAATGGAATTACCTGTTAATGAGGAGGGTATTCCTGTTCATAATTTATCTGAAAAAACTCTGAATCTGAAAAACATATGCTAACCAGAGATTGTGTAATTTGAATGTGCAATGGATTCATAAAGGGAATGCGCTTCCCGCAAAGTACTTGTTACCCAAATACAGGGTACTTCATAGGATTTTTAGTTCAAACCTGTATCATCGTTCTAGTAATAAGACAGAATTAACTGCCTTTATGGTTTATGTTTTGCACTCTTTAATTTCTGGTTCTAAAATTTGTCTTCCTTGATATGTCATTCCATTATTCATTCCCATCTCCATCCAGGCCATAGTGATATTCCTTTTGCATATCTCTTGACTGTTTTAGCTACTCACATGCTCGTGGCTATGCCTGTTGGAGAAGCTCCCATACATCATCTTATTTTTCACAATTCTAATATTAACAAAATGAAATTGGAATTGGCTCGTGGCCAAGTGGATGTTGGTAGAGCTGAAGCTGGGGATGAAGAAGCTGGTGATCTTCCTCCTGACGATGTGGACATGGATGATATTTTTGATGAACTTGAATTAGATTCTGGAAATGATCCTAATTTTGAGTCTTCTGATTTTGATGCTTATCTTCGTGCTTTAGAAGAGAAGGTAGGAAATATGAATATTGCTCAAGATCTTCAGTTTAAATATATGCGTAAGTATCTTAGGTGCTTGAACAAGGGAATGCATAATCTTGATCCTACCATTCCTGCTCCTTCAGGATCCGATTAAGTGTTTTCATTCTTGGTATGTAATAACGTTCATACTTAAGTTGGATTATGCACTCTATTGGTTTGATGACTTTTTAGTTATACAAGTAACTGGATTGTGAACGTTTAATTACTTATATATTGTCGAGTTACTTCATCTATTCATCCTATATTTATCCTTTACTTTGTTGCTTCCTTTGTTATATTGTGACAAAAGGGGGAGAAGGTTTGCTTATGGATATGAGTAGATATTTTGGTTATATTTTTGGATATGTGCTGCTACTCAGGGGAGTATAGTATATAAATAAGGAGTTTGTGCTAAGTTTGTGCTACTTAATGACAACTGGTGCATGATTCATTAATATGCATGTTGTGCTTCTTAATATGCATGTTGTGCTTCTCTTATTGAAGTATGTTTTGTCACAAATTTGACAAAGGGGGAGACTGTAAGTGCTATGGCCTCATGCTCCTTTGATTGTCAAATTTTGTGGTGCCAAAACCTCTTGTGTGCCAAAGCCTCTATCTGTGTGTCTTGTGCTTGTATGTTGATATATATATGATTCAAGACGACATCACAATGGTTCAAGACATGTACGGTGCTTTGCATCAAGAAATGCAAGGTTATGTACTTTCTCCTCTTCTGTATGTATCAATGTTCAGAGCTACATCAATAAGAAGAGTGTTTGTTCAAGACTCAAGTGCATTTCAAGACTCAAGTACAACTCAAGTTGAAGTTTAAGTTCAAGCTGTACAAGATCTCAAGATTAAGCTACATCAAGTAGGGATCTCAAGCTTCAAAGGTTAACCATCATCTGAAAGAATGAAGTTCAATGTTCATACTTCATGTCACAGATAAGATAGACCTTAGTTTGACCTTAGGATAGGTTATTTTGGATATATAATTCAAGATAAATATTTTTACATGAATTTGGTCTGTTCTGAGACTAGTCCTAGACCTGGTTCGACTAGTCCAAGAAATTCCTCGACTAGTCCTAAGTTATTGAAGATTTTCAGAATTTTTTGGTTATTCTTCGACCAGTCTTGGAGACTGTTCAACCGGTCGTAGTGGTGTCATGACTCGTCCTTCGACCAGTCTTAGATCTATGACTCAAACTCCAGCAACCAATTCTGGTTACCTATGACCAATCCTGGGTCAGCTACGATCAGCCGTAGGTGGTCTACGACCAGTCGTAGAATCCTAAGACCAGTCGCAGAACTGATTTTTCAGATCGTGCTTAAAATTTTAAAATGCCGTTGGTGCTATGACCAGTCGAAGGGTCCCTAAGACCAGTCGTAGACGCGATCTTTGCATCTATAAATTGAACACGAATTTCAGAGTTTTTCATCGATTAATTTGAGAAAATTCAAGCCTCCACTCTGAGATAAGTTGTGTTCATTTTAAGCTACGGTGTGCATATTTAATATTCTTTTTGTTAGCTTTTCTTATTTGATTTTAATTCCTATATTCCAATCTTATTTGAAAAAGAGGAATTGTTGTATTCCTTCTTCATTGGAATCAAAATCAAATAGAGCTATGCCCAATTTAGTTTAATTTAAAATCAATTAGAACCTAGAACCATTTCTTAAGTGAGTATTGGACATTGAACGTTGATTCAAACTTCTACTCTGATTGGTTCTACCGGGCTTCTACAAAAGAAGAAATCCAGGTATTTTACATTTATTATAAATTCATTATTTTGGTTTTGTTTAAGATTCGCCAGAAAAATCTCATTGTATTGGTTATCTGAGGAGAGCTAGAAAACTCAGACAGTGTGGGTTTTTGGATTGTATAAGCCCAAGTTAAAAAGACACAATTGTGAAGGTTTTAGGTGAACCTGTAAAAACCTGTTTGATAGTGAATGCTAATATCCCCTGTGTGAGGATATTAGGAGTGGAGTAGCAAGCTGTGGCTGTTGTTTAACAGTTGGTGAACACGCACAGGCGAACCACTATATATCGGTGTGTTTTGTGATTTGAATGCCCTTTTAATTTCCATATCTTTAATCATTCAGATTTGTGGAATGTATAAGTGGATGTGAATGTTGTAATATTTACATTTCAAGCAAAGTGGGGAATGTTGTAATAGTGTAGAATTTATTTCTTGTAATTTCCTTTATTTCCTTTCTGTTTGAGTTTTGATATTCAATTTGTTCTAGTAAGGTTGTCTTGCCATAAACCCTTGGTTTTTATGGTGCAAAGGTTGTCCTTAGAACAACGTTAGTATCAAGCTCTTTATTTAAGATTGCTTTACATTTCAGTTCTTTGATTTATTTAAAGTACTGTTCTTTATTTTTATAAGGCTATAGTATTTCAATTCCGCTGTTAAATTTTAATTTGGCACAGTCCTATTCACCCCCCCTCTAGGACATATAGCTTGGCCTTTTCACTATCCATATCCTTAGGAGGACTTTTGAAGTTCTGTATTTCTCTGGTTGATAATTTGTTAACATGATTCTGACAAGAGTAAGTATGAGTCCTCCTAGGTGTTATGCATTTAAACTTATCATGACCTGAATCACCATACAAATGACATACTGGAGTTGTTCCGGTTTTACTTCCAGAAGCAGCAGATTTTTCAGATCTAGGTGCTGCATTTCCAGCCTTTGGCTTAAATTTCTCATATCCTAAGCCGCTTTTATCCTTTCCAGGTCTTCCCATTCCCAATAGTTTTTTCTATCTTTTCACTACTCTGGGGAAAACTTATAGTTTATCTTGACCATCTTCTTGGATTTCTCAGATAAAAAAGGAGTGTATGATTTTCATTGCAAAGAAGTCTATTCATCTTTTAGCAGTTCAACCTGTTTGTTTAGTTTATCAGACTCGTTTTCAAGAAAAGTATTAATTTGTTCGAGTATCATTATCCATATGATATTGCTGCAGATCATTATTAATTGTGTGTTGATTTCCAGTGATTTATCCAATTCTTTCTGCAGCAACTTACTTTTGTTCTCTGCTATTCCGAGTCTCTTAAGGATATTGACTATGAAAATAAAGTTGATTATACGCATCTTGTAGTTTATCCTTTTTGATTTCTTCTTCTTCTTTTCCATTGTTGGATGAAGATGATTCCGTGGCTTGCTGTTCTTTCTCGTTCTCAGATTCCGTGAGAATGATTGGAGCAGTGGTGTCCCTGAGAATTTTCAATGATTTTTGATCTCCATTGCTTTCTGAGTCATTAGATTCTAGATTTGACTCATCTGCATCATCCCACGTGGCGGCCATTGCCTTGCCCTTAGTTTTTCTGTTTGGGCATTCGGTTGATAGGTGTCCATACTCCTGACAGGCATAACATTGTGGTTCTTTGGTTCTTCTACCAAATTTGCCTGCAGGAAGTTTGTCGTTCACCTTTCCCCCTCTAGAGGGCCGACCACGATTCTTTTGAAAGAATCTTCTGAATCTTTGTGCTAGCAAAGCCACTTCTTCATCATCATCTTCCTTTTCACTTATTCTGTCCTCATGAATTGTTTTCTTTGAGGTTTTTAGGACAGTGTTTTTGGATTTTTGGGATTGTGTGAAGTGTAATTCAAAAGTTTGTAGGGAACTTACCAGTTCTTCTACTTTCATTTCATCTATGTTCCTACACTCCTCAATTGTTGTCAGCTTGGGATTAAATCGCTCCGGTAGGGATCTTAGAAATTTCCTACATATTTTCGATACTGGAACTTTCTCTCCCAATCCACCCATGGAGTTACAAATAATGTTTAACTTGGTGAAAAATTCCATAAACGTCTCATGCTCTTCCATTCTGAGACCTTCAAACTGTGAGGTCAAAAGTTGTAGTTTGGACCTCTTCATAGTGCTTGTGCCTTCATGGGTTGTTTTCAATAGATCCCATGCTTCCTTTGATATCACACACATACTTATCTGACTGAATATATCCTGAGACACGATACAGTAGATATCATTCATAGCCTTGTCTTCAGATGTTTGTCTTTCTTTGTCGAATGCTGTCCACTTTTCTTTGGATTTGGGTTTTGTGATGGTTGTGCCACTATCAAGTATAATTTGTTCAGTAGGTGGTACATAACCACTTTCAACTATATTCCAAACATCTTGGTCCAAAGATCTCAGAAAGTAATGCATTCTAGCTTTCCAGTATGCATAGTTTGAACCGTCAAATACTGGAGGTCTAGTGACTGATGAGCCCTCTCCTTTGGCCATATTCCAACTTTAGTCAAGATCACTCTCTAGGCGGTGAATCCCTTAAAGAGAGACCCAATCTGATACCAAATGAAATAGCGGTGAAGACCACACTAGTTGAAGAAGGAATATGCCAATATGTCCTAGAGGGGGGTGAATAGGATTTTTAAAAGTTTTTATGGTTTGTTTCACATCCTATTACACTAATCCTAACAACAGACACATATTAGGATTACTCAAAAATAACTCTGCTAACTTCCAAGCCCAGTAGAGGATCCAATCACAAACTGTTTTAAGAAGTAAATAATATGCAGCCTAGTTTATGATGGATATGACTCTGTAGGTGTGTGAGATGTGATCAAATATTCAGATATGGAAGTGCTAAAGTAAATCACACAATCAGAAGAATAACAATCTCAAACACAGTCATTTTTATAGTGGTTCGACGATAAGTCTATTCCACTCCCGGTAACCACACTCAACCCTTGAGTGTACCGGATTTCTCTAAGGAGGTCTCACAATGGTTCACCTCAAACCTAAGGTTTTAAATGGTTCACCTCAAACCTAGAGTTTTACTGGTTCACTCCTAACCAGATGTTTATGCTCTCCACAGAGCAAGGGTTCACACAACGCAACCACCACGTACACTCCTGCCGGAGGCCTCCTTGAGGACTTTAAAGGGCGAGAACCACTTAGGATCCAATCCTACAAAGGAATGATCACAAGTGTCCTCTTGGACTCTGGATACTTACAGATAAGTTGATGAGTCTCGTTAAGCACAATGCCGAAGATCTCCTCCTCCTTGTTGATGAAGAGTCTTCTGCTCCCTTGATCCACAACACAAGATAGTATACCAGTACTTGGCTTCGGGTTGGGTCAAGGTTAAGATGGAATCTTACTCTTAAAATGTTTTCCTATTAGGAAGATAGAACGATTCCAATCTTATGCATTCAAGGCATCCCAGCTTAATGATTTGCCATTAAGGAAGTAGCTGGAGGATCCTTGAATGTGGAAGTTCATTCCCCAATCCACTCTATTAATTATCAATGGTAAGGGTGGATTGGAGGATGAACTTCCTTGAGAGAAAGGGCTTGGGTATATGATCTAAGGTTAAACACTCAAAAGCTCTCTCTTCTTTATCTCACAGCAACAAAAGACAAGTCCTCTATATATAGGCAAAAAGTTCCAACGGATATAAAACGGTCACATTTATGACAGAGTTCGATATCATCGAGCAGGTTCGATATCATCGAGTGTATACTCTCGATAGTATCGATGGTCTGCTCGATGACTCGAACTCAATGTCATACGCTTTTGAAACTTTTGCCAGTTGGTCAATGAATCGAAACTATTGTCGATGTCATCGGATTTCAAACTTCGATTCCATCGATGATAGGTTCGATCCATCGACACTTGAAAAATGAGAGAGATTTGACTTTGAAATATTTCAGGTTTTTAGGATATGATCGAGGGTAAGCCAATGTCATCGGGATTTGTATATCGATGATATCGAGGGCAGTGTCGATGCATCGATAAATCCAATAGATTTACCAGTAAACTCGCTGGACAGTTTGTGTCCAGTTTCGATGCAATCGACTCGGCCTCGATGTCATCGACATATGAATATCGATTTCCTTGAATGGCCCCCGATCAAAGTTAAAAACAACTTGAAATATCTGCTGAAAGAAATGCGCACCCGCGGTCGTTATCATCAATGGACTTCCAATCTTATCGATATTTGATTTCAGATCATATCGGACAGTTCATCGATATATGGAAGGAATTTGAATTTTCTTGTAAAAAACAGGGGCGCCGAAAAACTGCCTGTCGATCTTATCGAGCCACTTTCGATGGGCTCGAGATTTGAGTATTGATGGTATCAATAGGTTTATCGATACATCGATAATTCGTCCAGATATGTTGTGAAGTTGCTGGACATATTTGGTCCTCTTTTCGATGGTATCGATAAAGTATCGAGGACTCCACAGCACAGGTCGATCAGGTCGATCATATCGAGGGTGCTTCGATAAAATCGACAGGGCGAGAAAAACTTAGAGATTTTTCTGTTTTGAAAAAAGTTTTCTCACCTTAAAACCCTATGATTTCTATCATGTTTTAAAGGATTTTATTCACATGGTGTTTTGGGTCATGGGATGTGAGGCTTTAGATTTACCTGTGGCGAGCTTGCACACATTTGGTTGAGGCAGACGCTTGAATTGATCTTCCTATCAGGCTCTGTAGACAATCTGACTCAACACTCACGTAACTTGACAAACCAGGGCACTTACATAATGAAAAGAAAAATTCTAAATCTAAAACGTGAAAATCTTTAAAAGACAGTCAATGTTACAACTGGTATGAATATGGGCATCTAGCAAACAAGTGTCCTAAAAAGGACAAACCTAAAAAGAAAGGTATGTTGGCTACTTGGGATGAATCTTCCGGCTCTGAAGCCTCTTCTGAGTCAGACGATTCGGAAACCAAGTCGGGTAATGAAGTTAAAGCCCTTATGACTCTAGCCAAGTTCACTTTTTTAGATAATGATGATTCAACTAGTGAAGAAAATCTGAATAGTGATCATGAAAATGAAGAAGATCTTCAAGATGCTTATAATGCCTTATATAAGGAAAGTTGCAAAATTGCTGTAAAACTAAAACTTCCCAAAGAAAAGTTTTTAAAACTTAAAGAAAATTTTGATAATATTATTTTAGAAAAATCTCACATTTCAGTTTATTTTGAAAAAACTAAGTGCAACTTAGATTTCAAAACCTACCAAGTTGAAAATAGAAAATCTGAAAATGAAAAGCAAAAACTTAAAGTCTCTTCAGTTTTGAGTTTAAAAGAAACTTAGAGGTATGACCAAGGTGATCCTAAGTTAGAAAAACTCTTATTCGGATCCAGAAAATGTGGCGATTGATCTGTATTGGGCTAGGACAAAAGTATTCCTCCCAAACATAAGAATACTCCACCCAAATTTGTAAAAGGGGAGTCTTCAAACTCAAAAAGGAAAAGTCTAAATCAAAATTATTCTGCTAAGACTTTTTAAACCTTAAAACCTAAAAGCAACCATATCAACTATAAAAATCAGAATCGTAATCCTTTAGTTGAAAAAATTGTTAACTTACTTAAGGAGCTCTTAAAATCTAACTCTGTGGGTCGGTCTTATAACAACTACAAACATAAGAAGACCAACTATACTCCTAAACCCAAGACTGTAATGAAATGGGTCCCTAAGGTTACTTGCTTGGTTACCCACACCGCTTTCAAAGCTTCGAGCCATTCAAAGTGGTACCTAGACAGTGGTTGCTCCAGACATGTAAGACCCGTATCCTAGTTCGTACTGTTCCGTTGACTTCCGCGATCCTTACCGTCGAAGTTTGACAACCTGCTGCGTATAATCAATGTTTGCGATCGATCCTAAGTCGTATCCTATATAATTGAGTTGGCTTAATCCGAGACTTGTATCATTGCGATCGCACCGTCACCGCGGTTCCAATGCCTTGTCTTATGCACCAATCCAATACCCTGGCCAGAGAGTGGGTTGGTGTTTATTTCAAAGAAAACGCCATGTGTTTACAATCCTAGAGAATCTCTACAACATGTCGCATCAATCAATCAATCACCTCATGTCAAGTACACCCACCCATGCTTTCTTTTTTCACAAGTCAAGCAACCACCAAGTCAACTCTCAAGTCAAGTACACCATCACCTCACATCTATCACTCATCTCACATCACTCTCTCTCCCTTACAAGCTGAGTTTGTGTATGGCCCACTTTCCCATCCCAAATCCATCATCCTAGCCATTCAAACCTCATCATCCACCATTAATGTGAGACATAAGGAGATTGACTTTTGAACGGACCAAGAAGATCGAAGGTGGGTACTTATTAGGCTAGATCTTTCCACGTTTTGATGATGGGCTAAGTGAGGCCTACCGATTGATGGTATGGATCTCACTTGGGACCCTAGATGTGGCCGATGGCCCACCTTGATTTTATTATCATTCCATGATGGGGCTATTCTCAATGGACCCCATCATGATGTTTTCTTTTTAGTAAAAAAAAGGGGTCATTTAGACCTTAAATCTTGGTGGAGAAGGGTTCTCCACCGTTGTTCTTTGATTTGATGGGCCCACATGCAATGAGACCCACTTAATGTATGATTGGATGTATGAAACGGAGGGCCCATAGTGCCGGGGTCCCTCCATCATGCGTGTCTCTCTTTCTCTCTTTCTCACTCCCTCTCTTTTTATTTATTTATTTTTGTGTGTGATGATATGGACGTGTGGCCCACTTGGATGGACCCCCACCATGATGCACGTGTTGCATCCAATCTGTCCAGCCACTTTGAAAGCTCATTTTATGACATGGGCTAAAGAATAAGTCAGATCTAAAGTTCAAGTGGACCTCACCATTTTAAGTAGTGGACAATGACGTCCACCGTTCAAAATTTCTAAGGGCCATAGTAGTTCCCCATTAAGCTGATATTTGTTTCCACTTCATCTAGCACTACGTTAATTTATGAACAGGTTGGATGGGAATTATATGTTATGGTGGGCTTTAGGAACTTTAAATGGTGGAAATCATTATCACCACTCTTATTTGGTTGTGGCCCATTTGATGTGCATATGGGGCCCAAATGGTGTGGCCCATCTAATATACATAAGGCCCATGTGATTAGGTCCATTCGATGTTTTTGTGGCCTGTTGTCGAGGCCCACTTTGATATATATGAGGCCCATGTTACGAGGCCCATTGTGATGTTTTTAAAGGCCCATGGGATATGGCCCATTGATGCGGCCCACTTGATTTATATACGGCCCATATGATGCAGCCCATTTGATGTATCTAAGGGGGTCCATTACAATGTGTGATTCCCCCATGGTTTGTGTGATGATATTATGGCGGGCCATGCCATGGGAGCAATGTTGGTTTGACGTCCACATTGTAAGTACAATGTTGGTTAAATGTCCGCATTGATAGGCCCATACTTGTTGATAATTCACCACTTTATAACATGCTTAGTGTAACTCCATAATTCATACCCATACGCATCATACGTTTGCTTGATATGAAGAATGTTTGATCATAGCATAAGTCGTTGGGCTGAGACATTTACGGGACTCCTTATGAGGCGGAGTGCCCCCACATGAGCGCGTGGTACGCGAAGGATTGCTGCATAATTTGACGATGTGACTCATGCATCTCGCATATGTATGACTTGATCACTGCACGCCCTAGCGACATTAGGGTCGTGGCCTCCACAGACACATCTTGGATGGTCTTATCGGATACCGAAAATATTGGCTCTATCATTGTGGGCACTTAAGATGTCCTTGAGTGAAAATCCAAGAACCTTTTTGGTACCAGGAGATGCTCCAATGTCTAGACCGAGTGGATACACGAGCGCCCGAGTGTTGAATACTAGTAGGCCGCATCTCCCACTGTGTCGTGGTCGGTTGGAAGGGAGTGTGACCTTATCCGCCCGAGTGAGAGGGCTATAAGCTAGACTGGGTTTGACCAGCTCACAAATGAGTCCGTTATCGACGTGTCGGGTAGGTATTGACAGACTACTAGTCAGGCGGATAGTGTAGTCTCTTCCACTTGCTTGACTGTGTAGTTAGGGAGGAGGCAGTCAGTGTGAAGTGTATTAGACCCCTGTGATATTCAGAGAGCAACTGTACTGATACATGTACTTAATGAGTACTGACATGCTTGTATTGTATCTCGCATATGACATTTAGCTACATAGGCCTCGGATCGCATGGCCTTGGTATGGTTGATAGCATTCATGCCTTGCATCACATAGCCTTGGTACGGCTGGTTATATTCATGGACTTACCGCAGATTTCTGTATTACTCTGATATTGTATACTTGGTACTCACCTTGCAGACACACATACACCATCCTGTAAGCTTTTGTAAGCTTATGCACAATCGTTGCGTGCAAGTAGCATTGAACAGTAGCAACGCGGAGGCGGGAGTGCACATCTGACTATTTTGGAGTTCTTGATCACCTTGTATTTCCCTTTCCACATTGTACTTAAAAGTTTTTGATATAGTGGATATGTGGTGATGTTGTTTTTTGACTTGGTTATGCTTGTGGTTATGCTCTATTATAAAAAAAAATTATACTGAAAATTCTCCTTGTATGATCCCAGGATCGGAATCTGGCGTATCGGCGCTGGGATCCGAAAATGGGGTACTACAGAGGCTGTCGACACCGGATTCAGTGATCAGGAGTTTTGTGAGCTTATTTTCCAAGTTTGGGGTGTGACAGAAGTTGGTATCGGAGCATAACTTGGGAATACCTGAGATCACATCACATATCTGCTATGAACTTAGAATGAATAGGTTCTGAGTCCAAATGACTTAGCGATTTTTTGACATAGACCCTTAACATTTATGCCTTCGAGAAATCTCAAGGCTGATAGGCCCTTGTTCCTTCTTGTAGGACGAAATTGGCTAAAAGAGCGACCCGAGCGAATCCCGCTCCACCACCTGCGACTCCTGCTCTACCACATGTGACTCCCGCTCTACCACCTGCGACTCCCGTTCCACCACTGGATATTCCTACTTTCCAGCCCAAGGAGCCACTCCTTTACCTGAGACCGGTGTGGATCCGACCGTACCTGTGGGTGCCACCCAGGTGCAGCATATGCTACAGGCGATGACCGCTATTCTTCTGGGGCAGAGTAGGCGTCCCACTGTTACACCGGCAGAGGTCGAGCAGCAGCGTGCGAGTGCCCTTCTCAAGGACTCCGACAGCATGATCCTCCACGTTTCCGGGGTGAGCCAGACCATACTACAACAGAGATATAGTGCTCTGAGGTGGAGAAGATATTCGACACCATGAGATGTATGACCCAGCAGCGAGTCCTATTAGACGTATTTCTTCTCTAGGATGAGGCTCAGTATTGGTGGACATCTGTAGCCCGATTGGTAGCGACTAATTTTGTGTGGAACTGGAGGACTTTGTAGACTGATTCGACCGGATGTTCTTTCCAGAGCATGCGCACTAGCAGCGCGCTTTACAGTTTGAGACTTTGGTCTAGGGGGACACGACTGTGTCCCAGTATGAGGCTTGTTTTGTCGCACTATTGAGATTTGCGATGTATCTTGATGACGATGAAGGGCGGAAGGCCCGCTGTTTTGAGAATAGTTTGCGTCCTGCCCTCAATAGTTGTGTGATCGAACACATGCTTCCGACATTTGAGCAGATCATGGAGAGGGCACAGATTTATGAGTCAGATTGGACCAGTTTGCAGAGAGCCCGTGGCTAGAGGGGAGATCAGAAGAGGAAGGCATCCTCTGGTAGTTCCCAGCAGCAGCAACATCGTTCATAGCAGTGATGCACGACCCGCCCAGCATTCCGAGCACCGGCAGTACCCCAGCATCACCTCCGAGACCGTTTACAGGTACTTGCTTTGGGTGCGATAGGACAGGACATCGTGGAGGCTGATGTTGTGGAGCCAACTGCTTTGAGTGTCGACCAACTGCCGGTTGTTTGTGGTTTTCCTAATGTGTTCCAGGAGATTCCGGAGTTACCACCTCGTTGGCACACCGAGTTCCAGATTGTTCTTGTGCCTGGTACCGTGCCTATTTCGAAGGCCCCGTAACATATGGCACCGTTGGAGTTACGGGAACTGCAGAAAGTTCCAGTGTAGGCTCACGAATGTTGGCGTAGAAGGCTCGGACAGTATCAGGATTGGCACGACCTCTGGCCTCAAATAGCGGACCCCAGTGGGCCGCCTCCACTTGCATGAACAAGTAGTATTCACCTAAGAGTCGCCCATCCACCTGGGCTTCAAAGAGGACCCTACGATCCCCATAGACTCCATGGGGTAGTGCCACCAACTGAGCTCGTTCAGCAGGAATCCGGGGATCAAGATCCCGCTTCGTTCGAAATTCCCGGGCAACGCTTGAGCTAGCGGCGGTCTCTCAGCCGTCTTGAACATGTAGGGCGACTAGGCCCAGCCTCATCAGCGGCGCTCTTTCTCTTTGCCATGTGAGAAAAGATAGAGGATATGGAGAAAATGGCCGCAATGACTTCAAAAAGTGCTATGGAAAATGAAGGAAAAAGAGAGAGGGGGCTGGAAATGTGAGTTCTCCACGGATAGGAGGCTCAGCAGGTATTGTAAAGGCTCAAAGGACAGTGAATGGGGAAGGAAAATGGAGAGATAAGATGGGTGAGGAAGCTCACATGATTTTTGAGCTCCAAATGGGGGTATGAGAGCTCAAACAAGAGAAACGGAGAGGGTAGGGAGGAAGGGACTGCTGTGGACGATGAGAATGGATGGGTTGTGGTTGAAACTAGCAGAGGGACGATTGGAAGGGCGATTGGAGAGAGGAGATAGCAAGCGTAGAGAAAAAAATGACTTGGAGGTGGGTTTTGTGAAGGAAGTAGGAGTTTGGGATATTGAAAATGAACGAGACCCATGTCAGGGGGTTTATTAGATGTAACGCCCTGTGTTTTCGGGACCCGAGTACATGACCCGTTTCCCAAAAACCCGAGTGTTAACCTTAAAGTATGGTCAAATATTATTATTATTTTTCTTCTTCTTCTTTTATCAGAGTAAGCAGATGAGCGTAGAATGGACAAGTAAGCATAATGGAAAGTTCCATTATCATTTAGAATATACAAAAGAGTGCCCATAATGACTTATACAAACCCATGTCTCTAAATTTCAACAAGTACAAGATTTGTAAGAATTTAATACACGAAGAATAACAGAAAACATATAAATATAAGTCGCCAGATCACGCGGCTTCTCCACAAAAATATGGCCATGCATCCTTAGCGATCGTACCCTGCTCCTCATCAAATCTGAACATGCATATCACTAAAGCCACCTGTATTACCTGTACGGTTGTATATTTGATGGATGAGTGGCCAACTCAGTGTGAACTCCCCTCAAGATTACACACCGCCGCATTAGGTAAGCATAGTTATAAAATAAAGCATACAAAACAGTACATGATGCAGATCTTATTATGTGCATGGATGTATGGAATGCGTTCACGCCCCAGGGATGCTCATCCGTGCGGACAGGGCCGCCGCCCATGCAATCATCGAACATGGGAAACATCAACCAGTCGGAATTATCGAACCTGGGAAATATCAACCAGTCGAAAATAATACGTAGCCCACGTACGATAGCAATAGATGCTGGTCTGTGCGATGTATGCATGATTAGCCAGTCCATTATTAATCCAATTACACTCAGAAGGTTTAATAGGCTCAAAGGTCACTACGGGGAGCTCAGAGCCCAGCGTAGGCCGACAGCTCAGGCATAGTGTCCCATTCCACCATCCCTGGCTCATGAGGCTACCACCTTAGGATGTTTAATGGAAACCCATCGACTAGTGGCCAATCATATTACAACATATGGGGCTTACCATCGCTTAGTTGTACGGTATAAAACATCAAACCCATGTAAGGAAGATATCAAATAAAACCACGTAGGGCAAGTATCAAAATATGCCACATAGGGCGAATATCAAAACCATACGATAAAGACCATCCTTAAAAACCATTGGGCATCAACAACCCTGGATGGTAGGCCCACATCAATGATCTATCTAGACCACCACTCAATAACCACTGAGTCGAAGGTCCATTACGATCACAACTAGTCAAGTTACATCCCGAGTATGGGTGTACATTCATATGTGAGAATTTCCCACTAATGTACCAGTTTAAGTTCCGTAAGCAATCCATAAATAATCCACAAGTATGAACAATTATATAGGATAATCATAAAGCATGTAAGACAGCAATTCAATTTTCACTAGCTACCACATGTGATTATAAAGAGAGATATCAATTATGAATTTAAATAAAAACTATAACTTAAGCTAATGAGAAGATGGAAAGCTCAAGGGGAAGAATCATCACCTTATAGTTCGAATCGCCTAATAGTGTTGCTAGAGAATGCATGTTTCCTTAGAACCAAACCCTACCATAAATCAGAATGTACAATTAGATCCAAGTTCTACATACCACCTAGGGTTTAAGATCATAGCTTAGGGTTATCTTTTTAGGGTTTTAGGGTTTTATTTTAGAGTTTAGTTGTAGCTAACTCTAGGATTTGAATTATAGTTGTTGTACAATAAATTAAGTGTTGATTTAAATAGTTAGAAAATAATTATCGATCTTAGTTTATAATCAATATAAATTAACATAGTAGTAACAGTTGTTATGATGATGTTAAATACTACGATCCATTACTTAAGGATAATATTTAAGAGAGATCATTGAACTACCACCATTTGATAATTATGATTTTTAACAATTCCAATGAAAGAAGATGGGAGGTTGGCATACCTCCGATGGCCGGTTGGAACGTGGCCCACTGAGATTTGTAGTGGGGCCCACAAAGATTTATGGGGTGGCCCACCTGTTTCAAACAGCGTGTGGCCCACTGCTTCATGTGGTGAGGCCCAACTATTTCAAACAGGTAGCGGCCCACTGAGTTTTGAAACTCAAGTGCGGCATGGAAAAGGTGCCCTGTTCACCTCCTCTCATCCTTCCTGCAACACACGTCCACATCTGGACTCGGACAAACCAGACGAAAAGCAGACGGACTCAAGCAGACGAGCCAGCAGGGAGTGCGCCACCAGCACCACCATGCAACAGTAACAACGGCCCTCCAGTCGACTTTGAACCCAGCTCGACCCAACCTCATTTCCCACTCTCTCTCTCCCTTTCCTCTCTTTTCTCCTTCTGTTTTCAATCTCTCTTTCTCTCTCTCCCTGATTCTCCCTTCTTCTACTTCTTACTGGAATGTCCAGCAATGGACGTTCAGTCCAGGCCTGACTCGACAGCAGGTCGGGTCATCGTGGCATGGTGCAGCAATCGCACCATTCCATCACTTCTTTCTCCTTTCTTTCTCTCTCCCACCATTTCTCTTCTCTAGTCACTTTCAACAGGGTCTGAACGAGGCCAAACAAGGGCCAAAACGCTGGCGCTAAGACTGCTTCTCGGTGGAGAAGAAGGCGGCCATTAATGGCGTCTTCGTCACCACTGCTCCTTCCTTCAATCCGAAGACATGGGTGCATTCCTAGGGGTCCAACAGAGCTTGTGGATGCATGAAACCGAAGGTTTGAAGGCGTTTACTTGATGGGTTTTGAAGGGAGAAGGTGGTAGCCGGCTTTTGGAGTGCAACCGCGAGGACGGACGAGTTCCTTTTTTCTTTCTAAAATCACCTCTGTTTATAACAACCCTAGCTCTCCCAAGAGCCCTTGGATGAAGATTGGAGGGCGTGGATTGAAAACCAGATGGCAGCAGCAGCCTCCACCGCCTAGCAAAATCAAAACCGACAGCGGTTTTGAGCGTCGGTTTTTGCATAGAAGGCCCTAGCACGTGAGTCGCGTGTGGATGGTCAGGTCCCGTCTGAAATAGAGGTTTCTGATTGGAGGAGAGATCCTCACACGGATTGTAACAGTTGGTGTTTCCATTTTCAAAAGTTATGTGTTTTTGGGTGCTTCTTGTGCCGGTCCTCGTGTGCCCACATGTGCGCATTTTTGTGTGAAATGGCCAATGTTTTGGTCCGTCCCTAGCTATGCACGAGATGGACGGGTCAGATCATCAATCAGGAACCCGATGGTGGGCCATCACGTGACCAAAAACGGCTCGGTCCGTTTTAAATTTCAAACAGCGGGAAGGAGGGATGAGAGAGAAATCCTTTGCTTTTTAAGGCAATTGCGGGTCAGAGATGTCTGACCGAGTGCCTTGGCTCAGTAACAGCTGGTGCACATGCATTGCACACACATGCCATCCAAAATGGGGTCCACAAGGTTACATGGTTTAATCCAGTCCATCCATTCAATTTGGAATAGTCCCATTAGGACATCAGACTGAAGATCAGGCATATCTAAGCTTTAGGTGGGCCATACACTTAAACTTCTACTCCCAACGGTGGGTTTCTACCAATCTAATGGTTGGATCATCCCTGGATTGAGCGCCAACGGTTGGAAAGGGCCAAGGGGCCAAAATATAAAATATATCTAAGTACTAGGTGGGTCATACGTGAATCAACGTGGACTGTATTCACGTTGAAACATCATTTACGTGCATTGATTTCACGTGAAATCTTCACTTCATGCACGGCCGAGAAAAATCAGGTGGGGTCCATAGTGATGTTTGATAAGAAATCCACTCCGTTCATTGGTTTGGCGAGACTATGTTAGGTCATGGACCAAAGAATGAGATAAACGAGACATGGTGGGGCACACTTTATAATTGAGTGTGGTCGATGGTTACTGCCAAATCACTTAGATAGTTGCTGTACATGTTGCTATATAAGGTTTAAATTTACAATTTTACCCTTTTCCTTTGTCTTGGCTCTCGTCATCTGTAACTCACAACTTCGCCGTCCAAAAGAGACAAAACTTTATCACCGATCGTTACTTCTCAAGATCTCTCAATGGGTTAAATTTGGGCCCTGATTCTCAAGGATAATCAAGATACTATTTTAACGGCTAACGCACTCTATATTTCAAAATAATGTTTGTTTGTACACATTTTGACAAGCTACCAGGTAATTGGACTTATACCCTAAGATCATCGTAATGATCGGTTTATTCTCATATTCGGATGGCCCATTTGGCGGATCCAATCAGGATGAGTGGTCAGATGACTTGTTAAAAATATAGGAAGTTAATGGTATGCACTCCGGCCATGTATGTGGGTTGATGTACGGATAGTTTCGTAAACGGATGGACATAAAATAGATTTCTGGAGTGATTAGGGGTAGGGTTTATATAACGTTAGATTTGCATGACTTTCTTACACGTGAACGTTTCTCAGATTCTGATTTTAATGGTGGGTTAAGTATATTCATATGGTGTGAACAAGATGGACGGATCAGAATCTTGATCTGATAAGTGTACAAACGGATGTAGAGGTCAATTAGCTGATTTACTATGATCTAAGGGCTGAAATTTGAGGTTTACAGTTAATTTGTGATAATTAGGCATGGTATAAAATTTCACATGAAACAGACCGTGGGAACCATGTGATCTAGTGTTCAGGGGTCTAGGTTAGTGGCAATTTCGTAATTACTGTTGATCTATGAGTTTTGGGAAATCTAATGGCTCCACATAGTTATAGACATGTTTCTAGGCAATTCTTACAAAAGAACGTATATCTAAATCATTATGGATAGGGAGTTATTTGTCACATCTTCTAAGGGAAAGTACTTATGTCAAATTACGTAATGGATGAGCTTGTCTTGAAATTCAACGGTCAGATGGTTTGATTTATGAATGAAGATCATTCCCAACGGTTAGGTTTGTGTCAGGGCGGGGATGTAAGACTAGAATAGTTGGATTAGTATCATACATGTGTACATACTAAGTAAATTACTCGGTAACGCTTGAGAACTTTCAATACTCGGCTATTGAAAAGTTCGGGGTGTTACATTAGACCCCCAAACACGATTGGCCCGAGCCGTGGGCCCGACCTAGCCTAAAATCTGGTGAGGCCTCGCCGACCGAGCGAGGGCCTCGCCAACCAACTATCTAAATTTTGAGGGCTCGCCCCATGGGCGTGACCCTTTTGTCCCCTAGGCACCAAAAAACCCTAGGTCTCACCCTGGGTACCCCTAGATTAATGTGAGTAGGCCCCCGACCCCGATTCGCTCAATTTCGGGTAGTTTCGGACACTTTCGGACACATACTTGCATTTGCAGATCTTTGACTACTGGGATGAGGTGAATTGTGATCTAGATACATCAATAGACGGTCTAGAAGTGATTTGGGATCGACTCGTGCGATCAGGATCGAGTACGAACTCGATCAAAACGCTAATTTTCGATGAACTTCGTCAAATGGAGAAATCAGGGAAACCTAGGACTATTTCTATATTATTCTCTCACCCTCCTAAGTTGTAATGCGTCAGCGTACGTCATGGGAACATAACTCAGGTCCGGTTTAATCAAAATCATGCTCTGATACCAACTTGTAGCACCCTGAAATTCGAGGGTCGAATAGCAACTCAACGCTCGAGTTCCAGAACATCACTTATGCAACATAGATGATGATGATGAATGTTGTTTAGGTCAGTGCGATAAACATGAGTGAGATTATACCAAAACAGTAATTCATACTCCAGATCAATTGTATAAAGGCAAGCGGAAGACTGAAACTGTATATATATGTATGTAAAAGAAACAAAACCATCTCAATCTCCAGAGTATGAACCCATCTGAGTCACCATATACATATATCTATTTTATGAACAAAATGCCAAAAGTTAAATAAGGTAGTGAGCCCTGTAAGTCTCGTCGATCCAGGTAGTCTAGTCGAAGCCACCTGAGTACTGCATAAATGAGAACTCGTCCTGGTCCTCGCCATAGTCCGGCTCAGCCTCCTGAGTCGTCATCTCATCTATACCTAAGACAGAGTCTGGTTGGTGTGTACAACACCGTCTCGTAACGTGGGAGTGAGTAGCTAAATCAGTGGAACAATAAGGCATAGGTTAACAGTTATCAATTCAGTCAAGCAATAATGATAAAGTAGTAAAATCAAACACTCCTAACTACTCTTATTAATGCAAGTATGAATGCAGTCATGATGTATGTCCTCACCACACACACCCTCGTGCGACACCATCTTACGTTCGCGGCATGCTTTCATCCCTCAGTGCTCCACATTTTCCAGGCACATGCAATGCGATGATGAGCATGATTACCGAGTTATTATTAGTCCATTTCAAACAGCAGGGTTTGGAAACTAAGGTACCTCCCTTGTATCATTCCCAAACATGATCCATTCTAGGGTTGTCAGTCCTAGTTAATCTCATACGATGGTGTGTTTGTAGGTCGCTGCAAAGGCTGTCAGGGCTGTTACGCACAATGGTTACACCACTCCCCCATCACCTTTTTAACGGTTCATCACTAAGCTGATACAGGCGTAGTCCATACTCTATACACTGCGGCAAAACTCGTCGCCTCACTGCAAATTTAGAGTATGCTCGAGGTCACTACAAAGGGCTCGTCACTAATCAGTGTAGGCTGACAACTCGAATATAGTGTCCCATACCACTATAATCGGCTCACGAGTCTGGTTGCTCACTGGTCACTACGGGGAGGCACGTGGCCCTAGCATAGGCCGACAGCTTGACCGCGGTGTCCCATACCACCATGCCCGGCTCATGAGTCTTAGCGGATCGAGGTACTATAATTAACGGGATTTCACTGGTAAGTTTGGTACCCTAGGTTCAAGCAATAGCGTCCAAACATGGTGAACATACATAAGACAGATCGGGTTACTTAAAGAGCTTGACTAGCTCTAGCGCACAATCAATTGAATGACATGAAGTGCCTATGCACTTCGCGTGGCCTAACCACTGTCGCCAACTGAAGTACGACTCAGGTTCGTTAAACACATCCCATGTGGCGAAATGAATCTCAACCACGAACTCAAGTCTGGTATCGATTGTCTAGACTATAATCATAGTCCTAAACTCAATCAATCCTTATTTAGGGCATGTAGAGTAAAGCATGATAAACAAAGTAATTCAAGCAAGTTAACAAGCATGTCATAAAACATGTTTATAAAGCATGTTATAAAGCACTATATAAATAAGAATACAAGCACGTATATTTCATAAGCGGTTAAAGTAAACAACCAACATGGAGGAAATCATATACGTCTCTAAGGTAGTTGAGAATCTCATCTCAATACCTACCTAAGGCACCATCATCCAAACACTTACTCTCACAAGCATTTTCACAAACACTTAGAATACACTATTTCAACATACATAGTGTATGTGAGTAAAACATGTATTAGGGCGAGTCCTTTCGCCAAACAAGTAATTTACACATATATAATATGTTCATACAGCAAATAATCATGGCAAGCACATCTCCAAAATTTATACGTATACCGTACTTTCTAGAATACACTATTTCAACATACATAGTGTATATTAGCAAAACATGTATTAGGGCGAGTCCTTTCACCGAACAAGTATTTTATCCATATATAATATATTCATACAACAATTAATCATGTCAAACACATTTCCAAAATTTATACGTATACGGTACTTTCTACAAATTCCTAGAGTATGTGAAATTCCATATTCTTCATCTCTAATCGAAACGGAAAACAGACAACACTTTGTACATGTGCAATTGCATGCAGATCATGAATCTATCATTATCTGACATTGAAAGTGTTGAAAACCGTAACCTAACACCTAAAATCCTCACCTTTTACCGTAGAATCGTAACAAATACGATAGGTTTGCCAAGCTTCCGTATTTGGTAGTTTGGTAGCGTATAGAATGAAATAGGTTAGCTATTTCATAACCTACAACCTTTACAACTCTAAAAAAGATTAGGGTTAGGGTTTCTTACCTAGAAACGAAGTCGGATTCACCGGGAAAGCGACAAGAGTTGAGTGATGAAGCTTGTAGAATGACAGGGAAAAATAGTAGGGTGTTTCTCCCACTTCTCTCACACTTTCTCTCTCTTTTCTCTCTTCTCTTTCTAGGGTTTCTCTCAAATTCGTATGGCTGTGAGAGAGAGGGTTCTAAGTTCCTTATATAGCCTAAAAACATACTAAAATAGACTTATGGACAAGGTATACTTAGGTTATAACAAAAGTGATACTTTACCAGCTCAACGGAGCACTTCTGGCGGGCCTCCTTGAGCCAAAGGTCGGACTTAAGCTCACCAACCTTGGATCTAGGTGGAGTTAAGTTTTTGTTCCAGTAGGGTTTTCAGATCACGCGTGGCGGATCAGTTTCAGTTCAACGGTCAGTGGATCTTGATCTGAAATTCCAAGTACATGGATATGTTTTTGAAATTTTTCCTGATCCGAGGGTGTATTTGGGTCAGATTCAGACGGTCTGGTTGCTTACAAAACGTTCGGAAGCGACATGTGCCAGATTACTATTTGAGATATTTTATTTGTAAAGAAAATTAAGTATTTTCACACTCCTCGCTCCGGACTCAAGCGAACAGCCGTGGGACACTGTCTGGATTTGATTTTTGAGATGGTTGTCAAGCCCAGCGAGGCGGTCCTAAGTTCTTAACTTCGTATTATTCGGACTCCCGATGTGCGGTTCAGACCTGATAAGGAGTTTTAATGTGCTCCCAAGAGTAGCCGAGTAATGAGTTTGATCTTAGACTTTAGGGTAACCTAGCATCGATGATTCTACAAGTTTTGGGTCTTGTAAATCGTATTTAAAACGATTCAAACAGATTTCATGACTAATCTAGTTTAGCACTTAGTTAACTTTGTCAAATTTCTAAAGAATTTGATTCTAAGTGATTTCTGGTTGAGGTGGTACTCGGGCCGTTGTACGGAAATTTTTGAGTCGTTACACGGATGCCCTCAGCCGTCAGCCACGAGGCCTGGTGGCGCACATGATGATTCAGGAGAGGAGGATGCTTGAGGATATAATAGAGTATGACTTCGAGTTTGGTCTACAGTCATCTATCTAGCCAGTCGATTCAACCCTCTCTTGTCGCAAGGGTGATCGAGGCTCAGCAGACAGACGAGTCGTTACAGGATTACTGACCTGAGGCAGCATCTGAGAGTCAGTCAGACTGGCAGATTGGTTCTGACGGTGGACTTCGCTTCAGAGGCCGATTATGTGTTCCAGATATTCCTTAGTTTCACAGAGATCTTATGACCGAGGCACATCGATCGCGGTTCTCTATTCACCCTGGCTCGACGAAGATATATCGCGATATGAGACTTCAGTATTTTTGGGCAGGGATGAAGCGTTAGATAGCCAGTTTTTTGGGCGAGTGTAGCACGTGCCAGCGTGTCAAGGTCGATCATCAAAGAACCCTTGGTTTATTGCAGCCATTGAGCATCCCGATGTGGAAGTGGGAGCACATATCTATCAATTTTGTCATGAGTTTTTCGAGGACACAGCGCGGTCATGACACTATCTGGGTTATCGTGGACCATCAGACGAAGTCGATACATTTTCTTACGCTTTGTGAGACTTGGCATATGGACCGGCTCGCCAAGATGTTCGTTGATGAAATCGTAAGACTACATGGTGTTCCTATCTTGATCGTTTCAGATCGAGACCCGAGGTTCACGTCTCAGTTTTGGAGGAGCTTTCAGAGACCGATGGGCACTGATTTACAGCTCAGCACCGCGTACCATCCGCAGATCGATGGACAGACCGAAAGGGTCAACCAGATCCTTGAGGATATGCTTCGGGCTTGTGCGATTGATTTCTCGTGTAGTTGGGACGAACACCTGCGATTGACTTAGTTCACGTACAACAACAGCTATCAGGCGACCATTGACATGACTCCTTTTGAGGCATTATATGACAGACCGTGCAGATCTCTGAGTTGTTGGATCGAGGTTGGAGAGTGGCGTCTCCTAGGTCTTGAGCTTGTGCGACAAACGTCAGAGGTTATCGACATCATTAGGCAGAGGATGCGCACAACTCAGAGCCGGCAAAAGAGTTTTGCTGATCGTCGGGGTCGTTCGTTGGAGTTTGTCGTTGGGGACCATGTGTATCTTAAGGTCTCACCCATGAAGGGTGTGGTTCATTTTGGAGAGAAGGGAAAACTTGCCCCAAGATTTATAGGACCTTTCGAGATCACATGGCGCGTTGACACCGTGGCCTATCTGCTTGCCTTGCCATCTCAGTTGTCTTGCGTCCATAACGTCTTCCATGTCTCCATGTTGAGAAAGTGTGGTTCAGACATCATTCCTATTATTGATTGGTAGCTGTTGGAGGTTCGTGAGAACGCTTCTTACATTGAGTAGCCAGTTCGTATCCTTGATCGGAAGGAGCAGGTCCTGCGGACCAAGTTCATTCCCTTGGTGAAGGTGTAGTGGGGCCATCATAGTGTGGATGAGGTGTCTTGGGAGCGCGAGGCGGAGATTCGCGAGCGCTATCCCCATCTTTTCGATGTTTGATTGTATGATGTATTGTGTTTTGATCATATATGATATTATATTTTCTATTCTCTTATGAGTTATGTTGCGTTGCGATGGTAGTGTAAATTTCGAGGATGAAATTTTTATTAGGTGGGGAGAGCCGTAAGACCCATATCCTAGTTCGTACTGTTTCGTCGACTTCCGTGATCCTTCCCGTCGAAGTCCGGCAACCTGCGACATATAATCAACATTTGTGATTGACCCTAAGTCGTATCTTATAGAATTGAGTCGGCTTAATCCGAGACTTGTATCATTACGACCACACCGTCGCCGCTGTTCTAACGCCGCGTCTTATGCACCAATCGGATACCCTGATTGAGAGATGTGGGTCGGCGTTTATTTTGAAGAAAACGCCACGCGTTTGTAATCCTAAGAGAATCTTTACAACATGTCTCATCAATCAATCAATCAATCCATCAATCAATCACCTCATGTCAAGTACACCCACCCATGCTTTCTTTCTCCACAAGTCAAGTAACCACCAAGTCAACTCTCAAGTCAAGTACATCATCACCTCACATCCATCACTCACCTCACATTACTCTCTCTCCCTTACAAGCCATTATCTTTCTCTCTCTTTCTCTCTCTCTCTCTCTCTTCACATTTTCCAAGCCATTCCAAGCAACCAAAAACCACATGTCCAAGCATTTCACATGAGAGAGAAAAGTGAGCTTGTGTATAGCCCACTTTCCCATCCCAAATCCATCATCCTAGCCATTCAAACCTCATCTTCCACCATCAAAGTGAGACATAAGGAGATTAGCTTTCGAACGGACTAAGAAGATCGAAGGTGGGTGCTTATTAGGCTAGATCTTTCCATGTTTTGATGATGGGCCAAGTGAGGCCTACCGATTGATGGTATGGATCTCACTTGGGACCCTAGATGTGGTCGATGGCCGACCTTGATTTTATTATCATTCCATGATGGGGCTATTCTCAATGGACCCCATCATGATGTTTTCTTTCTAGTAAAAAAAAGGGGTCATCTAGACCTTAAATCTTGGTGGAGAAGGGATCTCCACCGTTGATCTTTGATTTGGTGGGCCCACATGCAATGAGACCCACTTGATGTATGATTGGATGCTTGAAACGGAGGGCCCATAGTGCCGGGGTCCCTCCATCACACGTGTCCCTCTTTCTCTCTTTCTCTCTCCCTCTCTTTTTATTTATTTATTTTTTGTGTGTAATGATATGGACGTGTGGCCCACTTGGATGGACCCCCACCATGATGCATGTGTTGCATCCAATCTGTCCAGCCACTTTGAAAACTCATTTTATGGCATGGGCTAAAGAATAAGTCAGATCTAAAGTTCAAGTGGACCCCACCATTTTAAGTAGTGGACAATGACGTCCACCGTTCAAAATTTCTAAGGGCCATAGTAGTTCCCCATTAAGCTGATATTTGTTTCCACTTCATCTAGCACTATGTTAATTTATGAACAGGTTGGATGGGAATTATATGTTATGGTGGGCTTTAGGAACTTTAAATGGTGGAAATCATTATCACCACTCTTATTTGGTTGTGGCCCATTTGATGTGCATATGGGGCCTAAATGGTGTGGCCCATTTGATATACATAAGGCCTATGCGATTAGGCCCATTCGATATTTTTGTGGCCGGTTGTCGAGGCCCACTTTGATATATATGAGGCCCATGTTACGAGGCCCATTGTGATGTTTTCAAAGGCCCATGGGATATGGCCCATTGCAATGTACATAAGGCCCATTGATGTGGCCCACTTTATTTATATAAGGCCCATATGATGTGTTCACTCCTCAAGTATAGGGTTGTGATGTAGTAATAAACTCGGTGAGACCGAGGTTGAATCCCAAGGGACTGAAACCTGTATGTAATCTGAAACTAAATAGGACTAGAACTTGACTAAGATGAAATCTAAATCGAATGTAATTAAGGGAATAATGGTGAAATATTAATCTAAAACTTAAAGAATTCAGAGGTAGGAAACTAGGGATTCAGAGGATCCACTTGTAGAGATAAGGGAGATCTTATGCCTGCTTCAAGAACTCTACTGGACTTGGAGTCCTATCTTCATCTAGTTGAAGAGTGTAACTATGGAAATCAAGACTGAACTTCCTTTGATATAGTTTTCAAGAGATGAAAGGTGTATGAATTAGAATGAATTCCATCACCAAACCATGCCTAGGAGACAAAGTAAGCAACAGAATTAAACTAATTAACAACCAATCAACATGTTATGAGGGTTAGGAAGGGTACCGTCATCCGACCATGCCCAGGAGACGATGGTGAACAACAGGGCTTCCTGATGTCATAAACATAAAAAGAAAAGGAACGTGCTCAAAGCTATCACAGACCCATTGTAATTTTAGTCACAATAGACCATTAAAAACTAAAAACATTCCCTTAATTAAACTAGAATCAAGTTCAATTCAGTCTAAACATAAGACATAAGCTAAAAGTCTCCCCATCATGCTACAAGCTTCACCTCTTAGCCGTAACTAAGAGGTTCAGCCACTCATGAATGGGCTGGATCCCTTAAACAAAAATAAATAAAAAGAAAAAGAAACAAAAACTCCTATCCTCCCTGTCTCTCTGCTCCACGTCCTAAGCTCGTGGAATCCCCCCACTTATATCTCCTCTCTTCTTTCCTTTATAGCATTTACTGACGGTGGAGGGGTCCCTTTTGAGTCAGAAAAATCATTTTTAGAAACTTCCTGCGGAGAATTTACGCAGCCAAGAAAAACCCATGCAAAAATCTATTTACGCACCAAGAATCACACATAGCAAAGACACCCATCTCCATGCTTATTTTCTCGAAAAAAATGTCATTTGGAACGTTTTTGGACGGTCTTCACGATGTATGGTTTGGATCGGCCATCCGATCAACTATGGTGGCTCACCCAAATTCGAACGCAACTCTGTTTCGCAAACAGAACTTCATCAATGCGTTGCAGTGAAAGATGGTGGGCCCGTGATTGGTGTCGGATAGTGAATCCATTCCGTTCATTGGAATGCTCTCGAAAAAAAAATTCAGGAATGGATTGCTTGGCTTCGATTAGGTGTGGTCTACTATACTTTCCATTTCACCGTCCATCTTCTGTGTAACGGTCAGGATTTTTCAAAATCTTGCATGGTCTTAAAAGGCCACCTTGGTGAGGTTAATACCCCCCTCATGCACACAATGGATGGTCCCGATTGATGAATTGGATGATGAGTGGGCCCCACTGAGAGGAACCAGCGGACGCTGGTGCGTCCGCTGGGCATTGTGTCCTGAATTGAGAAGGTGAGTCGGTCAGTGCACGCGACCGACTTTGAGTGCATGGGTGCACAGATGGTGCACGTGTACACTGTGCACATGCCCTGCATACGTGGGGTCCATCATGATGTATGTGCGAAATCTCCTTCGTCCATCTGGTTCTCTATATAATTTAAGGTATTGAGACCGAAGATGAGGCGTATCTAGAGATCATGTAGGCCCCAGATTGACGATCTGTGGGCTGATTTGTCCATTGGGCCTCTTCCATAGGGCTCCGGGGGCTGAATTTTGACGTGTACAGTTAATTTATGTCCCTAAGGCCACGTATAAATTTTTGAGCAGATCAAATGGTGTGAACCCTGTGATCTTACATTCTGGGTGTCTTTCAGGTCTATGTAGTGTGAAACACGTGATTTTCTCAAATTTCGGCCGTGTAAAATCATCGATCTTGGTCCCCTAGAGTCCATCCATTGCCTTGGTGATTCTTAAACGTTAAATCCATGCCTTTAGCATCCTTTTCAGTCCATGCTCATCAATTCACCTTGTAGCACAAACATGAGTAAAATAGGGTGTTTAAATAGTATTATGTGCGCAATATCAAGTAATAATTGGGGTCTGATATGCAATATTTGACCCTTAACATGATGCGGCCCATTTGATGTATCTAAGGCCCATGGGTCGAGGCCCAACGAGACGTCCTTAGGGTCCATTGCAATGTGGGATTCCCCCATGGTTTGTGTGATGATATTATGGCGGGCCATCCCATGGGAGCAATGTTGGTTTGACGTCCACATTGTAAGTACAATGTTGGTTAAATGTCCGCATTGTAACTCTCCTTAGGGCCCATTGATAGCCCATACGTGTTGATAATTCATCACTTTATAACATCCTTAGTATAGCTCCATAATTCATGCCCATACGCATCATATGTATGCTTGATATAAAGAATGTTTGATCATAGCATAAGCCGTTGGGCTGAGACATTTACAGGACTCCTTATGAGGTGGAGTGCCCCCACAAGAGCGCATGGCATGTGTAGGATTGCTACATGATTTGATGATGTGACTCATACATCTCGCATATGTGTGACTTGATCACTATACGCTCTAGAGACATCAGGGTCGTAGCCTCCACAGACACATCATGGATGGTAGTATCGGATACTGAAAATATTGACTCTAGCATTGTGGGCACTTAGGATGTCTTTGGGTGAAAATCCCAGAACCTTTTTGATACCAGGAGATACTCCAACGTCTAGACTGAGTGGATACACGAGCGCCCGAGTGTCGAATATCAGTAGGCCGCATCTCCCACTGTGTCGTGGTCGGTTGGAAGGGGGTGTGGCCTTATTCGCCCGATTGAGGGGGCTATAAGCTAGGGGGCTATAAGCTAGGCTGAGTTTGACTAGCTCGCAAATGAGTCTGCTATCGACTAGTCGGGTAAGTATTGGCAGACTACTGGTCATGCAAATAGTGTGGTCTCTTCCACTTGCTTGACTGTGTAGCTAGGGAGAAGGTAGTCAGTGTGAGGTGTAGTAGACCCCTATAATATCCAGAGAGGAACTGTATTGATATGTGTACTTGATGAGTACTGACATGCTTGTATTGCATCTCCCATATGACATTTGGCTACATAGGCCTCGCATCGCATGGCCTTGGTATGGCTGATAGCATTCATGCCTTGCATCACATAGCCTTGGTACGACTGGTTGTATTCATGGGCTTACTGCATATTTCTGCATTACTCTGATATTGTATACTTAGCACTCGCCTTGCGCACACACGTACACCATCCTCTAAGCTTTTGTAAGCTTATGCACGACCGTTGCGTGCAGGTAGCGTTGGATAGTAGCAGCGCTGAAGCAGGAGTGCGCATCTGACTATTTTGGAGTTCTTGATCACCTTGTATTTCCCTTTCCGCATTGTACTTAAAAGTTTTTGATATAGTGGATAATTGGTGATGTTGTTTTATGACTTGGTTATGCTTGTGGTTATGCTCCATTATAAAAAAAAATCATACCGAAAATCCTCCTTGTAGGATCCCAAGATCGGAATCTGGCGTATGAACGCTGGGAGCCGAGAATGGGGTACTATGGAGGCTGTTAGCACTGGATTCGGCGATTGAGAATTTTGTGAGCCCATTTTCCGAGTTTGAGGTGTGACAAGACATTTGACAGGCGACAAGGGTCTGTTCACTAATCTTAAAGACATGACTGATGGTTCAGTCACATTCGGTGATGGTAGCAACTGCAGAATTGTTGGCCAAGGTACGATTCTACTCTTTAACCTCCCTCTATTTGAAAATGTTTTATATGTAGAAGGGTTAAGACACAATTTTTTAAGAGTCTCTCAAATATGCGATAATAATCATAGTGCAAGATTTACTAACTAAGGTTGTGAAATCCTAAATAAAAATGGTTCTGTAATATTAACTGGTCGCAGAACTTCTGAAAACTGCTACATTGTAAGTGATTCAAGCTCATCTAATTTATTGTGTTACATGGTCCATACCGATGAGACTGAATTATGGCATAAGCGCCTTGGACATGTACACTAACATAACTTGTATATATTTAGCAAAAGAGAGTTGGTAAGAGGTCTACCTAAATTACAGAAAGTAGACTAAATATGTGGCGAATGCTAGATTGGTAAACAAACCAGGAGTACTCACAAAAAGGTGAACTCCAATGCCACATCTAAACCACTCGAACTTCTCCACATGGATCTCATTGGACCAACTAGAACGGAGAGTCGAAGTAGCAATAAGTACATTCTGGTAATCGTTGATGACTTTACCAGATATACATGGGTAGTCTCCTTAAGGGACAAATCAGAAACTCTAGATGAAGTGAAAAGGGTACTTAAACGTATCCAAACAGAAAAAGGATTTCAAGTGTGTAAGATCCGTAGTGATCATGGATCAGAATTTGAGAATAACAGTTTTGAGAAATTTTGCAGTGATCAGGGAATATCACATGAATTCTCTGCACCCAATACACCACAACAAAATGGTATAGTAGAAAGAAAAAAATAGAGTGCTTTAAGAAATGACAAATGTAATGCTAAATAGTATGAAGTTCCCTAAAAATCTTTGGGCCAAAGCCATAAATACTGCTTGTTATATAATTAACCGTGTTTATACTAGAAAATTAAATTGTAAAATGGCTTATGAAATGTGGTTTGATAAGAAGCCTACTGTTAAATACTTTCGTGTTTTTGGCAGCAAGTGCTACATTTTACGTGACCGAGAAAATCTGGATAAGTTTGACACCAAAAGCGATAAAGGGATATTTTTAGGGTATGTCTGAATAGTCGAGCATATCAGGTTCTTAATAAGAGGACTAGTGTAATCCAAGAGTCCATTAATGTGGTTATTGACGATCACTTGAATACACCTGTCTCGAGTTTAGAAAATGATGAAGTTCTTCTAATTGATAAACCAGATACTTCATCAAGTCAAAATAACTCTGAACTGAGGACTGTTAAAGACCATTCAACTAATCAGATTCTTGGAAACCCTCTCACTAGTGTGCGCACTCGTAAACAACTAGAAGATATGTGTAATTACGTGTGCTTTACATCTCAGATAGAACCGGCTAACGTAAAAGAAGCTCTTACTGATGAAAACTGGATAGTTGCGATGCAAGAAGAGCTCAATTATTTCTTAGAAATGATGTTTGGTATTTAGTTCCAAGACCAAAAGATAAACATATTATGGAACAAAATGGATTTTCAAAAATAAGTCTGATGAATTTGGTAATATTATTAGAAATAAGGCAAGGCTGGCTTATAACGGTACACTCAAATTGAAGGCATCAATTATGATGAAACCTTTGCCCCAATAGCTCGTCTTGAATCAATCAGACTATTTATATCCATTGCATGTTTTAGAAAGTTCAAAAATATACCAAATAGATGTAAAGAATGCATTTTTAAATGGCGATTTGCATGAAGAAGTGTATGTTGAACAACCAACGGATTTTGAAGACCCTAAGAATGCTAATCATGTCTACCGCCTAAAAAGACACTCTACGGTTTGGAACAAGCTCTTAGGGCATGATACGAAAAGTTGACTAAGTTTCTACTAAGTCATAACTTTATAATGGGAATTGTTGATAAGACATTGTTTACAAAGAAACATAATGATCACATTTTAATAGTGCAAATTTATGTTGATGATATTATCTTTGGATCTACCTGTCCTAACATGATTGTTGAGTTTGCAGATCTTATGAAGTCTAAGTTCGAAATGAGCATGGTTGGAGAATTGAATTATTTCCTTGGGTTGCAAGTAAAACATCTACCTGATGGTTTCTTTATCTCTCAAACTAAATATGCTCTGAACTTAGTTAAAAATTTCGGATTTGAGAGTGGGAAAATTTTTGATACTCCAATGAGTACTACATTAAAACTCTCAAAAGACTCTACAGGTAAAAGTGTGGATCCTAAGCTATATCGCAGTATGATAGAAAGTTTGCTTTATTTAACTGCGAGCCGACTTGATATTGCATTTAGCATAGGAATTTGTGCTAGATATCAATCTGACCCTAAAGAGTCACATTTAATTCTTGTTAAGAGGATTATGAGATATGTCACTAGTTCAACAAATCTTGGTCTCTGGTATCCACATGATACTAGTGTGCAATTAGCTGGTTACACGGATGCTGATTGGGCTGGTAACATTGATGATCGAAAATCAACCAGTGGTGGTTGTTTCTATATTGGGAACTGTTTAGTTTCTTGGCAAAGTAAGAAACAAAGTTCCGTATCGCTCTCAACTGCTGAGGCTGAATACATTGCGGCAGGGAATGCATGTACTCAGCTTGTATGGATGAAAAGAATGCTAGCGTTATGGAATTGCGCAAGATTTTATAGTTTTATATTGTGATAATTTCAGTGCAATTAATATATCAAAAATCCAATCCAGCATTTACGAACCAAGCACATTGACATTAGAAATCACTACATTCGAGAATTAGTGGAAGAAAAGACAATTTCTTTGGAATATATTCCGATCGAGACTAAACTTGCTGACATATTCACAAAACCGCTAGACAAAAGCAGGTTTGTTAAATTGAAATTTGATCTTGGTATGTGTAATATGAATTGTTGATTCATGTATTTCTGTATCATAATGTATATATTTATTATTTTAAATTTTTAGATTTCAAATTTTATGAAAATTGCACATTTTTAGGTTGTGCACGACCGGTCGAGCATGTACTCGACCAGCCGTGAACCGCAGGTTTGGTGCTTTATTTGGGGAAAAAATCACTTTTTCATCATTTGGGTTGTCTTCTCCAACGAGCCCATCGTCGACCGGTCGAAGCCATCTTCGATTTCTCTGTGGTTAGTGCATTGTTTTCGATTTTCTTATAGATTCTAGTCCTTACACTTCCTTTTCATCATTTATGTGATTTATTTCATGTTTTATGTTGATTTTGGGGTTTTCTACCAAAAAATCTGATCTACTAGAAACCCACTTTACCTCTTTTGTAATCTCCATTTTTCTTGATATCTTTGTTACAATGGAAGGTAGAACAAAGAAGAAAGGATCTCATGGTCCCTCTTCATCTCGGTCGACTCCTATCACAGTGCGCCACCTTCGGTCGCCCGAAGATGATCCTACTTATGTGCGAGATATTCGATTGCGCAATGTTATAGTAGAATGGCCCGTTAATGTTGATCATTTGGCTCCGTTTGATATCCTTCCTCTCCTTCAGTCTGTAGGATGGGATAACATACTACATTGGAGTGGGCAGGCATACCGCTCCATTGCGTAAGCTATGTATGCTTGCATTACTAATTTTTCTGCTAAAAATCTGACTTTTACTATTGTGACTAGAGAAGGTCCAATTGATGTAGACCGTCATCTTATCATGGATTAACGGATATACCTGTCAATGACGAAGATATTCCCATTAACACTCTAGTGGCAAAACCCTCTGAAACTGAGACGCGAATGCTCACTAGAGATTTATGCAATATAGATTCGGAATGGAATATTACAGAAAATGCGCATACCTCAAAGTTTTTGTTACCCAGATACAAAATCCTTCATAGGATTTTCATTTCGAATGTTTATCCAAGATCTGGTAACAAAACCGAACTTACTATGTTCATAGTTCGTATTCTTCATTCCATCATTTCTAGAACCTCTGTATGTCTTCCTTCTTTAATTTTTCATTGCATCATTCAATTCCGTCTCCATCCTGGACATAGTGACATTCCCTTCGCTTATCTTATCACTGTATTGGCCACCCATAGTTTAGTGGCTATGTCTATTGGAGAAGCTCCCATTCACCACTTAACCTTGAACAACTAAATATTAACAAGATGAATTTGAAGTTGGCCCCTGGCCAAGTTAATGTGGGTGCTAGTGGAGCTGATGTCGCAAATGAAGAGGAGGGTGATTTGCCTCCAGATGATATCAATATGGATGATATTTTTGACGAAATCGAATCTGATTCTATCGATGATCCTGATTATCTGCCATCTAACTTTGATGCAGGTTTGTGCTCACTTGAGGAGAAGGTTGAAAGTATGAATGTGTCCCATGACTTGCAATTTAAATATATGCGCAAGTATCTGAAGCGCATTAACGAGGGACTTCATCAGATTGATCCTACCATACCTGCTCCTTCATCGGGTTCAGATTAGTATTTGCTTATGTGGTTTGTAATAACTTTTAAGATACTTGAATTTCTTTTGTTTTATGGGGTTGGACATGCTTGAGCATGCTTTCTTATGGTTTTGGTTACTTGGTAATCTTGATCTTATATGCACTTCTTTTTCATTACTCTTCTGTTTACTTCCTTATTTATCCACTTCCATTATCATTTATTAGTTCTTTCCTTTGCCATGTTGTGACAAAAAGGGGGAGAATTTTATCATGCTTGTGAAATGTGGAATTGGAATTGTGGATAAGTAACCATTTTTTATTGTATGGGGGAGCAAGTAGGGGAGAGTATTGATGTGGAGTATTGATGCTGATGCGTAATCTGGTTGTTTGTTGTAACCGGTGCATAATTCTTTATTCTGCATATATGGTGCATGATTCCTTATTATGTGTGTTATGCTTATGTTATTTTAATGAAGTGTGTTTTGTCACAAATTTGATAAAGAGGGAGATTGTAAGTGCTATGTTTTCTAGCTCCTATAATTGTCAAATTTTGTAGTGCCAAAACCTCTTAGAATCTGTGTCTTGTGTAGCTCATCTACATATTCAAGACCGCGCATCTCATGCACAAGAATAAAGGTCTTTACCTTAAGAACTTCAAATGCAAGATCAAGAGATATATAGAGTTCACTCCTTCAAGCTTCCAAAGCTTCATCTAAGGCAAGACAATAGTCTTTACTTTGGTACTCAAAGCTCAAGGTAAAGTACAACTCAAGTACCTCAAGCTCAAGCTTCAATGTATTTCAAATTCAAGGTTCAAAATGTCTCAAGTTCAAGCTTAATCATATGTCAAGATATCAAGCTTCGTGAACTTCAAAAAACAACTATCAATTGAAGCAAAAGAAGACTCAATGTTCATATATCGCTTATAAGGTATGAATGACCCTAGATTGACCCTAGATTGACCATAGGATAGGTCATTTTGAATGCATAATTTATTTGGGTCACTTTATAAGTGCATAGTCTGTTTTTCGAATAGTCTTAAACTATGTTCGACTAGTCCTAGTACTGGCTCGACCAGTCCAAGAAATTCCTTGACCAGTCATAAGTTTGTTACTAATTTTTGGAATTTTTGTTATTGCCTTGACTAGTCCAGTAGGCTCGACTCAAAGTCCAGCAACTAAAATGAGCCACACACGACCAGTCGTGGACAGGACTCAACCGGTCGTGTTGGCCATTCGACCGGTCGAGCAAACCCTTCTACCAGTCGTGGAACGACCCAATCTTATCGCGCCCAAATTTTCAAAAGTTTGTTGGTCCTTCGACCAGTCGAAGGAACGATTTCTGCACTTATAAATAGAGCACGATTTTCAAAGTTTTGTATCTAATTCAAGCAAAATCAAAACACCACTCTGAGAGATAAGTTAGTGATATTCTTAAGCTAATTAGTGCTCATTTTATATTCTCTTTAATTAGCTTTTTTGCATTTGACTTTGTATTCTACATTCCAATCTTATTTGAAAAAGGGATTGGAGTTTTCCCATTTCTTGGAATCAAAATCAAATCAAGCTAGCCCAAGGTGATTTAATCTAAAATCCATTTAGAACTTAGAACCATTTCATAAGTGAGTGTGAACATTGAACATCTACGTTGAACTTCTACTCCGAATTGGTTCTACCTGCTGCAACAAAGGAGAATATCTAGATAAGTATTTTACTGTTGTGTAAATCAATTATTCTTTTGGTTTCTTTGAGATTGTGCCTGAAAAATCTCTTTTTTTTTTTTGTTTGTCCGAGGTGATCTAGAAAGTGTGGGGTTTTTGAATTGTGTAAGCCCACTTGAAAGACACAATTGTGAGGGTTTTAGGTGAACCTTGAAAAATCTATTTCATAGTGAACGCTAATATCCACTGTGTGAGGATATTAGGAGTGGAATAGTTGTGTGGTTGTTTTTCTAAACAGTTGGTGTACACACAAGCGAATCACTATAACTTCTGGTCTTGTGGTGATTATTTAATTGTGGCATTGTGTGGATGTTGTAATTTCCCTTTACGCATTTGTGGAGAATATTATAATCTTTTTATGTATGTGTGGGAATGCTGTAATAGCTCAGTTACTTTCTTTGTTATTTTAATTTTTATTTCTCTGTATCAGTTTGGGATTTTGATACATAGACCGTTCTAGGAATCAGGTTGTCCTACCAAAAGCCATTGGTTTTTGGTGTAAGGTTGTTCTTAGAACAACATCTGTATCAACAGCTCAATACTTATACAATTGAGGCTGTTATTCATTTCTACATTGTGGGATTATTTAATTGCTATATTTATTTATATTTGTTTAAATTACACATTTAATTTTTAATTTGACATAGTCCGATTCACCCCCCTCCCCTCTTGGACTCTTAGCTCGGCCTTTTCAACTTCATTAAAGACTTGTAGGTTTGAACCAAAGATTCCTGCGATACATGCAAAACTTCAACCTTCTCCTCTAAGGCTTTAAGAAGCTCATCAACCTGGGAGGGATGGTAGTCGGAATCATCTGGATCATCTAACTCATCTAACTCATTGAAGATGTCTTCCATAGTGGTGTTTACTGCTGGCTGTGCTCACTCTTCTTCTTCTTGTCCAGGAAGAGGTTTAAGATTCATCATATTCAGATTTGAGTTATTGAACGAGAGTTCAAATTCCGGTGCCTCAAACGACGAAATTTGAACATTGTAATAAAGCGCAAGACACGTCATAAGATAGGCAAAAGGAATCGAACCATGCTTGGGGGATGCAAGCGAAACTGAATAATGATATAGTAAATTAAACATGGAAAACAAACATGCATATTAGGCACAACAAAATGAAAGACTCTAATTATGAAGGGAGTAAGATTAGTCTTATTCCTGGCTTGAGGATAGACATTGGATGTGAAAATATGATGCAAAACTCGATATTTGGGGAGCATCTGGTTTGCGAGGAGGGCATTACCCAACTGCCATTATACATTAAAGCGACATAGTTTACGGGTTATTGCTTGTTTTTAAGAATTGGACATTTTTTCTAATAATGTGGCAACAGGTATGCCATCATCCGCAACATTGATTTCCATAAATGCTGAAATAACTTGTGGCGTAACTTGAAATGTCCTTTCAACAAATTTATTGTGAATGACAAATCATCAAGGGAGACATCACAAATTGATGCATACATTCCTTGCACAATGGAGCGGTTGGCTGATCCACCCCATCCCAAAATGCTTTCACAACTGACTTCAGAGAGTATATGAACTAGACCAAAACGAGCAATATGGTCTAAGTTTACTAATTTTTTTATGATAATATCTCTAGTGCAGAAATCCCGAACGTACTCCGGATCCTCTTCCGACGCCCGTAGGGTTCTCACACCAATAGGAGTTTATTGAGAAGAAGAACTAGTATGATTTTTGCATGTCGTTTTCTTAGATCAATACACCATATTAGTTTGCACAAGATAAAGATCAAAGAAAATTAGAGGAAAAAGACTAGATCAGATTTTGATGAAAACCCACACCAAATAGGGTTTCAAATGATAAATACACTACTCAAATGTGATTTACTAGCAAAAGATTACAAAATACTAGAAAAAATTTGATTGAAAATCACTTACTAGTAAGATTGGAAGATGGGTTAGTCGAATCGGGCACCGCCTAGCCGAGGAAGAAGATATGAAATGAATAGGATTTTGGATTTCCCCCCTTTTAGGTGAAATCCGTGTGATCTTCAGCTAGCCTGAGCATGTGCTCGATTGGTCGAAAAACCCAAAAATTTACAATTTTTATGATAATTTTATTTTATTTTATTTTAAATTTTATTATCATTTTATGCATTTCATTATTCAATATAAACATAAACATAAACATATATGCATAAAAGGTAATAAAATAATTATTTAACAGTACACAAACCAATATCATGCTTTAAGTTAAAAAATCTAGTTCTGTCAAGAGGCTTAGTCAGTATATCTGCAAGCTACTTCTCAGTTTGAATGTATTCAACCATGATGGACTTGTCTTCAACCAATTCTCGAATATAATGGTATTGTATGTTGATATGTTTCGTATGAGAATGCTGGATTGAATTTTTGGAGATATTAATTGCGCTTGAATTATCGCAATATAAAGTCATTTTATCTTGCATAATTTCATAATCAGCTAGCATTCTTTTCATCCAAACTACCTAAGTGCAAGCATTTCCTACTACAATGTATTCAGCTTCAGCTGTCGAGAGAAAAACTGAATTTTGTTTCTTGCTGAGCTAAGATACTAAGCAGTTTCTTACGTAGAAACATCCACCACTGGTAGATTTTCTATCATCAATATTTCCTACCCAGTCTGCATCAGTGTATCCGACAATTTGTACAGACGTATCATGCGAATACCATAGTCCTAAGTTCACAGAACTTGTGACATATCTAATTATCCATTTAACAACAGTTAAATGTGATTCTTTAGGATTAGATTGATATCCAACACATATTCCAACACTAAAAGCAATATCAGGTCTACTAGCAGTTAAGTACAAAAGACTGCCAATCATACTTCGATATAAACGAGAGTCTACATTTTTACCTGATTCATCTTTTGAGAGTTTAAGTGTCGTACTCATTGGAGTATCAAATTTTTTACCATTATCAAAACCAAACCTTTTTATAAGGTTCAATGCATATTTGGTCTGTGAGATGAACATTCAATCTTCAAGTTATTTCACTTGTAATCCAAGAAAATAGTTTAGTTCGTCGACCATACTCATTTCAAACTTGGATATCATTAGATCTACAAACTTAATAGATAAGTTATTGCATGTAGATCCATAAATGATATCGACAACATAGATCTGAACTATAAGAATATGATTGTTATGTTTCTTGACGAATAAGGTTTTATCAAAACTACCCAAGATAAAATAATGAATGAGTAAAAATTTATTCAATTTTTCATACCATGCTCTGAGAGCTTGTTTCAAACCATAAAAAGCCTTTTTAAGATGATAGACATGATTTAGAAGTTTGAGATCTTTAAAACCCTTTGGTTGTTCAACACATAATTCCTCATTCAAATCACCATTTAAAAATGCACCTTTAACATCCATTCGATAAATTAAAATTTTTTATGGCATGTAATTGAAATAAATAATCTTATAGATTCAAGGTGCGTAGCTGGTGCAAAAGTTTCATCGTAATCAATACCTTATATTTAAGTGTACCTTATACAACCAGTCGTGCCTTATTTTTGATAATATTCCCCATTTCAACAGTTTATTCTTAAAAATCCATTTGGTTCCAATCACATGTTTATCAGTAGGTCTAGAAACCAAATACCATACCTCATTTCTAACAAATTGATTTAATTCTTGCATGACATTTATCTAACTTTCATCAGTAAGTGCTTCATTTACATTAGCCGATTCAATTTCGGAAGTAATTAGCCGGTTGAATTTGGGAAGTAAAACAAATATGATTACATATATTTTCTAGTTGTCTTCTTGTCTGAACGCCAGTGCGAGGGTTACCAAGTATTTGATTAGTCAGATGATCTTTGACTGACTTTAACTCAGTATTACCTGATTTAGATGAAGAGTTAGGTACAATAATCACATTGACATCACCATCATCATCATCTTTATTGAGACTGGGTGCGATCTGTTGATAATTTATTACAACATTTATAGATTCTTGTATCACCCTAGTTCTTTTGTTAAGAACAAGGTATGCTCAACTATTTAAAGCATAACTAAGGAATATTCTCTCATCGCTCTTGGCTTCAAAATTTCTCAATTTTTCTTGGTCACATAATATAAAATATTTACTTCTAAAAGTTCAAAAATATTTAACTGTGGGCTTTTTATTAAACCATAATTCATAAGCTGTTTTGTTTTTAGCTTTTCTAATATAAACACGATTTATTATATAACATGCAGTACTAACAGCTTCAACCCATAAATTTTTTGGTAGATTCATGCTATTTAGCATTACACTAGCCATCTCTTGAAGAATTCTATTTTTTTTTTCTCTTAACTATTCCATTTTGTTGAGGTGTTTTTTAGAGCAAAGAATTCATGCGATATGCCATGATCATTGCAATATTTCTCAAAATTGCTATTTTCAAATTCTTTACCATGATCACTTCTAATTTTGACCATAAATCTCTCTTTTTCAGTTTGGATATGTTTTAAAATTTTTCTGACTTCACAAGAGTATCTAATTTTTCTCTTAAAAAGGCTACCCACGTATATCTGGTGTAATCATCAACTATAATACAAAAATACTTCTTTCCACCTCTACTGTCCATTCTAGTTGGTCCGACTAAATTCATGTGGAGAAGTTCTAGAGGTTTAGCCATGGCTAAGGAGTTCACTTTCTTGTGACTACTCCTAATTTGCTTAACAATTTGACATTCTCCACAAACTTTTTCTATCTTTTTCAGTTTGGGTAGGCCATGTTAGTGATCTCTTTTGCTCAATTTATATAGATATCTATAGTTCACATGTCTAAGACGTTTATGCCATAGTTCAGTCTTGTCTGTTGGGACCATGTAACATGAATGGTTTGTAGAACAAGAGTTATCAATTATATAGCAATTTTTAGATGTCCTGCGACCATTTAATATTACACTACCTTTCTCATTTATAATGTCATATCCGTGATCTGAAAATTTCACATTATTCTTATTATCATAGATTTGAGCTATGCTCAAAAGATTTTGTTTTAATCTTTCAACATAAAGTATATTTTCAAAGAGAGGCAAGTTAGGAAGTTGTACATTACCTTGACCAATTATTTTGCAGTTGCTTCCATCTCCGAAAGTGACTGAGCCACCATTTACTTCGTTGATATTTTTGAATATCGCTTTGTCACCTGTCATGTATCTCGAACATCCACTATCCAGGTGCCATCTTGAGTGGCTAATGCTTTAAAAGCTGTGTGGGCAACAAGACACTTAACCTTTGGAACCTATTTCATTACGGTTCTAGGGTTAGGAGTATCTCTTGTTTTCATTGTATTTGGGAGTTATGATTTCTCCTTTTTCTATAAACTCCTGTATTACCTTAGTTGGATTTTATAAGCTCTTTAAGAAAGTCCATAATTTTTTCACCTAAGGGTGGTTTATTATTCCTTTGATGTTTATAACTGATGGTATTATTATTTATTTTTTTGAGTTTTTGAAATTATTACAATTTGAATATCTTAGAGTCTTTCCTTTGGAGTTCAAAGATTCTCCTCTTACAAAGATAGGAGCAAAATCTTTGATTTTCAAAGAGTTATTTTTAATATAACCCAAACCAGACTTGTCACCACATCACCTCAATGAGGTTAACAATTTTTCAAGCTTTTGGTCACCAAGGGCATATTTCCAAGTGTCCTTTGAACTCTGAAGGAGAAAAAACTTTAAGTTTTAGTTTCTCACTTTCTATTTCGAGTTTTTGCAATTCAGAAGATTTAAAACTTAAATCTAATTTTATTTTTTCAAAATAATCGAAAAAATGAGATTTTTCCAAAACTGTTTTTTCAAGTTCTACTTTTAGTTTAGTGTTCACAACCCTAATTGTAGGGTCACGATGTAGTAATAATCTCGGTAAGACCGAGGTCGAATCCAAAGGGACTGAAACTTGTACATTTCTGAAATTAACTAGAAGTAGAATTAGAAGAAGATGTGAAACTAATTCTGAAGTATTTGAGAGTGTAATTGTGAATAAAGTAATTAAAACTAAGAATTTAAAGGTGGGAACTAAGGTGCCAAGGATCCACTTGTAGTGATCAGGGAGCCCTCTTACTTGATTCAAGTAATACAATTATAATTGGAGTCCTATCCTATCCAATTGGAAAATATATCAATTAAACCAAATTTGAACTTCCATTGACCTAATTCTCAATGAAGGAGAACTATGATAATTGGCATGGATTCCATCACCATACCCTACCCAGGAGACAATGGCAAACAACATGATTTACCAATCTCATAATCTCAAAGCAGGAGAATTGTGAAGATTAGGAAGGATTCCCTCACCCTACCATGCCCAAGGGACGATGGTGAATAACATGACTTACTAATTTCACAATCTCAAATCAGGAAAAGAAGATACTCAAAGCTATTGCAGATCTACTGTAATTTGAGTCACAATAAACCATTAAAAACTGAAAGTATTCATTAAATATCAAATTAGAATCCATTGAGTTCAACATAAACATGAATTAAAGCAATAGAAACATCCCATCATGCTACAAGCTTCACCTCTTAGCCATAACTAAAAGATTTAGTCAACCATAGACATGATTGGACCAAAGTCTCTTAAGAAAAATAATGAAAACAACTAAGAAGAAGAAAAACTCTTGGAGACGGCTTCTCCACCCTTTTGCTCCACTCCTTAAACCCTAGAAGATGCCTAGTAACATCTTAGGGAGTCATATTTATAGTTGTGGAACTCCAACTTTCGTACCTATTTGGAAAACTCTAGAAACCGCCTCAAATTTACACAGTTTGCTAAAATAGACTTCACTCTCCGAAGTTTTCCAAAATAGACTTCACTTTGTGCAATTTCACAAAATGACCCAGAGTTTCAGAATATGCTTTTTTAGGACGATTTTAGGATTCCTTTTCTTCACTTCAAAATTTTAATTATCTTCATTCCTCACTTGGTTTTCTTGGATCTTTGGTATGTGAATTCTTCAATCTTGGTCTCCTAAGATCTATCCCTTGCCTTGGTGATTCTTGAGAATTAAATCCATGCTTTTAGCACCCTTTTCAATCCAAGCTCTTAAATTCACCTTGCAACACAAACATGAGTAAAAAAGAACATTAAGCATTATCATGTTCATAAAACCAAGATATAAATGGGGGATAATATGCAATATTTGACCCTCAACATTTAGCATAATTTTCTTTTTGAATTTTCAACTTGACAACAAATTTATAACTCTCTGTATAGGGTATTGTAGGCATCTTGAAGACCGTCTTCATTTTCAAGGTCACTTCTTAAAGTTTTATAATCAGACATATCACAACTGTTTGAAGAAGTAACTCTGGCTATTGTCATAAAAGCTTTCAACTCATTTGCATTTTCTTGATTTGATTCATTAGATTTAAAAGTAGTTTTAGAATCAGATGATTCATCTTAAGTAGCTATCATGCTATTTCTTTTAGATTTATCATTTTTAGGACATTTATTAGCCAAGTGCCCATATTCATGATAGTTGAAACATTGACTGTCTTTTGTTTTAGATTTCCAAGAATTTGATTTTCCTTTTCTTTTATCAGATGGTTTTTGAAAATATATTCTTTTCTTGTTTTTAAAAATTCTATAAAATTTCTTTGCTAACATTATCATATTATCTTCATTTTCTTCAAAATCAGAATTAGCATTACTTTCTTTTGAATTAGATTTAGAGGATTCAAGAGCAATGGACTCAACTTTAGGAGCTTTAAAATTCAGTTCATAAGTTTGAAGAGAACCAACTAACTCCTCAACTTTCATAACATCTATATCCCTTAACTCCTGTTAGTAGTAACCTTTGAATTGAACCTATTAGGTAGTGATCGCAGTATTTTTGCACAAACGTTGCTTTCTTTTGAATTAGATTTATTAGATTTAAGAGCAATTGACTTAACTTTAGGAGCTTTGAAATTCATCTCATAAGTTTAAAGAGAACCAACTAACTCCTTAACTTTCATAACATCTATATACCTTAACTCATGTATAGCAGTAACCTTTGAATTGAACTTATCAGGTAGTGATCGCAATATTTTTGCGCAAACCTTGCTTTTAGGGATTCTATCTTCAAGACCCCACATGGAATTCACTATATCATTCAGTTTTGTATAGAAGTCCAAAAAAGACTTATTTTCTTACATACGAATCTCCTCAAATTTGGTTGTGAGGATTTGAATTTTTAATTTTTAAACAATATTAGTTCCTTCATGTGTCATTTCGAGACTGTCCTATGCTTACTAAGTTGTATCACATAAAATAATTCTTTTGAATTCATTAGGCGATAGAGTGCAAGTTATTGCATTTAAGGCTTTTGTATTTGCACTGCTTTCACTTTTCTGAACCGTAGTCGAAAAAGTAAATGCGGTTTCTTTCATTGATTTGGTTCCATCATCAAAAGTTACTTCTATCATAGGAGGGATTCATTTAATCAAAGTGGCTTGCCACACATTTTCATATAAGGATTTAAGGAAAATTCTCATCCTGGCTTTCCAATATGAATAGTTAGAGCCATTAAAAGGAGGTGGCCTGGTAATGGACAAGCTATCAAAATTTGACATAATAAAGCTCTAGATCTAGGTCAAGGAGGTAAATTTAAAAAAAATAGAGCAACCGTCTTTGATTCCACTTGAAAAGGAGAGCTTAAGATGTCCTAGAGGGGGGGGTGAATAGGACTATACCGAATAATCAAAATAAGTGCTCTCAATTGCTTAAGTGTTGAAACCTTGATTCCAAATAATTCGTACGACAACCTTCACCTAAAGTTTTAGGCAGGACAACCTTATTTCACGAATTTCTTTAAAATCAAAATCTCAAACTTGCAAGAGTAAATAAAAATAAAATATTACAACATTCAAGACTCATCTTAAAATTAAATACAACCATTCACCACATAATAAAAATAAAGGCATTTACCACATAACACAGATGAATATAGTGGTTCGGTGCTTTAAAAATAGCCACACCTACTCCACTCATAAAATTACTCTCCATGTAATTTTGGCTTTCACTATGAAATTTTTTTCCCAGGGTTACCTTAAAACCTGATACAATTCTTGTGATTTTAATGGTTTATCACAATTAAACCCCTCATTGAGATTTTCAGGTTATCTCATACAAAACCTAAACTGAGATTTTAACTGGCTATCTCAAAAAAACCAAATAGAGTTTAGAAGGTATACTTATCTTCACCATAGAAGATGTATCAGAAGCTTGTAGCCGAAGAACCGCTTTCTTGAATGTAGATTATTCTTTGTTCAGTTAGATTGAAAGGTCTAAGTTTCTATTGATTTTAATTAAGTTCAAACCAATGGCTACTTCAATCAGTTCTCTTAAATCTCAAAAGAATTGTATAGTTTACTTTCTTTAGAATTAAACTAGAAAGATCTAATATTAAGAAAATCGAGCAAAAGTTATATAAATTAAATTTACAAATACCGTTCAAATAACTTGCTAATAACTTGAGCTTCTCTCTCTCTCTCTTGCAAAAGGATTTTGATAATTTACTTGTGTAATTCTGAATGAGAGAAGAACTCAATTTATAGGTAAAGAAGTTAAATCTTCGGCTAGCCCGAGCAGACCGGATTCAATTCAACGGACTTAAGATTTATCCGAAATTCGGCTGGCCCGAGGTCATCTTCGGCTGGCCGAACATCCTAGTTTAGCTAGTCGAATTTGACCTTCGGCTAGCCAAATTCCCTCGAATTCGAAATGTTGAAGTTGCTAGAATTTCACCCGAAGATTCTCGGGCTAGTCGAATTTCAAGCTCGGGCTAGCCGAATTTGTAATCAAAATTAGTTGTTGCTTTGGGCTTCTTAGGCTGGCCGAGAAAACTTAGGCTAGCCAAACCAAAAGTTAAGCTAGCCGAATTCTAAGCAAAATAAACATAAAAACCCAATTTTAAACATTTTTGAAAGCACCTAATCCTAATGTCTTTCTAAGGGTTTATACTACTTGAGATATATCAAATATCTGTTCTTGTTTGTCTTGAAGTAATGTTGAGGGTCAAATATTGCATATTATCCCCCATTTATATCTTGGTTTTATGAACATGATAATGCTTAATGTTTTATTTTACTCATGTTTGTGTTGTAAGGTGAATTTAAGAGCTTGGATTGAAAAGGGTGCTAAAAGCATGGATTTGATGCTCAAGAATCACCAAGGCAAGGGATGGATCTTAGGAGACCAAGATTAAAGAATTCATATGCCAAAGATCCAAGAAAACCAAGTGAGGAATGAAGAGAATTTAAGATTTAAAGTGAAGAAAAGGAATCCTGAAATCGTCCTGAAAAAGCCTATTCTGAAACTCTAGGTCATTATGTGAAATTGCACAGTGAAGTCTACTTTGGGAAACTGCGTAGAGTGAAGTTTATTTTAACAAACTGCATAAATTTGAGGCAGTTTCTAGAGTTTTCCAACTAGGTGCAAAAGTTGGAGTTCCGCAACTATAAATAGGACTCCCTAGGATGTCCCTAGGCATCTTCTAGGGTTTAAGGAGTGGAGCAAAAGGATGGAGAAGCCATCGCCAAGAGTTTTTCTTCTTCATCCATAGTTGTTTTCATGTTTTTCTTAAGAGACTTAGGTGAATCTTGTAGCATGACAGGATGTTTCTATTGCTTTGATTCATGTTTATGTTGAACTCTATGGATTCTAATTTGATATTTAAAGGATAATTTTAGTTTTTAATGGTTTATTGTGACTCAAATTACAGTATATCTGCAATAGCTTTGAGTATCTACTTTTCTTGATTTGATATTGTGAAATTAGTAAGTCCCATTGTTCACCATCGACCCTTGGGCATGGTAGGGTGATGGAATCCTTCCTAATCTTCACAATTCTCTTGCTTTGAGATTATGAGATTGGTAAATCCTGTTGTTTGCCATTGTTCCTAGGCATGGTTTGGTGATGGAATCCCTGCCAATTATCATAGTTCTTCTTCATTGAGAATTAGGTCAATGAAAGTTCAGATTTGGTTTTATTGATATATTTTCCAATTGGATAGGATAAGACTCCAATTCTAATTGTGTTACTTGAATCAAGTAAGAGGGCTCCCTAATTACTACAAGTGGATCCTTGGAAACCCTAGTTCTCACCTTTAAATTCTTAGTTTTAATTACTTAATTCACAATTACTCTCTCAATCACTTCAGAATTAGTTTTACATCTTCTTCTACTTCTACTTCTAGTTAATTTCAGAAAAGCACAAGATCAGTCCCTATGAATTCGACCTCACTCTTACCGAGATTATTACTAAATCGCGACCCTACACTTAGGGTTGTGAACAAATTTTGGCACCATTGCCGGGGACTAATGGATTTTTTTTTTTTTGTTTTTAGATTAACTAATTTTGGAATTAATTAAATATTAGGATTTTTCTACTTTCTATTTTTAGGTTAGGGTTTTTTTTTGAATTATTTTAGAAATTAACTCAGCTTTCTATTTCTAGGTATAGAAACTTTCCTTTTCTCTTTTTAGAAACTAATTTACTTTCTAATTATAGGATAGAAACTTTCCTAATTTGTTTTTAGAAACTTTCTTAATCTATTTTTAGAAACTAATTTCCTTTCCTTTTTTTTAAGAAACTAGTTTACTTTCCTTTTTCTTTTTTTTTTTAGAAACTAACTTACTTTCTATTTTTAGAAACTTTCCTTTTTTGTTTTTTAGAAACTAGGTTGCTTTCTTAGTTCTTTTTTTTTTTTTTTTAGAAACTAACTCCCTTTTCTTTTTCTAGGTTTAAAAACTTTCCTAATTTGTTTTTAAAAACTTTCCTTTTTCGTCTTTGGAAACTAGGTTATTTTTTTAGAAACTTTCCTAATTTTTTTTTAGAAACTAACTCATCTTTCTATTTTTAGAAACTTTCTATTTCTCATTTTAGAAACTAATTCACTTTCCCTTTTTCTTTTGCAGGATCCTAACATAGGAACTTCTAATTTGGTAACTTCTTTCTAATTCTCTCTCTTTATATTTCTAGATTTCTATTTCCCTTTTTCTTTTTAATTTAGGTTAGATTCTGAAATTGAGGGCTGAGAGTGTTTCATGCCCAAGTGTGTCCGTGACAACCCTTGACGTCTCTTGAGTGAAGGAGGATTGGTTGAGGGGTTATCTATTCATCACAGGATTAAACACCACTCAAGATCCACAACGTTAACCAAAGTTATGATTACAAATCAACTAACCAATCAACCTCCAAATCCACCCTAACCTAGGGTGGAGGAAATCCAGGATCAGAACGGGTGCATCGAGCATCCCGGCCTCATACTTTATGACCTGAATTATTTTCGTTTCCAGAAAATACCGGAAACATAGACATCAAGCCAGGAATGATCCAACTCCTTCCAAAGTTCCTTGGGCTTGAATATGAAAATCCACATTTACACTTGAAAGAGTTTGATGAGATCATAGCCACTTTATACTTTTCTAATGTGTCTGAGGATACAATTCTGTTGAAACTCTTCCCTTTCTCCCTGAAAGAAAATGCTAAGACGTAGTTACATTTACTACGTCCACGATCTATTGTCAGATGGAATGACATGACAAGGGAATTCATAAAGAAATTCTTCCCATATCATAAAACGAACACCTCCAGAAAGTCGATCATGAACTTCGCCTAAAGGGAAGATGAAACGTTCTTCCAATGTTGGGAGTAGTTCAAGGATCTTGTAAGTTCATGCCCACAACACGGTTTTGAAACGTGGCGCATAACAAATTTCTTCCATGAAAGACTGCATCTTCCATGTGCCAATTTGTCGAGACAATGTGAAATGGGGAATTCCTGAACAAAGATATTGATGAAGTGTGGGATTACTTTGATAAACTTGTTAAAACTGCACAATCATGAGACATCTCCCCAAGAATGAGCATCGCGTCTAAGCCTACTCAATCAAAGAAAGAGCTGGAATATATCTTTTGAAAGAGAAAGATGATATCAACACTAAAGTGGCCAGTCTCACAAAGAAAGTCGAGACCATGAAACTTAGGAAGGATAAGGATAAGGAAGTTGTCTGCGGTATTCATGCTTGTAACATTCATACAACTGAAATTTGCCCAATAATACTTGCATTTCAAGAAATATTGAATGAGTAATCAATTGCCGTAAACAACTACCAAAGGCCTTTCAAGGGACTCACTTCGAACACATACAACTCCAGCTGGAGAAATCATCCGAATTTCAGTTGGAGAAATGGACAATCTGTTACACCTCAAGGAATCCTTAATCAATTCTTAAATCAAGGGAAACCTCAAGAGGAATTGGTTCAAAATCCTCAAGAGCTCATCCAACAAAGTACTCTTCAAGCCTTACAAGAACTCACAAAGGCTATACAACAGATAGACTCACGTGTTACGGTTATGGAGAAAGGGATACTTTCAGCCCAACCTATCTCCAATCCTAAACCACAATACGGAGTTAGTGAACCAAGCTCTTTAAATCCAATGGAACAAGCTAAGTCTATCACTACTCTTAGGAGTGGAAAGATAATTAACAAATCTATTCTGGTAAGGGTTGAGAAGCCTGAGGACCCGGATGTAGATGAGATTGATAGACCTATTAATGCTCCATATGAGATAGAACCGGAACCTCAAAGTAAACCGATTGCTCCATTTTCCTAATGGTTGATAACACCAAAACCTCTCTCTAACTCTCAGGATATTCTAGAGGTGCTTAAGCAAGTGAAGGTCAACATTCCTCTACTGGATGCCGTAAAACAGATACCTTCATATGCCAAATTTCTGAAAGATTTATGTACGACCAAAATACAACAAAACATTCAAAAGAAAATCTTCTTAATAGAAAAAGTGAGTGCCATCCTAAAACAAGATGTGCCACAGAAGTACAAAGATCCTGCTAGCCCAACCATCGCCTGTGTAATTGGAATTACCGGATTGAGCATGCATTTCTTAACCTAGGAATGAGTGTAAATCTGATCCCATACTCGGTCTACAAACAACTGGGTCTAGGTGAATTAAAACCCACTCGGACCACATTACAACTGGCCGATCGGTCAGTTGTGTGCTGAGATGGATAATTAAGGATGTGTTGGTCCTGGTTGATAAATTCTACTATCCAGTAGATTTTATCGTCCTGGATACTCAACTCATCATGGATATGAACACTCAAATTCCTGTCATCCTTAGTCGCTCATTTCTTGCTACAACAAATACAATCATCAATTGTAGGAATGAAGTTATGAATTTGTCTTTTGGGAATATGACATTAGAGCTCAATATCTTTTTCGATATGAGCAAACAGGCAGAGGATGATGAGAATGCCCACGATGTTAACTTAATTGATTCTTTCGTGGAAGATAGAACTCTGATGACCTTATCCTCTGACCCTCTAGAGACGTGCTTGGTCCACTCCCATGATTTAGATGATGATATGATTAGGGAAACGAGTGTCATGCTTTATACTGTGCCGGTACTTAAAGTTAACTGGTTGAAGCCATAATTTGAAGAATTACCCCAAATGGATATAGTGCCTCTATCGTCTAACCTCAAGGCACTAAAGCTTTACCTAAAACCTTTGCTTTCTGATTTGAAATATGTCCATGTAGGTCAAGATGAGACATACCCAGTGGTGATTTCTTCCCACCTTGAGCGAGAATAGGAGAGTATGCTTATTTTTACTCTCATTGAGCACAAAGGAGCCCTTGGATGGTCGATTGCGGACCTCAAGGGAATTGACCATTTGATTTGTACTCACCACATTTATATAGGATAATGCGAAGACCTCCGAGCATCCACAACGTTGATTAAATCCAAACATGAAGGAAGTGGTTAAGGCCGAGGTTCTTAAGCTATTGAATGTGAGTATCATATACCATATATCTGATAACCAATGGGTGAGTCTAACTCAGGTGGTTCCTAAGAAGTCCGGAATCACTATCGTAGCCAATGTCGATAATGAACTCGTGCCAACTAGAGTTACTACTGGTTGGAGAATGTGCATTGACTACAGAAAATTGAATACCATCACAAGGAAGGACCACTTTCCTCGCCCTTTATTGATCAAATCTTGAAAAGTCTAGTTGGTCATTTCTATTACTATTTCCTTGATGGATATTTGGGCTACAACCAGATAGAGATAGCCCTTGAAGATCAAGAAAAGACCACATTCACATGTCCTTTTGACATCTTTGCTTACCAAAGGATGCCATTTGGACTGTCTAATGTGATGAGGGTCGAATATTGCATATTAGACCCCGGTTATTGCCTAGATTTACGAACATGGTACTGTTTAACGGTAATCGTGTTTGTGATGCAGGGTGCAATTACGAGCTTGGATTGAAATAGGATGCTAAAAGCACAAATTTAATACTCAGAATTCATCAAGGTAAGGGACGGACCCCAGGGGACCAAGATCGATGAATTTGTATGCCAGAGATCCGAGAAAATCAAGAAACTGAAGCTCAAGTGGCCCAAAATTGGTTTAGAATGTAAGATCACAGGGTTCATACCATCCGTTAGCTCAAAACTTCACATATGGCCTGAAGACCCTAAATAAGCCGTACACGTCAAATTTCAGTAGTTGGATCCCTATGGAAGTTGTCCAATGGTCAGATCAACCCATGAATTATTGATCTAAGGCCCTCCTGATATTAAGATATGCTTCAAACTCAGGCTTGACCCATTAAATGAGATGAGAAAAGGGAGGAACGGATCAAATTTCTCACATACATCAAGGTGGACCCACTTCACGTGACTGGTGTACACAGCGGGTGTACACCCGCTGTGCACCGGACCAACCAAATGGGTCAAAGTCGGTTTGACCGACCTTATCTCTTAAAATGGAATTTTCATTTTTAAACGTTCCAACGTCCGCACGACCGGACGCTGGGACATGTAGTGGGCCCTCACCGTTCATCACATGGACAATCAGGACTGGTCATTCGGTCCAGGAGGTAGCCAAGACCCTCGCCAGGATCTCCTTATGGTCTCATGCATGCACTCAGGCAATCTCCACCGTAAATCGGAAGACTGACGGTGCAATGCAATGTTCCGTGGGCCACCTCTAATATGAGCCAAAATAGCCATTCCTGAATTGTTTTTCATAAGGAGTCCAATGGACGGAATGGATTTCTTCATCTGTATCGATCATGGCCTCAACAACCACAACAGAAGACGCATGCGATGGGTCTGTTTCGCTGTTTTGCAATTGGATTACGGTTTTCCTCTGTGGGCCACCATCGTATAACAACGGTCTAATCCGGACCGTCCATCAAGAGCCCAAGGGTCCTCTCACCCTACCCTAGATGACACATTTTAGGAAACCACAGAGATCAGTCTCCATTCGTCCAAACAGAAGACTGACGGTGCAACGAAAAAGACAGGTGGGACACACCAAATTCGGTCTAGAAATTATCCAGTTTTACTGAAGTTTTAAGGGCGATCCAATGAATGGACTGGATTTCTTGATGCTTATCAAGAATGGGCCCCACCAAACAATCAGCATAAATTCTATTACGCAATCTCTGTTACAGTGCGTCCGAAGACCCGGAAGATTCGGGCTGTTTTGCAGATGTGGCTAGGATCGGTCTGATGATCCTAGCCGTTCAAAACCTCTCTAAGGAAGTGTCGGGTAATGTCAAGAAGACTGAACGTCTTAGATTTGTTTTCATTGGCCGAAAAGATGAATCGACGCAAGTCGGTTGCCAAAGACACCGCACCGACTATCTGCGTAGCTGCGTAAACAGATTACGCAAAATCTCATGTGCGGAAAGAAGACTTCCGACTAAAGTTTGCATGGACTCAAGTCATGTCCTTAGCAGGCTATAAAGAGAGAAGAGAAGAGATGGAAAAGAGATCAGTTGCAGGGAACGTGGAGCTGGATGTGGAGCAGCTTTCTTAATAAAGTTTTTTTTTTTCCTTCCTTTTGTTTTATGTTTTTTTAGCTTAATCATGTTTAGGTCAGGCTAAACTTCTTAGCTAGGGCTAAGATGAAGCCCCTAATTTGAATAATTCTTGTTATTTGTTGATTTCATTTGGATTTGATTGATTTATTTCTTTCTCTATTATGCTTAAATAAAAACTCTATACCTCTCCAATCTATGAGCTTAGCCAAAGTCTAGAAGTGGATATTGTTTGGAATCTTATTCTAGGTGTGCTTGTGTCTGACCATGAACAGGTTTCCCTACAGAGAAAGAAATAAGAATTTACATCTATTCATGCCTAAACAAGGATGGAAAGATGTGATCCTTGTGCTTCAAGGGAATTATACATCCTGTGTGCATGACCAAGGACACAAATTGTGCTTTATTTATTAAATTTACATCAATCTAAATTAGGGTCAATCAACAAGTAAAACAAGGGTTAAGATAATTAGGGGTGGATTCAAAAGTCCTAGTGTTCTCCTTGAGTGAATTTTCCTTCTTGTTCTCAGTTATTTTTCATCGATTTTTGTTAGTTTACTTAATACCTAGCTAAACTATTTGTTGGATTAGTTAAGAAGAATCATAAATTTCGAATTGTGACATCCAGTCCTCGTGGGAATGATCTCGTAATACGTACCATGTCTACACTTGATTCATATACTTGCGAGTTGAAAATCAATTTAAATCAGGTTGGTTTAAATAAAACATCATAATGCCCTCGCCACTTTTTAGTGATACATGATGAATATTTTTTCTGACATGGTGGGACAATATTTAGAGGTCTTCATGGATGACTTCTCTGTCTCTGGTCCATCCTTCAACGATTATTTGGAGAATCTTAAATGTGTGCTGAAGCGATGTGAGGAAAAGAATTTAGTACTAAATTGGGAGAAGTGCCTTTTCATGGTTCATAAGGGGGATATTCCTTGGACATATAATCTCGTCTAAAGGAATTGAGGTAGATAAGGCTAAGATTAATCTTATCCCTAACTTACCTCCACCCAAGAACATACGAGACGTGTGATCCTTTTTAAGACACGCCGGATTTTACAAGAGATTCATAAAGGACTTTAGTGTAACATCCCGAATTTTTGCCAACCTGGGATTAGACGTCCTTACGCAATGGGTCGATCCTAACACCTTATTAACTTGTTAGAACTGAATCCCACAGTCTAAAATCGCTCCTTAACCCATTTCCTTCACAAATCCTACCCTTCACCACCTTGTTCTTTAAATTTTGTAAGTACTTTCACATTAGACACTATCTTAAAGTTTAGGTGATGAAGAACAATACTTAAACCAAATATTGCTACAAAGGACTAAGTACCACCTCAGACCGAAATCACCGAGGACTAAATCCTTTAGAAATTAGGCGAGAATTAGCTGGTGTTAAACTAGAATGCCTGTGAAATTAGCACCAATCACTTTAAATACGATCTGCAAGACCCAAAACTTGTAAACTCATTGACGCTAGGTTACCCTAAAATCTAGGATCAATCTCATTACCCGGCTGCTCTCGGGAGCATCTCGAAACTCCGTATCTGATCTGGACCGCACATCGGGAGTCCGAATAATACGAAGTTAAGGACTTTGGACCGCCTCGCTGGGCTTGACAACCATCTCGAAAATCAAAACCAGATAGTGTCTCAGTGTAATTCGCTTGAGTCTGGAGCGAGGAGTGTGAAAACACTTGATTTTCTTTACAAATAAATATCTCAAATAGTAATCTGACACCTCTCACTTACGGATCAGTTTTAAGTAACCAGACCGGCAAAATCAGACCAAATTACACCCTCAGATCAGGAGAAATTTTATACACATATCCATGTACTAGAAATCTCTGATCGAGATCCGCTGACCGTTGAACTGATACTGGTCCGCCATTTGTGATCTGGAATCTCAACCGAAATGAAAACTTAACTAAACGTAGATCCGGTGTCGATGAGCTTAAGTCCGACCTTTGGCTCTAAGAGGCCCGCCAGAAGTCCTCCGTTGAGCTGGAAAAGTGCCGCTTTGGTTATAACCTAAGTATACCTTAACCACAAGTCCGTTTTGAAGAGTTTTTAGGCTATATAAGGACCTTAAAACCCTCTCTCTCACAGCCATATGAATTTGAGAGAAACCCTAGAGAGAGAAGAGAGAAAGAGAGAGAAAGAGTGAGAGAAGTGGGAGAATCTCCCAACTACTATTCCCTACCACTACACAAGCTGCACCACCCCATTCTCATCGTTTTCCCGACGATTTCGGCTTCGTTTCTAGGTAAGAAACCTTAACCCTAATCTGTTTTGGGGTTGTATAGGTTGTAGGTTATGAAATGGCTAACCTATTTCTATCTATAGGTGGCCAAACTGCCGTATACAAAAGCTTAGCAATTCTATCGACTCCATTACGATTCTACGACAAAAGGTGCAGACTTTAGGTGTATAGGTTATGATTTTCAATGCTTTCAATGTTAGATAATGATAGATTCATGATCTGCATGCAATTGCACATGTACAAAGTGCTGTCTGTTTTCCATTTCGATTAAAGATGAAGAATATGGAATTTTACATACTCTAGGTATTTGTAGAAAGTACCGTATACGTATAAATTTTGGAAATGTGTTTGCCATGATTATTTGCTGTATGGATATATTATATATGGATAAAATACTTGTTTGGCGAAAGGGCTCGCCCTAATACATGTTTTGCTAATATACACTATGTATGTTAAAATAGTGTATTCTAAGTGTTTGTGAAAATGACTGAATGAGTATGGAATTCTCATTCATGCTCGCCATGACTAATTGTCATGGATATATGATTGTTGTATTGGCGATACCCCTTTGACGAAAGGATTTGCCCTGAATCACACCACGACCACTATACGCTATATATGTTGAAATGTGTAGCCCAAGTGTTTGTGAAAATGTTCAAATGAATATGGAACTTGGATTCCTACTTTCCATGACTATCTGTCGTGGGTGTACGCGTGTTATGATTGGGGCAACTCCCTAGTGAAAGGATTTGGCCTAATGCCTATGTGATCAACATATGTCATGTATGTTGATGTATGTCTTTTAAAGTGTTTGTTGAAATGTCTGAATGAGTAGTAGTTAGCAAATTGTAATGTATATGGGTGTTGAGATATGATTCTCAACTTCTTTTAACTATGTATATGTTTTCCTTGGATAGTTGTGTGATTAGGAATTGAATATGTACAAACTCATGCTTGTATTGTGCTTCATAACATGCTCAACTGCTTTTATGATTTTATCTATGTAATGCATATGTTTAAATTCATATTTACGTTGTATGATCCGTCATGGGTAATGGGGGAGTGGAGCAACGAGTGCGTGCAACAGCCCTGACAGCCTTAAACGGATAATATCAGACCTTGATTGTATGATTTGAATCTTGATCCATTACTGCTTTAACTATCTGAAATTGATTGTGTTTGGGGCTATGATTATAGTCCAGGCAATCGAAATGAAAATGAATGCGTGGCTGAGATTCATTTGTCACGTGAGATGTGTTCGACGAACCCAAGTCGTACCTCGGTTGGCGATAGTGGTTGGCCACACGAAGTGCCTATGCGCTTCATATCGTTCAACTTGTTGTGCGCTCGAGCTAGCCGAGTTCGTCAAGCAACCCGATCTGTCATATGTATGTTCACCATGTTTGGACGCTACTGCTTGAACCTAGGGTACCAAACTTACCAGTGAAATCCCTTTTAACCATGGTACCTCGATCCGCTAAGACTCATGAGCAGGGCATGGTAGTATGGGACACCGTGGTCGAGCTGTCGGCATACGTTGGGGCCACGTGCCTCCCCGTAGTGACCAGTGAACAACCAGACTCGTGAGCCAATTATGGTGGTATGGGACACTATATTCGTACTGTCGGCCTACATTGATAAGGTGATGGGGGAGTGGTGCAACGAATGCGAGCAACAGCCCTGACAGCCCTTTATAGTGACCTCGAGCATACTCTGAATTGCGGTGAGGCGACAAGTTTTGCCGCAGTGTATAAAGTATGAAACTAGGCCTGTATCTGTGTAGTGATGAATCGTTAAAAAGGTGATGGGGGAGTGGTGTAACCTTTGTGCGTAACATCCCTGGCAGGCTTTGCAGCGACCTAGAAAACACACCATCGTCTGAGATTAACTAGGACTGACGACCCTAGAATAAATCATGTTTGGGAATGATACAAGGGAGGTACCTTAGTTTTCCAATCCTGCTATTTGAAATGGACTAATAACAACTCGGTAATCATGCTCATCATTCATTGCATGTGCCTGGAAGATGTGGAGCACTGAGGAATGCAAGCATGCCGCGAACGTAAGATGGTGTCGTACGAGGGAGTGTATGGTGAGGGCATACATCATGACTGAATTCATACTTGCATTAATAAGAGTATTTAGAATTGTTTGATTGTACTGCTTTATCATTACTGCTTGACTATTTTGATAACATGTTAACCTATGCTTTATTGTTCCACTGAGTTAGCTACTCAATCCCACGTTACGGGACGGTGTTTCGAACACCCACCAGACTTTGTCTGATTGCAGATGGCGACGCTACTCCTGAGGTGGAGCCGGACCTTTATGATGTCAATGATGCTTGTTCGTATATGTTGTATGCTGACGGCTTCACGTGAGCTGTGTCTTGATCGACGGGATTACAGGGATGTTGACTAGATGACACTACACATTTGGTATAATTTGAATTGTACTTGTATTTCATTAACCTGGTAACCTTATCACACTCTGGAGACTCACCACAGTTTTTTATATTTTATATATCTATCACAGTCTTTCGCTTGCAATTTAACTGTCTCTGGAGTATGATATGCTGTTTTGGCTTAATCTCACTTATGTTCACTACTCTAATACAGACAACATTTAATCATCCTTCATTTTGTTGCATATGTGATGCGTTGGAACTCGGGAGTTGAGTTTATGCTCGACCCCCGATTTTCAGGGTGTTACATTTAGTCACCTCTCTCGTTCTTTATGCAATCTACTTCAGAAGGTTGTACCATACGAGTGGACTGAGAAATGCCAAGAAACTTTTTCTAAGCTCAGGGGCATGTTAATCACTGCACCTATCATGCAGCCACCCGACTGGAGCATTCCTTTTGAAATTATATGTGATGCGTCTGATTATGCTCTTGGGCAGTGTTAGCCTAGAGAAAAGAGAGGAAGCCCTATGTTATACACTACGCAAGTAGAACTTTAAATCCTGCCCAAGTGAATTACTCAACTACGGAGAAGGAACTTTTAGTTGTAGTATTCGTTTTGGATAAATTTAGGTCCTACTTGATCGGATCCAAGATCATCATCTACACAGATCATGCAACGCTTAAGTATCTTCTTTTAAGAATAATGGTAAATCCCGCTTGATAAGAAAGATCCTCCTACTCCAAGAATTTGATTTGAAAATAAAAGATAAGAAGGGAGTAGAGAACGTAGTGGCTGACCATCTTTCCTGCCTTGACCTCTCTAATTCCCTTGAGACGACGAATATAAATAACATGTTCCTTGATGAACAATTGTTTAAAGTCTCCTATTCACCTTAGTTTGTTGATATTGCTAATTATCTTGCCACAGGTTTCACGCCGACACATTGGACTGCGCAAGATAAGAAGAAAATTTTCACCGAGGTATGCAAATTCTTCTGGGATGATCCGTATTTGTTTAAATGTTGCCCAAACCAAATCTTAAGGAGATGTGTGCCAGATAATGAACACTAAAGTGTCATCTCCTTCTGTCATTCTCAGGCCTGTGGTGGTCACTTTTCTGTTAAAAAGATCACGGGCAAAATTCTGCAGTGCGACTTTTACTGGCCCACTACGTTCAAGGACACTCATGAGTTTTACAAAACTTGTGAGCATTGTCAGTATTGAGGCACAAAAATATTCGATTGTAGTGGTCAGAGAATTCCATGGTGTAGAGCTTTCCTAGGGTCACTCACTCCGTATTTTGGTAAAAATCCGATCCGGGGGTATTTTGGAAAAAATCGAAATCCGGGGGTATTTTGGTAAAAATCGGTATCCGGGGGTATTTTGGTAAAAATCGGTATCCGGGGTTATTTTGGGTATTTTGGTAAAAATGGTATCCAGGGGTATTTTGGGTATTTGGTAAAAATCAGTATCCGGGGGTATTTTGGTAAAAAAAAGGAATGGATGGGTATTGTCTTATATAGAGGAAGAAGTGGTTGTACACCACCATTTAAAAGGGAGCTTGGTGGACACCATTTTTAAGAGAGGGGATTGGATATTGTGTGAAGAAGAGGTGGTGGTGATCACCACAATTTAAGAAGGGAGGGGACTGGAATGCCTATAAATACCCCTCCCCATGCCACATTTGAGAGGTTGGTAGGTTAGAAGACATGATAGAAGTGAGAATAGAAGAAAGGAGAGAGAAGAGAGAGAGAGAGAGAGTTGCGCGGTTGGCGCAACCGAAGAAGAGAGGAGAGAGAGTGTTGCGCGGCTGGTGCAACAGAAGGAGAGAGGAGAGAGAGTGTTGCGCGGTTGGCACAACAAAAGAAGAGATGAAAGAGAGTTTGCGGGTTGGCGCAACAAAAAGAGAGAGAGAAATGATTTGCGCTGGTCGCACAATTAAAACAGGAGAAGAAAGAGTGTGCGCCACTTCTGGAGGAAGGATTCCTAAGGAAGTCCTTGGTGCGCCACTTCTCATAGGAAGCTTGTCTTAATACATGGCTTCCAATGCCACTCTTTGAGGAACACTTTTGCGAGAGAAGTCTTTTGCGCCGTCCACGCAACAACTTCTACAAGAAAAGTCCTTTGCGCCATCCGCGCAACAACTTCTGCAAGAAAAGCCGTTGCGCGAACCGCGCAACAGAGAAGTTCGTTGCACGAACCGTGCAACCATGTTTGCGGAAAAGACATTGGGCAACCGTTTTTGCAAAGAAATCCCATGCGCCACTTGTTATGGAGCTTGTCCAGACGCCAGGCTTATGTTGTCCTGACAGATATAGTTTGCAGAAGAAGTCTTTTACAATCACTTTTGCAAAGAAATCCCATGCGCCACTTTGTGAGGAGCTTGTCCTAAGGGAATCCTTATATTGTCTTAATGGATGATCCACGCGCCACATCAAGACGAGCTTGTCCTAAGGGAAGTCTTATGTTGTCTTAAAGGAAAGTCCATGCGCCACTTGTTATGGAACTTGTCCTGAGACAAGCCTTATGTTGTCTTAAAGGAAACTCCATACACCGTCTTGTGAGAAGACTTCTCTGATGCATGGTTTTTGTCCGGAAGTAACCTCCATGCACTCCACGTTCCCCAAACTAAGATCCATGCACTCTACATTCCCTATCTAGGCCTGTGCACTCCTACCCTCAGACAGATGACCTCCACATTTCAAGGGACCACTCCACATTTTAAGGGACCGCTCCACATTTCAAGGGATGATGATGATCGCTCCACATTTCAAGGGAAGGATGATCAGAATTGATCTCAATGTTAGATCAAGGAAGAATTAACAGAAGGATGATTAGAATTGATCTCAACGGTCAGATCAAGGAAAAATGAAGGGAAGGATGATCAAAATTGATCTCAAAGGTCAGATCTAGGAAGAATGAAGGGAAGGATGATCAGAATTGACCTCAATGGTCAGATTAAGGAAGAATGAACGAAATGATGATTAGAATTGAACTCAATGGTCAGATTAAGGGTTTCAAGCCCACACAACCCATCTCCTCTAGAGATGTGATAAAAAAGCTCAAAATGCTGCTGAAATTGCCATTGGACTGTCTTTTCTTTCATTCATAATATTAATTGATTGTACTTTGTTTTCAGAATTAAGGGAATCAGAGGATGTAAATGAACTCAGAATAAATGTGATCATTGATCTCTCACTCTTTCTTTATTATCATTGAATAAATCCCCTAAATCAAACGCATTTGTTTTCTTGTCGAAACAAAATGGCGACTCTACTGGGGATTTATTATTGATTGTAACTTAGAAAATATTAAGAGAACATTTATCACTTTTTGGTGTTGCATAAACTCCAAAATGACGACTCTCAATGGGAACATCCTCTCCTTCATCTCTAAAAACAAATTACGATTTTATTTAAATAAATTAACTAACACTCTATTTTGAATGATAGGTATAACCGCAACGACCTTTATCTTGACTAACGTGGTTTTCTATTTCGTATCCAACGGATTTCCACCAGAAAGCATCAGAGAAGATCAAATCAGTTGCAATCAAGGACACAATATCAGGTAATATTCGGAATAGTTTCAGCTTCACCTGTAGCACAGCAAGACGATGAAGAACAGATGATAGTGACATTTAAAAATGAAGGGTTCGATCTTCTTTCACAAAGAGTACCGTCCCGCCGAGTATGGTTAACGGATCGATCATGCGCAATACTATGAGTGACTACCATGAATAACAGTAACCTTAAGAGAACCTTCAAATGAGAGGTTAGTTTGATTGAATTAGACATTGCCCATAAATGAGAAATCAAATCAATTAACGAATTCATCAGTCAATAGAGAACCCTTGGGGCATTGTCACGATTGGACAAAGTAGAAGAGCAAGTTAAATTTGCAATCTAAAAGGAGTTAAGTGAAGTTGCTCAACCCTCATATGAATCAATTGTTTCAAAGTCTTAAGAGAATGGTAACAGATATTGCCAAAGAAAGAAAGCAAAATGAAGGTTTGTCAAAAGTAAAGAGTTGAAGTTTTGATAAAGAGAATGTTAGCGATTTTACAAATAAGAAAGTAAAGAAAGAGTTGGGATAATTCAAGGACAACGCAAAAATACAAATGATACACTTCGTATAAGGAATCAATGGTTAGTTGCAAAGGAAATCGAATTGTCATAACTAAAGTATTCAAAGGAAGTGAAGCAAAGAAGAAAAAGGTACTCTAACGAAGATAACCAGCGATAATAAAATTGTCATAAAGAAGATATGAAGTAAGAGAGAAAGTAATGATACATGGTCCCGATTGGAGATATTCACTCTATAGAAGAACAGGCAAGCAAGAAGAAAGCAAGACAAGTATGTCCATCATGTGGGCAAATTTTCATACCTATTAGTTCAGTAAAATATATTATGCCTAAATACCAAGAGGATTCACGGCGTGTTAACTCAGAAGATTCACTGCATAATTATTCAGGGGGCAGACGAAAGCATACAAAATACATTATCCTTGAAGATAATTACAGTTTTGATTTCGAAGATTATTAGCATAATACTTCAAAATCAAAAGGGGAAGAAGAATATTAAGGATGTTAAAGCCTTAAAGTATCAAGAACGCTAAAGTTTCAGAATGCAAAGTCTCAGAATGTCAAAGTCTCAATTCCGATGCCATACATAAAGAAAAGACAGACTTTCAAGCACTGACGGTTATTGCCAAATCAACAGTAGTTACCATTGTCATCGTCGTATCACTGATGTGAAGATTACTTTATTATTGAAGTTTATCGGAATTGATATTATTACCAAGCTGAAGCTCCAATTGGACCAAATTTTATAATATCATCAACAACAATGAGGTGATTTATCAATCATCGATCTGTTATCTTCAGCAAAGCCTATATGATCAACTATCACGTCAGTGACAACAGTCTATCATTTAAGGCAGCCTAGCCAAGCCCTATATGGCCAACTACGCATAAGGCCTATCACCATCGCCATTCAGGCAGCAATGAGAAGCCAGTGGCCTTAAAAAGCCCGTGAAGGCCATCATATGCATACCCATGCAGGCAGCAGATGGAGCTAGCGACTAAAAGCCCTAAAAGGCTAAAAAGTCCTAAACGACCAGTCTCTCGTGAGACCAATGCCACCTGTATAGCTTTTCGACAACGTCACGGGGAACGGAGAAAATGCCCTCCCATGAATGTGTCCGACCTTACAGGCGAAGAAAACGCGGGCTGCAGTGTGAGCTCTTTGGCCATGTCCATAGATAGGCCAACCATGCATAAGACCCCCCAGATCATTGGCTTGATTTCAGTATTAACTCATGAGGAAGGGCCTAAACCTACTCATTGATGGACTAACAGCCCTAGATTTTGTACCCCAAAGGTTGCCTTGCGAGCCCCGTGAACTCTAGAGAGTTACTGCGGCCAACCCTGTGTGTAAATCCAACCGAGTTCACTACCCCAGTAGCTTCACTGGGCCTCTCTGATGGATCGCGGTTTGTGAACTCACCAGGTAGTGAGAAGTCCAACGAACTCATAAGAGTTACAAAGACCATCACGTGAGACCCGACTCCACTACGCATAAGTCTAAAAAACTGTGTGTAAGTGTCAGTCCAGTTAAGTCTAGTAGTGTCAGTCCAGTATAGTCCAGTCTAGTTCAATCTAGACTATTTTAGTAAAGTCAAGTTTAGTCAAGTTCAGTCAAGTCATGTCCAGTTAAAGTATGGTGTAACGCCCTGAAAATCGGGGGTCGAGCATAAACTCAACTCCCGAGTTCCAGAACATCACTTATGCAACAAAATGAATGATGATTGACTGTTGACTGTATTCGTGCATTGAACATGAGTGAGATTAAGCCAAAACAGCATATCATACTCCAGAGACAGTTAATTTGCAAGCGGAAGACTGTGATAGATAGATAAAATATATAACTATGATGAGTCTCCAGAGTGTGATAACATTACCAGGTTAAATAATTACAAGTACAGTTCTAAAATATACCAAATGTGAGGAAGTGGAATGTCTCCTATCCCAAGTACCATAGCCCCGTCAATACAATATCAGGTCTTCATTGACCTGCTAGAGAGATACAGATAGGAGAACTCCTCCTATCATCATAGAAGTAGTCCGGCTCTGCTTCACAAGCATCGCCATCACCTGAAACTCAACAAATCTGGTTGGTGTGTACAACACCGTCCCGTAACGTGGGAGTGAGTGCTAACTCAGTGGAAATAAAGCATAGGTTAACATGTTATCAATTCAATCAAGCAGTAATGATAAAGCAGTACAAATCAAACAATTCTAACTACTCTTATTAAATGCGAGAATGAAATGACATGATGCTGTATGCCCTTGCCAAACCACCCTCAAGCGACATCATCTTACGTTCGCGAATGCTTAACTCCCTCAGTGCGCCACATCTACTAAGCACATGCGGTGCGATGATGATCATGATTACCGAGTTATTATTAGTCCATTTCAAACAGCAGTATTGGGAAACTAAGGTACCTCCCTTGTATCATTCCCAAACATGATCCATTCTAGGGTCGTCAATCCTAGTTATCTCATACGATATTATGGTTTGAGAAGCGTAGTGAAGGCATCGCAAAGGCTCGTCACCCGTCAGCGCGGATACAGATCTCACCGTATGCGGCTCAATTGCTGGCCGTCAGCTCAAGTACAGGTCTCACCGTACTCGGCTCAATCACTAGCCGTCAGCTCGAGTACAGGTCTCACCGTACTCGGCTCAACTCATACTCTAGTTGCTGTGAAAGACTCGTCGCCAATCACAGACCCTTGGAGTATACTCGAAGATACTACGGAGGACTCGTCGCCCGTCAGCACGAGCACAGGTCTCACCGTACTCGGCTCTCGCCGTAAGTATCGACAGCTCGAATACAGTGTCCCATACCACCGTATTCGGCTCACGAGTTTGGTTGCGCAATGGTCACTACGGGGAGGCACATGGCCCCAGCGTAGGCCGACAGCTCGACCACGGTGTCCCATACCACCATGCCCGGCTCATGCGTCTTAGCGGATCGAGGTACCATGGTTAAAAGGGGTTTCACTGGTAAGTTTGGTACCCTAGGTTCAAGCAGTAGCGTCCAAACAGGGTGAACATGCATAAGGCAGATCGGGTTACTTGACGAGCTCGACTAGCACGATCGCCCGTTGAGCTGCACGACATGAAGTGCATAAACAACTTCGTGTGGCCTAGCCACTGCCGACAGGCAACGCACGACTCGAGTTCGTCGAACACATCCCACGTGGCAAATGAATCTCAGCCACGAATTCAATCCCGTTACCGATTGCCTGGGCCATAATCATAGCCCCAAACACAATCAATTGCAGATAGATAAAGCAGTAATGGATCAGATTCAAATCATACAATCAAAGTCTGGTATTATCCGTTTAGGGCTGCCAGGGCTGTTGCACGCACTCGTTGCTGTCCTCCCCCCATCACCCATGACGGATCATACAACGTAAATATAAATTTAAACATATGCATTACATAGTTAAAATCATAAAGCAGTTGAGCATGTTATGAATCACAACACAAGCATGAGTTTGTACATGTTCAATTCCTAATCACACAACTATCAAAGGAGATCATACACATAGTTAAAAGAGGTTGAGAATCATATCTCAACACCCTTATACATTACAATTTGCTAACTACTACTCATTCAGACATTTCAAGAAACACTTAACAAACATACATCAACATACATGACATATGTCGATCACATAGGCATTAGGCCAAATCCTTTCACTAGGGAGTTGCCCCAATCATAACACGCGTACACCCACGACGGATAGTCATGGCAAGCAGGAATCCAAGTTCCATATTCATTCAGCTATTTCCACAAACACTTGGGCCACACATTTTAGCATATATAGTGTATATTGGCCGTGGCGTGACTTAGGGCAAATCCTTTCGTCAAAGGGCATCGCCAATACATAAATCATGAATCCATGACAATTAGTCATGGCGAGCACGAATGAGAATTCCATACTCATTCAGTCATTTTCACAAACACTTAGAATACACTATTACAACATACATGGTGCATGTTAGCAAAACATGTATTAGGGCTATCCTTTAGCCAAGCGAGTATTTTATCCATGTAAACATATTATTACAGCAAATAATCATGATAAATACATCTCCAAAATTTATACGTATACAGTATTTTCTAGAATACGCAATTTCAACATACATAGTGTATATAAGTAAAACATGTATTTAGGCGAATCCTTTCGCCAAATAGTATTTTATCCATATATCGTATATCATACAACAAATAAACATGTCAAACACATTTCCAAAAAAATACGTATACGGTATTTCTACAATACCTAGAGTATGTAGAATTCCATATTTTACATCTTTAATCGAAACGGAAAACAGACAGCACTTTGTACATGTGCAATTGCATGCAGATCATGAATCTATCATTATCTGACATTGAAAGCGTTGAAAACCATAACCTATACACCTAAAGTCCGCACCTTTTGTCGTAGAATCGTAACGGAGTTGATAGGTTTGTTAAGCTTCCGTATTCGGCAGTTTGGCAACCTATAGAACGAAATAGGTTAGCTTTTCACAACCTACAACAGTCTAAACCCCAAAACAGATTAGGGTTAGGGTTTCTTACCTAGAAACGGAGCTGAAATCGCCGGAAAGCGACAAGAAGGAGCAGTAGAGCTCCGTGGAGTGGCAGGGAACGACGGCAGGAGATTCTCCCACATCTCCCACACTTTCTCTCTCTTTTCCCTCTCTCAAATCCCAAATTCGTATGGCTGCCATGAGAGAGGGTTTAAGGTCCTTATATAGTCTCAAAACTCACCGAAATAGACTCCTGTTCAAGGGTTACTGCTAATATAGGTATTTCGTCACTTTTCCAGCTCAAAAGAGAGTTTCTGGTGGCCCTCCTTGAGTCAAACGTCAGACTTAAGCTCACCACACATGGATCTATGTGGGATTACGTTTTCGACTCGATCGGATTCCCAGATCGCACGTGGCGGACCACTTTCAGTTCAACGGTCAGTGGGGCCACGATCCGAAATTCCAAGTACATGTAAATGTTCCTGAAATTTTTCTTAATCCGAGGGTGTAATTTAGTCTGATTCTGACGGTCTGGTTGCTTAATACTGATGCGCAAGCGAATGGTGCCAGATCACTATTCCAGATATTTATTTTGTAAAGGGAATAGTGTTTTTCACACTCCCTCGCTCCGGATCCAAACGAATGGCCGTGGGACATCGGCTGGACCTGATTTTTGAGATGGTTGTCAAGCCCAGTGAGGCGGTCCTAGTTCCTTAACTTCGTGTTAATCGGACTTCCGATGTGCGGTCTAGACCTAATACGAAGTTTCAAGTCATTCCCGAGAGTAGCCGGGAAAAGAGTTTGGTTCTAAACTTTAGGGTAACCTAGAGTCACTGATTTTGCAAGTTTTGGGTCTTGCAGATATATTTAAAGCGATCCCAACGGATTTCATGCTAATCGAGTTTGCACTTAGTTAACTTTGTTAAATTTCTAAAGGATTTAATCCTAATTGTTTTCTGGTTGAGATGGTACTTAGGCCTTTGTAGTTTGTATATAAAGTGATCCAAGTTTTACTACTTAGCTAGTTTAAGTTAGTGTCTAGGGCGAAAGTGCTTTGAAAAATTGAAAGCACAAGGTAGTGAAGGGTGGGATTTGTGAAGAAAATGGTTTAAAAAGGGATTTGAGGCTTTAATTGAGCGTTTTGGGAAGTTAAACCTGTGTTAGGATTGACCCATCGCCTAAGGACGTCTAATTCCAGGTTGGCAAAAATCCGGGATGTTACAATCTACCCCCTTTAAAACAAAATTTCATCCCCGAAATTGGCTAAGGGTATAAGGGAAGATTTCTATTATTTCATTCGCCTAAGACTTATTGATTCCAAGTTTCCCGCGTGTAGGGTATATACCAGCTGGTTCATTTTAGTCTACCCCTTAAAACTTAATTCTTTATCTATTTCTCATATCCTGATGGTTTGCTACCATTTATTTCTTTACCTATTTGGAGTCTCAACAACAATTCCCAACAATTTAGAGTAAGATAGCTGTTTTCATTGTTTGACCAACACGGAGAGACGGTAATAGTGGGCTCGATCCCGATACATCGATCATCTACCGGGCCAGGGTAGGAAGCTCATCGTATCCCTTCCGAATCCTGGTGGATCCTGGTCGACCGCTCGTCAGCAGAGAGTCCATCGGTAGTCACCCAGGATTGGGAATTGGGTCAAGCCGCGAAAACTTCGCAGTTGTATATTTCAGTAACTCCGTAGTCCGATCACTCTCTAAGAGTAGGGAATATCCATCATTGAAAGGCTCAAATTGTTTATTCTAAGGTTGCCCTTTAGGTCTTAGTCTAAGAGAGTCCTCATTATTATCTATGTCCAAGGAAATGGTGAATTAAATCTTACTAGATCATCCTAAAACGGTTTCTCATAGTAGGGCAGGCTAGGGCTTCTATAATGTTCGTATTCAACGAGCACCGTTTCGATCCTGGGCCAGTGGGGTAAGGTCCACCGCGTTTCCGCTGCGCCACCCAGATCAAAGAGGCATATCAGGTGACCTAACTAGATTGGGCTCATAATGTTCTACCCCCCTTAAAATTTTAGTTTCACCCTCAAGGCTTAAGATCTATGCCCTGATCCGTATGTCGGAACAAGGTGTAATTTATAACCTATCCTTGACATGAAATGGGAAATACATTGGTCTGCCTTTCATCGACGATGTGTACGATGGCATTGATACCTATGGGGATCGAGAGGAGCTAAAAATGATGGGTATGTGGTTGATGTCAGGGGCAGGTGTGAGTTTGAGGCAAGATGCCTAATTCTACCAAGGGGTTTTTGTCACTTAGGGGTCAAAGTTGTCTAATTGGAACTGAGTTGCCTGTAGTTGAATTTAACTACGCCCGAGCATTTCACATATGCTCATACCAGCAAGAGGATCCTAAGGTTCACATTATTAATTTGTTGGATTTTCTATACGGTCAGGTCTGTCAAAAACTAGGAGTACCGCCCTAGGTCCAAAACTCTAAGGGTCTATTTGTCAAACAACCATTTACTCAAAAAAAAAAGCTTAAGTTATCAGAGTGCAGTAGGTTAATGTATATCAAGGGACTTTATCACTTCAACACTATTTGACCATTGGTCTTAAGTTGTATTAAAATGGGACTGTATTGCTAATCCCACTTCGGGATTGGGAATGACATATTAGGCAGGAGGGTGGACGGGGATTAAAATTACTTTATAGGCTTTGGAAAATGAGCATTGTGTTGGGAAGGGTGAGATGGGATTTCCAAATCCCAGGAATCGGAACTCCTAAGTGTAAGAGGAACAACCTAGGGTATACTCTTTATTGCATACATTCCAAACATAGTATTAGAAAACATGGGATACAACCAACCTAGGGCCATACCTTACACATACATTTATTGTTACCTTTTCAATTCTATCCACCCTAAACTCTCCTAATGCAATTGGCCGGACGGGCCCTAAACGTCCTCAAATATCTAAAATATTCTACCAACAACTATAACCATCAACATGAAATCATAAGCACCCTAAGACAGTAACTCATGCGAACTACGAGGCAGCAGTATGGATGATTAGACATCCAAGAGAATGGCCGTACATGTTCGGATAGAGCCATGGAAAAGCGAATGAAAAGTGATGGAGAGAGAGAGATAGGGCTGGAGGTTTGGTTCTCCACGGATTGGGGTCTCAACAGACGTTGTAGAGGCCCAACAGACAGGGTTTAAAGAAAGGAAGTGAAGAGATGGGCTGGGTTAAGAGTTTACAGAAATTTGAGCCTCAAATGGGGGGGTGTAGGAGCTCAATTGAGAGAGAATGAAGAGGGAGGGAGGTAGGTATTACTGTAAACATTGTGGAAGGATGGATGGTGGTCGAAAAAGGTGAAATGTAGGATTGGAGGGAGATTGGAGAGAGAAACAACAAGTTGGGGGGCATGGAAGGGTGATGTGAGAGAGAGGGGAGCTCCAGCCCCCAAAATTCTAAACCTAGGCCAAACCGCACGTGTCAGGGGGTAGGGGAGGTCGGGCCGACCAACCCCAGCCCCGGCCACGCCAGATGGGCCACCGGACCGCGGTCCACCGCCGTGACCGCGGCTCCGCAGCGGTCCGCCTTGGCCGGCGCCGCGCCGCCGCGGGTGGGACCCTATTCACCATTCCCAAGGTGCTAAGTGCACCCTGGTTCGACCCTGGGTCCCATCGGTTTTAAGTGGGGAGGCCCCCGACTCCGATTCGCTCCATTTCGGGTAGTTTCGGGATAATCAGACATAACTTGCAATTCGGAATGAGTTATCTGACGTAAAATATATGAATTTGGGGTAGAACGAACTAATGAAGCCAACCAACCTAGCTATGCCGGGTTACGCAGCCCGAAATTGCGAGAAAACCCTCCGATTGATAGTCATTTCCCCGTTTCAATTTTGTTTTGCTAAAAATGGTAGTTTTAGTTTAATTACTCTCCATCGGTCGAGCTTTAGGAGTTACGCCCATCATGCAAAGGACTTAGAATAATTAGGAGGACAGTTTGGTGAAGCCCAATAGGTCACTTACTATTTTTTGACCGAAAACTTTACCCACTAGTAGACATTACGACCCATAGTAAGTCGCGAATTCTAGAAGTTTTAGTTGTAGTTTGTTCCTGATTTCTTTCCCATTACCTGGTATCCTTATTTAAAGGGTTGTGAACTCATTTTTGAACATTCATTAATCAATTACGAATGTATTAGAATTTACTATATTGTCTGCTTTCTTTCCTCATGGATTCGGGAAATCTCGGTGAGGAGTCCAGAGCAGAGAAGCTCGAGGATTCGTAGTAGTAGTTATCATCATCACTCTTAACAGTTGGGATGAGGTGGATTGTGATCTAGACTCATTATTAAATGGCCTAGGAATGTTTTAAGATTGACCCATGCGACCATGGTTGAATACATACTCGATTTCGGCGTTCGTTTTCAATGAACTTCGCCAATTGGCGAAATCGGGATACCTATGACTGTTTCTATGTTCCGTCGCTCCCTCCTAAGTCAGAGTGCGTCAGTGTGCGTCGTGTGACCATAACCCAAGTCCGGTTTAATCCAAATATGCTCTGATACCATCTTGTAACGCCCTAAAAATCGGGGGTTGAGCATAAACTCAACTCCCGAGTTCCAGAACATCACTTATGCAACAAAATGAATGATGATTGAATGTTGACTGTATTTGTGCATTGAACATGAGTGAGATTAAGCCAAAACAGCATATCATACTCCAGAGACAGTTAAATTTGCAAGCGGAAGACTGTGATAGATAGATAAAATATATAAACTATGATGAGTCTCCAGAGTGTGATAACATTACCAGGTTAAATAATTACAAGTACAGTTCTAAAATATACCAAATGTGAGGAAGTGTAATGTCTCCTATCCCAAGTACCATAGCCCCGTCAATACAATATCAGGTCTTCATTGACCTGCTAGAGAGATACAGATAGGAGAACTCCTCCTATCATCATAGAAGTAGTCCGGCTCTGCTTCACAAGCATCGCCATCACCTGAAACTCAACAAATCTGGTTGGTGTGTACAACACCGTCCCGTAACGTGGGAGTGAGTAGCTAACTCAGTGGAACAATAAAGCATAGGTTAACATGTTATCAATTCAATCAAGCAGTAATGATAAAGCAGTACAAATCAAACAATTCTAACTACTCTTATTAAATGCGAGAATGGAATGACATGATGCTGTATGCCCTTGCCAAACCACCCTCAAACGACATCATCTTACGTTCGCGAATGCTTAACTCCCTCAGTGCGCCACATCTACTAAGCACATGCGGTGCGATGATGATCATGATTACTGAGTTATTATTAGTCCATTTCAAACAGCAGTATTGGGAAACTAAGGTACCTCCCTTGTATCATTCCTAAACATGATCCATTCTAGGGTCGTCAATCCTAGCTAATCTCATACGATATTATGGTTTGAGAAGCGTAGTGAAGGCATCGCAAAGGGCTCGTCACCCGTCAGCGCGGATACAGATCTCACCGTATGCGGCTCAATTGCTGGCCGTCAGCTCAAGTACAGGTCTCACCGTACAGCTCAATCACTAGCCGTCACTCGAGTACAGGTCTCACCGTACTCGGCTCAACTCATACTCTAGTTGCTGTGAAAGACTCGTCGCCAATCACAGACACTTGGAGTATACTCGAAGATACTACGGAGGACTCGTCGCCCGTCAGCACGAGCACAGGTCTCACCGTACTTGGGTCTTGCCGTAAGTATCGACAGCTCGAATACATTGTCCCATACCACCGTATTTGGCTCACGAGGTTTGGTTGCGCAATGGTCACTACGGGGAGGCACATGGCCCCAGCGTAGGCCGACAGCTCGACCACGGTGTCCCATACCACCATGCCCGGCTCATGCGTCTTAGTGGATCGAGAGGTACCATGGTTAAAAGGGGTTTCACTGGTAAGTTTGGTACCCTAGGTTCAAGCAGTAGCGTCCAAACAGGGTGAACATGCATAAGGCAGATCGGGTTACTTGACGAGCTGACTAGCTACTATCGCGATCCGTTGAGCTGCACGACATGAAGTGCATAAACAACTTCGTGTGGCCTAGCCACTGCCGACAGGCAACACACGATACAAGTTCGTCGAACACATCCCACGTGGCAAATGAATCTCAGCCACGAATTCAATCCCGTTACCGATTGCCTGGGCCATAATCATAGCCCCAAACACAATCAATTGCAGATAAATAAAGCAGTGATGGATCAGGATTCAAATCATGCAATCAAAGTCTGGTATTATCCGTTTAGGGCTGCCAGGGCTGTTGCACGCACTCTTTGCTCCGCTCCCCCATCACCCATGACGGTTCATACAACGTAATTATAAATTTAAACATATGCATTACATAGTTAAAATCATAAAGCAGTTGAGCATGTTATGAATCACAACACAAGCATGAGTTTGTACATGTTCAATTCCTAATCACACAACTATCAAAGGAGATCATACACATAGTTAAAAGAGGTTGAGAATCATATCTCAACACCCTTATACATTACAATTTGCTAACTACTACACCTTCAGACATTTCAAGAAACACTTAAACAAACATACATCAACATACATGACATATGTACACACGTACACCCACGACGGATAGTCGTGGCAAGCAGGAACCCAAGTTCTATATTCAATCGGCTATTTCCACAAACACTTGGGCCACATATTTTAGCATATATAGTGTATATTGGCCGTGGCGTGACTTAGGACAAATCCTTTCGTAAAAGGGGCATCGCCAATACATAAATCATGAATCCATGACAATTAGTCATGGCGAGCACGAATGAGAATTCCATACTCATTCAGTCATTTTCACAAACACTTAGAATACACTACTACAACATACATGGTGCATGTTAGCAAAACATGTATTAGGGCTATCCTTAGCCAAGCGAGTATTTTATCCATGTATAACATATTATTACAGCAAATAATCATGATAATACATCTCTAAAATTATACGTATACAGTATTTTCGAGAATACGCAATTTCAACATACATAGTGTATATAAGTAAAACATGTATTTAGGCGAATCCTTTCGCCAAATAAGTATTTTATCCATATATCGTATATCCATACAACAAATAAACATGTCAAACACATTTCCAAAAAAAATATGTATACCGTACTTTCTACAAATACCTAGAGTATGTAGAATTCCATATTTTCATCTTTAATTGAAACGGAAAACAGACAGCACTTTGTACATGTGCAATTGCATGCAGATCATGAATCTATCATTATCTGACATTGAAAGCGTTGAAAACCATAACCTATACACCTAAAGTCCGCATCTTTTGTCGTAGAATCGTAACGGAGTTGATAGGTTTGTTAAGCTTCCGTATTCGGCAGTTTGGCAACCTATAGAACGAAATAGGTTAACTATTTCACAACCTACAACAGTCTAAACCCTAAAACAGATTTGGGTTAGGGTTTCTTACCTAGAAACGAAGCTGAAATCGCCGGGAAAGCGATTAGAACGGAGCAGTAGAGCTCGTGGAGCGGCAGGGAAGGACGGCAGGGAGATTCTCCCACATCTCCCACACTTTCTCTCTCTTTTCCCTCTCTCAAATCCCAAATTCATATGGCTGCCATGAGAGAGGGTTTAAGGTCCTTATATAGTCTTAAAACTCACCGAAATAGACTCCTGTTCAAGGGTTACTGCTAATATAGGTATTTCGTCACTTTTCCAGCTCAAAAGAGAGTTTCTGGTGGCCCTCCTTGAGTCAAACGTCAGACTTAAGCTCACCACACATGGATCTATGTGGGATTACGTTTTCGACTCGATCGGATTCCCAGATCGCACGTGGCGGACCACTTTCAGTTCAACGGTCAGTGGGCCGCGATCCGAAATTCCAAGTACATGTAAATGTTCCTGAAATTTTTCTTAATCCAAGGGTGTAATTTAGTCTGATTCTGACGGTCTGGTTGCTTAATACTGATGCGCAAGCGAATGGTGCCAGATCACTATTCATATATTTATTTTGTAAAGGGAATAGTGTTTTTCACACTCCCTCGCTCCGGATCCAAACGAATGGCCGTGGGACATCGGCTGGACCTAATTTTTGAGATGATTGTCAAGCCCAGTGAGGCGGTCCTAGTTCCTTAACTTCGTGTTAATCAGACTTCCGATGTGCGGTCTAGACCTAATACGAAGTTTCAAGTCATTCCCGAGAGTAGCCGGGAAACGAGTTTGGTTCTAAACTTTAGGGTAACCTAGAATCACTGATTTTGCAAGTTTTGGGTCTTGCAGATCGTATATAAAGCGATCCCAACGGATTTCATGGCTAATCGAGTTTTGCACTTAGTTAACTTTGTTAAATTTCTAAAGGATTTAATCCTAATTGTTTTCTGGTTGAGATGGTACTTAGGCCTTTGTAGTTTGTATATAAAGTGATCCAAGTTTTACTACTTAGCTAGTTTAAGTTAGTGTCTAGGGCGAAAGTGCTTTGAAAAATTGAAAGCACAAGGTAGTGAAGGGTGGATTTGTGAAGAAAATGGTTTTTAAAAGGGATTTGAGGCTTTAATTGAGCGTTTGGGAAGTTAAACCTGTGTTAGGATTGACCCATCGCCTAAGGACGTCTAATTCCAGGTTGGCAAAAATCCAGGATGTTACATATGGTCAGTCAAAAGTACACTAGCACCACTGCTCAAAAAGCATAAACTAAGTGTAGCATTCAAAATGCTGCAGATACATATTTCACTTTAGATATGCTCAAATATGCCATTACCTGATGAAAATTTTAAATATTGAGTAAACAACATGCAAAAATACGTTTATCTTGAATCAGGTTCAAATTACAGCAAATGCCTTAAAACATATTGGCAATTATCTACTCAAAAGTTCAAGTCTTTAAGATCAACTACTAGCCTTCAATTGCAATATACGTATTCTTCTGACAAGGATCAAGATTCTTTAAAAGGAGCAGTAAAGATTATCCATCCTTCAAGGGTATCATCAGCCTTCACTTCAGAAATATTATCTTCTGAAGAAATCTTTATGCAAAGTTGACCTGGAAAGGAGGCAGGATCTATGTCTTTAAAGTAATCTATGCCTTGGTCTTTTTGATAATCTCTTATGCACAATGGAGAAATTCATATGCCGAGAATTATGAGTAATGATATTGCAAGACTCCAAGTACCAAATCTGATGGAGACAAAGAACAAACGAAATCATCATCAGTAACTTATATGTCCTTTGGAAAGTTATTAAACGAAATTGAAAGAAGTTTTGTTTATTTTTCAGAATCAGTAAAAATCTAAGGAAAAGTCTATGAAGAAATGCCAAGGAGCACAAACCAGAAAAGTCTTAACAAAAGACTCAGTGGATGAATCTTTGGAGCTGAAGATGACATTCCTAAAAGCGTGATATAATGAGCAATGGATGCAACAAATGCAATGTGAAGCACGATGACAAGTGCAAAGATGAAATGATTAAATCATTATCATATTACGAATATCACAATCAACTTAAAAAGAGGAGAAGTTTTTAATATATTTCAAAAAATTATCAATGCTTCATGAAGCTAAAATTACAATGTATTGAGATACTAATTTCGATTAATTTGGTAGGAAAGACTATCATTCGAAAGCTTGGGTTATGCAGATCATGAATAAGGAAACAATCGAAAAAGTTGTTGCAGTAGGAGCAGCATTAAAGAACAACCCTAGTTACAGAGTTCAAGTGTAACATCCCGGATTTTTGCCAACTTGGGATTAGACGTCCTTAGGCGATGGGTCACTCCTAACACCTTATTAACCTGTCAGAACTGAATCCCAAAGTCTAAAATCGCTTTTGAACCCATTTCCTTCGCAAATCTCACCTTTCACCATCTTGTTCTTTAAATTTTCTAAGTACTTTCACATTAGACACTATCTTAAAGTTTAGGTGATGAAGAACAATACTTAAACTAAACATTGCTACAAAGGACTAAGTACCACCTCAGACCGAAACCACCCAGGACTAAATCCTTTAGAAATTAGGCGAGAATTAGCTAGTGTTAAACTAAAGTACCTGTGAAATTAGCACTAATCACTTTAAATACGATCTGCAAGACCCAAAACTTGTAGAATCATTGACGCTAGGGTACCCTAAAATCTAGGATAAATCTCATTACCCGGCTGCTCTCGGGAGCATCTCGAAACTCCGTATCAGATCTAGACCGTACGTCGGAAGTCCGATTAACACAAAGTTAAGGAATTAGGACCGCCTTGCTGGGCTTGACAACCATCTCAGAAATCAAATCCAGATAGTGTCCCAGCGCTATTCGCTTGAGCTCAGAGTGAAGAGTGTGAGAAATGTGAAATTATTTCAAAATAAAATATCTTGAATAGTAATCTGGCACGTGTTGCCTGTGGATCAGTTTTAAGCAACCAGACCGTCAGAATCAGACCAAATTACACCCTCGGATTAGGAGAAATTTCATACACATTTACATGTACTCGGAATCTCCGATCGAGATCCGCTGACCGTTGAACTGAAACTGGTCTGCCATGCGTGATATGGAATCTCGACCGAAACGAAAACTTAATAGAACCTAGATCCATAGTTCGTGAGCTTAAGTCCGACCTTTGGCTCAAGGAGGCCCACCAGAAGTCTTCTGTTGAGCTGAAACAGGTCCGCTTTGGTTATAACCTAAGTATACTTTGACCTGAAGTCTATTTCGGTGAATTTTTAGGCTATATAAGGACCTTAAACCCTCTCTCATTGCAGCCGTACGAATTTGAGAGAAACCTTAGAGAGAGAAGAGAGAAAGTGGGAGAGTTGTGGGAGATCCTTCCTGCCTTTCTTCCTTGCTGCCTTAGGTGCTTAACCACCCCATTCTTATTGCTTTCCCGGCGATTTCAGCGACGTTTCTAGGTAACAAACCTTAACCCTAAACTGATTTGGGGTTTTAAGAGTTGTAGGTTATGAAATAGCTAACCTATTTCATCATATAGGTTGCCGAATCGCCGTATACAAAGCCTTAGCAAATCTATTGACTCTGTTACGATTCTACGACAAAAGGTGTGGACTTTAGGTGTATAGGTTATGGTTTTCAACGCTTTCAATGTCAGATAATGATAGATTCATGATCTGCATGCAATTGCACATGTACAAAGTGCTGTCTGTTTTTCGTTTCGATTAAAGATGAAAAATATGAAATTCTACATACTCTAGGTATTTGTAGAAAGTACCGTATACGTACAAATTTTGGGAATGTGTCTGACATGATTAATTGTTGTATGAATATATTATATGTGGATAAATTACTTGTTTGGCGAAAGGACTCGCCTAATACATGTTTTGCTAATATACATCATGTATGTTGGAATAGTGTATGCTAAGTGTTTGTGAAAATGACCGAATGAGTATAGAATTCTCATTCGTGCTCGCCATGACTAATTGTCATGGATTTATAATTGTTATATTGGCGATACCCTTTTGACGAAAGGATTTGCCCTAAATCACACCACGGCCAATATACACTATATATGCTAAAATGTGTGGCCCAAGTGTTTGTGAAAATGTCAAATGAATATGGAAGTTGGATTCCTACATTCCATGACTATCCATTGTGGGTGTACGCGTGTTATGATTGGGACAACTCCCTAGTGAAAGGATTTGGCCTAATGCCTATGTGATCAACATATGTCATGTATGTTGATGTATGTATTTTAAAGTGTTTGTTGAAATGTCTGAATGAGTAGTAGTTAGTAAATTGTAATGTTTAAGGGTGTTGAGATATGATTCTCAACTTCTTTAACTATGTCTAAGACTTCTTTAGATATCTGTGTGATTAGGAATTGAATATGTACAAAATCATGCTTATGTTGTACTTCATAACATGCTCAATTGATTGTATGATTTTATCCATGTAATGCATATGTTTAAATTCACGTTTACGTTGTATGATCCGTCATGGGTGATGGGGGAGTTGAGCAACGAGTGCGTGCAACAGCCCTGGCAGCCTTAAACGGATAATACCAGACTTTGATTATATGATTTGAATCTTGATCCATTACTGCTCTATCTATCTGCAATTGATTGTGTTTGGGGCTATGATTATAGTCCAGATAATCGGTACCAGAATTGAATTCGTTGCTGTGATTCATTTACCACGTGAGATGTATTCGACGAACCCGAGTCGTACTTCGGTTAGCGATAGTAGTTGGCTACACGAAGTGCTTATGCGCTTCATATCGTTCAACTTGTTGTACACTCGAGCTAGCCGATCTCGTCAAGTAACCCGATCTGTCTTATGTATGTTCACCATGTTTGGACGCTACTGCTTGAACCTAGGGTATCAAACTTACCAGTGAAATCCCGTTAACCATGGTACCTCGATCCGCTAAGACTCATGAGCCGGACATGGTGGTATGGGACACCGTGGTTGAGTTGTCGGCCTACGCTGGGTTTACGTGCCTCCCCGTAGTGACCAGTGAGCAACCAGACTTGTGGGCCGATTATGGTGGTATGAGACACTATATTCGAGCTGTCGACACCTACGGCGAGAGCCGAATATGGTGAGACCTGTATTCGTGCTGACGGGCGACGAGTCCTCCGTAGTGTCTTCGAATATACTCTAAGGTCTGTGATTGGCGACAAGCCCTTCACAGCAACTAGAGCATGAGTTGAGCCGAGTACGGTGAGATCTGTATTCGAGCTGACGGCCAACGATTGAGCCGAGTACCGTGAGACCTGTATTCGAGATGACGGCCAGCAATTGAGCCGTATACGGTGAGATCTGTATCCGTGCTGACGGGTGGCGGGCCTTTTGTGATGCCTTCGCTATGCCTCTCAAACCATAATATCGTATGAGATTAACTAGGACTGACGACCCTAGAATGGATCATGTTTGGGAATTATACAAGGGAGGTACCTTAGTTTCCCAATACTGCTTTTTGAAATGGACTAATAATTACTCGGTAATCATGCTCATCATCGCACTGCATGTGCCTGGTAGATGTGGAGCACTGAGGGATGAACGCATTCGCGAACGTAAGATGGTGTCGCATGAGGATGGTTTGACAAGGGCATACATCATGTCATTTCATACTTGCATTAAATAAGAGTAGTTAGAATTGTTTGATTGTACCGCTTTATCATTACTGCTTGACTGAGTTGATAACATGTTAACCTATACTTTATTGTTCCACTGAGTTGATCACTCACTCCCACGTTATGGGATTGTGTTGTACACAACAACCAGATTTGTTGAGTTTCAGGTGATGGCGATGCTTTTGAAGCAGAGCCGGACTACTATGATGTGGAGGAGGAGTTCTCCTACTTGTAGCTCTCTGACATGTTTATGAGGACCTGTTATTGTATTGACGGGGCTATGATACTTAGGATAGAAGACATTACACTTACACATTTAATATATTTTAGAAATGTACTTGAAATTTATTAACCTGGTAATGTTATCACACTCTGGAGACTCACCACAGTTTTTATATATTTTATATATCTATCATAGTCTTCCGCTTGCAATTTAACTGTCTCTGGAGAATGATATGTTGTTTTGGCTTAATCTCACTCAAGTTCAATACACAAATGCAGACAATATTTAATCATCATTATCTATGTTGCATAAGTGTTGTTCTGGAACTCGGGTGTTGAGTTATGCTCGACCCCCGATTTTTCGGGATGTTACATCAAGGAAAGAGTTGCCAGAATTGATCAACGAAACCGTTGCAGCAGCAACAACATTGAAAGATAGTTCTTTGACCAAGATACTTAGGGACGAAGTCGTCATAACTGTTACAATGGCAAGTATCGATGAAAAGAGAATTTTATCTTCTCTAGTGAAGCATTCGGTCGATGCTGATAGCAGCAATCATTCAACTCTTCCGTTCGAGCGTGATCATTCAAATCTTCCGATTGAGCGCGATTATTCAAATCTTCTGTTTGAGCGTAATCATTCAAGTCTTTCATTCGCGTGATCATTCAAATCTTTCGATCGAGCGCGATCATTCAAATCTTTCATTTGAGCACATCATTCAAGTCTTCCGTTCGAGCACGATCATTCAAATCTTCCGATCCACCGCGATCATTCAAATCTTCCATTCAAGCGCAATCATTCAAATCTTCCGTTCAAGTGCAATCAATCAAGTCTTTCGATCAAGCGCGATCATTCAAGTCTTCCATTTGAGCGCGATCATTCAATCTTCTGGTCAAGTATGATCATTCAGTCTTCCATGCAAGCATGATCATCTAGTCATCCTTCAGTTGCAGTTCATTCAGTTCTTTGGTCGGAAGAAGATCGATCCTCCATTTGATTTTAAGAATCAATCAAAGAAGGATCGAGGGAGCATCTATTGAGGCACAAAAATATTCCATTGTAGTGGTTAGAGAATTCCATGGTACAGAGCTTTCCCAGGGTCACTCAGTCCGTATTTTGGTAAAAATCGATATCCGGGGGTATTTTGGTAAAAATTGGTATTCAGGGGTATTTTGGTAAAAATTGGTATCTGGGGGTATTTTGGTAAAATCGCTATCCGAGAGTATTTTAGGTATTTTGGTAAAATCGATATCCGGGGGTATTTTGGTAAAAATCGGTATTTGGCGGTATTTTAGGTATTTTGGTAAAAACGGTATCTAGGGGTATTTTGGGTATTTTGGTAAAAATCAGTATCCGGGGGTATTTTGGGTATTTTGGTAAAAATTAGTATCCGGGGGTATTTTGGTAAAAAAACGAGTGGATGGGTATTGTCTTGTATAGAGGAAGAAGTGGTTGTACACCACCGTTTAAAGGTGAGCTTGGTGGACACCATTGTTTAAGAGAGGGGATTGGATATTATGTGAAGGAAGAGGTGGTGGTGATCACCACAATTTAAGAAGGGTGGGGACTGGGATGCCTACAAATACCCCTCCCCATGCCACATTTGAGAGGTTGGTAGGTTAGAAGACATGATAGAATTGAGAATAGAAGAAAGGAGAGTAGAGAGAGAGAGAGAGAGAGTTGCGTGGTTGGCGCAATAGAAGAAGAGAGGAGAGAGAGTGTTGTGCGGTTGGCGCAATAGAAGGAGAGAGGAGAGAGAGTGTTGCGTGGTTGGCGCAACACAAGAAGGGAGGAAAGAGAGTTGCGCGGTTAGTGCAATAGAAAGAGAGAGAGAAATGGTTTGCGCTGGTCGCGCAATTGAAACAGGAGAAGAAAGAGGGTACGCCACTTCTGGAGGAAGGATATCCTGAGGAACTCCTTGGTGCGCCACTTCTCATGGGAAGCTTGTCTTAAGACATGGCTTCCAATGCCACTCTTTGAGGAAGACTTTTGCGAGAGAAGTCATTTGCGCCGTCCACACAACAACTTCTGCAAGAAAAGTCCTTTGCACCATCCGCGCAACAACTTCTGCAAGAAAAACCGTTGCGCGAACTGTGTAACAGAGAAGTTCGTTGCGTGAACCGCGCAACCATGTTTGCGGAAAAGACATTGGGCAACCATTTTTGCAAAGAAATCCCATGCACCACTTGTTATGGAGCTTGTCTAGACGCCAGGCTTATGTTGTCCTGACAGATATAGTTTGCAGAAGAAGACTTTTGCAAAGAAATCCCATGCGCCACTTTGTGAGGAGCTTGTCCTAAGGAAAGCCTTATGTTGTCTTAATGGATGATCCATGTGCCACATCAAGAGGAGCTTGTCCTAAGGAAAGTCTTATGTAGTCTTAAAGGAAAGTCCATTCGCCACTTGTTATGGAACTTGTCCTGTGACAAGCCTTATGTTGTCTTAAAGGAAACTCCATGCCTCACCTTGTGAGGAGACTTCCCTGATACATGGTTTTTGTCCGGAAGTAAGCTCCATGCACTCCACGTTCCCCAAACTAAGCTCCATGCACTCTACATTCCCTATCTAGGCCTGTGCACTCCTACCCTCAGACAGATGACCTCCATATTTCAAGGGACCACTCCATATTTCAGAGGACCGCTCCACATTTCAAGGGATGATGATGATCTCTCTACATTTCAAGGGATAATGATGATCACTCCGTATTTCAAGGGACCACTCCACATTTCAAGGGAAGGATGATCAGAATTGATCTCAACTGTCAGATTAAGGTAGAATGAACAGAAGGATGATTAGAATTGATCTCAACGATCAGATCAAGGAAGAATGAGGGAAGGATGATCAGAATTGATCTTAACGTCCAGAACGAGGAAGAATGAAGGGAAGGATGATAAGAATTGATCTCAACGGTCAGATTAAGGAAGAATGAACGGAATGATGATCAGAATTGACCTTAACGATCAGATAAAGTGTTTCAAGCCCGCACAACCCATCTCCTCTAGAGATGTGATAAAAAAGCTCGAAATGCTGCTGAAATTGCCATCAGACTGTCTTTTCTTTCATTCATAATATTGATTGATTGTACTTTGTTCTCAGAATCAAGGGAATCAGAGGATGTAAATGAACTCAGAATAAATGTGATCATTATTCTCTCATTCTTTCTTTATTATCATTGAATAAATTCCCCAAATCAAACGCATTTGTTTTCTTGTCGAAATAGTTAGAAATTAGGAACATTGTCCCGTCGAAATATGATGTCTTTGAACCCCATTCTGATCATTGAAGCAGTTAATTGCTGGGGTATCATTTTCATGGGACCATTCCCTCAATCTTTTGGAAATTTGTATATTTTGCTAGCAGTAGACTATGTCATTAAATGGGTCAAAGCGATCCCGTGTCGGAACAATGATCATCAAACAGTCATTAAGTTTTTAAAAGAGAACATCCTTTCTCGGTTCGGAACGCCTTGAGCCATCATTAGTGATGGAGGTTCACATTTCTGTAATAGGCCATTTGTGAACTTAATGAAGAAATATAGCATCTCCCACAAAGTGAGCACTCCATACCACCTACAAACAAGTGGGCAAGCCAAAATTTCTAATAGGGAAATTAAACATATTTTGGAAAAACAGTTAACCCTGACCGTATGGACTGGTCAATCCAATTGACCGATGCTTTATATGCTTAATGTACTGCATTTAAGACCCCTATTAGAATGTCTCCTTTAGACTTGTTTATGGGAAGGCTTGCCACTTGCCTGTGGAGTTGGAACATAGGGCCTACTGGGAGATTAAAAATCTGAACTTCAATTTGGACAACGCTGGTTCGCTGCACAAACTTCAGTTGAATGAACTGGAAGAAATTCGGAATGATGTATATGAGAACACGAGAATTTACAAGGATAAGATGAAGGTGTTTCATGACCAACACATTCTTCGGAAATCATTCATACTAGGTCAGAAAGTCCTTTTGTATAATTCTTGGTTACACATTTTTCCGGGTAAACTCTAATCTCGTTGGACCGACCCTTTCACTATTACTAAAGTTTATCCTCATGGGGCTGTCGAGATTCGGAATCCAAACAATGACAATAAATTCAAAGTAAATGGACATCGTTTAAAGCCATTTGTTGAACAATTTGATTCAGAGGACATGTCAATACCTTTGATTGACACTGTTTACCAGGATTGACCTCCTAGTCTAACGGAGGTATAGGTAGATTTATTTACTTCCGTATGATTTAGGATTAGGATAGTTTTTTTTTTCCATGGTTTATGATAGTTTGCTTTCCACAATTTAGGATGGTTTGCTTTTTATTGGTTTAATTCTTATGTTAACCCATCTTCACACTGAGACCCTTCGAAAAGCCTCAAAATTCCTTCTTCAGGTATTCCTATCCATCACTTCCCTTCTCTTTTCATTGCCTCTTTTACATTACAAGCTTATTTCTTTTATATTGAGGACAATGTAGATTTTTCAATTGGAGATGGGGGTTTTGGTGAACTAATCAGTGTTTTCTCGGTTTTGAGCAAATTGTTTGAAAATTTTCAATGTTTCAAGTTGAAATCTATTTGGGAAGTGATGAATTGTGTACTTAAGAATGCGTTGGGATGATAAAAATAAATATTGAATTTTGGATTGTTGGAGTTTGATCAACTAAGTAATCTATCACCTAAGTTCTTGTGCTCAATTGATTAAGAGATAGTTTGAATATCACGTCAATCTAAATCATAAGACACATTCAATTTATCTTTTGTAAGACATGCTAGAAGTTCTGATTGTTAGTATGTGAATCATTGATAGATGGTGAGAAACGAGTCTGGAGAATTTTATTCACCTTAAAAGAAGAAAAGAACCAGTTAAAAAAAAGGAGATCGACAAAGAGGTCATGAAAAAGAATAAAAAGAATGCAAAAATAATGCAAAAAGAATGCAAAAATATAAAAAAATGTTTAAAAAATTAATCGTCGATATAAAATCAAAGACTGGAAAAAGAAGGAAAAGGGGATAAGTTCGGAATCAGTACTTGAGTTTCAAAGTGATCTTGAAGTGATGAGTATGACTAACATGATGAACTAATAGTATTCGTACAGGAAGTAAGTTGATTTTAACTGAGTACATTGAAAAACTTGATATGCAAATTATGCTTGATTTAATGGACAAAGAATTTACTTGATTGGTTGCTTATGTGGTTCGACTCTAAGTTTTCAAAACCCCACTTTCGTATCTTAATTCTACCCATTCATACTTAGGTGTACAAAAGATTATTTTCCTAGAGAGGTTTTGGACATTAAGCATTGAGATTTATTTCATGGATACTTTACTCATAACTAGCAAAATGCTGGTTGGGGATTGTGTTGAGGGTCAAATATTACATATTATCCCTCATTTATATCTTGGTTTTATAAACATGATAATGTTTAATGTTCTATTTTGCTCATGTTTGTGTTACAAGGTGAATTTAAGAGCTTGGATTGAAAAGGGTGCTAGAAGAATGGATTTGATGCTCAAGAATCACCAAGGCAAGGGATGGATCTTAGGAGACCAAGATTAAAGGATTTACATGCCAAAGATCCAAGAAAACCAAGTGAGGAATGAAGAAAATTAAAGATTTGAAGTGAAGAAAAAGAATCCTGAAATCGTCTTGAAAAAGCATATTCTGAAACTCTGGGCCATTCTGTGAAATTGCGTAGAGTGAAATCTATTTTGAAAATTGCGTAGAGTAACGTCTATTTTAGTAAATTGCGTAAATTTGAGGCGGTTTCTAGAGTTTTTCAACTAGGTGCGAAAGTTGGAGTTCCACAACTATAAATATGTAACACCCCGCATTTTCAGGACCCGAGTATATGACTCGTTTCCCAAAAACCCGAGTATTACCTTAAAGGATGGTCAAATTCGAGTGTGTATATATATATATATATATATATATATATATATATATTATATATATATATATATATATATATATATATATATATCAACTAATAGAGTAAGCAAATGAGCGTAGAATGGACAAATCATACATAATGAAAAATTTCATTTACGTTTAGAAGGTACAAGAAGTTGCCCATAATGACTTATACAAACCAATGTCTTGATATAACAAATACAAGAATTCACATAATATAATACATGAAAAATAACAGAACAAGGTGAACATAAGCCGCAAGACCACGTAGCTCCTCTTTAGCAATACGGCTGTGCATCCCTGACACTTGTACCCGGCTCCTCATCAGTCTGAACCTGAAAATCACTTAAGTCACCTGTGCTACCTGTACGGTTATATATTTGATGGATGAGTGACCAACACAGTGCGAATTTTTCTTAAGATTACACACCGCCGCATTAGGTAAGCATGATTATGAAAACATACAAGGCATACAAAACAATACATGATGCAGTCTTATTAAATGATGCATATATGAGTGCACATCAATTGGGGATGCTCATCCAGTTGGATTTTGGGCTAAACACATGCAATGTGGCCGGTCACCAGCGAAAGTAAATAGTACATGCGTAGTGCCAAACTCACTAAAAGTGGGTCGATAGTCGATGGTTTGGGAACTAGCGAAACGATATCTCAACTAAATCTTATTAGGCACATGCTACAATATCCAGAATTAGTCACCCGTCATCGCCCGAATGCTATGAATGCATGATTAGCCCAACCGTTATTTATTCGTTTACAACCAGTAGGTTTAATAAGCTCAAAGGTCACTATGGGGAGCTCAGAGCACAACGTAGGTTGACAACTCAGGCATAGTATCCAATTCCACTATCCCTGGCTCATGAGGCTACCACCTTAGGATGTTTAATGGAACCCAATCGACTAGTGACCAATCATATTCAGTATATGAGGCTTACTGTCGCATGGTTGCACAATATAAAACATCGAACCTATATAGGGCAAATACCAAAATAAAGCTACATAGGGCGATATCAAAACAAGCCACATAGGGTAATTAGAAAAACTAAGCCACGTAGGGCCAATATCGAAACCATGCGATAGAAAACCATCCTTAAAACCATTGGACACAACAACCCTGGATGGTAGGCCTACATCATTGATCAATTTAAACCACCACTCAATAACCACTAAGCCGAAGCTCCATTACAGTCACAACTAGTCGGGTTACATCCCAAGTATGGGTGTACATTTATAGGTGGGGGTTTCCCACTAATGTACCAGTTTAAGTTCCATAAGCAATCCACAAATAATCCACAAGCATGTGATAATATGCAGGATAAATAATAAGCATAAAACCTAACAATTTGATCCCAACAATTACACATGTGATTATAAGATGGAGATATCAATTATCAATTTAAATTAAAATAAAACTATACTCAAGCTAATGGGAAAATGGAAAGCTCAAGGGGAAGAAATCATCACCTTATACTTTGAATCGCTAACTGATGTTGCTAGGCCTTAGAACCGAATCCTACCATGAATGGTAAAGTTGTACGTGAGATCAATGTTCTACAAAGTGTCCATGGTCTAAATCAATATAACCTAGGGCTTAGATTACTTAGGTTTAAGGTTTCATCCTATGATTTATTTCTAGGAGTTGTATTACGACGTATGTGTGATTTAAGCACAATGTAATAATATGGTTAATCAAAATTTAACGTTAATGATATATTTAATATTTGCGACCCTGGTAACAATAAGTATCACAATGGGAACAAAATAGTGTAATCTATTATTAAAGATAATATTTTAAGATGATGGATACTTTGCTAATATCATTAGTGTTAATGTAATAATTATAAAGTATCTAGTAACATGAGTGTTATAATTATCATTAGCTAATGTAGCAATAGTAACCGTTGTGATGACACCATTTAGTAAAATCCACTATCTATAATAAACATTTAAGAATGATTAATACAATACTACCACTTAATGCTTGCAAATCTGTTCATAATAACTAGTTTTTGTATAACGAATCTACTAATGTCTAACCATATAATATATTAACAATCCTAAAAATAATGGAAATGGTAACAATGTTAATTTAATAATTAGAGATTAATTGTTAATACTAGTGCTATGATTAATATTAGCTAATGTAGCAAAAATAATCATTATGGTGACACCAATGACTATCAAGACTTTATTCAACCTAGATCTATAACTGCAGCTAGGATAATGATGTTGTAGTTATGTTCCTACATTTAATAGACTCATGGAATTTACTGAATCGGGTAGGCCTTACCTTGCTTGGCTACTCACGACCCAACTCAACACTGGACCTAGCTGCATTAAATCCCGATGGTCTCTAGGGTGCGGCTGAAGTGGAATATATGCATTTTGGCATCTCCGATTGCTGTACAGTCTAATCAAGCTGATTTAAATGGGAGTGGCTGGTTCCATCAGTTGAAATTAGTGGGGTCACGGTCAGTCAGTTCAACACCTCCATATGTCGAGACAAAGTTAACTCAACTCGAACCCAAACATGATCTGTGAATCGGCGACATCCAACTTGGCTCACACAGTGATTAAAACCCGCTTTTCTATGATGTTGCTGGACACTCCGACCCTTGTTTTAATGGCAAGGACAGGTCGTCACAAGCCTGACTTGGCCATTTTCGAGTTGACTCGGCTGAGTCAGATTTAACCCGACTCCTTCTCTCATCTTTCTATCTAGTTCCTTTCTTCTTCTTACCACTACCTTGTTGGAATCCAGCAGTGCTCGGATGGAGCTGAGTCCGACTGAACGAGTCAGGACTTGTTTGGCCCTGTTTAAGCTCGGCTTGTGATTTATGTTGTTGGAGAGGAGAACGTGCACACAGTTGCACCAAACCTCCTCTTTCTTTTCTCTCTCTCTCTCTCTCTCTCTCTCTCTTGTATCTTTCTCTCTATTTCTCTCATGCACTCTTCTGCCTATGCTGGATGTTCAGCAATGGGCACAGCAAGTCCCAGACTCGGTTCGGTTCGAGCTGCTGCCTCACGGGGCAGTCACTGTCCACTCTCTTTCTCTATTCTTCTTCCTTCTTCCTTCTTTTCCTTTCTTCTTCTTTTTCTCTGGCTAGACGCAAATCCAACCCGACTAGGACCCATTATGAGTAGGAGCGACTCGGTGTGGTGCGGCTCATCTCCAAATGAGGAAGAAGACCCAACTTTCATGGTAAATTGCAAGCGGAGGGGCATCCTCAAGATCTGATTCTTGTGGATGCTCAGGTTTGGTCGTGAGGAGCTCCTGGAATGGAGGGATTGAAGCTCGGAGGGGTTTCAGGTGGTGGGTTCTAGCGAAGGAAGAGACAACCGGTTTTTTTTTTTTCATGGATGCCCCAAGAATGGGAGGGATAGGGCGTTTTCTATTTCTTTTGTAGGGATTCCAACACCCTCAGGTCCGTTGGATGTGAATGGTAGGTGGATAGTGAGGTCTCTTCCACTTACCCAGTTGTGCGCTTAATGGGACAAAAGCTGGCGTAAAGTGTACTAGACCCCGGTGATGATCCCAGAGATGTACGGTACTGATATGAGGACTTACTAAGCAATGGTTGCGTACTTAGAATTTGATTGATTGATTTATTCATTTACTATCCACTTGGGCTGGTGGTGCGCTACCAAATCGTTATCTTTACCTTCGCGATGGCAAGGATTTCGGTTGGGGCACACGACCAACCTGAGATCAGGAGTTTACCACATTGGGTCTGGCTATCCAAATTTAGGTATGGGACTGGTTTGGATAGAAGTCTTTTATGATGGACCCCACAGCCTATAATACTATGTACTATCATCCCGACTTCACACTCTAGCTTGGTCATTTCTTTAGCACCACATATTGCATTGCATCCCCAGCACATGACATTTGGTTTACCATGACCCTGCATTGCATAGCCGATCTACATTTCTGACTTTGATATTGTATGACTCATGGACTTGTCGGTATTTCTGCTTACTCTGATATTGTATGACTCATAGACTTGTCGGTATTTCTGCTTACTCTGATATTGTAGGACTCATGGACTTATCAGTATTTCTGCTTACTATGATATTGTATGACTCATGGACTTGTCAGTATTTCTGCTTACTTTGATATTGTATGACTCATGGACTTGTTAGTATTTCTCTTACTCTAATATTGTATGAACTTGCCAGTATTTCCGACGTTGTATGATTTATGGACTTGTATTGTATACTTGCCACCTGTGTTGCGCACACACGTACACCACCCTCTAAGCTTTCTATAAGCTTATGCACGATAGATTCGTGCAGGTGACGATAGGACGTAGCCGAGCTGAGGCAGGAGCACGCGGCTGAGCTTCTGGAGCTTTGATATCTATCTTGTATTTCCCCTTTTATGTGTTATACTCAAAGATTTTGATTATAGTGGATATGTGGTGATGTTGTTTGTATCTGGGTTATGCTTATGGTTATGCTTCTTATGAGACAAATTCATGTTGAAAATCCTCCTTGTAGGATCCCAGGATCGGAATCTGGCATATGGGTGCTGGGAGCTGAGAATAGAGTATTACGGAGGCTGTTGGCACTGGATTCAATGATCGGAAATTTTGTGAGCCACGTTTCCAAGTTTGGGGCGTGACAAATATGACGTTGGAGTTGAATGTGTTTAATATGTGCAAACAGTAAGGGGATGATGATGAGAACCACGAGATTAACATGATCGATTCACTCGTGGAGGATAAGCTCCTTTTAATTAATTTTTCTGATATCTTGGAAGTGTGTTTGGCTTACTTCATTGATTTTGATGATGATATGATTTTAGACGTTGTGAATACCTTTCTTGATTCCATGTCAGTGATCGAGACTAACTGGTGGAGGTCTTGCTTTGAAATGCTTCCCTCTACCAATTTTAAGACTTTACCATCTAGTATAGAAGCACCGAAGCTTGACCTAAAACCTTTGTTGTCTGAGTTAAAATATGCCAATTTAGGTCAAGGAGATACTTTTTCATTGGTGATTTCTTCCCACCTTGATCAAGATCAAGAGAATAAACTAGTTTTAATTCTCAAAGAACACAAGAGTGCCATTAGATGAACAATCATAAATATCAAGGGAATTAACCCATTAAGTTGTAGTCACAGGATACACAAATACATTAGCTGATAAGTGATAAGCATAAAAAATATCCATCCACCCATCAAATGTTACAATTCAAGTCCACAAACAATAACTGTTAAATTGTCATAAGCAAATGCAATGGAAATAGAAGAAAGTGTCTTATCATGCTTCATCAATTGTTGCAGGTACTGTTCCATCTCGCTTCTCACTCTCCTCTTCCTCGAACTCCTCACCAACAGAGTTCCCTTTTCCCCAGATTGGATGCAACCAATCCTGTGTACAAATGAGTACTTCAACTGATTTCGGTGTTAGTGAGCTTCGATACTTATTCATGACCCAGCTTTCCGCATTAAAAGAAAATTCTGACACCATGGTTAAAATTGGAATTGATAATATGTCTTATGCCCTTAATGAGAGAACATGATAGTGTGATTCACGAGCTTTCGACCTCCACCGGTCTAAAACATCAAATTCTTTGCCTTTGTATTTTACAATTGGCTCCTTGAGATAGTGATCAGGTTCTATTTGGGTTGTCTGCATTTAAGTCTCATCTTGTGCCATGAAAGACATGAAATCATCAAATGTGTTTCATAGTGTAATAAGACTAGAACTATAACCCACTTAAGGAATCTAACATGCAGTATTGTCTTTTGCGGCCCGTAAAAGTTTTACATAAAAATTGTACAAATCTTCAACTGCATCACGAATCATATTGACCTCGGTGGCACTCTTCTTACCATACAACTTTTTAAAAATGAATATAACAATGAACATCTTATATTGGGGTCAAGAACGATTGTAACAACCTTTATTAGACTGCACTCAAATCAATACTTATCAAAATTTTACTGTATACCCATATTCATTAATTGTAGAAAGTTTGGTCCACTACAACTTCTGTACAAAAAAAAAAATTTACTCTCCAAAGTTCTAGCAGAAATATATTTGTTATTAGATACTTGCTTCATGAAAAGATCTTCGTTGTGTTGTAAAAAAGTGAAAGGAACTTATGAATTGCTTCAACTCTTATCCAATCATAATCAGAAGGCAACTACTGATACACACTATCACGCTCTGCATAGTGAGATAATGTATTTCTGAAAACTATTACTGAATCCGACATTTCGTAAGTTGAATTCCAACGTGTCATGACATCCAGCTTCATCGTTCTCTGAAATGATAAATTCAACCATTTCATGATCTCATTGCATGTATTTAATTATGAAGGTGATCCCCATATATACTTCACACTCACTCCTATGTTCTCAATCACTTAATTTTTTTAAAGCCTATCTTGTACAATCAAGTTTAGGGTGTGGGCACAATACCTAACATGAAATATTTTCCACCGAAATACAAGTCACTGGTGACCCTAAACTGGTTCCGCAAATTCGTTATCACGCTATCATTTGCAGAGGCATTGTCTAAAGTTATCGGGAAAATTTTCTTCTCAATGCCTCACTTCACAAGGCATTCGTAGATGCCGTCTAAAGTCATCAAACCAGTGTTAGGAGGAACAAGATAATGTAAGTTTATAACTCTTTTATAGAGCCTCCATTCAACATCAACTTAGTGAGCAGTTAGTGACATATGCCTCTTTCGTTGATTGGATGTCGTCTACAAATTCGATGTTAGGTTGATTCCAAATATTGATGCTAATTGTCCTTTAAACTTGACCTTCTCGTTTGCATACATCTTCATGCACACTCTCTTTATTGTTATATGGGAGACCTTCTTGTATTTGGGGTTAAGGCCTCTAGCTATTTTGATAAAAGATGGACTCTTTACCATATGAAATAGTTTTTTATTTGTAATAATAAATCTGGCAGTCAACTCATTCACATGGTCTCTGTTATACTTATAGGCAGACAAGGTACCTTATGACGGATCCACCAAAGATTGGGTAAATGAAAGTGTCAGTAGGCATGAGGTCTGGCTTCTCACTTTTTTATGACACTTCAAAGGTGTTTCTTCAAAGTTGTGGTCGACCCATATACTTGTTTAGCATACTGAGCCTTGCAGTACTTACATTATATTTTCACCATGTCATTTTTTAGGGTTACTTCTTTAAAATCTTCCCACACCACCGATCTTTTTTTTTTTTTTTTTTGCTTTTACTGAACTTTGTGACTGTGAGTAGAGATGGGAAGGATCTGACCCGACTTGTCGAATCCGACTCGACCAAACTGGTCGGATCTGATCCGACCCGAACCAAAAGCCAAGGTCCGGTCTGATCGAGTAGTCCCACTCGAATCTGACGCCAAACCAAGTCGAGTTTAGGTCATATAGCAACTCGATCCGATTCGATCTGGTTGGATCCGATTCAGACAAGAATCGGGAAATATAAATTCAAATTTTACACTTCTTTTTTTACCTTTACCCTTCTTCTACTCGAACCCTAACCCTACCTTTGGCCAGAGCCGACTTCCTCTCCTTCCCTCCTTTCTCTCCCTCTTTCTCTCCCAATTTCCCTCCTCTCCTTCTTTCTCTCCTCCTTTCTCTCACACTTTCTCTCCTGATTTTCCTCCTCTCCTTCTTTCTCTCCTCTCTCTCTCTCTTCTCTCTCTCTTCTCTCTCTCCTCTCTCTCTCTCTCTCTCTCTCTCGATTTCCCTCATGTTTCCTTCCTAACACGAGAGTCTCAGGCTCGGCTTGACTCAGCCCAATTTGAATCGGCCGGACAAACTCAACTTGATTCGACTCGGTTTCCCTGACCGAGTTGGACTCGGTTCGGGTCAGGCCAGCAAGGAGTCAGTTCGGATCGAGTCAGCCCTGCTGGACTAGGTCTTAAATTGGATTGAGTCGAGTTGGACCTAATCTGATCTTACTCGACTCAATGACCAACTCTAACTATGAGCTACTAATATCAATCGGCACCTCTTCATCTTGTAGACCTAATCCTTCATCCAAGATCATCGACAAAGTGACTGACAAGCTGTCAGGGGTATTGAAAATTTCCTTACTAATCATCTACTAATTGAAGGATACTAAATTAAATTAGCACTATAATTCCTTAAAAGTTGATATTAAACCCTAAATTAGTCACCCATCCAAGGTTGGATAGATTGTAATATTTTCATATTCTCATTTAAACGATCACACTGAAATTCCGACAACATCTCCCCATGTCTCTCCAGATAGTTGATCTTCAATTTCATTCTCATTCAAGATATCTAAGTAATGTGAAGATATTTGACATGATAAATACAAAGGAAGAAATGTATGTAGAGAGAAATGGGGAGATGGAGCGCAGAGCAAGTATAAGCATTTAAATAGGTTATGTGAAAGCATAATATCTATCAAACATTGAGCTGTTTAAAATGGGTTAATTTAAGTAATTTCTATGCCACAAAAAAATACACTATATCTATGTATAACCATATATAAATCCTTAAATGGGAAAGTAATTATCTAATTCACAAAAATAAACCACATTAAGTTAACTGTCTAATGCACAATAATAAGTTAAGCAATAAGCAATGTAATCTATACATTAGGCTAACTATCTAATGCACAATAATAAGCTAAGCAATAATCAATGTAATCCACAATTCACAAAAATAAACCACTAATTGTTTAATTTTAAAAAATAAAACACATTAGCTGCTTAGGATTTAGGGTTTAGGGATTAGGTTTATGATTTAGGGATTAGGGATTAGGTTTAGGGTTTAGGGATTAGGTTTAGGGTTTACATTTTAGGGTTTAAGGATTAGGTTTAATGTTTAGGGATTAGGTTTATTGGATAGGTTGAGGGTTTAGGGATTAAGTTTTAGGTTTAGGGTATAAGGTTAGGGTTAGGGTTCAGGTTTCAGGTTTAGGGACTATGTTTAGGGTGTATGTTAGGGTATAAGGTTTAGTGTTTAGGGTTTAGGTTTAGGTTTAGAAATTTCTCAGCCTGAGCTAACTTGGATGCACCACAGCTAGCACGACCACACCCGAGCCAGCCCGGCTGCACCACAGCCAGCACGACCGCACCTGAACCAGCCCGGATTAACCACATGGTCCATAACCAGTCCAGACACACTGTAGCCAGTACGAACACACCACAGCTAACCCAACCACACCACATGGTCCACACCGAGCACGGTCACAGTTGAGTTAGCCCGGACGCACACCACAGCTAGCCCAAACATACCTAATTTCAACCATACCCGACCCTAATTTCACAAACCCTTCAAATTAAAAATTAATAAAATAAAACTATAGGTTTTAGTAACTTACCTTGATCATGCAGAGCCGAGTAGGTGCAAATCGTCCTGACGAGCTATTGCAACATTGTCGGGCTCAAAATGAGTGGCTGTCGGGCTCAAGAGAAGAGGGAGGGAGTGGAGAGGAGAGAGAGAGAGAGAGACAAGGAGGGTGGCTTGGTGGTTGGTGGTTGGTGGTGGTGGTGGCTGTAAGGCTTGGGAGAGGAGGAGGATGAGGGAGGGAGAGAGATTGAGATTGGGTCGGGTGCGATAGGTAGGATTAGACTTTAGAAAATTAGCACACACACACACACACACACAAACACTACACATGTAACGCCCTGAATTTTTATGGCCCGAGTACATACTCGTACTCGAGAATTTTGGGTGTTAATAATGTAAAAATTAGATGCTTTAAAATCTCACCTTGTTTTTTTTTTTTAATATACTTTTTATTTATATTACATCCAGTTACATTCATGAAGGTAACCATTACGAGAATAAAATCGACTGTATTTATTATTTCATTAGAGTGAAAAGAGTTCAACTTTCTAATGCCCTCTTAAATGGGAGTTTATTACATTATTCAAAGCGTGCAATGAAAAATAAATAAAAATAAACACAAAGCTATCTCCTCCTTTATTTAGAATAATCTTCCTTAGGGAGATCGTTATCCGTATCTTTAATTTGTACATAACCTGCATCATCTGTATGGTTGGAGGGGGTCAATGCCCTACTCATAGTGATGATTCTCCTTTAAAATTAACAATAATTCAAGAGATTCATGTTCACACCCCAAGTATAAGGTTGTGATGTAGTAATAAACTCGATAAGACCGAGGTCAAATTCATAGGGACTGAAACCTGTATATAATCTGAAAATAACTAGAACTATAACTAGATAAAGATGAAATCTAAATCAACTGAATATGAGGGAATAATGGTGAAAAAGTAATCTAAAACTTAGAGAATTCAAAGGTAGGGAACTAGGGTGCCAAGGATCAACTTGTAGAGATCAAGGAGATCTACACTTGATTTATGAACTCAACTGGACTTCGAGTCCCATCTTCATCCAGTTGGAAGATATACCATGAAAATCAATTTTGAACTTCTTTTGATCTAGTTTTCAAGAGATAAGACGAATGTAAATTGGAATGGATTCCATCACAAGACCATGCCCATGAGACAAAGTAAACAATAGAATTAAACCAATCTGCAGCCAATCTGAGAGATGAATGAATGTTAGGAAGGATGCCATCATCCAACCATGTCTAAGGGGCGATGGTGAACAGTAGGGATTCTTAACTGCATACTCACAATCAGGGAAAGGAGATACTCAAAGCCATCGCAGATCTATTGTAATTTGAGTCACAACAAACCATTAAAAGCTAAAGGCATTCTGTATAATCAAACTATAATTAAAATCAGTTCAGAATATAAATCAAAGCCGTAGCATTATTCCTATCACTCCACAAGCTTCACCTCTTAGCCCTAATTAAGAGGTTTAGCTAACCATAGGCATGATTAAACTAAATCTCAAAAGAAAAGAAAAGAAAAAATAAAATAAAATAGGAAAATAGAAAAAATCTATCTCTCTTGTACTCAAGTCCACGACTTCGAAGATCCCTTCTCATGGTCTCTCTCTGTCTGTTTTATAGGATCTCTCTCAGTCTGTTTTATAGGTGCTAGGAACGGTAGGAAGGTCGGTGGAGATGAAGAGAAGTCGGTGGAAGTGTTTTTACGCAGTAGAAAAGCGCTCGACCCGCGTTTGAGTGGATGCTCGACCAGTTTTGGCCATATGATTCGTTCGACCTTCTTGGCCTTGGTCATTTGCACCTTGTGAACGTTTTGAATGGCCAGGATCATTGGTCTGATCCTGGCCAAGATCGCACAACGATCTGGAACATCCGAGTTTCTCATCCGGCATTAGTGCATAATACATGCGAAACCTGATTTTGCATTAACTGTGGGGCCCATATTCCCTATTGTTTGAAAAATCCACGCCGTCCATCAGCTTTGTGGTGAAATTTCAGTCAGATGCACGGTTTTGGCTATGTTTTGACGCGACCCACCTGATCTTTTGTATCCATCGCCCGTCTTCCGTTTGGACGGTTGGAAACCGTTCTTCGCTATCTTTTGAGATTCCATCACCTAGGCTTTGGCCAGTGGCCTTGTGGAATTCCAATGGACGGTCTGGATCAGACCGTCGTGTCATAATGGTGGCCCACAAAAATTCCTCCGCATTCTCTGTTTGAGCGTTCACAAGCGGGAGAGAAGGATTCAAAATCCTTTAAAAATAGGAAAGCTCGGTCCAAGCTTTGTTGACTGAGTCCTTTGGTTTGGTGCTTTGCGAGTGCACAACCACTGTGCACTCCCATTCACATAAGGTGCATCCCACCTTGATGTATATGTGAAATCTACTCCATCCGTCCTTTTTTCCACCTCAATTAAGGGGTTGAGACCAAAAGTGAAGCATATCCAGATGTCAGGTGGGCCCTAGATTTCATGGGCTGATCTGACCATTGGGCCACTTCCACAGGGATCCAAGCACTGAAATTAGACATCTACGGTTAATTTATGGTCCTCAGGCCATATATGAAGTCTCGAGCCGAACGGATGGTGGAAGCCCTGTAATCTTGCATTCTCGACGGTTTTCAGTCCCGTTTAACGTGTGTGGCATGATTTTCTTGGATCTCTGGCATGTAAATTCTTCGATCTCAGTCTTCTAGGGTCCATCCCTTGCCTTGATGACTTCAGAGCATCAAATCCATGCTTTTAGTACCCTTTTTCAGTTCAGGCTTCTAAATACACATTGCAACACAAACACGATTAAAACAGTCCGTTAAATAGTATCATGTTCATAAAATCAGGTAATACTTGGGGTCTAATATGCAATATTCGACCCTCAACACAACCCCCAATTAGCATTTTGTTAGTCCCGAGCAAAGTATACGCAAAATAAGTTGAGAATTACAAGACAATTTCTATGTACTTGAGTGAATTTTGTAAAATAATCCAGATACGAGAATCTTAAGATTCATGAATGTTGGGCATTACTTTCTCCAGGACTCAAGTGCACAATAAACTTTATAATCAAGTTCAAAGTATTAATCCATCAAGTAAAAAAAAAAAAAAAAATTCTAAACATTGAGTTCCATGGGTGTATAGTGCAATCTCGGCTTATCACAATTAAAGGTCTAATCGCCAATTTTCATGATAACATTAATAATCAAAAGAGCATTCAGGATAACCATGACCTAAATCAAACTTCCCTTACAGTTCAGCTTTTCATTCTTCCAGCTTTTGATTTTTCCATCGATGGCTTTCATGCTATGTCAACCTTTTAAAGGTAAAGCCAAGGAGGGGAATTGAATCCTCACCTATAGGGAGCAAACCTATGGTGAAGACCAGTCGCCCAACCCTTTCTGAATGTCAACCTTGGGGAATTGAACCTTCACCTATAGGGAGCAAACTTATGGTGAAGACCATTTATCCAACCCTTTCCAAAGGCAGCTGTTTTTCTTTATTTATTTTTTTTCTTTTTCTTCAATTCTTCTTTATAAGCTTGATCGGCAAATTTCTCAGGCTGGTTCCTTTCATGCTTAGTGATTACCAAGTTAATCATTCAATATTGAACTGAAACCTTAATGTGTAAACAAGATGTGACATGTGAAATCATGACTTAATCAATGTTTACAACTTCTAATCATAGATTAATAGTTCGAACATAACTGTGAAATCTAATAGATAACTAAAATCCAAGAGTCGTAAATCACCAACATTCTGTATCTTATACTTCTCAAATCACAACTATCCTTCAAAATCACTTCTAATTCACAAGAAAGTCCAGAAAAATTTTAAAAATTTCTATAAATTTTGCTCAAAACTAAGAAAGCACTGATTAGGTAACCTAATATCCCATCCCCACCCTAAAATCTACATTGTCCTCAATGTAAAAGAATAAGCATGCAATGCACATGGGACAACGAAAGTAAAAGAGAAGTGATGGAAAGATAGTACCTGACTAAGAAATTGAATGGCCTTTCTGAAGAGGTATCAGCGTGAGAGTGAGTCAGCACAAGAGTGAAACCAACGAAAGCAACCTATCCTAAAACAACTTAGAAAGCAAACTAGCCTAACGGCAAAAAGCCGACTATCCTAAAACGACATCAAGCAAACTATCCTAGTCCTATGAAAGCAAGGGAAAAGCTATTCAGTCATGTCACAAGGTTCCTCTTCTGGCCAGTATTGTGATAAATTTCTTAGTAGGTTTCTCAACAGGGTCATCTAAAAGCCCTTTTTGCAATAGGCTTGGATGCCTTGGAGCATGAATGTCCAAAGAAACTTATGTACCTCAGCAAAAATTTGTCGTTCACTCGCTTGAGCTATTTAAAGTATATATGATTCACCTGTGACAGAAAAAGTGTCAAAGTTAGTATCCCATGGTGAATCAGAGACTATAAGTAAATAAAACTCAAAAACTTCTCAGAAAGTGATGCAGTCTTGTAACGCCCTGAAAATCGGGGGTCGAGCATAAACTCAACTCCCGAGTTCCAACGCATCACTTATGCAACATATATGCTGATGATTAAATGTTGTCTGTATTAGTATATGAAACATGAATGAGATTAAGCCAAAACAGCATATCATACTCCAGAGAAGATTAGTTTAAGCAAACGGAAGACTGTGATAGATATAAAAAATAAATAAACTGAGGTAAGTCTCCAAAGTGTGATAATGTTACCAAGTTAGATAATTACATGTAAATTTCTAAATTATACCAAAGGTGTAATGTCATCTAGTCAACATCCCAGAAAGCCCCGTCGATCAAGACACGGCTCGTAGGAACCCGCCTGAAAACTGCATAAAGGAGAAATCCTCATCATCATAAAAGTCCGGCTCCGCTTCACAGCATCGTCATCATCTGAAACTCAAACAAGGTCTGGTTGGTGTGTACAACACCGTCCCGTAACGTGGGAGTGAGTGATCAACTCAGTAGAACAATAAAGCATAGGTTAACATGTTATCAATTCAGTCAAGCAGTAATGATAAAGCAGTAAAGTCAAACACTCCTAAATACTCTTATTAATGCAAGTATGAATGTAGTCATGATGCATGCCCTCACCAACATACTCCCTCATGCGACACCATCTTAGTCCGCGGCATGCGTTCATCCCTTAGTGCTCCACATCTTCCAGACACATGCAGTGCGATGATGAGCATGATTACCGAGTTGTTATTAGTCCTTTTTATATAACAGTATTGGGAAACTAAGGTACCTCCCTTATATCATTCCCAAACAATGATCCATTCTAGGGTCGTCAATCCTAGATAATCTCATACGATAGTGTGGTTCTAGGTCGCTACAAGGGCTGCTAGGGCTGTTACATAGAATCGTTGCACCACTCCCCCATCACCTTATCAATACAGGCCTAGTTTATACTCTCTTTACTACGGGAAGGCTCGTCGCCTCACCGCAGATTCAGAGTATGCTCGAGGTCACTACACCGGGTACGGTCAGGGCTGTCAGGGCTGTTACACGAAATCGTTACACCACTCCCCCATCACCCATCAAAGCAGTGTAGGTCGACAGCTCGAATACAGTGTCCCATACCACCGTATTCGGCTCACGAGTCTGGGTTGCTCACTGGTCACTACGGGGAGGCACATCGCCCTAGTGTAGGCCGATAGCTCGACCACGGTGTCCCATACCACCATGTTCTGCTCATGAGTCTTAGCGGATCGAGGTACCAAGGTTAACGGGGTTGCACTGGTAAGTTCGGTATCTTAGGTTCAAGCAGTAGTGTCCAAACATGGTGAACATACATTAGACAGATCGGGTTACTTGACGAGCTCGGCTAGCTCGAGCGTACGACAAGTTGAACGACATGAAGTGCATAAGCACTTCGCGTGGCCAACCACTATCGCCAACCGAGGTATGACTCAAGTTCGTCGAACACATCTCACATGGTGAATGAATCTCAGCCACGAATTCAATCCCATTACCGATTGCCTGGACTATACAATAGCTCTAATCACATTCAATTACGGAACAGTTAAAGCAGTAATGGATCAAGATTTCAAATCATATAATCAAATATCCAATATTGTCCGCTTAGGGCTGTCAGGGCTGTTGCACGAAATCGTTACACCACTCCCCCATCACCCATCACGGATTTTATGGAATACGACTTAAACATGTGAAGTAGTCAGAGCAGAATTAAATAAACAAGTAATTCAAACATATTAACAAGCATGTTATAAAACACAAGGCAAACAAAAATCCAAACACATATGTTTCATAAACCAGTAAGTGATTAAACTAAACAACTTACATGAAGGAAATCATACACATCACTAAGGTAGTTGAGAATCCTATCTCAACACCTACTCAAGGCACTACTAGATTAAGTACATACCTATACAAGCATTTTCACAAACACTTAGACTACACATTCCATCATACCTAAAATATACTAGTTAAAACACGAGTCATAGCGAATCCTTTCACAAAGGATTGCCACATGAACCACGATCAGGCATTCACGACTAATAGTCCAGGCAAGCATAAATCATAGTTCCATATTCATTTGAACATTTCTGCAAACACTTAGGCTACAACTAGTACATACACGATGTATGTTAATATAACAGGTGTTAGGCTAATCCGTTCACCCAGAAGTTGATACACATGTATCTAGCATACCTAGACAACAATTAATTATGGCAAACACAAATCCGTATTTCATACGTATACGGTATTTTCTACAAATACGAAGAATACAGTATATTCGACATAGCTAACGTAAAACTGAAAAACGAAACGGATAACACTTTGTATATGTGCAATTGCATGTAGATCATGAATCTACCATTAACTGACATTGAAAGCGTTGAAAACCATAACCTATACGTCTAAAGTCCGCACCTTACGCCGTAGAAGCGTAACGAACTCGATAGATTTGCTAAGTCTTCGTATACGGTAATTTGGCAACCTATAGAATGAAATAGATTAGCTATTTCATCATTTGCAATGATCATAACCCTAGAACAACTTAGGGTTAGGGTTTCTTACCTAGAAACGAAGTCAGAATCGCCGGGAAAGTGATTTGAAAGAGGTGGTTAAGCTTGTATAGTGGCAGGGTAGAGTATCAGGGAGATCCTCCCACTTCTCTCACACTTTCTCTCTCTTTTCTCTCTTCTCTCTCCTAGGTTTTCTCAAATTCGTATGGAATGAGGGAGTGAGGGTTTAAGGTCCTTATATAGGTCCAGAACTCACCAAATTAGACTCAAGACCAAGGTACACTTAGGTTATGTCCAAAGGGAGACTGTTCCATCTCAATGGAGCACTTCTGGAAGCCCCCCTTGAGCCAAAGGTCGGACTTAAGCTCACAGACATTGGATCTAGGTCGAGTTACATTTTCGGTCCGATCGAATTTACAGATCGCTCGTGACGGACCAGTTTCAGTTCAACGGTCACTGAGACTCGATCGGGAATTTCAAGTACACTGCCATGTATATGAAATTTCTCCTGATCCGAGGGTGTATTTTGGTCAGATTCTGACGGTCTGATTGCTTATATCAGGCCCGTAAGTAACAAGTCTCAGATTACTTAAATGAGATTTGATTTATAAAGAAATCCAAGTGTTCTCACACTCCTCGCTCCGGGCTCAAGCGAATAGCACTGGGACACTATCTGGATTTGATTTTCGAGATGATTGCCAAGCCCAGCAAGGCGGTCCTAACCGTTTAACTTTGCGTCAATCGGACTTTCGATGTGCGGTCCAGATCTGATACGGAGTTTCATGATGCTCCCAAGAGGAGCCGGGTAATGAGATTGATCCTAGATTTTAGGTTAACCTAGCGTCAATGATTCTACAAGTTTTGGGTCTTGCAGATCGTATTTAAAGTGGATCAAGCGGATTTTGTAGCTAATCTAGTTTAACACTTAGTTACTTTTGAAGGATAAGGTAGTGAAAGGTGAGATTTGTGAAGGAAAATGGTTAAAAAGTGATTTTTAGAATATGGGATTGGGTTATGACAAGTTAATAAGGTGTTAGGAGCAACCCACTGCCTAAGGACGTCTTATTCCAGGTTGGCAAAAAATCCAGGATGTTACAAGTCTCGACACATTCCGAAGTTTCAGACTTCAGTTCAATTTTCAGCTCCGCCTCCCTTAATGGTAAATAGTTAAGATATGGGGAAGAAGGGGCTTCCGAGTAAGGGTTCTCTCGGTTAGTAACGACTCCCGAGATATTCTTTTGTAAGGCATCCACTATTTTTTTGATCATAGGGTCGTTTGAATCTGAAAAGTGTGCCAAGCAATCGTCCAAAGAGTTGGGAAATTTCACATTGAAATCTATAATGAGATGCTCAAGGACTCCATCATCTTTAAAAGTAGATGGAGGTATGCTGTAAGATCTGACCCGAGTGCGTGTGTGTGCATGTGTGTATATGAGTGTGCATTTCGTTTCTCTTGTTCCCACAGTCCTACCGGTCGAATCCTGGCGACCGCGACCATCGGATAGTGTTTGCGGTCATCCTTAAGTCTGGTCATGAAGACCCGACTCAGATCGAGCTGAAACCTATGCCATCTTGTCCACATCATCGTTGTGGTTCCGACGCTGCGTCTTATGCATCCATCTGACGTGTAGATCATAATATGTAGGCTTTTCATTTCTAGCTCTTGATTATGATCATGTGGCCCACCTAGTGTGGAGGGCACATTTTTCAAGGTTGCCACCCACTTTTGTGCAAATTCCAACACACACTACGTAAACCCCATCTTCTACACCACCCACTACCCACACACTACCCATCCCTACTCTAAACCTACGAGTCTATGAGCATTGTTTATATCACCATAGCTTCATGATGGATTTGCCTACCCTAGGAGAGAGAAGTCATGATGACTCTCTCTTTTCTAGCAATTTCTCCTCTCCCTCTCATTTCTCTCTACTCTCATCTCTCTCTTCTCCTAGCAACACCTCTAAATGTCTCCACCCTCTCCTTCTATCCAGCCCCTTCTCCCTCTAATCCCCTCCCATCTAGCCTTCAACAACCAATCTCACCCATTGAAACACGTTCCTTGGAGCATGGAGAGTATATTGATGTAACTTTGGAGTAGGATCTTTAAGAGGTGGGTGCATGTTCTTCTAATCTTTAGACTTTTTTGAATTGTAGCTATTCTCCCTCTCTTCTTTCATATTGGAGTGTGTGGGGCCCATCAAGAGATGATGGTGGCCCTAAGACTCCATGGATGTAGTTTAATATCCATCCACATTGCATGCAGGTACATGCAAGGGACCATCCTCCATGGATCCCTTTATGCCTCATCCTTCCTTAGGTCAGGGATCTTTGGGTCATCTAGACCCATGATCCTTGGTGGAGATTGGATCTCCATCATAGATCTCTATTAGATAAGCTCGATAATGTAATATGTGCATCTGATGTGTGAGGCCCGTATCCTAGCCCGTACTGTTTCATAAGCTTTTGCGGTCCTCCCGTTTGAATTCTGGCGACGCACGATCTATTATCAACGTTTGTACGTGATCCTGAATCGTGTCTCGTATATCAGAGTCGGCTTAACCCGAGACTTGTACCCTTGCAACCACGACGTTGCCGTAGTTCCGACGCCGCGTATTACGTGCTGAGGTGATACCCGGGCCAGGAGATGTGGGGCCGCGTTCAGTTCGAGGAAAACGACGTGTTTTGCAAAACCCAAGAGAATCTTTCAAATCAATCCCATCAATATCAAGTACCACATCCCATCCTCAAGTACAAGCAACCCTTACCTCTCTCTTACACAAGTACCCTAAAGTCGACTCTCCCCATCACCCATCACTCACTCACCCATCCCTCTCTCTCTTACATCCCATCTCTCTCTCTCTCTCTCATTTCAAACTCCTTCTCCTAAGCAACCAAGGGAGAGTGGACGTCCATGGATTCCAAGGAGATGAGAGCCTAATGTGGCCCACCTTCCTACCTCCCATCTCCACCCTTCAAGCCTCACCTTAACTGTTGGATCACATTCTTTGGAGCTATAAAACACGTTGATGGAAGAAGGAAGAAGGCATCTTGAGGTGGGTGTATTTTATGATTTGATTTATGATATTTTGATGATTTGATGGCTCACATATAGTGGGACCCATCATAATGTATGCATTGTATTGAGGGGCCCATAATGGCGGGGCCCCTCCTACATCCGTCTCTCTCTCTCTCTCTCTCTCTCTCTCTCTCTCTCTCTCTCTTCTTTTCCTTGTGTGATGGCCCACCTGATGAGTGTGTCGCATCCACACCGTCCAGACAATTTGACGGTGCTGGATGTGGGCCCTGCTGTATATACGACCACGCTGTCCACACTGGACAGGGACCCGCCATGAAGTATGTGTTTTATCTGCACCGTCCAGCTAGGATGGTGCTGGTCATGGGATGGTGGGACCCACCAGACTGTCCAGTGTCTGGACGTGGCCCCACCTTAATGTTTGTGTTATATCAAGACCGTCCAGGGTCTGAACGTGGTACCCACCATGATTTATGAATTTTATGAATGTCGTCCATCTGTCCACCGTTCATTCATGGGACCCACTTTGATTTTTGTGATTTATCCACACCGTCTAACATTTTCAAACGGTGGGACCCACCTTGATGAATTTATTATATATCAAACACCGTCCATTCAGTTTGAACGTCCAGCGGCAATTGCTGCTGGATCGTTTGAAGAAAAAAAATAATAAATAATAAAAATAATAGTAATATATTATATTATGTAATATGGTGGCCCCACCTTTGTGAAAGAGATTTGGCTGAAGTATGCTAACACCAGCTATATATCTACTGTATTTAAAATATAATAGCATATTAGATTATTATATTATATACACAACTGGTGATATCTTGTGGGCCACCACGTGAAAACCCACCTTGATGTCTTTACTTTTACACCGTCCATTCGAACGGAGCTACTGTGGTACCCAACGTGATGTATGTTTTGGATCCACACCATACACGTGTGGTCCACTGTGATATATGAGTTTCATAATACTGTCCATCCATTAGACGTGGACCCCACCATGACAGCGTGTGGGGCCCACCTTATATTGATGTGTAGCATCCACACCATCCATCTATCTTGACGGTGGGACCCCCTTGACGATGTGTTGTATGTCCACTGTCCACATGTGGGACGTGTGGACACCAGCCACGATGTTTAGGTTTCATCCTCTCCATCCATATACTGGACGGGTGGGGCCCACTTTGAGATATGTGTATATCCAAACCGTTCACCCACCTTGAAGAAATTATTCTATCTGCACCGTCCATCTGTCTAGGACAATGGGTCGGATTATGAGGTTGTGATATATCCACTGTCCTAGGTAGATCATGGACCCCACTTTAATGTATATCTATGTCGTTCATTTGTGCGGCCCACCGTGATGTATGTATTGTATATCTATGTCGTACATTTGTGCGGCCCGTCGTGATGTATGTATTGTATATCTATGTCGTCCATTAGTGTGGCCCACCGTGATGTATGTATTGTATATCTACGTGACACATTGATGCGGTCCACTTGATATATATGAGGCCCATTGGTGTGACCCGTTGATGAGGCCCGATATGACCCATGTGCCGAGGCCCATTGAGTTGTATTCGAGGCCCGTGGGCAAGGCCTGATGTGATGTATTTATGGCCCATGTGCCAAGGCCCATTACGATGTATTTTCGGCCCATGGATACAACCCAACTGACATATATGTGACACCATGTATTGCAGCCCATTGTGATGTGCATGAGGTCCATGAGCGAGGCCCATTGTGATGCATATGTAGCCCATAAGTGAGGCACATCATGATGTGTATTAGGCCCTTGAAAGAGGCCCGTGTTGATGTATATTGGCCCCTTGCGTGAGGCAATGGGCCCACTATATGTTTGGCTCTATATAGGCCACTTCTTTTGAGCAATATTGGTTAAATGGCCACATTGATGGGCAATGATGGTTTAATGTCCACATTATGACATTCCCTTAGGCCCTATTCGGCAGATTGTCGAGGCCGATTGTTGATACCGATTCTGATTGTCGAGGTCGATTGTTGAGGCCGATTCCGATTGTCGAGGCCGATTTCGATTGTCGAGGACGATTCGGTTCATCGAGGCTGATTCCGATTATCGAGGTCGATTGTTGAGGCCGATTCTGATTTCGATTATCGAGGCCGATTCAGTTCATCGAGGCCGATTCCGATTGTCGAGGTCGATTCCGATTGTCGAGGCTGATTCTGTTTATTGAGGTTGATTTCTATTGTCGAGGTCGATTCCTATTGTCGAGGCTGATTCTGATTGTCAAGGCCGATTTCGATCATCGAGGCCAATTCCGATTATCGAGGCCGATTTCGACTGTCGAGGCCAATTCCGATTATAGAGGCCGATTCTGATTGTCAAGGCCGATTGTTGAGGTTGATTCTAATTGTCGAGGCCGATTCTGATTGTCGAGGCCAATATTAATGTCGATTATGAGTATGTGACAGCATAGCATCATGATACATGCCCATAAGCATCATCTACACGTTTGTTATGAGATGTGGTTGACCATTGCATATGTCATTGGGCATGTTGTTATGAGAATCCCTGATAGGCAGAGATTGTCTCACATGAGCACACAGTATGGGCAGGATTGATGCATGACTGGATTGTATGACTCATGCATCTTACATTGTGTGTTGTGATTACTGTACGCCCTAGTGACGTCAGGGTCGTAGCCTCCAAAGGCATATCGTGGATGGCCAGATGGGACACTGGAAACCTATTACTAGCATCGGGCTGTCATAGATGGCCCTGGGTGAAAATCCCTAAATCCTCTTGGTACCAGATGACGCCCCAACGTCGACACCGAGTGGATATATATGAGCCCATGAGGGCCGTATACTAGTAGATCAAGGGAGAGTGGATGTCCATGGCTTCCAGGGAGATGAGAGCCTAATGTGGGCCACCTTCCTACCTCCCATCTCCACCCTCCAAGCCTCATCTCAACCATTGGATCACATTATTTAGAGCTATAAAACGCGTAGATGGAAGAAGGAAGAAGGGATCTTAAGGTGGGTGTATTTTATGATTTGATTTGTGAGATTTTGATGATTTGAGGACCCACATTTAGTGGGACCCATCATGATGTATGCATTGTATTGAGGGGCCCATAGTGGGGGGGGGGGGGGGGGGGGGCTCCTCCATCCGTTTCTCTCTCTCTCTCTCTCTCTCTCTCTCTCTCTCTCTCTCTTCTTTTCCTTGTGTGATGGCCCACCTGATGAGTGTGTTGCATCCACATCGTCTAGACAATTTGATGGTGCTGGACATGGGCCCTGCTGTATATACGTCCATGCTGGACAGGGACCCGCCATGAAGTATGTGCTTTATTTGCACCGTCCAGCTAGGATGGTGCTGGTCGTGGGATGGTGGGACCCACCAGACGTCCAGTGTCTGAATGTCGCCTCACCTTGATGTTTATGTTATATCCAGACCGTCCAGGGTCTGGACATGGTACCCACCATGATTTATGAATCTTATGAATGTCGTCCATCTGTCCACTATTCATCCATGGGACCCACTCTGATTTTTGTGATTTATCCACACCGTCCAACATTTTCAGACGGTGGGACCCACCTTGATGAATTTATAATATATCCAACACCGTCCATTTAGTTTGAACGTCCAGCAGCAGTTGCTGCTGGACCGTTAGTAGAAAAAAATATAAAAATAATAAAATAATAAATAATATAAAATAATAGTAATATATTATATTATATAATATGGTGGGCCCCACGTGGGACCCACCTTTGTGAGTGAGCTTTGGCTGATGTATGCCTACACTAGCTATATATCTGCTGTATTTGAAATATAATAGCATATTATATTATTATATTATATACACAGCTGGTGTATATCTTGCGGGCCACCATGTGGAAACCCACCTTGAGGTATTTACTTCTACACCGTCCATTCGGACGGAGCTACTGTGGTACCCAACGTGATGTATGTTTTAGATCCACACCGTACACTTGTGGTCCACTGTGATATATGTGTTTCATAATACCGTCCATCCATTAGACGTGGACCCCACCATGGTAGCGTGTGGGGCCTACCTTGTATTGATGTGCAGTATCCACACTGTCCATCTGTCCTGACGGTGGGACCCCCTTGAGGATGTGTTATATGTCTACTATCCACATGTGGGACGTGTGGACCCCAACCACGATGTTTGGGTTTCATCCTCTCCGTCCAAACATGTGGGACGTGTGGACCCCAACCACGATGGGTGGGGCCCACTTTGAGATGTGTGTATATCCAAACCGTTCACCCACCTTGAAGTAATTATTCTATCCGCACCGTCCATCTGTCCAAGACTATGGGTCGGATTATGAGGTTGTGTTATATCCACTGTTCTGTGCAGATCGTGAACTCCACTTTAATGTATATCTATACCGTCCATTTGTGTGGCCCGCCGTGATGTATGTATTGTATATCTATGCCATCCATTTATGCGGCCCACCATGATGTATGCATTGTATATCTATGTCGTCCATTAGTACGGCCCGCCGTGATGTATGTATTGTATATCTACGCGACCCATAGATGTGGCCCACTTGATATATATGAGGCCCATTGGTGTGGCCCATTGATGAGGCCCGATATGACCTATGTGCTGAGGCCCATTGAGTTGTAATCGAGGCCCATGGGCAAGGCCTGATGTGATGTATTTATGGCCCATGTGTCGAGGCCCATTACGATGTATTTCTGGCCCATGGATACGGTACAACTGACATATATGTGACACCATGTATTGCGGCCCATTGTCATGTGCATGAGGTCCATGAGCGAGGCCCAATGTGATGCATATGTAGCCAATAAGTGAGGCCCATCATGATGTGTATTAGGCCCTTGAAAGAGGCCTGTGGTGATGTATATTGGGCCCTTGCGTGAGGCCATGGGCCCATTATATGTTTGGCTCTATATAGTCCACTGCTTGGGAGCAATATTGGTTAAATGGCCACATTGATGGGCAATGATGGTTTAATGTCCACATTGTAACCTACCCTTAGGCCTTGTTCGGCCGATTGTCGAGGTCGATTGTTGAGGCCGATTCCGATTGTCGAAGCTGATTCCGTTCATCGAGGCTGATTCCAATTGTCAAGGCCGATTCTGATTGCCAAGGCCGATTCCATTCATCGAGGCCGATTCCGATTGTCGAGGTCGATTCCGATTGTCTAGGCGATTCTGATTATCGAGGCCGATTGTTGAGGCTGATTCTAATTGTCGAGGCCAATTGACGAGGCCGAGTCCGTTTATCGAGGCCAATTTCTATTATTAAGGTCGATTCCGATTGTCGAGGCCAATTGTTGAGACCGATTCTGATTGTCGAGGCCAATTCCGATTGTCGAGGTCGATTCCAATTGTCGAGGCCGATTGTTGAGGTTAATTCCGATTGTCGAGGCTGATTCTGATTATCGAGGCCGATTTTGATTGTCGAGGCCGATTCCGATTGTCGATACTGATTATGAGTATGTGAAAGCATAACATCATGATACATGCCCATACGCATCATCTGCATGCTTGTTATGAGATGTGGTTGACCATTGCATATGTCATTGGGCATGTTGTTATGAGACTCCCTGATAGGCAGAGATTGTCTCACATGAGCACACAGTATGTGAAGGATTAATGCATGACTAGATTGTATGACTCATGCATCTTGCATTATGTGTTGTGATTATTGTACGTCATAGCGACATCAGGGTCGTAGCCTCCACAGGTATATCGTAGATGGCCAGATGGGACACCAGAAATCTTTTACTAGCATTGGGCTGCAATAGATGGCCCTGGGTGAAAATCCCTAAACCCTCTTGGTACCAGAGGACGCCCTAACATCGAGACCGAGTGGATATATATGAGCGCATGAGGGCCGTATACCAGTAGGCCGCGTCTCCCTCTATGTCGTGGTCAGTTGGGAGGGGGTGTGGCCTTACCCGCCTTAGGGAGTAGGCATAGGTAGATTGAGTCTGACCAGCTCATAAATGGGTTCGCTATCGACGAGCTGGGCCGGTATTGGTAGGTGGATAGTGAGGTCTCTTCCACTTACCCAGTTGTGCGCTTGATGGGGCGGCAAGCTGGTGTGGAGTGTATTAGACCCTGGTGATGATCTCAGAAATGTATAGTACTGATATGTGGACTATTAAGCAGGAGTTGCATATTCATTCATTCATTCACTTTTCACTCGGGCTGGTGGTGCGCAATTGTTTATTACATGTACCTTCGCAATGATCAAGATTTTGGTTGGGGCACGTGACTAACTTGAGATCAGGAGTTTACTACACTGAGTCTATCTATCCAAATTTAGGTATGAGACTGGTTTGGATAGAAGTCCTTTTTGATAGACCCCATAGCTTGCGATACCACGTACTATCATCCCAACTTCACACTGCAGCTCGCTTATTTCATTCGCATTACATATCGCATATTTCATTACATCCTCGCTTATGACATTTTGAGTTGCTATTTTTTCTGCATTATATGACCTAGATGAGGCTGGTGGTATTCGTAACTCTCTCAAATTGCATATTGTATTACATCCTCGATATCTGATATCTGGTTAATTATGTTTTCGTATTACATAGCTGATTTACATTACTTTCTCAGTATACGACATTGGCTTGCTATTTCATTTCATTGCATATCCCGAATGAGGTTGATGATATTTTTATGGACTTGTAGTATTTCTGCTTACTCTGATATTTACGTGCTTGACACTAATATTGCGAACACACTTTCACCACCCTCTTAGCTTTCTATAAGCTTATGCACGACAGATGCATGCAGGTGGCGTTAGGTCGTGCAGCATTGAGCCGGAGCGTGCATCAGACTTTTGGAGCTTTATTTTATTTTAACATATGTATTTCTGTTTCAGCATTGTATTCAAAGTTTATATTAGTGGATATGAGATGATGATGTTGCCTTTGTGATTTGGGTATACTCGTGGTTATGCTTGCTTCTTATGAGACAAATGTACATTGGAAAATCCTCCTTGTATGATCCCGGGATCGGAATCTGGTGTATAGGCGCTAGGAGCCAAGAATGGGGTACTACGGAGGATGTCGGCACCGGATTCGGCAATCAGGAATTTTGTGAGTTCTATTTCGGTTTTGGGGGCGTGACAAAAGATGGTATCAGAGTATAACTTGGGAATACCTGAAGATAACATCACATATCTGTTGATAGATATTCTGCACCATATGATTGTTAAGAATTTAGAATGATTAGGTTCCCGAGTTCGAGTAACTTAGAGATTTCTGACATAGCTCTCTACCGTTGAGATTGTGAGGCTGCATAGTATTCCAGTTTCAATTGTTTCTAACCGGGATCCGAGGATCAATGGGGTCATCATAGCTTTGATGACTCATCTTGAGGGCAAGAGGTTCAGATTATAGAGCGCTATTTTTTTATAGATTGATTATGCCTTGTATGGTATTGATTGGTATATGTAAATTTCGAGGATGAAATTTTTATTAGGTGGGGAGAGTTGTGAGGCCTATCCTAGCCCACACTGTTCCATAAGCTTTCGCGGTCCTCTCGGTTGAATTCTGGCGACCAGCGATCTGTTATCGGTGTTTGCACACGATCCTGAGTCGTGTCCCGTATATTAGAGTCAGCTCAACCCGAGACTTGTACCCTTACGACCGCGTCGTATTACGCACTAAGGCGATACTCAGGCCAGGAGATGTGGACCCGTGTTAACGCCGCGCTTTGTAAAACTCAAGAGAATCTTTTAAATCAATCCCTCAAATGTCAAGTACCATATCCCATCCTCAAGTACAAGCAACCCTTACCTCTCTCTTACACAAGTACCCTAAAGTCAACTCTCCCCATCACCAATCACTCACTCACCCATCCCTGTCTCTCTTACATCCCATCCTCTCTCTCTCTCTCTCTCATTTCAAACTCCATCTCCCAAGCTACCAAGGGAGAGTGGACGTCCATGGCTTCCAAGGAGATGAGAGCCTAATGTGGCCCACCTTCCTACATCCCATCTCCACCCTCCAAGCCTCATCTCAACCGTTGGATCACATTCTTTTGAGTTATAAAATACATTGATGGAAGAAGGAAGAAGGGATCATGAGGTGAGTGTATTTTATGATTTGATTTGTGAGATTTTGATGATTTGATGGCCCACATAGTGGGACCCATCATGATGTATGCATTGTATTAAGGGGCCCATAATGGTGGGGCCCCTCCTTCATTCTCTCCGTCCATATGCTGGACAGGTGGGGCCCACTTTGAGATGTGTGTATATCCAAACCGTTCACCCACCTTGAAGTAATTATTCTATCCGCACCGTCCATCTGTCCAAGACGATGGGCCGAATTATGAGTTATGTTATATCCACTGTCCTAGGCAGATTGTGGACCCCACTTTAATGTATATCTATGTCGTCCATTTGTGCGACCCGCCGTGATGTATGTATTGTATATCTATGTCGTCCATTTGTGCTGCCCGCCGTGATGTATTTTTGTATTATATATCTATGCCGTCCATTAGTGCGGCCCGCCGTGATGTATGTATTGTATATCTACACGACCCATAGATGCGGCCCACTTGATATATATGAGGCCCATTGGTGTGGCCCGTTGATGAGACCCGATATGACCCATGTGCCGAGGCCATTGAGTTGTATTCGAGGCCCATGGGCAAGGCCTGATGTGATGTATTTATGGCCCATGTGTCGAGGCCCATTACGATGTATTTTCGGCTCATAGATACGACCCAGCTGACATATATGTGACACCATGTACCGTGGCCCATTGTGATGTGTATGAGGTCCATGAACGAGGCCCAATGTGATGCATATGTAGCCCATAAGTGAGGCTCATCATGATGTGTTTTAGGCCCTTGAAAGAGGCCCGTGGTGATGTATACTGGGCCCTTGCATGAGGCTATGGGCCCACTATATGTTTGGCTCTATATAGGCCACTGCTTCAGAGCAATGTTGGCTAAATGGCCACATTGATGGGCAATGATGGTTTAATGTCCACATTGTGACCTTCCCTTAGGCCTTGTTTAGCCGATTATTAAGGCCAATTCCAATTGTCGAGGCTAATTCCGATTGTCGAGGTCGATTGTTGAGGCCGATTCTGATTGTCGGGGCCGATTTCGTTCATCGAGGCTAATTCCGATTGTCGAGGTCGATTGTGAGGCTGATTTCGATTGTCGAGGGCGATTGCTGAGGCCGATTCTGATTATCGAGGCTAATTCTTATTGTTGAGGCCGATTCGATTATCGAGGCCGATTTTGTGGCCGATTCTGATTATCGAGGCTGATTCTGTTTATCGAGGTCGATTTCTATTATCAAGGCCAATTTTGATTGTCGAGGCCGATTCCGTTTATGGAGGCCGATGCCGATTGTCGAGCCGATTCCGATTATTGAGGCCAATTCCGATTGTCAACGCTGATTATTGAAGTTGATTCCGATTGTCGAGGCCGATTCCGATTGTCGAGGCCAATTTTGAGGTCAATTATTGATGTCGATTATGAGTATGTGACAACACAACATCATGATACATGCAAATATGGTTCATTTGCATGTTTGTTATGAGATGTGGTTGACCATTGCATATGTCATTGGGCATGTTGTTATGAGACTCCCTGATAGGCAGAGATTGTCTCAGATGAGCACACCGTATGTGCAGGATTGATATATGACTGGATTGTATGACTCCTGCATCTTGCATTATATGTTGTGATTACTATACTCCCTAGCGACATCAGGGTCGTAACCTCGACAGGCATATCGTGGATGGCTAGATGAGACACCGAAAATCTGTTACTAGCATCGAGCTCTCATAGATGCCCCTGGGTGAAAATCCCTAAACCCTCTTGGTACTAGAGGATGCCCCAAAGTCGAGACCGAGTGGATATATATGAGCATATGAGGGTCGTATACCAGTAGGTCACGTCTCTCACTGTGTCGTGGTCGGTTGGGAGGGGGTGTGGCCTTACCCGCTTGAGGGAGTAGGCATAACTAGGCTGAGTCTGACCGGCTCGTAAATGGGTCCGCTATCGACTAGCTGGGGCGGTATTGGTAGGCGGATAGTAAGGTCTCTTCCACTTACCCAGTTGTGCTCTTGATGGGGAGACAAGCTAGTGTGGAGTGTACTAGACCCCGGTGATGATCCCAGAGATGTATAGTACTGATATGTGGACTTATTGAACAGGAATTGTATATTCATTCATTCACTATCCAGTCGGGCTGGTGGTGCGCAACTGCTTATTACATGTACCTTCGTAATGGCCAAAATTTCGGTTGGGGCGCACGACTAACCTGAGATCAGGAGTTTACCACATCGAGTCTATCTATCCAAATTTAGGTATGAGACTGGTTTGGATAGAAGTCATTTGTGATAGACTCCATAGCCTACGATACCACGTACTATCATCCTGACTTCACACTACAGCTTGCTCATTTCATTCGCATTACATACTGCATATTGCATTACATCCTCGGCTTATGACATTTTGGGTTGCTATGTTTCTACATTTATATGACCTAGATGAGGCTGGTGGTATTCATAGCTCTTCCGTATTGCATATTGTATTGCATCCTCGATATCTCATATCTGGTTAATTACGTTTTCGTATTATATAGCCGATTTACATTACTTTCTCAGTATATGACATTGGCTTGCTATGTCTTTTCATCGCATATCCCGGATGAGGTTGATGATATTTTTATGGACTTGTACTATTTTCGCTTACTCTGATATTTGCGTGCTTGGCACTTATCTTGTGCACACACTTTCACCACCCTCTAAGCTTTCTATAAGCTTATTCACGATAGATGCGTGCACGTGGCATTCGGTCGCAACAATGTTGAGCTTGGAGTGTGCAGTGGACTTTTGGAGCTTTGATTTTATTTTGACATATGTATTTCCCTTTCAGCATTGTATTCAAAGTTTATATTAGTGGATATGTGATGATTATGTTGCCTTTGTGATTTGGGTAAACTTGTGGTTATGCTTCTTATGAGATAAACGTACGTTGAAAAATCCTTCTTGTAGGATCCTAGGATCGGAATCTGACGTATGGGCGCTAGGAACCGAGAATGAGGTACTACGGGGGTTGTCGGCACCAGATTCGGTAATCGGGAATTTTTTGAGCCCGATTTTCGGGTTTGGGGCGTGACTTATGACAATGAAATCTCCTTGTATGTGTGTGATGAAGGGAAGGGCCTTAATGAGGCGGAGACCCTTCTCTTGTGGCCAATTGCTTTTCATTTTCTTGCTGAGAGTGCTGACCATAAGTGTGTGGCCCACCTTGTGGACCAACAAGATCTCAACCATCCATAGAGAGGGGACGTTTTCACAGTCCCTCCCATTGAACGTGTGGCCCCTAAATGCATAAAAAGGGGTGCATGCAAGCTTTTTTTTGGTGATGGGATGGTTTGGATATTTGTGGGGCCCACTTGGGTGGACCACACCATGATTTCCAGGGGTTAAATCCCCATTAAATTTATGTTTTCAATTTATTTTTATGAAGTATATGTTGCTATCCAGTCTGTTTGGACAGATTCTGGACCATTTTTAGGGCCTAATTTTTGGTCTTTTGGTGGGGACTTTGATGCCATCCAATGCATGATTCTTAAAGACCTATGTACCACCTATAAGCCTACCAAATTTCAGCCCAATCTGACCCTGATTGAGGTCCCAAACGTGTGCCCTAAGTGAGGTGGATAGTCTGGATTTTCTGGACTATTCTAGCAGCATATCAGTATGGAAATCCTTGAATATAAAATAAATTTTCCATTGGTGGGCCACATCTGTGGACCCCACCTTAGGGTACATATATGAGGGGACATAAAAACTATTTTTTTCCAATTTTTAGAGGCCTTTAATCCACCCCATTGGAAGCTCAGATCAGGGCCTGTCTGAAATCTGCACTAAATAGATTTTGGGGACAATCAGTCTTCTTGAAATTAAATAAAATACTTTTCATACTCTAAAAATTCTGAAATTTTGCAGAGAGGTGGCCCACCCATGGTAGGACCCACCTACCAATGTTTGGGGCCAACGAACCCCTGTCCAATTTGTGGCATGGGCTGGACCGGCCCACCAAGCTGGGACGCCCAGGCTGGGACGTCTAGCCATGGTTGGTCATTCACCCCCCTTGTGGGCCCACCTTGATGTGTTGTGTATCCTCGCCATCCATCTATTTTTGGTTCACATGGGACGTGGCCTAACTCCCTGAGGATTTACCCATTTTTGGGACCCACTTTGATGTGCTTTGGGCTGACCGCCCAGGCCCATAGGACCATCCACCTTGCAACGCCCAAGCACATTGGGTTGCTGCTGGACATCCAGTCCAGCAGTATGGCCCACCTGATTTATGTGTATCATCCATTCCTTTTACCTGGTGGGACCCACAAAGATGTATGTGGGTCACAAGTGAGCAAAATACTTAGTCTATATTTATTATTGCTGGACTCTAACAAGCCCAAAAACAAGTGGACTAAAAATTCAGCAATAGGCCCAAACTGGTTACCCTTAACGACATGTTTTGGGACAGCAGGGCCCACCAGATTTAAGGATATTTATGCACATAATCTTGCCATTTCCTGATGTGCCTTTGGGGTTAATTAGTACACATTTGAGGCCCACCCCAGTTGGGTTTTATTGGATCAATGGTCATAGCTATTTGTTGGATTTTTCAGGCCCATTTGTCTTGGAACTTTCTAGATAGGCCCCTTGACCTTTGGGCCTATTTACTACTTATCGTGATGAGTTGTGGGCCACAATATGCAAGTAGTTGAGCCCTTGATTGCCCACTAAAATGACCATTGTACTTGGGCCAAGTTGTGAGGCCTAACTCACTTAATATAAGGATTGCCCTTATGGTTGGATTACCGGGCTGCCCATTAGGCCCACCACAATATGTGGGTTTATGACCTTTATGGTTGAGTCTAAACCTTGCTTGAGGGCCCACCATATTGCCTATGTGTTGGGCTTGGTGTATAGCCCACTAGGCCATGGATTGTTTAGGCCTTGGGCCTTGTTTTATATTCGAGTAGTGGCGGACTACCTTTTGGGACCTAGTTGAGGTTGGATGTCCTCCTTGGTAGCCCTAAGGTAGGCTCATGGGTAGCTATTGGTGGTTTAAGGTCCACCATAGGCCCTCGTTAGGACAGCGTATTCCCTTAGGCTTATATATTGTCCTCCTTAGCTTTGTGGGTTACCCCAAAGTATTGTCCCCTGCTAGAGGTTTGTTCCTTAGATTAATTGTCTAAGTACCTAGACTTGATTCCCTCATTGGGAAGGAGGAGTATGTTCTAAGTCATCATCGCGTATGACGCACCCTCATGACCGATATGCATCATGGAGTGTTTGGATTACATTTGTGTGTGGTCATTGGGTTGATATGACAGAGGGATAGAGTTCCCCTCTTGTGCACATTGATTGATCGGATCTAGTGCATGATTGGTATGCATGACTCATGCATTTGGCATCGTTTCTCATAGGTATGATCGCCCTTGCTTCACCGGGCCTTGTCTCCACAGATATATCGTGGATGGCCATGATTGGACGAAAATGTTACCTGAGCATATGGGGTACATAGGATGCCCTTGGGTGAAAATCCCAAAACTTCCATACTACCAAGGATCTACCCCAGTGCCGTGACTGAGCGAAAACCATGAGCGCACGAGGGCCTTACACTATTAGGCCGCGACTCCCACTGTTGTGTAGTCAGTTGGGATGGGGTGTGGCCTTACCCGCCTGTGAGAGAGGGCAATAGTTAGCTGAGTTTGACCAGCTCGTGAATGGCTCCGCTACCATCGAGCCTTGCTGGTGATTGGCTGACCATAGACAGGTAGTGAGGTCTTTTATGCTCGTTTGACTGTACGAGTCTGGAGAGCAGCAGTCATCCTATAGTGCATTTGACCCCGGTAGATTCCTTATGATGGAACTATACTGATATGTGGATTAGAAATGAGCACTGGCATCACTTCACATTGCATTTACATCGGCTGTATAAGCTTTATATTGCATCGCCTTGGTATGACATCCGGTACTCATCACATTGTATAGCCTTGGTATGGCTTCCTACATTCATGGTGTAAGGCTAGTGATATTGGCATTGATTATGTTTCCCTTTCTGTATCTCCTATTATTCTTCTGCGCACCATTGTCACACACTTTCACCACCCTCTAAGCTTTCTATAAGATTATGCATGATTGATGCGTGCAGGAGATCCTAGATCGGCATCATAGCGGCAGAGCTTGGATAAGAGTTGAGTCAAGGACCCAGTGTTGCAGATCTTCTTTCTTTCTTCTTTTGTCATTTGATGTATTTCCTTTCAGCCTTATATCTAAAGTTCAAATTTATAATGGATTTTGTGATATGCCCCTTTGTTATTTTTGAGATTTACTTGTTGTGATCTTGGGTATGCTCGAATTGGAATGGATATACGGTTATGAAAATCCTCCTTATAGGATCCCAGGATCGGAACCTGCCTCAGGAGCCGAGAATGGGGTACTATGGAGGCTGTTGCGGCCAGAACCGGCTACCGGGTTCCTTATGAGTCCGGTTACTGAGTCTGGGGCATGACATATGCTCTCTTACTCTAGCTCTACACAGATAGATTGAGGATCAGTAGACAAAATATTGATGTGAGGACTCTGTTCATTGATACTACTCAGAAGAGACATTGAATCGTAAAAATTTTACAGTTCAGATGGTGACCTCAACTGGGTGGTTTCAACTTCCAGAGTCATATCAAGTGGCTCCTCCATCTCCCGCATCATATCATCATTGAATTCAAGGGAGTGGTCTAAACATGCATCACAAAGGTTGGAAGGTTTAGGTGAAAGTGGTTCATCCTCCATATTTAAATTAGCCATGTTAGATAGGTGGAGTAGATCACTATGGTCGACAACTTCCTAAACCTCTTGATCATTAATATGGGCCAAACTTGAGATTGAATCCCAATACGCATCATCTTCCAATTCAGTGCAGTACACACTTGGAATGGGATCGCTTTCCTCACATTCCGTTCCTAGATTTGGTTGAGGTTCGAATAAACTAACCTCTACCTCATCATTGAAATCCTGTGTGTCATGTGAGTGCAGTGTGTCACTATCATTATATTTGAAAGACACCCGCATCTCTTGACCATTCCTTTGGACTGTCACCGAGATCGACTCATTTGGAAATTGAACCATATGATCATTAATGAACTCCAATTCAGCATTCGTAATTTTAGTTTCTTCCACAAGTGAGTTAGGATCACTTTCCTCGCATTGTGTTTCTAAATTGAGTTGTAGCTGGGACGAACGAGCCTCCAATGTCTTGTCAATGCGCAATGCGAGTGCTTCTATTGTTTTTCTAAGGCCCAAAAAATCATATATGCCACCCTGAAGTGTCTCCTCTTGGATCGTTTCTGATTGAGTCTCAAAGGTAGAAAACCTAAGAAAATGTTCACTAGGGTGTATTGCTAGTTCATCTTCCCAACATTGATGTTTCCACTGATTATAGTCATATGGATCATAGGTGGGAGAATCTGATGGTTGATAATACATATTATCACTCATAATATAATCACGCATTATTTTCTTCTTATCTAATGGGTGATAATAGTCCTCACTCCCATAATTATGATAACCCCAACACTCACGTACTGTTTTGTTAATCCGTGAGGTGTAATTATTCTCCTGCATATGATCACGTAAGGACTTCTTAATTGGTGGAGCATTATATTCCGGTCGGTTCTCGTTGATGGTTTCAGAAAAGTTTTGAGACATAAGTTGATTTCAATCATAATCATCATCCCAATATATCTTATTCTTCTCAGCATACTGACGTTCCCACTCTTGCATATACATGGTGAAACCCTAACTCTGAATCTAGTCTTAAAGGAAAAATCCTACAGCAATATAGAAAGTAAGTACAGGAGAAGTTAGAAAGAAGTTACTAGATTAGAGTTCCTACGTTAAAATCCTGCAAAAGGAAATAAAAGAAATTAGTTTCTACCAATAGAAATCCTAAAATTAGAAAGTTTCTAAAACAATTAGGAAAGTTCTAAACTAAAATTAGAAAGTATGTTAGTTTCTAAAAATAGAAGAAATCCTAGAATTAGAAAGTTACTAAAAATAGAAAAAAGAAAAGATGAAACAAATCAGGAAAATTCCTAAAAATATAAAACAAATCCTAATCTAGAAATAGAAAGTTAGAAAAACTAGAAAATAAAAAAGAGATTACCAATTTAGAAAGTTTATGTCAGGGTCCTTCAAAAAAAAAAAAAATTAGGTTAGTTTCTAAAAATCAAATAAAAAAACCTAAACCTAGAGTTAGAAAAACCCTAATATTAACATAATTCTAAAACTAGCTAATCCCAGAAAAACATAACCATCAGTCCCCGGCAATGGCGTCACAAACTTGTTCACACCCCAAGTATAGGGTTGTGATGTAGTAATAAACTCAGAAAGACCGAGGTCGAATCCACAGGGACTGAAACCTATATGTAATATGAAAATAACTAGAACTAGAACTAAATAAAGATGAAATCTAAATCAACCGAATATGAGGGAATAATGGTGAAAAAGTAATCTAAAACTTAGAGAATTCAAAGGTAGGGAACTAGGGTACCAAGGATCAACTTGTAGAGATCAGGGAGATCTACGCTTGATTTATGAACTCAACTGGACTTCGAGTCCCATCTTTATCCAGTTAGAAGATATACCATGAAAATCAATTCTGAACATCTTTTGATCTAGTTTTTAAGAGATAAGACGGATGTAAATTATAATGGATTCTATCAGAAGAGCATGCCCATGAGACAAAGTAAACAACAGAATTAAACCAATCTACAGCCAATATGAGAGATGTATGAATGTTAGGAAGGATTCAATCATCCAACCATGTCCAAGGGGCGATGGTGAACAACAGAGCTTCCTAACTATATACCCACAATCAGGGAAAGGAGAAAGTCATCGCAGATCTATTGTAATTTGAGTCACAACAAACCATTAAAAGCTAAAGGCATTCCGTATAATCAAACCATAATTAAAATCAGTTCAGAATATAAATCAAAGCCATAAAATTATTCTCATCACTCCACAAGCTTCACCTCTTAGCCCTAGCTAAGAGGTTTAGCTAACCATAGGCATGATTAAACTAAATCTCAAAAGAAAATAAAATAAAATAAAAATAAAAATAGGATAACAGAAAAAATCTATCTCTCTTGCACTCACGTCCACGACTTCGATGATCCCTTCTCATGGTCTCTCCCTCTGTTTTATCGGTGCCAGGAATGATAGGAAGGTCAATGGAGATATAAAGAAGTTGGTGGAAGTGTTTTTACGCAGGAGAAAAGCATTTGACCCGCGTTTGAGTGGATGCCCAACCAGTTTTGGCCATATGATTCGTTCGGCCTTCTTGGCCTTGGTCGTTTGCACCTTAGGAATGTTTTGAATGGCCAGGATCATTGGTCTGATCCTGGCCACGATCACACAACGATCTGGAACATCCGGGTTTCTCGTCCAACGTTAGTGCGTAATACATGCGAAACTTGATTTTGCGTGAACTATGGAGCCCATATTCCCTGTTGTTTGAAAAATCCACGCCGTCCATTAGCTTTGTGGTGAAATTTTAGTCAAATGCACGATTTTGGCTATCTTTTGACGCGGTCCACCTGATCTTTTATATCCATCATTCGTCTTCCGTTTGGATAGTTGGAAATCGCTCTTCGCTGTCATTTGAGATTCCATCACCTAGGCTTTGGCCAGTGGCCCTGTGGAATTCCAATGGACGGTCCGGATCAGACTATTACGTCACGATGGTGGCCCACAATAATTCCTCTGTTTGAGCGTTCGCATGCGGGAGAGAAGGATTCAAAATCCTTTAAAAATAGGAAAGCTCGGTCAAAGCTTTGTTAACCGAGTCCTCCGGTATGGTGCTTTGTGAGTGCACATCCACTGTGCACTCCCATTCACGTATGGTTTGTCCCACCTTGATTTATATGTGAAATCTACTCCATCCATCCATTTTTCCACCTTAATTAAGGGGTTGAGACCAAAAGTGAAGCATATACAGATGTCAGGTGGGCCCTAGATTGACAATTCATGGGCTGATCTGGCCGTTGTGCCACTTTCATAGGGATCCAAGGACTGAAATTTGACGTGTACGGTTAATTTATAGTCCTCATACCATATATGAAGTCTCAAGCCGAACGGATGGTGGAAACCCTTTGATCTTGCATTCTGGATGGTTTCCAGGCCCATTTAACATGAGGGGAGTGATTTTCTTGGATCTCTGGAGTGTAAATTCTTTGATCTCAGTCCTTTGGGGTCCGTCCCTTGCCTCGGTGACTTCAGAGTGTCAAATCCATACTTTTAGTAACCTTTTTCAGTCCAGGCTTCTAAATACACCTTGCAACACAAACACGATTAAAACAGGCCGTTAAACATTATCATGTTCGTAAAATCAGGTAATACCTGGGTCTAATATGCAATATTCGACCCTCAACAATTCATAAGAATAATGTAAGGGTTCTGATACGTATCCCACTCCACCACTACGAGTGGTATCAGTATGCGCAACCAATATATGTATGAATGCATGCCTAGCAAAGTACGTGTGGTCCATCATACATAGTGATCATCATAATGTGGAATATAATTCATATAAAACCCGGCTCGCCCCTGATTCTCACAATACGGAGATTCGCTGGCTTGTCTAACGCTACCATGGATTTACATGAACAACTCGAGGTGGCACAACGCATGAATCGGATGAATTACGAGACACGATTATTCATGAAGTGACTATTTGTGACATCCAATCCCGAAAGTGATGTAACACGCCTTAGGGATTACTTACATCGATTTGTGCACCACTACCCCAAAATCCATGGAATTGCGGGTCGACCGCAAGAGTCACTACCCAGAGCGCATTGCATCCACGATAAAATATTTGAATCACTAGTTGTGAGACCTCTTAACAGATCACTTGCATAAAAGGGAAATAAATCAAACCATGTGAGTTTTGAAATTTCAAGACACATGCGTAAGTCATAAAGGAAGGTAGCACAAGGCTAACATAATTGTAACGCCCTGAAAATCGGGGGTCGAGCATAAACTCAACTCCCGAGTTCCAGAACATCACTTATGCAACAAAATGAATGATGATTGAATGTTGACTGTATTCATGCATTGAACATGAGTGAGATTAAGCCAAAACAGCATATCATACTCCAGAGACAGTTAATTTGCAAGCGGAAGACTGTGATAGATAGATAAAATATATAACTTATGATGAGTCTCCAGAGTGTGATAACATTACCAGGTTAGATAAATACAAGTGCAGTTCTAAAATGTACCAAATGTGAGGAAGTGTAATGCCTCCTATCCCATGTACCATAGCCCCGTCAATACAATATCAGGTCTTCATTGACCTGCCAGAGAGAAACAGATAGGAGAATTCTTCCTATCATCATAGAAGTAGTCGGGCTCTGCTTCACAAGCATCGCCACCACCTGAAACTCAACAAATCTGGTTGGTGTGTACAACACCGTCCCGTAACGTGGGAGTGAGTGATCAACTCAGTGGAACAGTAAAGCATAGGTTAACATGTTATCAATTCAATCAAGCAGTAATGATAAAGCAGTACAAATCAAACATTTCTAACTACTCTTGTTAAGTGCGAAAATAAAATGACATGATGCTGTATGCCCTTGCCAAACCACCCTCAAGCGACATCATCTTACGTTCGCGAATGCTTACTCCCTCAGTGCGCCACATCTACAAAGCACATGCGGTGCGATGATGCTCATGATTACCAAGTTTTTATTAGTCCATTTCAAACAGCAGTATTGGGAAACTAAGGTACCTCCCTTGTATCATTCCCAAACATGATCCATTCTAGGGTCGTCAATCCTAGCTAATCTCATACGATATTATAGTTTGAGAAGCGTAGTGAAGGCATCGCAAAGGGCTCGTCACCCGTCAGCGCGGATACAGATCTCACCGTATGCGGCTCAATTGCTGGCCGTTAGCTCGAGTACAGGTCTCACCATACTCGGCTCAATCACTAGCCGTCAGCTCAAGTACAGGTCTCACCGTACTCGGCTCAACTCACACTCTAGTTGCTGTGAAAGACTTGTTGCCAATCACAGACCCTTGGAGTGTACTCGATGATACTAGGGAGGACTCGTCGCCCGTCAGCACGAGCACAGATCTCACCGTACTTGGCTCTCGCCGAAGTATCGACAGCTCGAATATAGTGTCCCATACCACCGTATTCGGCTCACGAGTTGGTTGCGCAATGGTCACTACGGGGAGGCACATGGCCCCAGCGTAGGCCGACAGCTCGACCACGGTGTCCCATACCACCATGCCCGGCTCATGCGTCTTAGCGGATCGAGGTACCATGGTTAAAAGGGGGTTTCACTGGTAAGTTTGGTACCCTAGGTTCAAGCAGTAGCGTCCAAACAGGGTGAACATGCATAAGACAGATCGGGTTACTTGACGAGCTCGACTAGCACGATCGCCCGTTGAGCTGCACGACATGAAGTGCATAAACAACTTCGTGTGGCCTAGCCACTGCCGACAGGCAACGCACGACTCGAGTTCGTCGAACACATCCCACGTGGCAAATGAATCTCAGCCACGAGTTCAATCCCGTTACCGATTGCCTGGGCCATAATCATAGCCCCAAACACAATCAATGGCAGATAGATAAAGCAGTAATGGATCAGGATTTAAATCATACAATCAAAGTCTGGTATCATCCGTTTAGGGCTGCCAGGGCTGTTGCACGCACTCGTTGCTCCGCTCCCCCATCACCCATGACGGATCATACAACGTAAATATAAATTTAAACCTATGCATTACATAGTTAAAATCATAAAGCAGTTGAGCATGTTATGAATCACAACACAAGCATGCGTTTGTACATGTTCAATTCCTAATCACACAACTATCAAAGGAGATCATACACATACTTAAAAGAGGTTGAGAATCATATCTCAACACCCTTATACTTTACAATTTGCTAACTACTACTCATTCAGACATTTCAAGAAACACCTAAACAAACATACATCAACATACACGACATATGTCGATCACATAGGCATTAGGCCAAATCCTTTCACTAGGGAGTTGCCCCAATCATAACACGCGTACACCCACGACGCATAGTCATGGCAAGCAGGAATCCAAGTTCCATATCCATTCAGTCATTTCCACAAACACTTGGGCCACACATTTTAGCCTATATAGTGTATATTGGCCGTGGCGTGATTTAGGGCAAATCCTTTCGTCAAAGGGGTATCGCCAATACATCAATCATGAATCCATGAAAACTAATCATGGCAAGCACGAATGAGAATTCTATACTCATTCAGTCATTTTCACAAACACTTAAAATACACTATTACAACATACATGACGTATGTTAGCAAAATACGTGTTAGGGTTGTCCCTTCGCCAGTGAGTATTTTACCCATGTATCTCACAATCATACAGCAAATAATCATTACAATTGCATTTCCAAAATCCGCACGTATGCGGTATTTCTAGAATACGCAATTTCAACATACATGACATTTACACATGAACATGTATTTTTGCGATTCCTTTCGCTAAACTAGCATTTTATCCACATATCATATAATCAAACATTAAATAATCATGTCAAACATTTTCACAAGAAAAATACGTATACGGTATTTCTACGTATATCTAGAGTATGTGAAATTCCATATTCTACATCGCTAATCGAAACAGGAAACGGAAAGCACTTTGTACATGTGCATTTGCACGCAGATCATGAATCTATCATTATCTGACATTGAAAGCGTTGAAAAACGTAACTTATACATTTAAAGTCCTCACCTCAGCCCTTGGAATTCCAACGAATCAGCAAGAGTGTTGGAGCTTCCGTATACGGGAGTTTCCTAGCCTAAAGAGCGTATCCGATTAGCCTTTTCATAACCTACCACTAATCAAGCTCAAATCAGACCTAGGGTTAGGGTTTCTTACCTTCAAATGGGATGGACACCGCCGACGAAAAAACCCCTGGAATAGGGCGGGTAGGCCGTGGGAGGAGAGGAAGCAGCAGGAGGAAGATCGGCTTGGATCTCCAAGACTTTCTCTCTCTTTTCTCTCTTTCTCTCTAAGGGTTTGCACCCAAATTCGTATGGCTGTGAGAGGGGCTGTTCTAAGCCCCTTTTATAGCCAAGAACATGTCCAAAATAGACTCAGGTTCAAGGGTGGCTGCATATGTAGGCAGTTCGCCACTTTCCAAGCTCAAAGGTATGTTCTGGTGGCCCTCTTTGAGCCAAACGTCAGACTTAAGCTCACCATCTACGGATCTAGGTGGGATTACGTTTTCAACTCGATCGGATTCCCAGATCGCACGTGGCGGACCACTTTCAGTTCAACGGTCAGTGGGCCACGATCAGAAATTCTGAGTACATGTAAATGTTCCTGAAATTTTTCCTGATCCGAGGGTGTAATTTGGTCTGATTCTGACGGTCTGGTTGCTTAATACTGATGCGCAAGCGAATGGTGCCAGATCACTATTCCAGATATTTTAATTTCAAAGGGAATAGTGTTTTTCACACTCCCTCGCTCCGGATCGAAACGAATTGCCGTGGGACATCGGCTGGATCTGATTTTTGAGATGATTGTCAAGCCCAGTGAGGCGGTCCTAGTTCCTTAGCTTCGTGTTAATCGGACTCCCGATGTGCGGTCTAGACCTAATACGAAGTTTCGTTTCATTCCCGAGAGCAGACGGGAAATGAGTTTGGTTCTAAACTTTAGGGAAACCTAGAGTCACTGATTTTGCAAGTTTTGGGTCTTGCAGATCGTATTTAAAGCGATCCCAACGGATTTCATGGCTAATCGAGTTTTGCACTTAGTTAACTTTGTTAAATTTCTAAAGGATTTAATCCTAATTGTTCTGGTTGAGATGGTACTTAGGCTTTGCAGTTTGTATATAAAGTGATCCAAGTTTTACTACTTAGCTAGTTTAAGATAGTGTCTAGGGCGAAAGTGCTTTGAAAAATTGAAAGCACAAGGTAGTGAAGGGTTGGATTTGTGAAGAAAATGGTTTAAGACGGGATTTGAGGCTTTGAATTGAGCGTTTGAAAAGTTAATCAGGTGTTAAGATTGACCCAATGCCTAAGGATGTCTAATCCCAGGTTGGCAAAAATCCAGGATGTTACAATAATAAAGGAAAAAAGTAGCATTAAGCTATCTTAAAAAAAGGGAAGAGTGGGAAATAGGCTAACTCAACAAAATAAGAGGAGAGGAGCAAAAGACCAACTCAATAGAGAGTGCAAGCATGCGTCGCTCTCAAAAATGGCAAATGGCAAGGATTGTATTCATCACCCCACACAAATTCATAAAATTCACGCATAGTTAAAATCATACCTTAACCATAATTCCCAAAAGAGTAAATAATTGGTAATGGTAAATCAATCAATTGTGTGAAAAATCATAATAATATGAAAGTATGCAAAACCAAGATAAATCATATCAATTCAAATTTAGTGTAAGCTTAAGGAATCCCTCACCTTAGACTTAAATTTAAACCCTAGGTAGATATCCATGTAGGAGAGCTTCTACATGAATCATGACATCACTTGAGTAAGAGGGAGACACCATATGTTTGGAGAAGGAAGAGGATGATTACATTTAGGCTTTCTCTTTCTCTCTCTTCTGTGGGCGTGGGGAGATTGGGCGTATGAGTGGGGAGGAGAAGGCACACCCCTTTTATAAAAGAAGTGAGCATGTAAAAGGGGTGTGTTTCACATCCTACTTAGATTTGGTTTTCCAATTTGTCCTTTTCTGACGATCTTTCTTTAAATCTAATTCGTCCAGTGTGTCGGGGTCGTCGAATAGGGCTGGGATATATGATTTTCTTGGTGATCCGAAATTTGGATTGACTTATATTAAAAAATCGTTTAACGAGTGCCAAAACGAACTTAATTTCAATTAACAATCCATACTTAATGATCAGGGCCCAATTTTAGGAGAAATGTGTAGTTAGGATAGGCAAACAGTTGGATAAAATTTTGTAGTTTATCGATAGTGGAAAAAACCTAAATCTAAAATTTCACCTTTTGTACCAAAAGGAAGGAGCTGGCTTCAACATTCAATGGTGTAAGATCATATATCGGGGTCTAAATTTTGTATAAATTCATAGTCATATGAGACCAAAGTGTGGTCTAAATTTGAGTTGCAATGGACGACAGGAGGTGGTCAAATCGGAAGATCCAAATTTATAAGGAGTTGGTAAGCTTTGAAAGGTTAACTTCGTGGCTAAGGAAAAGCCTACCAAAGTGGGGTATTCGTATTTCATACTTAGTCAATATTATGGGCAATACAAGTTGTTCATATGAAGGGAAATATCCTACTACGATTACCCACGGAGTTTCTGCACTTAATGAACACCAAAATCAACGGTTAAGGGGCTAATTTGTCAATTGGGTCACTTTTATAATGATTTAAGGGCTGAAATTTGACATGTATGGTTAATTTATGATATATAAGCATGGTATAAAATTTTACATAAAACGGATCATGAGAGCCATGTGATATAGAATTCAAGGGCTTAGGTTAATAGCATTTTCATAATTATTGCTGATATGAGAGTTTTGGAAAATCTAATGGTTTTGCATGGTTATAGACATGTTTCTAAGTACTTCTTACAAAAGAACTTATATATAAATCATTATAAATAAAGAATTATTCACCAAATTAATTGAGGGAATGTACATATATCAATCAACATAATGGATGGTCAGATGACATGCTAAAAATAGAAAAACTTGATGGTTATTACTCTGATCGTGTATGTAAGTGGGTGTATGGTCAATTTTGTAAACGGAGGATCATAAGTGGGTTTTTAGAGTGATCCAAAGTCAAAACATGTATACCGTTAGATTCAAGTAACTTGTCACATGTGTAAGTTTCTCGGATTGTAGTTTTGATGGTGGGTTAAACATATTTATAGGTGGTAAACAAGATGAATGGATCAAAATTTTAATTTGATATGTGTATGAGCTGTCACGCCCGAGATTCGGAAACTGGGCTCACAAAATTTTCGATCGCTGAATCCGACGTCAACAGCCTCCGTAGTACCCTATTCTCGACTCTTGACACCCATATACTAGGTTCCGATCCTGTGATCCTATAAGGAGGATTTTCAACGTACATTTATCTTGTAAGAAGCATAACCATAAGCATAACCCACAACAACAACAACAACAACATGAAACATCACCACATATCCACTATAATAAAAACTTTCAGTACAATGCATAAGGGAAATACAATATCGATAATGAAAAGCTCCAGAAGACAATTGTACGCTCCAAGCTCAGTGCTGCTGCAGCGTCCTAGCGTCACCTGCACGCAACAATCATACGTAAGCTTATAAAAAGCTTAGAGGGTGGTGTAAGTGTGTGCGCAAGGCAAGTACCAAGTATGCAATATCAGATTAATGCGGAAACATGCTGATAAGTCTATGAATACTGTCAGCCGTATCAAGGCTATGCGATGCAAGGCATGAATGCTACCGGCCATACCAAGGCTATGCGATGAAAGGCATAAATGCCGTCGGCCATACCAAGGCTATGCGATGCAAGGCCCATGAGGCTAATGTCATATGCGAGATACAACTCAAGCATACCAATCCTCATCTGAATCCACATAACAATACAGCTCATCTCTAGATATCACCGAGATCTAGTACACTCCACACTGGCTACCGCCTCCCTAGCCTTGCAGCCAAGTGAGTGGAAGAGACCTCACTACCCGCCTAGGTAGTAGTCAACCAATATATATATTCAGCTCGTCAGTAGCAAACCCATTTACGAGTTAGTCAAACTCAGCCTAGCTTATAGCCCCCTCACTCGGGCAGATAAGGCCACACCCCCTTCCAACCGACCACGACACAGTGGGAGACGCGGCCTACTGGTATATGGCCTTCATGCGCTCATGTATCCACTCGGTCTCGATGTTGGAGCATACGTCTGGTACCATAAGGGTTCTGAGACTTTCATCCAAGGACATCTTAAGTGCCCACATTGGTAGAACCAAGTATTTCTGGTATCCGATCCTGTCATCCATGTTATGCCTGTGGAGGCCACAACCCTAATGTCGCTAGGGCATAAAGTAATCATTCACACAATGCAAGATGCATGAGTCATATTATCCAGTCATTCATCAATCCTGCACATACCGCGCGCTCGTGTGGGGCAACTCCGTTTATTAGGGAGTCCCATAAACAATCTGCCCAATGGCATATGCTATGATCAATCACTCCTCACATTAAGTATACATATGATGCGTATGGGCATGAGTCATGATGCTATGCTAGCACATACTCAGTGTGTCCTACTAGCTTAAGTAAACAAGCATATTAATCGTCTCAAATACATGACGGGGCCCATAAAAGGACAATGTATATAGACCAAAATATCATGATCAGTCCTCAATGGTGGATATACCAAATCTGATATCACGAATCCTTCCGTCTATAGTGATGATGTACTCTCCTCATAACAAGGATGGCCTTAGATGGCCTACTCATGCCAAGAATGAACTTAAGAACGAGGAGTGGACTTCCTCGCCCATTCCATCACATAACAATTTGGGTTTCCTAAGGGCCCAATAAACATAAGGTGGGCCTAATAACTTGGACAATCTATAAGGCATGATGAAAGCATCAACAATAATGGGGGCCCAATGGTTTGAGGTAAGCCCAATGAGGTGGATCATGCTAATATCAATGGGGGCCCAATGAATTGGGATAGCCCGATAAGGTGAGATGGATCATACTAATGATGGTGGGGGCCCAACGGCTTGGGTTAACCTGTTCACACCCCAAGTATAGGGTTGTGATGTAGTAATAATCTCGGTAAGACTGAGGTCAAATCCACAGGGACTAAACCTTGTACGTAATCTGAAACTAACTAGAACTAGAATTAGACGAAGATGTAATCTAAACCAAAGGATTTTTAAGAGGATAATAGTGAAATATTAAACTAAAGCTTGTAAAATTCAAAGGTGGGAAACTAGGGTGCCAAGGATCCACTTGTAGAGATCAGGGAGATCTATGATTGATTCATAAGTGCAACTGGATTCAGAGTCTCATCTTCATCTAGTTGGAAGTTATTACATTAAAATCCAAATCTGAACTTCCTTTGATCCAGTTTTCAAGAGAAGATAGGTATGAGAATTAGAATTGATTCCATCACAAAACCATGCCCATGAGACAAAGCAAACAACAGAATTTAGCCAATCCACATCCAATCTAAGGGATATATGAATGTTAGGAAGGATTTTGTCATCCAACCATGCCCAGGAGATGATGGTGAACAACAAGGTTCCCAATTTCACAAAACCTGTAATGTTAAGAACATGCTCAAAGCTATCGCAGATCCATTGTAATTTAAGTCACAACAAATCATTAAAAACTGAAAGCATTCCTTAATATCAAATTATAATAAAAAGAAAGTTCAACTAATATACGAATCAAAGCATAGAAAACCATCCATCACGCTACAAGCTTCACCTCCTAGCCCTAGATAATAGGTTTAGCCTGTCATAGACATGATCAAGCTAAAAGTAAATCAAAGGAAGAAAAACTATGAAAGAAAGAGAAGCTCTTGATGATTAGAGAGATGGCCAGCTACTCTCTCTCTCTCTCTCTCTCTCTCTCTAGCTCTTACTCGTGCTCAACACCATGCTTCCATGACTACCCCAAAAGATCTGATGGATCTCACGTCCAAAGACTGCCTTTCATCACCCTGTTTCTCCTTCTCCTTTATAGGAAATTTCAGTCGGTGGCTGCGTGTCGGTTGGAGTTTACGCACTCCCCTGCGTAGGATTTCTTTTTTTTTTTCTTAATGCAGCCAGATATATGCAGCTGCGGTCTTGCGTAAGAAATTGTTGTTGCGATCGATTTGACTTTAGGCGGATATCTTAGGACTTTTCCACCATCAAGACCGCTCAGGTTGCTAGCTATCTAATGTCTGGTGGCCCATCAGTAAATTATTCTTGGACTGTTGATTGGATGACCTTGTTTGATGGGTGATTTGCGAGAATTCCTCCCATGTCTTGCATGAGAAATTGGCAGAATTCAAATTTTCCACTTGCTTCCTTTTTTGTTTTTTTGAATGACGTGGTTGTTGTCGGAATGTAGCTTGGAGGAATTTAGATGGTTGAGATCGGGCGGAGGGTTGCGTAGGGAAGTGTAAGAAGGTTGAAAGAAATCCTAGTCCGAGATGTTCGCGTCATTGCAGCGAGGACGGTTCGGCCTTATTCGCTTGCTAGTGTACTTGGGATCTACTTGTGATGGACTCTTGGCAGATCCACTCCATTTATCTATTCTACAGGGTTATTTTAGGCCATGGGCCAAGATATGGGTTGTATCCGAGCTCCGGGTAGCCCACATATGGAGTGGGTGGATGGGGTAAAACCATCTTTTAATCCGGGTTTTGTCGCCGTTGTCGCAACATGCGGAAGGACGTTGTTTAGGTGGTTTGTTCAAAAATAGGTGGGGCCCACTTCTAATGACGTTTTGGGAAATCTAGTCCGCTCATCATCTTCTTCGTAACATGTAGGCCCATGGGTTAAAGTATGAAGTAGATCCGAGCTCCAGGTGGGCCACACTATCCACCTGTGATGAGGCAATACCCACCGTTGAAGCAAACCTCTGTTCTCACTTACGTGCATGCATATGGACTTCCTTAAATTACTAATTTGTCATCATTATAGCAACTGACATCCGAAGTGAGTTATGTTTGAATGCACCATCCGATTTCCTTGAAATTGAGTAGGTATTTCTCATTTTTCGTGCTCTTTTCATCGGTCAAGTTTGGGCCCTAATCTCTCAAGGATGACTAAGATACTCTCTTAATGGTTATTATCTAATCTTGCCCATCGGGTCACTTATACACTGATCCAAGGGCTGAATTTTGACGTGTACGGTTAATTTAGGGTCCTAAGGTTAGATATAAAGTTTCGAGTCAAACGGATGGTAGGAACCCTGTGATCGTGCATTATGGATGACTTTCAGGCCTGTTTAAACCCAATCACTTGATTTTTTCGGATCTTTGGCATGTAAATTCCTCGATCTTGATCTCGTGGGGTCCGTCCCTTACCTTGGTGATTTTTGAGCATTAAATATAGGCTTATAGCACTCTTTTAAGTCCAAGCTCCTAAATTCACCTTGCAATAAAAAACATAATTAAAATAGGACGTTAAGCATTATCATGTACGTAAAATTAGGTAATAATTGGGGTATAATATGCAATATTTGACCTTCAACATAGCCCATTAAAAGGAGATGAGAATGGGCCTAATCAACGGGCCCTAGGGAGGATTACAATGTGGACATTTAACCACCATTGCTTTTACAATGTGGACATTTAACCATCATTGATCCCAAGGCATGGCCCATTTGGAACCTATCCTATGATGGGGCCCACATCATCACATACATCATGGTAGAATTACAAATCACAATTGGGCCTCATCACATAGGCCTCATATGAACCACAATGGGCCTCATCACAAGGGCCTCAAATACATCACAATGGGCCTCACATAAGGGCCTTATGTACATCACATTGGGCCTCACACAAGGGCCTCACATACTTCACATTAGGCTGCATCACATGGGCCTCATATTCATCGCAGCTGGGCCTAATACATCACAGCTGGTGGGCCTAATACATCGCAGCTAGTGGGCCTAATACATCTAGCAGGTGGGCCTAATACATCTAGCAGGTGGGCCTAATACATCGAGCAGGTGGGCCCTGCTTACAGCAACAAGTGGGCTTAATACATCGAGCAAGTGGGCCCTGCTTACAGCAACAAGTGGGCCTAATACATCGAGTAGGTGGGCCCTACTTTTGGGCCTCCCATAAATGTCATAGTGGGGCCCAGGAGGTTTTAATGGTGGTGTCATGCCACTGCTGTCCAGCAGCATCCAGGCCTGCTGCTGGACGGTGTGGATGACACACATACATCAAAGGTGGATCCCATTTATCAAGGCAGACCCCATCATCCACGCATCTAGATGGTGGACGGTGTGGAGCAAAACATAAATCACGGTGGGTCACACCGTCCAGGTGGATGGTGTGGATAGAACACATATCACGGAGGGTCTCACCATCCTAGGACGGTGCGGGCGGTGTGGATCAAAGCATACATCATGGTGGGTCCACGTCAGCGTGACCCATCAGCCTTGGAGCAGGCTGATATTCATGATTTCCCTGCATCTAGGCCCATCCACTAATGGTGTGGATCATACGTTACGGTGGGCCCCACGTCCATATTGCTGGACGGTGTGGGTAAAATGCACACGTGCAACAGGTGGGTCCCACGACCAAGCTGATATTAGTGTTTTCCCCTTCGCCAAGGCCGGTCCCAAATGGATAGCAAGGTGGGTCCCGGTTGGACAGCGAGGGCGTCCCACTAGATGGACGGCGTGGGTGAAACTCATACATCATCAAGGTGGGCCATCAATAAGAGAGAGAGAGAGAGAGAGAGAGAGAGAGAGAGATGTGTGGAGGGGAGGGGCTCCACCACTATGAGCCCTCCCTATACATGATATAAAGCATACATCAAATGAGTCCCACCACATGTGGGCCCTCAAATCATCAAAATTAATGGTGGGCATCCCTTTCCCACCAACAATTTGCAAGGTCTAGATGAACTTCTCTTAATAAAAATAAACATCATAATGGGGTCCATAGAGAATGACCCCATCATGGGATGAACATATGAATCATGGTGGGCCGTCGGCCACACTTAGGGTCCAAAGTAGGATCTATACCATCAATCGGTAGGCCCCACTTAGCCCGTCACTAAAATTATGATATAATCCTATTAAACACCCACTGATTGCTAATCTTCTTGATTCCTTGGAATGCTAAGCTCCTTGGGTTCTTCTTTGATCGAAGATGATGAAGATTGAAGGGTTGGATTGTGAGATTTGGGGTAGGAAGTGGGCCACAAACTTGGCTATCTTTGGAGCTTCTCTTGCTTGGATGGTTGCTCTCTTTGGTTGCTTGGGAATGGTAGAGAGAATGAGAGGGAAAGGGGATGTGACGGGATGAAAAGGGATGGGTTGTGTAAGAGAGGGATGGGTGTGTGTAAGAGAGAGTTGACTTTGGGGATGGCTTGTGTAAGAGAGAGATGGGTGGAGTGATAAGTAATACTTGACTTGCACTTGATTAATTGATGTGATAAATTGGGTAGATATTCTCTCGAGATTCGTAACGCGCGGCATTTTCTCGAAATATACGCAAGCCCACTACTCCTAGCATGGGTATCGCATCGGTGCACAAGATGTGGTGTTGGAACCGCGACGACGGCGCGGTCGCTAGGGTATAGGTTTCGAGTCGAGTAGACTCAGATATACGGGATGCGACTTAGAGTCACGCACAAATGCCGATTACAGGTCACGGGTTGCTGAAATTCAACGGGGAGGATTGCGGAAGTCTAAGGAATGATATGGTGTAGGATACGGGCCTTACACGAGCAGATGCAGATATTAAGTAATTAGTTTACTATGATTGGGTGGTCAAAACTCAAAGTGGACGGTCAGATATTTTTACCTATCGGTGGATAGTTGGCTAAACGGTTGGTTATGATGGACAAGTGAGAATACTTAGGCATATGATGATCTTGTCTTAAAATCAACGGTTAGATGGCTTGATCCGTGGATGAAGATCATTCTCAACGGTCAGATTCATGTTGGAGAATAGGTGTAAGGCAAGGATATCTAGATTGGTATTGTACACATGTGCATATTATGTTAAATTTCATGGTAACACTCCAGAACTTTTAATATTCGGGTATTGAAAAGTTCAGGGTGTTACAATCTACCCCCCTTAAACAAAATTTCATCCCCGAAATTTCATTACTTATACTATTTACACCTATTCATTATATTTAAGTTTACACTCTATTCTTCTTAAGGTAGTTATATATTTTTAGGTGTGTGTAAATTCACTACATGAAATCGGGACACTACAATCTACCCCCCTTAAATAAAAATCTTGACCCCGATATTTATATGTGTATATTTATTTTATCTTTTTAAGTATTAAATTTACAGCAATTCACATATTATTTTTCATCACATCCAGAGTAATTTTTTTTTGTTCTTAGTGTTTCGGAGCAACACGAAAAAATGATTATAGTATGGCTAATCCTGATACAGTGAACTCTTGCCTGGCTAGGGCGGTGAGTTCTTTGGTATCATCCATTCCGGGTGAGTCTCAAACTTCTGCTTGATCAAGGCATTGAGTTCATTGGTAAGCACTCGGGATTTGGTATTCAGATCAAACCACTTATAACTTGCTTGAATATGATTCTGTAAGTCCATGAACTCGATCTCTCTAGACCCCTGAGAAATATCATGTACTTCTTTTTTTTCACTATAAAAGTACCCTAGGTTTCTTAAAGGATAATCCCCAATGGTCCATCCCATGTTGAACCTAAGATTTAGTGTTATTGTTTATATGAATGGTTGTAAATTTCCAAAATCGTTTTATATTGACAGCCTATCGCTTCCAGAATTTTAATTTCTAAAGCATATATCTGAATGATTTGAAATTTTAAACATAAGTCCTTAACTTATTCCCAAGACTCTAGAAAAAATTTTGAAGTAAGATTCTATGGTTTGGTAAGTCTTTAATCCTTATAAGCTGCAAAAAGTCTTGTTGTCCAATAGTATTTTCGCCAAATTTAGACACTATTGAATTTTTCTAAAATTTTGTGTAGATCCAATAAAGTTGAAATTTAAAGAGAAGATTCTGGAGACCTATTTGAGATACTAAAAAAGTTTTAAATTTTTTTGATAAGTCTACCCACCGAGACTAGCGGACGTTTATTAACGTGTAAGTTTTCACCGAAACGACAATAAATTTTTAGGAAAATTGAAAAATATCCAATTCTAGTTTGGAAGCTTGTTTTTCCTGCTCGAAAATCCATTTTAGGATGAATTTTAGTCCACAATAAAATTATTTGGGATTTTGGAAGTTTATTCCGAAGGTACCTATATTCATAGTCTCTAAATTCCACGTCTAACTAATATTTCCAATGGGGAACCTGTATATGAGTTTCTAATTCCTCGACTTCTTGGTTCCTTTGGGAATTGAATTGAGTATATGTATCTAATTCATGATCCTATCCTAGTCGCGTAAAGCATATGATGGTCCATTTCCTCAGGCTCAGTTAATCTCATTCTCATACTTTGATACCAACTGTAACGCCTCGAATTTTCGCTGTCCGAGTACAAACTTATGCCCGAGAATTCCGGGTGTTAATAATGTAAAAATTGGATGCTTTAAAATCACACTTTATTTTTTATTTTTTTCTTATCATTTATATCACATCTACTTATATTCATGAAGCTAACCATTACGAGAATAAAATCGACTGTATTTATTTCATTAGAGTGAAAAAAGTTTAACTTTCTAATGCCCTCTCAAATGGGAGCTTATTACGTTATTCAAAACGTGCAACGAAAAATAAATAAAACTAAACACAAAGTTATCTCCTCCTTTATTAAGAATAATCTTCCATAGGGAGATCGTTATTTGTATCTTTAATCTGTACATAACATGTATCATCTGTATGGTTGGTGAGGGTCAATGCCCTACTCATAGTGTTGGTTGTCCTTTAAGATTAACAACAATTCAAAAGATTCATAAGAATAATGTAAAGGTTCTGATACGTCTCGTACTCCACCACTACGAGTGGTATCAGTATGCGCAACTAATATATGTATGAATGCATGCCTAATAAAGTACGTGCAGTCCATCATACATAGTGATCATCATAATGTGGAATATAATTCATAAAAAAATCTGGCTCGCCCCTTATTCTCACACTATAGAGATTCGCCGGTGTGTCCAACGCTACCGTGGATTTACGTGAACACCTCGAGGTGGCACAACACATGAATAAGATGAATTACGTGACACGATTTGTTCATGGAGCGATTATTTGCGACATCCAATCTCGGAAGTGATGTAACACATGTTGCGGATTACTTACATCGATTTGTACACCACTACGTAAAATTTATAGAATTACGCGTCGAACAAGAGGGTCATTACCTAGAGTGCATTACTTCCATGATAAAATATTTGAGTCACTAGTTATGAGACCTTTTAACACATCACTTGCATCAAAGGAAAAATAAATCGAACCATGAGAGTTTTGAAATTTTAAGACACATGCCCACGCCATAAAGGGAGGTAGCACAAGGCTAACTTAATAAAGGAGAGAAGTAGCATTATGCTATCTCAATAAAAGAGAACATTAGCAATTAGGTTAACTTAAAAAGAATAAGGAGAGAGGATCAAAAGGCCAACTCAATATATAGTGGAAGCACGCATCGCTCTCAAAATTGGCAAAGGGTAAGGATTGTATCTATCACCCCACAAATTCATAAAAATCATGCATAATTAAAATCATACATTAACAATAATTCCCAAAAGGATAAATAATTGATAATGGTAAATCAATCAATTGAATGAAAAATCACAGTAATATGAAAGTATGAAAAACTGAGATAAATCATATCAATTCAAATTAGTGTAAGCTTAAAGGAATCCCTCACTTTAGCCATAGACCTAAACCTTAGGTAGATATCCATGTAGGAAGCTTTTACATGAATTACGATATCGATTGAGCAAAAGGGAGACACCATATGTTTGGAGAAGGAAGATGATGATGGCGTATAGGCTTTCTCTCTCTCTCTCTCTCTCTCTCTCTCTCTCTCTCTCTCTCTCTTTCTCTCTCTTCCTTGGGCATTGGGAGATTGGGCATGTGAGTGGAGAGAAGAACGCACACCTCCTTTATAAAAGGAGTTGGCATGTGAGAGGGTGTGTTTCACATCCCACTTGGATTGGATTTCTCCAATTTGCCCTTTTTGACGATCTTTTTTCAAATCTAATTCATCCAGTGTGTCGGGGTCATCTAATAGGGCCGAGGTATATAATTTTCTTGTTGATCCGAAATTTAAATTGGCTTATATTAAAATTCTCCTAACATATGTCAAAACGAAATTAATCTCAATTAACGATCCACACTTAATGATCAGGGCCCAATTTTGGAAAAAATGTGTAGTCGGGATAGATAAACTATTGGATAAAATTTTGTGGTTTATTAATGGTGGAAAAAGCCTAAATCTAAAATTTCACCTTTTTTACCAAGAAGGAGTTGGCTTCAACATTCAACGTTGTAGGATCATATATCGGGGTCTAAATTTTGCATAACTTCGTAGTAATATGAGATCAAAGTGTGGTTTAAATTTGAGTTGCAATGGAAGGCAAGAAGTGGTTAAATCAAAAGATCTAGATTTATAAGGAGTTGGTAAGTCTCGAAAGGATAACTTTGCGACAAAGGAAAATCCTACCAAAGTGGGGTCTTCATATTTCACACTTAATCCATATTATGAGTAATGCAAGTCGTTCATATGAAGGAAAATATCCTACTACGACTACCCACGGGGTTTTTGCACTCGATGGACATTAAAATCGACGGATAAGGGGCTAATTTGTCAATTGGGCCACTTTTATAATGATTTAGGGCTGAAATTTCACATGTATGGTTATTTATGATACATAGGCATGATATAAAATTTCACATCAAATGGATTGTGAGAGCCATATGATCTAGAATTCAAGGGTCTAGGTTAATCGCATTTTTGTAATTATTAATGATATGATACTTTTGGGAAATCTAATGGTTCTACATGGTTATAGGCATGTTTCTAAGTACTTCTCACAAAAGAACTTATATCTAAATCATTATGAATAAAGAATTATTCACCAAATTAATTAAGGGAATGTACATATACCAACCAACATAATGGATGGTCAAATGACATGTTAAAAATAGAAAAACTTGATGTTTAGTACTTTGATCATGTATGTAAGTGGGTGTACGGTCAGTTTTGTAAACGGATGATCACAAGTGGGTTTTTATAGTGATCTAAAGGTAGAACATGTATACCATTAGATTCAATTGACTTGTTTACATGTATAAGTTTCTCAAATTGTAGTTTGGATGGTGGGTTAAGAAAATTCATAGGTGGTGAACAAGATGAATTGATCCGAATTTCAATTTGATATGTGTACGAGCGGATGCGGATATCAAGTAGTTAGTTTACTATGATTGGGTGGTCGAAACTCAAAGTGGACGGTCAAATATCTTTACCTATCAGTGGATAGTTGGCTAAATGGTTGGTTATGATGGACAAGTGGGAATACTTGGACATATGGTGATCTTGTCTTAAAATCAACGGTCGGATGGCTTGATCTATGGATGAATTTCATTCTCAACGGTCAGATTCACGTTGGAGAATAGGTGTAAGGCTATGATAGCTAGATTGGTATCGTACACATGTACATATTAAGTCAAATTTCATCATGTAACACTTGAGAACTTTGAATATTTAGGTATTAAAAAGTTCGGGGTGTTACAATCTACCCCCCTTAAACAAAATTTCGTTCCCAAAATTTCATTACTTATACCATTTGCACTGATTCATTATATTTAAGTTTTCACTATATTCTTTGTAAGGTAGTTATATATGTTTAGGTGTTGTTATAATTGGTTACATGAAATTGGGACGTTACAATCTACCCCCCTTAAATAAAAATCTCGACCCCGAGATTTATATGCGTATATTTATTTTATCTATTTAAGTATTAAATTTTATAACAATTCACATATTATTTTCCCCCACATCCAGAGTAATTTTTTTTGTTCTTAGTGTTTCATAGCAACACAGAAAAATGGTTATGGTATGGCTAATCCAGATACAGTGAACTCTTGCCTGGCTAGGGTGGTAGTTCTTTGGTATCATCCATTCCGGGTGAGTCTCGAACTTTTGCTTAATCAGGGCATTTAGTTCATTGGCAAGAACTCAGGATTTAGTATCCAGATCAAACAGCTTATTAATTGCTTAAATATGATTCTGTAGTCATGGACCCGATTGCTCTAGAACCCGAAATATCATTTACTTCTTCTTTTGTTTTTTTTCTTTTTTTTTTGTTCACTAAAAGTACCCTAGGTTTCTTAAGGATAAGCCCATGGTCCATCTGTAAGTGTTATGGTCTCACGCTCCTTTGGTTGTCAAATTTTGTGTGCCAAAAACATCTATCGGTGTTCTGTACTTGTATGATCATTTATTGGAATTCAAGACACCTCAAAAGCTACATGTTGAAGCCTCAAAAAGCTACATGTTGAAGCCTCAAAAAAGCTACATGTTGAAGCCTCAAAAAAGCTACATGTTGAAGCCTCAAAATACTACATGATGAAGCCTCAAGAAGCTACAATGTTGAAGTTCAAATCTGAAGAAACAACGTATGAAGTAGTTCTATGTTGATCAAGATCTCAAGCCTGACAAGCCTGATATAATTCAATTTATCTACATTCGTTGAAAGGTTGAAGTTCAATGTCCATACGACATGGTTCAGGTTTGAATGACCTTAGGTTGACCCTTTAAGTAGGTCACTTTGGATACATTATTCAAATATTTAAAATACACAAGGTTGGTCTATTCTACGACCAGTCCTAGCTCTTGTTCGACCAGTCCTAACATTGGTTCGACTAGTCCAAGAAATTCCACGACCAGTCCTAAGAAGTTGAAGATTTTTCGGAATTTTTGGTACGCCCACGACCAGTCCTGGAGGTCCTTCGACCGGTCGTAGGTGTGGCTTCGACTCGTCCACGACCAGTCGTGGAGCTACGACTTAAAGTCCAGCGACGAAATCACTGGTCCTACGACCAGTCGTAGATATCTACGACCAGTCGTAGGTGACCCACGACCAGTCGTAGGGTACTCACGACCAGTCGTAGAACGGCTTTCAAAGATCGCGCTTATTTTTTCAAAAATCTGTTAGAGCTACGACCAGTCGTAGGTTTCTAAGACCAGTCGTAGGAGCGATTTCTGCTTCTATAAATTGAACACGAAATTCAGAGTTTTCATAACTTCCACTCTCATTCAATTCAAGAATTTTCAAGTGATCACTCTGAGATAAGTTTGTGTTTATTTTAAGCTAGATTGTGCTTATTTAATATTCCTTTTTGCTAGCTTATTTAATTTGATTTTGTTTCTATATTCCAATCATATTTGAAAAGAGGAATTATCTTATTCCTTCTTCTTGGAATCAAAATCAAATTTAGCTACGCCCAACGAGTTAAATCTAAAATCAATTAGAACTTAGAACCTTATGAATGTGAGTATTGGAAATTGAACTTTGACATTCAAATCATCTACTCCGATTGGTTCTACCGGGCTGCTACGAAAAAGGAGAAATCCAGGTATTTTACAATTCTGTAAAATTCATTTGCTTTTGGTTTTGTTTGAGGTTGAGCCAGAAAAATCTCATTGTATTGGTTGTCTGAGGAAAACCAGAAAACTCAGAAAAGAGGGGTTTTTGGATTGTGTAAGCCCAAGTGAAAAAGACACAATTGTAAAGGTTTTTGGTGAACCTGTGAAAACCTATTTGTTAGTGAACGCTAATATCCCCTGTGTGAGGATATTAGGAGTGGAGTAGCTTTTTGTGTGGCTGTTGGAAAACAGTTGGTGTACACACAAGCGAACCACTATAACTCTTTGACTTGTGGTTTGAATGCTTGCTTAATTTTCATATCTTTTATCATTTGATCTTGTGGAATGTACAAGGGGATGTGAATGTTGTAATTATTTACATTTCAAGCAAGTGTGGGGATTGTTGTAATAATTTAGATCTTACTTCTTCATTTAAATTCAATTCCTTGCTATTTCATTACTTATATTAATATTGAGTTCTTGATCCAAAAGAGGTTCTAGAAATAAGGTTGTCCTACCATAAGCCCTTGTTGATTATGGTGTAAGGTTGTCCTTAGAACTGAATTTGAATCAATCTCTCGATATCTATTTATCAAGGTGATTTAAATTTAGCTTTGTGAATTGATTCAAGTTGTAAGGTTGTTGGTTTTTTTATTTCCGCTGAATTTTATTTTAATTTGGCATAGTCCTATTCACCCCCCCCCCCCCCTCTAGGACATATAGCTTGGCCTTTTCAAGTGGTATCAAAGCCTAATAGCTCATTTTATTGCTTTTTATTTGGATTTATTTCCTGAGCTAACGATCTAAGCTATATAAAAAGATGTCAAATTTTGATAGCCTTTCAGTTACTAGACCTCCTCCCTTTGATGGCTCCAACTATGCCTATTGGAAAGCCAGAATGAGGATCTTCCTCAAATCAATGGATGAAAGTGTGTGGCAAGCCACAGTAATTGAATGGAAACCTCCTATCACGGAAGTAACTGGTGTTGATGGTTCAAAATCTATGAAAATTACACCATATTACCAATGGACCACACTTCAGAAAAGAGAGAGTAGTGCTAATGCTAAAGCACTAAATGCAATCACTTGCGCACTATCACCGGATGAGTTCAAAAGAATCATATCCTGTGATACTGCAAAGCAAGCTTGGGATATTTTAGAAATGACACACGAAGGTACATCAATTGTCAAGAAATCTAAAGTCCAACTCCTCACAACTAAATTTGAAGAAATTCATATGGAGGAAAATGAAATGTTTATGGACTTTTACACTAGATTGAATGACATTGTGAACTCAATGTGGGGTCTGGGCGATAAGATCCCTGAAAGTAAAGTATGTGCAAAAATACTACGCTCTCTCTCTTCCTGAACGGTTCAATTCAAAGGTAACCGCAATCCAGGAACTTCGTGATACGGATAATATGAAGGTAGAGGAATTAGTTGGTTCTTTACAAACCTATGAATTAAGTTTTAAAGCTCCTAAAGGTAAGTCTATTGCTTTGAAGTCATCTAAAAGTATTATTCAAGAAAATTCAGATTCAGAAAAGTCTGAAGATGATATGGCCCTTTTGGCGAAAAAGTTTTATAAGATTTTCAAAAGTAAGAAAAGAGTCGATTTTCAAAAGGGAAATGAAAAGAAACGTTCCAAACCTAAGTCTAAAACTTGGAAATCATTGAAAGATAGTCAATGCTACAACTGTCAAGAATATGGGCATTTAGCAAACAAATGTCCTAAAAAGGACAGATTCAAAAAGAAGGGTATGTTGGCTACTTGGGATGAATCGTCTGATTCTGAAGCCTCTTCTGAGTCAGAAAATTCAGAAACCGAGTCGGGCAATGAACTTAAGGCCCTTATGACTCTAGCCAAGTTTACTTTTTCCGATCACGATGATTCAACAAGTGAAGAAAATTTGGATAGTGATCATGAATATGATGAAGATCTTCAAGATGCTTACAATGCCTTATATAAGGAAAGTTGTAAAATTGCTGTCAAACTTAAACTTCAAAAAGAAAAGTTTTATAAACTTAAAGAATGTTTTGAAACTCTTATTTTAGAAAAATCTCAAATTTCAGATAGTTTTGAAAAGTCTAAGTGTGACCTAGAATTCAAAACCTCCCTAATTGAAAATTTGAAATCTGAAAATGAGAAACTTAAAAATGAAGTATCTTCTCTGTTGAGTTTGAAGGACACATGGAGATATGCCCAAGGCGATCCAAAATTAGAAAAATTGTTATCCGGATCAAGAAAATGTGGCGATCGATCCGGGTTGGGTTATGATAAAAACAAATCTCCAAAACAGAAGAATACTTCTTCCAATTTTGTGAAAGGAGAGACTTCTAACTCAAAAGGAAAAGATACTAGTCAAGTTTTTTTTAAAAATACAAAAACTTTTCATAAACCCAAAAGCAGCTATGTAAATTTCAAAAATCAGATTCGAAACCCACTAGCTGAAAAAATTATTGATTTACTGAAGGAGCTATTAAAATCTAATTCTGTAGGTCACTCCTACAACTATAAACATAAGAAGACCAATTATTCTCCTAAACCTAAAACTGTACTGAAATGGGTTCCTAAAGCTGTCTGTTTGGTTGCTCACACTGCTTTCAAAGCTACAAGCCATTCAAAATGGTACCTAGACAGTGGATGCTCCAGACATATGACAGGCGACAAAGCACTATTCACCGATCTTAAAGATATGACTGATGGGTCAGTCACATTTGGTGATGGTAGCAACTGCAAGATAATTGGCAAAGGTACGGTCCAACTCTATAACCTTCCCTTATTTAAAAATGTTTTATATGTTGAGGGTTTAAAACACAACCTGTTGAGCATATCTCAAATATGCGATAACAACCATAATGTTAAATTTTCTAATCAAGGTTGTGAAATAATAAATGAAAAGGGTTCTGTAATATTAACTGGTCGCAGAACTTCTGAGAACTGCTATATAGTAAGCGATAGTAGCTCATCTAAACAAACGTGTTACATGGTCCATACCGATGAGACAGAATTATGGCATAAACGCCTCGGACATGTACACTATCGAAATTTATACAGATTGAGCAAAGGTGAACTAATTAGAGGTCTACCTAAGATGCAAAAAGTAGACAAGATTTGTGGTGAATGCCAGTATGGTAAACAAACTAGGAGCTCTCACAAAAAGGTGAACTCCAATACCACCACAAGACCACTCGAGCTTCTCCACATGGATCTTATAGGACCAACAAGAACGGAAAGTCGAGGTGGCAAAAAATACATCTTAGTTATTGTAGATGATTATACAAGATTCACTTGGGTTTCATTCTTGAGAGACAAATCAGAAACCCTTGATGAAGTGAAAAAGATTATAAAACGGATTCAAACTGAAAAAAGTTCTCAAGTCAACAAGATCCGTAGTGATCATGGATCCGAATTCGAAAATAGCGGTTTTGAGAAATTCTGTAGCGATCAGGGAATATCGCATGAATTTTCTGCACCTAAAACTCCTCAACAAAATGGAATTGTCGAGAGGAAGAATAGAGTGCTTCAAGAAATGGGAAATGTTATGTTAAATAGCATGAAGCTTCCTAGAAATCTATGGGCTGAAGCAGTGAATACAGCCTGCTACATTATTAACCGTGTTTTATCTGTAAATCTAATAATAAAACGGCTTATGAAATGTGGTTTGAGAAAAAGCCTTCTGTCAAATATTTTCGAGTTTTTGGCAGTAAGTGTTATATTTTGCGTGATCGTGAAAATTTGGGAAAATTCGACACTAAAAGTGATGAAGGGATCTTTTTAGGGTATTCTTTAAACAGTCGTGCATATCGTGTTCTGAACAACAGGACCGGTGTGATTCAAGAGTCAATAAATGTTGTGATTGACGATTTTTTGAATACACCTGTTCCTAGTTCAGATAATGATGAAGTGCTTATACTTGAAAAACAAGAAACTTCACCAAGTGAACCTAATTCTGAATTTAGGACTGTTAAAGATCATCCAACTTCTCAAATACTTGGAAACCCTCTCACTGGTGTGCGCACTCGTAGACAATTAGAGGACATATGTAATTACGTATGCTTTACATCCCAGATTGAACCGGTTAACGTAAAAGAAGCACTTTCGGATGAAAACTGGATTCTTGCGATGCAAGAAGAGCTTAATCAGTTTGTCAGAAATGATGTTTGGTATCTTGTTCCTAGACCTAAAGATAAATATTATTGGAACAAAATGGATTTTCAAAAACAAATCTGATGAACTTGGAAATATTATTCGAAATAAAGCAAGACTAGTTGTACAGGGATATACGCAAATTGAAGGTATTGACTATAATGAGACATTTGCCCCTGTAGCTCGTCTTGAATCAATCAGACTTTTTATCTCCATTGCATGTTTTAGAAAGATTAAAATTTATCAAATGGATGTAAAGAGTGCCTTTCTGAATGGTGATTTACATGAAGAGGTATATGTTGAACAACCAACAGGGTTTGAAGATCCTAAATTTACTGATCATGTGTATCGTCTTAAGAAGGCTCTCTATGGTCTGAAACAAGCTCCCAGAGCATGGTACGAAAAACTGACTAAGTTTTTACTAAGTCATAATTTTCAAATGGGATGTGTTGATAAGACACTCTTTGTTAAGAAGTATAACGATGATATTTTAATGGTTCAAATATATGTTGACGATATTATTTATGGATCAACCTGTACTAATATGACTGTTGAGTTTGCAGATTTGATGAAGTCTAAATTCGAAATGAGCATGGTTGGTGAATTAAACTATTTTCTAGGGTTGCAAGTAAAACAACAACCTAATGGAATTTTTATCTCTCAAACCAAATATGCTCAGGGCTTAATCAAGAAATTTGGATTTGAGAAAGGTAAAAACTTTGATACTCCTATGAGTACAACTTTGAGACTCTCAAAAGACTCTGCAGGTAATGATGTGGATCCTAAATTGTATCGTAGTTTGATTGGTAGTTTACTTTATCTGACTGCTAGTAGACCAGATATAGCCTTGAGTGTTGGTATTTGTGCTCGTTATCAATCAAATCCTAAAGAATCTCACTTAACTGCGGTTAAGCGGATTATGCGATATGTCGCAAGTTCTACTAAACTTGGTCTCTGGTATCCACATGAAACTAATGTTCAATTAGCCGGGTATGCAGATGCTGACTGGGCTGGAAACATTGATGATAGGAAATCAACCAGTGGTGGTTGTTTCTACATTGGAAATTGTCTTGTTTCTTGGTTTAGTAAGAAGCAAAGTTCTATATCGCTATCAACAGCTGAGGCTGAATACATTGCTGCTGGAAATGCATGTACTCAACTTGTTTGGATGAAACGAATGTGATGAGCGATTATGGAATTACTCTGGATTCTATGATTTTATTTTGCGATAATTCCAGCGCAATAAATATCTCTAAAAATCCAGTTCAGCATTCACGTACTAAGCATATTGATATTAGATTTCATTACATTCGTGAATTAGTGGAAGAAAAGGTAATTTGTTTGGATTACATTCCAACCGAGACTCAACTTGCTGACATTTTCACTAAACCGCTCGACAAAAGCAGGTTTAATAAATTAAAGTTTGATCTCGGTATGAGCAATTTAAATTGAATTTGCATGATTTAGTGTATCATAATGTACATAAATTTGATGATTTATTTGATTAAATTTGAAATTTATTTAAAAAAAAAAAAAATTTTGCAAATTTTGAGTCGTACTCGACCAGTCGTGAGTGTACACGACCGGTCGTACTACGACCGGTCGAACACGTACACGACCGGTCGTGAAACTCGGGTTTTCACTTTAATTTGGGGATTTTGACTCATCTTCCTCATTTCTCTTTTCCCACCAACGGCTCTAGCTACGACCGGTCGAACCCACCTTCCTAGTTCTTCAAGGTTAGTGGTTCCTTTGCATTTTTACTATAGATTCTTGATATTAGTGTCTCAAATCACTCTCTTGTTGAATCTATTGGGTCGTTCATTGCAAGATTGGGGTTTTATCTTGAAAAATCTGATCTATTAAAACCTCATTCTTTCTATCTTGCATCTTGTGGTTTCATTGAAATCCTCCATTAAAAATGGATGCTAGAGGTAAAAAGAAAACTACTAGAGGTCCATCTTCTTCTAGATCAACTTCTATTGTACAACGTCATCTTCGGTCTCCCGAAAATGATCCTCCAAATGTTCGGGATTTACGTATGCGAAATATTATTGTTGAGCGTCCTGTGAATGTTAATCACATTGCTTCATATGGTATCCCTACTCTGTTGGAATCTGTGGGATGGGATAACATCTTGCATTGGGGTGGACCTGCATACCAGTCCATTGCCCAATCCATGTTTGCATGTATCTGTGATTTTTCTATTGATAATTTAATTTTTAAAGTTGATACTCAAGAAGGTTTGTTTGTAGTGGATCGGCATTTGATTGCTGATATTATGGAAATACCTGTCAATGATGAGAGCATTCCAATTGGTATTTTACATGACAGTCTCTCTGAATCTGAACGTAGAATGCTTACTAGAGATCTATGTAACTTGGATGTTCATTGGACTCATAAAGGTCATGCACTTCCCTCAAGATTTTTGTTACCCAGACACAGAGTACTACATAGGATTTTCATCTCTAATCTTTATCCACGTGCTGGTAATAAAACCGAACTCACTGCTTTTATGGTTCGTGTTTTGCATTCTGTCATCTCTGGTGCAAAAATATGTTTACCTTCCTTAATTTGTCATTCCATTATTCTGTCTCGTCAACATCCTGGACATAGTGATATACCCTTTGGTTATTTGTTGACTATGCTAGCAAATCATATGCTCATTGCTATGCCTACTAGAGAAAAACCCATCCATCATCTCCCCTTCAATAATTCCAATCTTAACAAGATGACTTTAGAATTTACTGATGGTCAAGTGGATGCTGGTGGCGTTGGTGCTGAAGCAAGAGATGCTGGTCAAGCTAGTGATCCTACTGAAGACGTGAATATGGATGATTTGTTTGAAGAACTTGAGTCAGACTCGGCTGATGATCCTGATTTTCAGCCCTCTGATTTTGATGAGAGATTGAATTCCCTTCAAGAGCAAGTGGCTCAAATTCGTGTTACCCAAGATACGCAATTCTCTTATCTACGCAAATATATGAGGCGTATTGCTAAGGGTTTACACAAAATTGATCCTTCTAATCCTGCTCCATCCTCTGGTTCTGACTGAATGTTTTACTAAGTCTGTAATATTTGTTTTTAACTTTACATACTCACTGACTTTTTGAATTATGCACTAAAGTTTTCTTGAATCTATACTTTAACTGCTATATTCATTTTGATTGCTGCCCTTGTTCCTTTGTCATTTTGTGACAAAAAGGGGGAGAAGTTTTGGGAGTGTCTCCTATTATCTATTACTCAGGGGGAGTTAAACTTCTCAGGGGTACCTATTACTCGGGGGAGTTAAGCTTCTCAGGGGTAGTTATGGGAGAATGATGCTAGTTATTTCTTATCATATATATCTTGTGTGTATGCTTCTCTATTGTTCAACTTATTGTGAATATGTTGTGAGTAATATGTTGTGAGTACTTCATTTTAATTTGAAGTATTATTATTATTTGGATGTTTTGTCACAAATTTGCCAAAGGGGGAGATTGTAAGTGTTATGGTCTCATGCTCCTTTGGTTGTCAAATTTTGTGTGCCAAAAACATCTATCGGTGTTCTGTACTTGTATGATCATTTATTGGAATTCAAGACACCTCAAAAAGCTACATGTTGAAGCCTCAAAAAGCTACATGTTGAAGCCTCAAAAAAGCTACATGTTGAAGCCTCAAAAAAGCTACATGTTGAAGCCTCAAAATACTACATGAAGCCTCAAGAAGCTACAATGTTGAAGTTCAAATCTGAAGAAACAACGTATGAAGTAGTTCTATGTTGATCAAGATCTCAAGCCTGACAAGCCTGATATAATTCAATTTATCTACATTCGTTGAAAGGTTGAAGTTCAATGTCCATACGACATGGTTCAGGTTTGAATGACCTTAGGTTGACCCTTTAAGTAGGTCACTTTGGATACATTATTCAAATATTTAAAATACACAAGGTTGGTCTATTCTACGACCAGTCCGCTCTCTTGTTCGACCAGTCCTAACATTGGTTCGACTAGTCCAAGAAATTCCACGACCAGTCCTAAGAAGTTGAAGATTTTTGAATTTTTGGTACGCCCACGACCAGTCCTGGAGGTCCTTCGACCGGTCGTAGGTGTGGCTTCGACTCGTCCACGACCAGTCGTGGAGCTACGACTTAAAGTCCAGCGACGAAATCACTGGTCCTACGACCAGTCGTAGATATCTACGACCAGTCGTAGGTGACCCACGACCAGTCGTAGGGTACTCACGACCAGTCGTAGAACGGCTTTCAAAGATCGCGCTTATTTTTTCAAAAATCTGTTAGAGCTACGACCAGTCGTAGGTTTCTAAGACCAGTCGTAGGAGCGATTTCTGCTTCTATAAATTGAACACGAAATTCAGAGTTTTCATAACTTCCACTCTCATTCAATTCAAGAATTTTCAAGTGATCACTCTGAGATAAGTTTGTGTTTATTTTAAGCTAGATTGTGCTTATTTAATATTCCTTTTTGCTAGCTTATTTAATTTGATTTTGTTTCTATATTCCAATCATATTTGAAAAGAGGAATTATCTTATTCCTTCTTCTTGGAATCAAAATCAAATTTAGCTACGCCCAACGAGTTAAATCTAAAATCAATTAGAACTTAGAACCTTATGAATGTGAGTATTGGAAATTGAACTTTGACATTCAAATCATCTACTCCGATTGGTTCTACCGGGCTGCTACGAAAAAGGAGAAATCCAGGTATTTTACAATTCTGTAAAATTCATTTGCTTTTGGTTTTGTTTGAGGTTGAGCCAGAAAAATCTCATTGTATTGGTTGTCTGAGGAAAACCAGAAAACTCAGAAAAGAGGGGTTTTTGGATTGTGTAAGCCCAAGTGAAAAAGACACAATTGTAAAGGTTTTTGGTGAACCTGTGAAAACCTATTTGTTAGTGAACGCTAATATCCCCTGTGTGAGGATATTAGGAGTGGAGTAGCTTTTTGTGTGGCTGTTGGAAAACAGTTGGTGTACACACAAGCGAACCACTATAACTCTTTGACTTGTGGTTTGAATGCTTGCTTAATTTTCATATCTTTTATCATTTGATCTTGTGGAATGTACAAGGGGATGTGAATGTTGTAATTATTTACATTTCAAGCAAGTGTGGGGATTGTTGTAATAATTTAGATCTTACTTCTTCATTTAAATTCAATTCCTTGCTATTTCATTACTTATATTAATATTGAGTTCTTGATCCAAAAGAGGTTCTAGAAATAAGGTTGTCCTACCATAAGCCCTTGTTGATTATGGTGTAAGGTTGTCCTTAGAACTGAATTTGAATCAATCTCTCGATATCTATTTATCAAGGTGATTTAAATTTAGCTTTGTGAATTGATTCAAGTTGTAAGGTTGTTGGTTTATTTTATTTCCGCTGAATTTTATTTTAATTTGGCATAGTCCTATTCACCCCCCCCCCCCCCTAGGACATATAGCTTGGCCTTTTCAAACCATCTCATGTTGACCATAAGCTTTAGTGTTATTTAATCGTTTATGTGATGTTGTAAATTTCCAAAATAATCGTTTTATATTGATAGCCTATCGCTCCTAGAATGTTAATTTTAAACCATATTCTGAATTATTTGAAAATTTTAAACCTAAGTCCCTACTTATTCCTAAGACTCCAGAAAAATTTGAAGTAGTATATTTTATAGTTTGGTGAGTCTTTATCCCTGTGAGCTACAAAAGACTTGCTGTCCAGCACTATTTATCGCCAATTTTTGACACTATGAATTTTTTTTAAAATTTTTGTAAATCCAATAAAGCTGAAATTTTAGATAGAAGTTTTTGGAGACTTATTTGAGATACCAAAATTTCAAAATTTTCTGATAAGTCTACCTACCAAGACCAGCGGAAGTTTCTTAACATGTTAGTTTTCACCGAAACGACAACAAATTTTTAGGAAAATTGAAAAATATCCAATTCCAGTTGGGAAACTTGTTTTTCATGCTTGGAGAATAATTTTAGTCCACTATAAATTTATTTGGGATTTTGGAAGTTTATTTCGAAGGTACGTAGATTCATAGTCTCTAAATTGTACGTCTAACTTAATATTTCTAATGGAGAACCTGCATATGAGTTTCTAATTCCTCAATTACCTAGTTCCTTTGGGAATTGAATTAAGTATATGTATTTAATTCATGATCCTATCCTACTCGTATAAAGCTTATGATGGTTCATTCCCTCAGGCCCAGTTAATCTCATTCTCATGCTCTGATACCAACTATAACGCCCAAAATTTTCGTAGCCCAAGTACATACTTATGCCCAAGAATTTCGGGTGTTAATATTGTAAAAATTGGATGCTTTAAAATCACACTTTGTTTTTTTTTTTTTTTATCATTTATATTACATCTACTTACTTTCATGAAGGTAACCATTACGAGAATAAAATCGACTATATTTATTATTTCATTAGAGTGAAAAGAGTTTAACTTTCTAATGCCCTCTCAAATGGGAGCTTATTACATTATTCAAAGCGTGCAACGAAAAATAAATAAAACTAAACACAAAGCTATCTCCTCCTGTATTAAGAATAATCTTTCGTATGTAGATCGTTATCCATATCTTTATTCTATACATAACCTGTATCATCTGTATGGTTGGAGAGAGTCAATGTCTTACTCATAGTGATGGTTGTCCTTTAAGATTAACAACAATTCAAGAGATTCATAAGAATAATGTAAGGTTTCTGATACGTCTCGTACTCCACCACTACGAGTGGTATCAGTTTGCGCAACTAATATATCTATGAATGCATGCCTAGTAAAGTATGTGCGGCCCATCATATATAGTGATCATCACAATGTGGAATATAATTCATAAAAAATCTAGCTTGCCCAGTATTCTTACATTACAGAGATTCATCGGTATGTCCAACGCTACCGTGGATTTACGTGAACACCTCAAGGTGGTACAACACATGAATCAGATGATTTACGTGACACAATTTGTTCATGGAGCAACTATTTGTGACATCCAATCCTGAAAGTGATGTAACACGCATTGCGGATACTTACATTGATTTATGCACCACTACCCAAAATTCATCGAATTACGCATCGACCAAGAGGGTCACTACCCAAAGAGCATTAGGTCCATGATGAAATATTTGAATCACTAGTTGTGAGACCTCTTAACATATCACATGCATTATAGGGAAAATAAATCGAACCATGGGAGTTTTGGAATTCTAAGACACATGCCCAAGTCATAAAGGGATGTAGCACAAGACTAATTTAATAAATGAGAAAAGTAGCATTAAACTATCTCAATAAAAGAGAAAAGTAGCAATTAGGCTAACTAAAAAAGAATAAGGGGAGAGGAGCAAAAGGCCAACTCAATATATAGTGGAAGCACGCGTTGCTCTCAAAATTGGCAAAGGGCAAGGATTGTATCCATCACCCCACATAAATTCATAAAAAAACATACATAATTAAAATCATACCTTAAACATAATTCTCAAAAGGATAAATAATTGACAATGGTAAATCAATCAATTACATGAAAAATCACAATAATATGAAAGTATGCAAAATCAAGATAAATCATATCAATTCAAATTAGTGTAAGCTTAAAGGAATCCCTCATCTTAGCCATAAATCTAAACCCTAGGTAGATATCCATGTAGGAAAACTTTTACATAAATCACGACATCGCTTAAGCAAGAGGAAGACACCATATGTATGAAGAAGGAAGATGATGATGGCGTCTAGGCTTTCTCTTTCTCTTTCTCTCTCTTTCTCTTTCTCTCTTTCTCCTCCTTGGGCGTTGGGAGATTGGGCGTGTGAGTGGAGAGAAGAACATGCACCCCCTTTATAAAAGGAGTGGGCTTGTGAGAGTAGTGTGTTTCACATCCCACTTGGATTGAGTTTCTCTAAATTGTCCTTTTTTGATGATCTTTCTTTAAATCTAATTTGTCCAGTGTGTCGGGATTGTCGAATAGGGCTGGAGTATATGATTTTGTTGGTGATCCAAATTTAAATTGGCCTATCTTGAAAATTCTCCAAACGTGTGCCAAAACAAACTTGATCTCAATTAACGATCCACACTTAATGATTAGGACCCAATTTTGGGAGAAATATACAGTCCGGATAGGCAAATGGTTGGAGAAAATTTGATGGTTGATCGATGGTTGAAAAAGCCCAAATACAAAATTTCTCCCTTTGTACTAAGAAGAAGGAGCTAGCTTCAACATTCAACGGTGTATGATCAAAGATCGGGGTCTAAATTTTGTATAACTTCATAGTCATATGAGACCAAGTATGGTTCAAATTTGAATTGCGATGGATGACAAGAAGTGGTTAAATCGAAAGATCCAGATTTATAAGGAGTTGGTAAGCCTCGAAAGGATAACTTCACGGCTAAGGAAAATTCTACCAAAGTGGGGTCTTCATATTTCACACACTTGATCCATATTATGGGCAATCCAAGTTGTTCATATGAAGGCTACGACTACCCACAGGGTTTCTTTACTTGATGGACAACAAAATCAACGGTTAAGGGGATGATTGGTCAATTGTGTCACTTTTACAATGATCTAAGGGCTTAAATTTGACATGTATTGTTATTTATGATACATAGGCATGATATAAAATTTCACATCAAATGGATCGTGAAAGTCATATGATCTAGAATTCAAGGGTCTAGGTTAATGGCATTTTCATAATTATTGCTGATATGAGAGTTTTGGGAAATCTAATGCTTCTGCATGGTTATAGGCATGTTTCTAAGTACTTCTTACAAAAGAACTTATATCTAAATCATTATGAATAAGGAATTATTCACCAAATTAATTGAGGAAATGTACATATATCAACCAACATAATGGATGGTCAAATGATATGTTAAAAATAGAAAAACTTGATGGTTAGTACTCTGATCATGTATGTAAGTGGGTGTGCGGTCAGTTTTGTAAATAGATGATCACAAGTGGGTTTTTAGAGTGATCAAGAGGCAGAACATGTATACCGTTAGATTCAAGTGACTTGTTCACGTGTAAGTTTCTCAGATTGTAGTTTTGACTGTGGGTTAAGCATATTCATCAGTGGTAAACAAGATGAACAGATGAGAATCTCAATTTGATGTGTACGAGTGCACACAGATATCAAGTAGTTAGTTTATTATGATTGGTGGTCCAAACTCAAAGTGGACGGTTAGATATCTTTACCTATCAGTGGATAGTTGATTGAACGGTTATTTATGATGGACAAGTGGGAATATATAGACATATGATGATCTTATCTTAAAATCAACGGTCAGATGGCTTGATCTATGGATGAAGATCATTCTCAACAATCAGATTCATGTTGGAGAATAGATGTGAGGTTAGAATAACTAAATTAATATCGTGCATAGAGGTGGGCATCGAGTCGGGTCAGACCGGATTGGGTCTAACTCGACTTAGTCCAAAATTTTCAATAAACTGACCCGAACTCGATTCGATCCGAGACCAAGTCTACGTCATTTGACTCAATCTGATCCGTTACATTGCTAGCCTGACCCGAATCGAGTCTGACTCAGTCAAGGAAATCGAGTCGAATTGGGTCTTTTGCTTTAATTTTTTTTTAAAATATTATTTTCACCATTAAAAAATTTGTAGGGCCCACCATAACGTTTATTTTCCATCCAATCTATTAATAAGGTCACAACTACATGGATGAAGAGGAAAACCAAATTTCATATTGATCTGAAACTTCTGTGACCCCTAAAAGAGTTTTAATGGTAGACATTCAACCATCCACTGCTTTTTGCAGTGTGGTCCACTTGATCTTTAGATCTGTTTTATTTTTCATCTCAAGCCTTAAGATGAGTCCGCTAAATGGATGGACTGATTGGATATAACACTTACCTCATGATGGTTCCCACAACACTTGGTGTCGTCAATAACAACTAGCACGTGGTACACCTGTCAATCCACTTCTTACGTCACATCACCTATTAGAAGTCTCGAGGCACTTGATGTGTTTTATCATGTCAACTTGAATGTGTCTTTATCTTCCCTTCAGACAACGTTGACCAAACTGTAATGCCCTGAAAATCGGGGGTCGAGCAAAGCTCAGCTCCCGAGTTCCAACGCATCACTTATGCAACACAGATAATGATGATTATGATGAGAGTATTGAAACATGAATGAGATTATACCAAAACAGCATATCATACTCCAAAGACAGTTAAATTTCAAGTGGAAGACTGTGATAGATACATAAAAGATATAGACTATGGTAAGTCTCCAGAGTGTGATAAGGTTACCAGGTTAATGAATTACAAGTACAATTTCAAATTATACCAAAGGTGTAGTGTTATATAGTCAACATCCCTGTAATCCCATCGATCAAGACACGACTCACTTGAAGTTGTCAGCATACAGCATATACGAACAAGCATCATTGACATCATAAAGGTCCGGCTCTGCCTCAGGAGTAGCGTCGCCATTTGCAATCAGACAAAGTCTGGTGGGTGTTCAGAACACTGTCCCATAACGTGGGAGTGAGTGATCAACTCAGTGGAACAGTAAAGCATAGGTTAACATGTTACCAAAACAGTCAAGCAGTAATGATAAAGCAGTACAATCAACATTCCTAAGTACTATAATTAATGCAAGGATGAGATGCGATTATGATGCATGCCCTCGCCAACATATTCCCTCGTGCGGCACCATCTTACGTCCGCGGCATGCTGGCACCCTCAGTGCTCCACATCTTCCAGGCACATGCAATGCGATGATGAGCATGATTACCGAGTTGTTATTAGTCCATTTCAAACAACAGTATGGGGAAACTAAGGTACCTTCCTTATATCATTCCCAAACAATGATCTATTATAGGGTCATCAAACCTAGATAATCTCATATGATAGTGTGGTTCTAGGGCGCTACAAAGGCTGTCAGGGCTGTTACACACAATTGTTATACCACTCCCCCATCACCTTTTTAACGGTCCATCACTAAATTGACACAGACCTAGTTTATACTCTATTCACCGCGGCAAAACTCGTCGCCTCACCGCAAATTCAGAGTATGTTCGAGGTCACTACAAAGGGCTGTCAGGGCTGTTACACGCATTCGTTGCACCACTCCCCCATCACCTTATCAATGTAGGCTGACAGCACGAATATAGTGTCCCATACCACCATAATCGGCTCACGAGTCTGGTTGCTCACTGGTCACTACAAGGAGGCACATGGCCCTAGCGTAGGCCGACTGCTCGGTGTCCCATACCACCATGCCCGGCTCATGAGTCTTAGGGGATCGAGGTACCAAGGTTAACGGGGTTGCACTGGTAAGTTCGGTAGCTTAGGTTCAAGCAGTAGCATCCAAACATGGTGAACATACATTAGACAGATCGGGTTACTTGACGAACTCGGCTAGCTCGAGCGCATGACAAGTTGAATGATATGAAGCGTATAAGCACTTCGTGTGGCCAACCACTATTGCCAACCGAAGTACGACTCGGTTTCGTCGGACACATCTCACGTGACGAATGAATCTCAGTCACGAATTCCATTCCGTTGCTGATCGCCTGGACTAACTCTTAGTCCCAATCACATTCAATTACGGAACAATTAAAGCAGTAATGGATCAGGATTTTAAATCATACAATCAAATATCCAGTATTATCCGCTTAGGGCTGGCAGGGTTGTTAAACGGAATCATTACACCACTCCCCCATTACCCTTCACGACTCGTATGGAATACGACTTAAACATGAATTTAAACATATGCATTACTTAGATAAAATTGTACAATCAGTTGAGCATGTTATGAAGTACAACATAAGCATGAGTTTGTACATATTCAATTCATAATCACACAGATATCTAAAGAAATCATACGCATAGTTAAAGGAGTTTAGAATCATATCTTAACACCCTTATACATTACAATTTACTAACTACTACTCATTCAGACATTTCAACAAACATACACACAGTTAAAGGAGTTGAGAATCATATCTCAACACCCTTATACATTACAATTTACTAACTACTACTCATTCAGACATTTCAATAAACACTTTAGACCACCTACATTAACATACATGACATATGTTGATCAAATAGGTTTAGGCTAAATCCTTTCACTAGGGAGGTGCCCCAATTATAACACGCGTGCACCCACGACGGATAGTCATGGCAAGTAGGAATCCAAGTTCCATATTCATTCAATCATTTTCCACAAACACTTGGGCTATACATTTTAACATATATAGCGTATAGTGGCCGTGGCGTGATTTAGGGCAAGTCTTTTCTCCAGGGAGTTGTCGCATACATATAAGTATATAGTCACGACAAATAATCATGTTAAGCACAAATCCGTATTTTATACGTATATGGTATTTTCTACAAATATGAAGAATATAGTATATTCAACATAGTTAACGTATAATCGAAAAATGAAACGGACAACCCTTTATACATGTGCAATTGCATGCAGATCATGAATCTATCATTATCTGACATTGAAAGCATTGAAAACCATAACCTATACATCTAAAGTCCGCACCTTTTGTCGTGGAATCGTAACGGAGTCGATAGATTCGCTAAGCTTTAGTATACGACAGTTTGACAACCTATAGAATGAAATAGATTAGTTATTTCATCGTTTGTAACATTCGTAACACTAGATCAAATTAGGGTTAGGGTTTCTTACCTAGAAATGAAGTCGGAATCGCTGGAAAAGCGATTCGATCGGAGTAGTTAAGCACGTATAGCGGCAGGGTAGAGTGGCAGAGAGATCCACCCACATCTCTCATACTTTTTCTCTTTTTTCTCTCTTCTCTCTCTTAGGTTTTTCTCAAATTCGTATGGGATGAGAGAGTGAGGGTTTAAGGTCCTTATATAGGCCCAAAACTATCCAAAATAGACTCTAGGTCAAGGTATACTTAGGTTATAGCCAAAGTGAGGCTGTTTCGATCTAACGGAGCACTTCTGGCGGCCCCTTTTCTATGTGCGGTCGGACTTAAGCTCACTAACACTAGATCTAGGTTTAGTTAATTTTTCATTTTGGTCGCATTCCTAGATCACGCGTGGCGAACCAGTTTCAGTTCAACGGTCAGTGAAACTCGATCAGAGATTTCAAGTACACTGACGCGTGTATGAAATTTCTCCTGATCCGAGAGTGTATTTGGGCCAGATTCCGACAGTTTGGTTACTTATAAATTGTTCGCAAGCGACACATGCCAGATTACTTAAATCATTTTGAATTTAATAAGAAAATCTCATTTTCTCACACTCTTCACTTCGGGCTCAAGCGAATAGCCATGGGACACTATTCGGATTTGATTTCCGAGATGGTTGTCAAGCCCAACAAGGTGGTCCTAACCATTTAACTTCACGTTAATCGGACTTCCGATGTGCGCTCCATATTTGATACAGAGTTTCAATGTGCTCCCGAGAGCAACTGGGTAATGAGATTGATCCTAGATTTTAGGATAATGTAGCGTCGATGATTCTACAAGTTTTAGGTCTTGCAGATCGTATTTAAAGTGATTCAAGTGAATTTCATAGCTAATCTAGTTTAGCACTTAGTTACTTTTGAAGGATAAGGTAGTGAAAGGTGAGATTTTGAAGGAAAATGGTTTGAGAAGCGATTTTAAACTGTGGGATTCAGTTCTGACAAGTTAATAAGGCGTTAGGAGCGACCCATTGCCTAAGGACGTCTAATTCCAGGTTGGCAAAATCCGGGATGTTACAATATACCCCCCTTAAAAATAATTTCGTCCCCGAAATTGGCTAAAGGTAATAAGTAAGAATTTTATTCTTTCATTGCCTAAAACTTATTGATTTCAAGTTTATATACACGGTAGGGGTATATTGTGCATGCTAGTCTAGTACATTTTACGCACTACCCCCCTTAAAATTTAGATCCTATTTAATGACCTAACCTTGCGCATTACTGGGAGTAATTTCTTTTGATCCTGGGCCAGTGGGGCAAGGGCCAACCATGCTACCACTGCGCCTATGAGCGGGTAGACATGTATACCTACTTAACTCAACTGGGTTCATAACTTGTCTACCCCCTTTAACATTATTTTTGTTCTCAGGGTTCAAGATCTATGTCCTGATCGGTATGTCGAAACAAGGGGTAATTTAGGACCTATCCTTGACATGAAATAGTAAATACATGGTCTACCTTTCATCGACGATGTGTACTATGGCATTGATACCTATGGTCATAGAAAGCTAAAGATGATGGGTATTGTGGTTAATTTCAGGGGTAGGTGTGAGTTTGAGGCAAGATGCCTAATTCTACCAAGGAGTTTTGTCATGGTCCAGACTTATCCTATTTAATCATGTCTAGCTTAACAGGAAGGCTATCTTCCTACGTTCATATGCACAAAATATATGCCGACATGGCATGTAATTTGGGACCTAAGTCCTAACTATCTGTTGCCCATTTGACAATTCCTTAGGCCTAAAAGACAAAGTCTCTATTGGCTATATACTCCTAATACTTCTCAAAGACAAAGTTATAAACTTTTAGTTGCAAGTGGTTGGGCCAACACGGAAGGAAAGTTGTGTAGTGGGTCTGAGTCGGATACATGGACCTTCTGCCTAGCTAGGACAGAAAATTGTCATATCATTTCTTAATCCTAGTTGATCCCGACCTTCTGCTTGATCAGAGCATAGGGTTCATTGGTCACTACCAGGATTGAGAATTCGATTCAAACCGTGAATACCTCGCTTATATGTAGTTTCTTTGTTCCGTGTTCCCGATTGTACTAAGTCCTTGAGAAGGCGATTCTAAGGGGTGTATAGATTTGACCTATTATTAAATCCAATGGATATAGAAGTTTCCTCTGAGCGTGACTAGTTACTAATCAAACAAGCCTCCTAAGAGTTGTTAAAGAAGCCTATGAGTACCAAGGGGATTTAACGAAGGAACGGGGTCTCGCTCCAACCTAATCAAGTCAACTAATTAAATTTATCTATATTCCTTAGTATAACCAACCAATAGTTATAATCCAAAGTCTATGTTCTAATACAAGAAATTGTTTATCACTTAGGGTCAAATGTTGTCAGATTGGAATTGAGTTGCCTGCTCTTGACTTTCACTACGCTCGAGCATTTCACACATGTTCATACTCACTAAGAAGATCCTAGGGTTCACATTATTAATTTGTTGGATTTTAATTTGTTGAATTTCCTATACGGTCAGGTCTGTCGAAATCTAGGAGCACCGCTCTAGGTCTAAAACTCCAAGGGCCGATTTGGCCAGTGGTCTTAAGTTGTACTAAATGGGACGATATTACTAATCCCACCTCAGGATTTGGAGTAGCATGTTTGGTAGGAGGGTGGGTGGGATTAAAATTAATTTTATAAGCTTTGAAAAATGAGCCTTGTGTTGGAAAGTGTGAGATAGGATTTTCAAATCCCATGATGATGAATTTCTAAGTGTAATTGAAAGGAAACCTCGGAATATACTTTTAATTGCATACATTCCAAACATGGTATTGGAAAACATGGGATACACCCAATCTAGGGGCAATACCTTACACATACACTTATTGTTACCTTTACAATTCTATCTACCTAAACTCCCTTAATGTAGTTGGCCGAACGGGCCCTAAACGTCCTCGAATAGAGCCATGGAAAAGTGAAGGAAAGGGAGGAAAGGGCTGGGATCTTTAGGTCTCCACAGATTTGAGCCTCAACAAGGATTGTAAAGGCCCAAGTGAAAGGGTTTGAAGAAGGAAAGTGAACAGAATGGATGGGTTAGTGAGCTTACACAATTTTGAGCTTCAAAAGGGGGGTGTAGGAGCTCAAATGAGAGAGAATGAAGAGGGTAGGGGGTAGGTATTGTTGAAAATGGTGGAGGTATGTGTGTTTTGACAGAAAAGGAGGTGAATGGAGGGAAGGTTTGAGAGAGAAAACAGAAGTTTTGAAGGAAAGGGAGAGCTTGGAGGGTCACTTTGTGAAGGAAGTACTAGTTTGGGGTGGTTTTAAGCCACAACCCCTATACCAGGGGATCTCACTAGACCCCAAAGGCCATCGGCCCGAGCGGCCCGCCCGCCGGGCTCGAAAACCGGCAAGGCCTCGCCGACTCAGCGAGGGCCTTGACACCCACTGGACTAACTAGCGATGCCTCGCCATTTGGGCGAGGTCCTCGTGACCCCTAGGCCCCAAAAAGGTATGGGTCCCACCCTGGGTCCCCCTGCAAGTGCTCTGTTTGGCCCCCGACTCTGTTTTAAGCCGTATCAGGGCCAATTTGTAAACCAGAATGATTTTATATGATGTACAACATATGATTTTGGGGTAGGAGGCGCTAATCTATCCAACTAACTCATTTATTTCACGATATTCCATCATTTGAATGGTCAAAAATCCAATTTCCACATATATTTACTATTTATAGTAATTTTTTGTTTAAGTATTATTCTCCATCATTTATACATTAGGATTTATGTCTAGTATAAAAGGACTTAGAAAAAGTTGAAGAATGAGGTGGTGAAAGGATAGAATTTGAAGGAATTAGATAAAAGGGGTTTTAAGTTTTGAGATGAAGTGTAAGGTGTTGTGGTTGACCCACAACCTAAGGGCATTCATTTCTAGGTAACAACTCAAACCGTCGACTGACGGCCTAGAAGTGATTCGGGATCGTTTCGGGTGATCATGGGTGTGTACGGGCACAATCTCAGCGATCGATTTCAGTCGGTTTCGCCGTTCGGCGAATTTGGAAAATCCTAAGTCTATTTCTACGTTTTGTCTCTCCTCCTAAGTCAGAGTGCATCGTATGACCATAACCCAGGTCCGGTTTAATCCAAATCATGCTCTGATACCATCTTGTAACGCCCTGAAAATCGGGGGTCGAGTAAAGCTCAACTCCCGAGTTCCAACGCATCACTTATGCAACACAAATAATGATGATTATGATGAGAGCATTAAAACATGAATGAGATTATACCAAAACAGCATATCATACTCCAGAGATAGTTAAATTTCAAGCGGAAGACTGTGATAGATATATAAATGATATAGACTATGGTAAGTCTCTAGAGTGTGATAAGGTTACCAGGTTAATGAATTACAAGTACAATTTCAAATTATACCAAAGGTGTAGTGTTATATAGTCAACATCCCTGTAATCCAGTCGATCAAGACACAGCTCACTTGAAGCCGTCAGCATACAGCATATACGAACAAGCATCATTGTCATCATAAAGGTCCGGCTCCGCCTTAGGAGTAGCGTCGCCATCTGCAATCAGACAAAGTCTGGTGGGTGTTCGGAACACCATCCCGTAATGTGGGTGTGAGTGATCAACTCAGTGGAACAGTAAAGCATAGGTTAACATGTTATCAAAATAGTCAAGCAGTAATGATAAATCAGTACAATCAACATTCCTAAGTACTGTAATTAATGCAAGGATGAGAATGCGATTATGATGCATGCCCCGCCAACATACTCCTCATACGGCACCATCTTACGTCCGCGGCATGCTGGCACCCTCAGTGCTCCACATCTTCCAAGAACATGCAATGCGATGATGAGCATGATTACCGAGTTGTTATTAGTCCATTTCAAACAGCAGTATTGGGAAACTAAGGTACCTTTCTTATATCATTTCCAAACAATGATCCATTCTAGGGTCGTTCAACCTAGATAATCTCATACGATAGTGTGGGTCTAGGGCGCTGCAAAAGCTGTCAGGGCTGTTACACGCAATTGTTACACCACTCCCCCATCACCTTTTTAACGGTTCATCACTAAATTGACACAGGCCTAGTTCATACTCTATTCGCCGTGGCAAAACTCGTCGCCTCACCGCAAATTCAGAGTATGCTCGAGGTCACTACGAAGGGCTACCAGGGCTGTACACACGCATTCGTTGCACCACTCCCCCATCACCTTATCAATGTAGGCCCAACACGAATATAGTGTCCCATACCACCATAATCGGCTCACGAGTCTGGTTGCTCACTGGTCACTACGGGGAGGCACATGGCCCCAGCGTAGGCCGACAGCTCGACCACGGTGTCCCATACCGCCATGCCGGCTCATGAGTCTTAGAGGATCGAGGTACCAAGGTTAACGGGGTTGCACTGGTAAGTTCGGTACCTTAGGTTCAAGCAGTAGCGTCCAAACATGGTGAACATACATTAGACAGATCGGGTTACGTGACGAGCTCGGCTAGCTCGAGTGCACGACAAGTTGAACAATATGAAGCGTATAAGCACTTCGTGTGGCCAACCACTATTGCCAACCGAAGTACGACTCAGTTTCGTCGGACACATCTCGCGTGACGAATGAATCTCAGTAACGAATTCCAATCTGTTGCCGATCGCTTGGACTAACTCTTAGTCCCAATCACATTCAATTATAGAACAATTAAAGCAGTAATGGATCAGGATTTCAAATCATACAATCAAATATCCAGTATTGTCCGCTTAGGGCTGCCAGGGCTGTTGCACGGAATCGTTACACCACTCCCCCATCACCCTTCACGGCTCTTATGGAATATGACTTAAACATGAATTTAAACATATGCATTATATAGATAAAATCGTACAATCAGTTGAGCATGTTATGAAGTACAACATAAGCATGAGTTTGTACATATTCAATTCCAAATCACACAGATATCTAAAGAAATCATACGCATAGTTAAAGGAGTTGAGAATTATATCTCAACACCCTTATACATTACAATTTACTAACTACTACTCATTCAGACATTTCAACAAACATACACATAGTTAAAGGAGTTGAGAATCATACCTCAACACCCTTATACATTACAATTTACTAACTACTACTCATTCAGACCTTTCAACAAACACTTTAGACCACCTACATCAGCATACATGACGTATGTTGATCAGATAGGTATTAGGCCAAATCCTTTTACTAGGGAGGTGCCCCAATTATAACACGCGTGCACCCACGACGAATAGTCATGGCAAGCAGGAATCCAAGTTCCATATTCATTCACTCATTTCCACAAACACTTAGGCTAAAAACTTTAACATATATAGCGTATAGTGGCCGTGGCGTGATTTAGGGCAAGTCCTTTCGCTAGGGAGTTGTCGCATACATACAAGCATATAGTCACGACAAATAATCATGTTAAGCACAAATTCGTTTTTTATACGTATACGGTATTTTCTACAAATACGAGGAATATAGTATATTCAACATAATTAACATATAATCGAAAAACGAAACAGACAACACTTTGTACATGTACAATTGCATACAGATCATGAATCTATCATTATCTGATATTAAAAGCGTTGAAAACCATAACATATACATCTAAAGTCCGCACCTTTTGTCGTAGAATCGTAACGGAGTCAATAGATTCGCTAAGCTCTAGTATACGACAGTTTGACAACCTATAAAATGAAATAGATTAGCTATTTCATCGTTTGTAACGTTCATAACCCTAGATCAAATTAGGGTTAGGGTTTCTTACCTAGAAATGAAGTCGGAATCACCAGAAAAGTAATTAGATCGGTGTAGTTAAGCACGTATAGCGGCAGGGTAGAGTGGCAGGGAGATCCACCCACATCTCTCACACTTTCTCTCTCTTTTCTCTCTTCTCTTTCTTAGGTTTTTTTGAAATTCGTATGGGATAGAGAGTGAGGGTTTAAGGTCCTTATATAGGCCCAAAACTCTCCAAAATAGACTCCAGGTCAAGGTATACTTAGGTTATAGCCAAAGTGAGGTTGTTTCGATCCAATGAAGCACTTCTGGCGGCCTCTTTTCTGTGTGCGGTTGGACTTAAGCTTACTAAAACTGGATCTAGGTTTAGTTAAGTTTTCATTTTGGTCAGATTCCTAGATCACGCGTGGCGGACCAGTTTCAGTTCAATGGTCAGTGAAACTCGATCAGAGATTTCAAGTACATTGACACGTGTATGAAATTTCTCCTAATCTGAGAGTGTATTTGGGTCAGATTCTGACGGTCTGGTTGATTATAAATTGTCCACAAGTGACACATGCCAGATTACTTAAATCATTTTGAGTTTAATAAGAAAATCTCATTTTCTCACACTCTTTACTCCGGGCTCAAGCGAATAGCCATGGGACACTATTTGGATTTGATTTTCGAGATGGTTGTCAAGCCCAACAAGGTGGTCCTAACCGTTTAACTTCGCGTTAATCGGACTTCTGACGTGCGGTCCAGATCTGATACAGAGTTTCAATGTGCTCCCAAGAGCAACTGGGTAATGAGATTGATCCTAGATTTTAGGGTAATGTAGCGTCGATGATTCTACAAGTTTTGGGTCTTACAGATCATATTTAAAGTGATTCAAGCGAATTTCGTAGCTAATCTAGTTTTGCACTTAGTTACTTTTGAAGGATAAGGTAGTGAAAGATGAGATTTTGAAGGAAAATGGTTTGAGAAGCGATTTTAGACTGTGGGATTCAGTTCTGACAAGTTAATAAGGCGTTAGGAGCGACCCATTGCCTAAGGATGTCTAATTCCAGGTTGACAAAAATCCAGGATGTTACACAAACTGCGTTGCATGGGAACTTTAACATACAACCCTCGATTTTCCTTTGATATATCAACTTCGGTGGAAAATCCGATCGGTAAAAGTAATGGACCACACCATAATCATGATTCTTATTCAAAATTCAGACCAATCCAACCATTTAGATAGGTTGTACCCCTATATAGAGTCAGATATCGGATGTCCATTGATTTTAATGTTACAGTCTGCCTTATAAGTGGACCATCCTGCATTCCATCTAAAGGGAATGATGCATTCCACCTTTTCCATGGCTTGGATATCCCGTAGAAGCCATAAAATGTCGGGAATGGTAGCGTTGCATGGAACAACATACATGGTTGATGTGAACATTTCTCTCTTTTGCTATGGTTGGTCTCGAGTACACCTAAGAGGAGACAGATTGGCTACTCCCCCTGCCATCGGCCAATGGCTAGTGGTCGGTGCTCTGTGGACCCCACCATGATGTATTTATTTCATCCATGTTGTCCATCTATTTTTCTAGATCATTTGATGGCATTAAACTAAAAAATGAGGTATATCCCAATCTGAAGTGGACAACATTATAGGAAACAATGTTAAATGAATGTTGTGCGAATCGGATCGGATCGGATCGGATTAGTTCGGATTGGCCACTGATATGAACTCGACTCAATTTATGTTCAATGTGGGCCTACTCAAACCGACCCGATCTTGGCCTTCGGTTCGGATCAGATTGGGTCGGATCCATCGGATCGATTCAAATTCTGTCCAGCTCTAATCATATACATGTACATACTAAGTTAAACTTCATCGTGACACTTGAGAACTTACAATACTCGGGTATTGAAAAGTTCGGGGTGTTAAAGGATCGGTAACAATCAGCATGGCCTCTTTTTCTTTTTCTGGGAATTTCAACAATCCCCGGTTGATATATTCCTAAATTAGATTCCTGAAAACGACACATTTGTTAGTCGAATGGGAACGAGACCCATGCCATTTATAATAATCGAACTTTTTGAGTTCCTCGGCCAGAGACACTTTGTGATTAACAGGAACCTTAATGAACTTCGTTTCTAATGTGAAGTCAAAAATTTCCTTAGCTCGAGTAATATCAAAGGTGTAATACCTTTTGAGTTTTTTGGGTTAGGGCGGCTGATTCGACTTTGACTAATGCTGAGCAAACTAGTGGTTTCTTAGCCACCACCTCAACAATTGCAATTTCATAATTAGGATCGTTATAATACGTTCCAATTGACAAGTTTCCCTGTCTAGCCCCTTCTTAAAGCAACTCTTCATATCGAGAAACCTTCTTAGTGAGGTCATATAAATCAGCAAACTCCATGCTTCCAAACTTTTTACGGAGCTTGTATTCTAAACCGTCTTGTGTGAGTTGCACAAGTTCGGCTTCGGCCATGACCATCTTACAACGGCTCTTTGCTCGTTTAAACTGCATGATATAACTTTCGCATGATGCGCTGGACAATTGTCGGAATTGTGCAAGATCAGCCATGGTGATGTCTTTGTTCTTAGAAAAGAATTGAGTATGAAACTTTTCCTCCAACTCTTACCAACTATGTATTGAATCTGGCAGCAAATTAGAATACCATGTGAAGGCCGCAACAGTTAGCAAATGACTGAATAACTGTAATTTATAATAATCATTATTGGCTAGTTCACCAAATTGCATGGTGAATCAACCAACATGTTTGATAGTTGATTGACCGTGCTCCCCTAAAAATAGGGCAAAGTCTGGTCGATAATTCCTTGGCAAGGGATGTTGCCAATCTACCTATTCTGGGTAAGGTTTATATAAGTAGGAATAGCATTGCGGCCTAATACTTGGCCTGCAATTTCTTGCACCAGTTGTAATATCTAGTCACGATTAGACCGCAGAGGTTCCATGGCTGGTGGATGATCCGGGCCAAATCTATTAACATTCTCTTGAAATCTAGGACCTTGTGGAGGGTAGAATTCCCTTGGTGGTCTTTGATTTCTATTGTCATAATTTTAGCTTCTTGCTCTGGTCGCCTAACCTCTGTAGGAGGCGGGGGAATTCTCACCTCCTCTCGAGTAGGTGGCGTATTACACTGTAATGATGGTGTTGGTAGGAGAGCGACAACATTACCAACCAAACTACCATTATTTTGTTGCGTAAGCTGCGTTTTCTCCGTACAACGGGTAACAATCGCAGTATAGCCTCGATCTAATTGGCCATATAATGGTTAGTACTCTCATCCTGTTGACGGAGCTGTTTCACTTGAATCCTTGCATTTTCCTGCGCCAATTGGATCCTTATATGCACATCCCTGATTACCATTGATAACTCGTCTGGAAGAATAGGGCGAGCCATCAACGGCCTTTCTTGGTTTCCGATCGGATTAACATTCAAATAATTTCACTTGAAGGTTCCTGAACCTGCACGTCATCTCCATGGGTGGTGCGTTTGGCGTTGTGGGTTCGTTCTCGGCAATTCTGCCACTCCTACATTGCATTCTGGTAATGATTGAATCAGTGACCTACAATAAGGTCCCACTAGGCGTGCCAGAACATTATTCACCGTTGTTTCAACGTTCCTCTTTCTAGCATGGGTGACGGGTGCGTGGGCGTTTCGGAATTGGGATTGCGGTTCTAATTCAAACCGAACAACAATGACCCCGAGCGCCAAAGTAGGCAGATGCTGGGTATGAATGAAGTCTGAGGAGATCGGTTGCCTATTCGACCACTCGCTCAAAGTGTAAATGGATCAGGCGATAGTCATAGGGTGGGGTTCATCTTGTGAGAATGGGTTTCTCCTTGCCTTTCATACGAAAGAACTTTCTTAATGCATGAAGAGTGGAACGTAAAGTGATAATTGAAAATTTGACTACTAAAGAATACTCAGATTCTGGCTATCAACTACTGTATTTATCTACATATTATACTAAAGAAAGCAAGTAAATGCAATAAGTAAATGATTACTCTAAAGGAAATGAATTACTTGATAAAAGTTGTGATTACACTATGGAATATATATTCAACAAGATAATTGAAAGATAATTGAAGATAATTGATTTGTTTCAGTTGGTGTGAGATGATTTTTCCTTTTGAAATGTTCTTCTATTTATAGCTTTGATCCAACCATTCTGTATCATTCTCACGATCTGACGGTTACTATAACCGTTTCTTCCCTCATTCTGCTTCCATATTCTTCCCACGATCTAACATTTCTTGAATCTTTGACCCTTGTTTAGCATTCGTAGTAACTCGACCACTAACTAACTAATCGTTTGGTTACTCAAACTCGGTCGCGCCTCAATGATTATTTGTCATGTGGAAGGCACGTGATAGCAATCTCCAGAAATTCGGTCACACATTCTTATTATAATCTTTCGACCGTTAACCTCATACACGTGTAATCCACATGAATCTGACCGAAAATGGGATCCAGTTGAATAGGGTACAAACAAAAACATCAATATATCTTTAGGAATTTTGCCTTCTTTAAGAATCAGCCATATTTTTAATATTGTGATAAGACACCTCCAAAAATCAATTTTCCTCTTCTTATTATGAATTATACTACGTCCGATGAGATGCAAAATTCTCATTATCCCCCCCTCCCATCTAAGCACATCATCTGATTTTTCAATTATTAGTTATAAGGCGAAGTGTGCTATTATTTCTCTAGCATAGTATCACTCTCATTTTTTATTATTATTATTTTTTAATTGAGAGTATCAGTAACTATATTTCTTATGCTTCTATATCGCATTCCTTTCATGCATTTGTTTATGTCATGTCCTTTATTTCAGTTCCTTTTAAGGTTTCAAAAGCCTTGAAAGATCTAAAATTGTTTATATGATTAGTGTAATGAGTTAATTTATGAGAGTTTCGTGTTGACGTCATTTTTTGTTGTGTTTTTTAATTCTTAATTATGTCAAGGGTGCCCCTGGTAAAGGTAATCTTTATGCTTCTCAGTGTCCCCTTGATATCGCATCTACTGTTATGTTGATTAGGTTAGTTCCACTTGGGATCGTTGCTTCACTTTCAGTTATGTACCTTTATTGGTGATAATTTTGTGTCCTAAAAGAACAGAAGCAATCCATTGTTGCTCGATCTTTTAGTGCACTAATTTTTGCACCTTATTTGTCAATCACGTGAATCCTTGTGTCATGAAGTTAGTGGAGCCATTGGAAAGTGAAGACGAAAGACACAAGTGAAGATGAAGCATCACGGAGCAAAGAACAAGTAAAAGATGTTCCTTAGTGATCCTAACCCTTAACCTAAAATAACCTTAGACCTCCAGATGATCTAGGCTTAATAGGAATACCTAATTGATCATCCCTTATCCTTAGAAACCCAAGTGGAACGTGATAACTAAGGCTAGTAGAGGTGAGAAGCTGCTGTAAAAATAAACACCCAAAACAACAGTTTTCAATGGTTGTTCGATGGCATTGAGCTGCCATCGAAGGGCCTTTGATGTCATCGAAGGTCCACTCGATGTCATTGATCGAGAATCAAAACTGTCCAACAATTAAATCATTTTTTTTCTTCTGATTTTCTCAATGGCATCGAGGGTAAGTTCGATGACATCGAAGGCCCCCTCGATGGCATCGATTGAGAGTCAGAACTGTCCAGCAACTAAATCATATTTGTTCTGATTTTCTGTATGGCATCGAGGCCACCTTCGATGGCATCAAAAGTAAGTTCAATGGCAGCAAAGCTCCCTCGATGGCATCGATTGAGAGTCAGAATTGTCCAACAAGAAATCATGTTTAAATTCTGATTTTCTCGATGGCTTCGAGGCCACCTTTGATGACATCGAAGGTCCAAGTTCGAAGGCATCGAAGGACCGTTGATAGAATCGAACAGGCAAGTCAGATATGTCCAGTAACATTATCTAATTTTCTCAATAGCATCGAAGTAGCTTTCGATGGCATCAACAGAGTCGTTTCTGCCTTTTTTTACAATTGGAACTTAAACTTTTTATAAAGGTCGTTCGGTTCTTGGATTTTTGTATGGGTTTTTGGTGCAATAGAAGCTTAGGTGAATCTATGTTCATATCTCTCATCACAAGCTTCTATACCATTGAGTTTTAAGTCATATTCCTTGAGATTAACACTCTTATGAGGATTTTAACCTCCACCTTGAAGATGTACTTGAACTCTTTCATTTTTTAAAGATTAGACTTAAGCTATCTTGATATACCATTGTCTAAATCATCTAGAAGGCCCATCTAAGCGAATCCCTTAGGAAAAATAACTTCCCATTAGTTGTAGGAGATTCAACCAACTTCTCATCACCTTGGTCACATTGAAGGAGCACCATATTCAAGGTGTTTAATCTTAGAGCGGAGGCCTTAGAAAAGCAGCGACATTATGATCGGGGGAACAACGGGGAGTTGATTGAAGCACGAGAGTGCAACGATCAAGCTACTCAAGAAGGTGTTGCAAAAGGGACTCAATCCGAAAAGTAAGTTGTCAATTTTAGGATTCCATTTACTCTCATTCCTTATGTAGGATTGAGGGTAAGATTTTGTGATCCAAACTTGACATAGGTTCTTGTGTAAGACATTGACTCTTGTGTAGGGTCTAAATGTAAGTGCAATTGTTATTTGTCCCTTTGATTGTCAAATTTTGTGGTGCCAAAAACACAATCTATGTCTTGTGTAGCATGTTGTTTTGTATGTTCAAGTCACTGCATCAATGCTACAAGCTAAGAAGTTCAAGTTCATGTGATCTACTTCAAGAAGTTCAAGTTCAAGTTCTTTGTATACTTCTGCAAGCTTCAATGATCAGAATATTTCAAGAGCTACATCAAAAGACAAGTTCTTGTTCAAGTCTCAAGTACAACTCAAGATCAAGTACAACTCAAGAATAAAAGTACAAGATGAAGTCTTTAGAAGATCTCAAGTTCAAGCTATATCAGAGATCTCAAACTTCATGATCTTCAAAGGTCAACCATCATCTTAAGCATTGAAGACTCAATGTCCATACTTCACATTTAAGGTTTGCATGACCTTAGTTTGGCCTTAGGGTAGGTAATTTTGAATACATAATTCGAACTGAATTATTTTATAAGTGTTTGGTCTGTTCTAAGCCCAGTCCCAGACTTTGTCCAACTAGTCCTAGAACTGGTTCGACCAATCCAAGAAATTTCAAGACCAGTCCTAAGTTATTACAAAATTTCAGAATTTTTTGGTTGAGCTTCAACCAGTCCTGGAGTTTACTCGACCGGTCGTAAGAACAGTGTCGACTCATTTACGACCAGTCCTGCAGCTATACTCAAACTCCAACAACCATTCCTGGTTTCTCATGACCAGTTGTGGAGCCTCACGACCAGTCGTGGACACCCTAAGACCAGTTGTGGAACGGTTTTATCGGATCGTGCTTAAAATTTCAAAATGCAGTTTGACCTACGACCAGTCATGGTGGCCACACGACCAGTCGAAGATACGATTTCTGCATCGATAAATAGAACACGAATTTCAGAGTTTCTTATCCAATCATCGTATAATCAAGGCATCACTCTGAGAAAAGTTTGTGTTATTTTTAGGCTACGCTGTGCATATTTAATATTCTTTTTTGTTAACTTTATTTATTTGATTTTGTTTCTGCAGTCCAATATGAATTGAAAAGAGGAATTACTGTATTCCTTCTTCTTGGAATCAAAATCAAATATAGTTAGCCCAACTGGTTTAATTTAAAATCAATTAGAACTTAGAACCATATCAAAGTGAGTATTGGACATTGAACTTTCATATTCGAACGTCTACTCCGATTGGTTCTTCCGGGCTACAACGAAAGGAGAAATTCTGGTATTTTACTTTATTATAAATTTCCTTCATTTTGATTTTTGTTTGAGATTAAGCCAGAAAAATCTCAATCTAGTGGTTATCTGAGGAGAGCCAGAAAACTCAGAAAGTGGAGTTTTTTTGAATTGTGTAAGCCCATTTGAAAGACACAATTGTGAAGGTTTTAGGTGAACCTGTGAAACCTATTTTCATAGTGAACACTGATATCTCCTGTGTGAGGATATAGGAGTGGAGTAGCAAACTCTGTGGCTGTTGTTTAACTGTTGGTGTACACACAGTCCAACCACTATAATTCTTTGTCTTGTGGTTTTGAATGTTTATTTTATTTCTATCTTTTATCATTCAAAGTTGTGGAATGTATGTGTGGATGTGAATGTTGTAATCTTTTACATTTCAAGCATTGTGGGGAATATTGTAATAACTTAGATTTAATTTCTTTGTTATTTATTTATTCCTCTATATCAAGTTTGAGTTCTTGATACAAAGACCTTTCTAGGAATCAGGTTGTCCTACCATAAACCTTGGTTTTTGGTGTAAGGTTGTCCTTAGAACAACATTTGTATCAATCTCTCAATACTTATATATTTGAGATTGCTTTACTTTTCAGTACTGTGATTTGGTTAAAGTGCTTTCTTTCTTTCAGTTATTTATAAAGCTATCTTATTCATTTAAATTCCGTTGTTAAAGTTTTAATTTAGCATAGTCCTATTCATTCTCCCCCCCCCCCTTCCCTCTAAGACATTTAGCTAGGCCTTTTCAGGTGGTATCAGAGCCTAATAGCTTGTTCTAATTGCTTTATTTTTTGATTCATTTCCTGAGCTAACGATCTAAGCTATTTATAAGAAGTCAAATTTTGATAGTCTTTCAGTCACTAGGCCTCCACCATTTGATGGCTCCAATTATGCCAATTGGAAAGCCAGGATGAGGATTTTCCTTAAATCCATGGATGAGAGCGTGTGGCTTGCCACAATGACTGAATGGAACCCTCCTACCACTATAGTGAATGGTATCGATGGATCAAAATCAATGAGAGTAACACCTTATTTTTCTTGGACCACTCTTCAGAAAAGTGAGAGTAGTGTCAATGTAAAAGCACTAAATGCAATCACTTGCGCACTATCACTGGATGAGTTCAAAAGAATTATATCCCGTGATACTGCAAAGCAAGCTTGAGATATTTTAGAAATGACACACGAGGGTATATCAATTGTCAAGAAATCTAAAGTCCAAATCCTCACAACTAAATTTGAGAAAATTCATATGGAAGAAAATGAAATGTTTATGGACTTCTATACTAGACTGAATGACATTGTAAACTCTATGTGGGGTCTTGCCGATAAAATCCCAGAAATTAAAATGTGTGCAAAGATACTACGCTCACTACCTGAACGGTTCAACTTAAAGGTGAGTATGATCCAGGAACTTCATGATACAAACAATATGAGGGTAGAAGAATTAGTTGGGTCTTTACAAACCTACGAGTTAAATCTTAAAGCTCCTAAAGGTAAATCTATAGTCCTTAAGTCTTCTAAATATATTTCTCAAGAAAATTCTGAAGATGATATGGCTCTCTTAGCGAAAAAGTTTTACAAGATTTTCAAAAGTAAAAAGAGGGTAGACTTTCAAAAATCAAATGATAAGAAAATATCTAAATCTAAATCTAAAACTTGAAAATCTTTAAAAGATATTCAATGTTACAACTGCCAAGAATATGGGCATTTAGCAAACAAGTGTCTTAAAAGGGACAAATCTAAAAAGAAAGGAATGTTGGCTACTTGGGATGAAACTTCTGGCACTGAAGCTTCTTCTGAATCAAAAAATTCTAAAAACGAGTCAAGCAATGAAGTCAAAGCTCTTATGACTCTAGCCAAGTTCATTTTTTTAGATCATGATGATTCTACTAGTGAAGAAAATTTGAATCGTGATCATAAAAATGAAGAAGATCTTCAAGATGCTTACAATGCCCTATACAAGGAAAGTTGTAAGATTGTAGTAAAACTAAAGCTTCAAAAAGAAAAGTTTTCAAAGCTTAAAGATAATTTTGAAACTATTGTTTTGGAAAAATATCATCTTTCAGATAGTTTTGAAAAATGCAAATGTGATCTAGATTTCAAAACCACCCTTATTGAAAATTTGAAATCTGAAAATGAAAAACTTAAACTTGATGTCTCTTCACTTTTGAGTTTAAAGGATACATGGAGGTATGACCAAGGTGATCCAAAATTAGAAAAACTTTTAACTGGATCAAGAAAATGTGGCGATCGATCTGATTTGGGATATGATAAAAATATTCTTCCTAAACAAAAGAATACCTCTCCTAAGTTTGTAAAAGAAGAGTCCTTAAACTCAAAAGAGAAAAGTACTAATCAAAAGTTTTCTAAAAATGATAAAACTTTTCAATCTTTCAAAACTAAAAGTAACCATATCAACTATAAAAATCAGAACCGAAATCCTTTAGCTGAGAAAATAGTTGATCTACTTAAGGAGCTCTTAAAATCTAACTCAGTGGGTCACTCTTACTTCAACTACAAACATAAAATGACCAACTATATTCCTAAACCCAAAACAGTTATGAAATGGGTTCCTAAGGTTACTTGCTTGGTTGCCCACATGGCTTTCAAATCTTCAAGCCATTCTAAGTGGTACTTAGATAGTGGATGCTCAAGGCACATGACTGGAGACAAAGGTCTATTCACCACTCTTAAAGATATGACTGATGGTTCAGTCACATTTGGTGATGGTAGCAACTGCAGGATTATTGGCCAAGGTATAGTTCAACTTTCTAACCTCCCCTTATTTGAAAATGTATTGTACGTTGAAGGTTTAAAAGGTTTAAAACATAACTTGCTAAGTATTTCTCAAATATGTGATAAAATCATAGTGCTAAACTTTCTAACCTAGGGTGTGAAATATTAAACAAAAATGGTTCAGTAATATTAACTGTCGTAGAACTTCTAAAAACTGCTACATCGTAAGCGATTCTAGCTCATCTAGTCAAACGTGTTACATGGTCCATACCAATGAGTATGAGTTATGGCATAAACGCCTTGGACATGTACACTACCGTAATCTCTATAGATTGAGCAAAATAGAACTAATAAGAGGTCTATCTAAACTTTAAAAAGTAGATAAAATATGTGGCGAATGCCAGATTGGCAACCAAACTAGGAGTGCTCACAAAAAGGTGAACTCTAATGCCACATCTAAACCTCTCGAACTTCTCCACATGGATCTTGTAGGACCAACCAGGACGGAGAGTCGAGGTGGCAAAAAATACATACTAGTAATCATGGATGATTATACCAGATTCACTTGGGTAGCATTCCTAAGGGATAAATCAGAAACCCTTGATGAAGTAAAAAGGATTCTTAAAAGGATCTAAACTGAAAAAGGTTCTCAAATCAGTAAGATCCGTAGTGATCATGGATTAGAATTCGAAAATAGCAGTTTTGAGAAATTCTGTAACGATCAGGGAATATTACATGAATTCTCTGCGCCCAAAACACCACAACAAAATGGAATTGTGGAGAGGGAAAGTAGAGTGCTTCAAGAAATGGGAAATGTAATGTTGAATAGTTTGAAGCTCACTAGAAACCTTTGGGCTGAAGTCGTAAATACTGCCTGTTATATTATCAACCGAGTTTATACCAGTAAATCTAATAATAAAACTGCTTATGAACTATGGTTCGATAAAAAGCCTACTGTCAAATACTTTCGAGTTTTTGGTAACAAGTATTATATTTTACTTGACCGTGAAAATTTGGGAAATTTTGACACTAAAAGTGATGAAGGTATCTTTTTAGGGTATTCTTTAAACAGTCGTGCATATCGAGTATTGAACAAAAGGATTGGTGTTATTCAAGAGTCCATCAATGTGGTCATTGACGATCGCTTGAATACACCTGGCCCAAGTTCAGATAATGATGAAGTCATTTTAATTGACAAACCAGATACTTCATCAAATCAAACTAATTCTGAACTGAGGACTGTTAAAGATCATCCAACCACTCAAATTCTTGGAAACCCTCTCACTGGTGTACGCACTCGTAGACAATTAGAAAACATATGTAACTACGTATGTTTTACATCCCAAATTGAACCGGCTAATGTAAAAGAAGCTCGTTCTGACGAAAACTGGATAGTTACTATGTAGGAAGAACTTAACCAATTTGTGAAAAATGATGTTTGGTATCTTGTTCTTAGACCTAAAGATAAACATATTATCGGAACAAAGAGGATTTTCAAAAATAAGTCTGATGAACTTGGTAATATTATTTGAAATAAGGTAAGACTGGTTGTACAAGTGTACACTCAAATAGAAGGCATTGATTACGATGAAACCTTTGCCCCAGTAGCTCGTCTTGAATCAATGAGACTATTCATATCCATTGCTTGCTTTAAAAAATTCAAAATTTATCAAATGGATGTAAAGAGTGCCTTCTTAAATGGGGATCTACATGAAGAAGTGTATGTGAAACAACCAACAGGTTTTGAAGACCCTAAGAACACGGATCATGTCTATCGCCTTAAAAAGGCTCTCTACGGTTTGAAACAAGCTCCCAAGGCATGGTACTAAAAATTGACTAAGTTTTTACCAAGTCATAATTTTCTAATGAGTGTTGATAAAACTCTGTTTGTTAAGAAACATAACGATCATATCTTAATGGTATAAATTTATGTTGATGATATTATTTATGGATCTACCTGTACTAACATGACTGTTGAGTTTGCAGATTTAATTAAATCTAAGTTCAAAATGAGCATGGTTGGGGAATTGAATTATTTCCTAGGGTTGCAAGTAAAACAACAAGCTGACGGTATTTTTATTTCTCAAACCAAATGTGCTTTGAACTTGATTAAAAATTTCAGATTTGAGAATGGTAAGAATTTTGATACTCCTATAAGTACAACTTTAAGACTCTCAAAAGACTCTACAGGTAAAAATGTAGATCCTAAACTATATCGTAGCATGATTGGCAGTTTACTTTATTTAACTGCAAGTAGGCCTAATATTGCTTTAAGTGTTGGTATTTGTGTTAGAGATCAGTCTGACCCTAAAGAATCTCATCTAACTGTTGTTAAGCAGATTATGCGATATGTCACAAGTTCAGTTAATTTGGGTCTCTGGTATCCATATGATACTAGTGTTTAGTTGGCTGGGTATTCAGATGCTGACTGGGCCGGTAATATTGATGATAGAAAATCAACCAGTGGTGGTTGTTTTTATATTGGAAATTGTTTAGTTTCTTGGTTTAGCAAGAAGAAAAGTTCTATTTCGCTTTCTACTACTGAGGCTGAATACATCGCAGCTAGAAATGCTTGTACTCAGCTTTTTTGGATGAAATGCATGTTAAGCGATTATGGAATTGCACAGGAATCAATGATATTATATTGTGATAATTCCAGTGCTATAAATATTTCTAAAAACCCAATCTAGCATTCACGTACAAAGTACATTAATGTTAGGTATCATTACATTCGTGAATTAGTGGAAGAAAAAATAATCTCTTTACATTACATTTCAACCGAGACTCAACTTACTGACATTCTCACTAAACCGTTCGACAAAAACAGATTTAATAAATTGAAATTTGATCTTAGTATGTGCAATTTAAATTGATTATTCATACATCTGTGTATCATAGTGTATATATATTTGATATTTTATTTAGTTTAAATTTTAAATTTTTATGAAAAATGCATGTTTTTGTTTGTACACGACCAATGGAGGACGTGCTTGACTAGTCATGATACGACCGGTCAAGAACGGTCCTCGACCAGTCGTGTAGCGCGCTGGACCTTTTTAATTTGGAGAAAAATCTCTTCTTCATTTCCTATTTCTTCTCCAATGAGCATATACACGACCAGTCGGACCTAACTGTTTGATTCGTCAAGGTTAGTGCATTTTTTAAGTCAAGTTTATAGATTCAAGCTCTATTCACTTCATTTTCTTCCTTGGAGTGCTTGATTTCAAGTTTTCTTGAGATTTTGGGTTTTTCTTCTTCATTTGCTGATCTTAGAAAACCCATCTCTATCCTCTTTGCATCTTCTTGTTTCCTTGGTTTTCCAATTGCTAATGGATGCTAGAGGGAAAAAGAAAACTGTCCGTGGTCCATCATCCTTTAGATCTACTCCTATCTCTAGGCGGCATCTTTGGTCACTCGAAGATGATCCCGCTCATGTACGGGATTTGCGTATGCGCAATATCATTATTGAAAAAGTTGTATGTATTGATCATATTGCTCCTTTTGGTATCTTTCCTCATCTCCAATCTGTTGGTTGGGATAACATCCTACATTGGGATGGGCCTGCATACTAATCCATTGCATAGGCTATGTGTGCATGTATCTCTGAATTTTCAGCTAATAATTTAACGTTTAATATTGATACTAGAGAAGGTCCATTTATAGTAGACCGTCATCTGATTGCGGATCTAATGGAAATACCTGTTAATGATGAAGGCATCCCTATTCATACTCTTATGGAAAAACCTTCCGAATCAGAAAAACGAATGTTAACCCGAGATTTATGTAATATGGATGTTCAATGGACTCATAAGGGGAATGCGCTCCCCAAAAAGTATTTGTTACCCAAATACAGAGTTCTCCATAGAATTTTTACTTCAAATCTGTATCCACGTTCTGGTAACAAAACAGAACTGACTTCCTATATGGTTCGAGTTTTGCATTCTATCATCACTGGTACTAAAGTCTGTTTGCCTTCTTTGATATGTCATTTCATCATTCAGTTTGACTTCATCCAGGACACAGTGATATTCCATTTGCTTATCTTATGACTGTGTTAGCTACTCACATGCTAGTTGCTATGCCTATCGGAGAGGCTCCTATTCATTATCTTTTGTTTTACAATTCTAATTTAAATAAGATGAAATTGGAATTGGCTCCTGGCCAAAGAGATGTGGGTGGTGGTGGTGTTGAAGTAGGGAATGAAGAAGAAGGTGGCGATCTTCCTCCTGATGATATAAATATGGATGATATTTTTTATGGAATTGAATCAGATTCCACCAATGATCCTGACTTTGAGCCATCTGATTTTGATGCTCATCTTTGTGATCTTAAGGAGAAGGTTGAGAATATGAATGTTGCCCATGATTTACAATTTAAATATATGCGCAAGTATCTTAGGCGCATTAACAAGGGCCTTCATCAACTTGATCCTACCATACCTGCTCCTTCTTCAGGATTTGATTAAGTGATTTATCCTTTGGTTTGTAATAACTTTTATACTACTTTACTTTTGTTGGTATGTGAGATTAACTTTTATTTATACTGGATTATGGAATATGCACTTTAAACTTGCTTATATTATTCTCATATCTTACTTCGTTTACTCAATTATTTCCCTTTTATTGGTCTTCTACTTCCATTTATTCCTTTCTTCCTTTGTCATATTGTGACAAAAAGGGGGAGAAATATGTTTTAGATTGATTGATTAATATATAGGATTGTGGAGATTGTGGAGGAGAGTAGTAGCATTTTTTTTTTTTTTGGATCTATGTGTGCTACTCAGGGGGAGTAAGTGATGTGGAAGTTGTACTAGTTAATGACAATTGGTGCATGATTCTTTAATCATGCTATAACTGGTTTACTTTTATAAATTTTATAACTAGTGCATGATTCTTTGTGTTCATAATGATCATATTCTTGTTAAGTGTGTTTTGTCACAAATTTGAAAAAGGGGGAGATTGTAAGTGCAATTATTATTTATCCCTTTGGTTGTCAAATTTTGTAGTGCCAAAAACACAATCTATGTCTTGTGTAGCATGTTGTTTTGTATGTTCAAGTCACTGCATCAATGCTACAAGCTAAGAAGTTCAAGTTCTTGTGATCTACTTCAAGAAGTTCAAGTACAAGTTCTTTGTATACTTCTGCAAGCTTCAATGATCAGAATATTTCAAGAGCTACATCAGAAGACAAGTTCTTGTTCAAGTCTCAAGTACAACTCAAGAATAAAGTACAAGATGAAGTCCAAGCTTTAGAAGATCTCAAGTTCAACCTATATCAGAGATCTCAAACTTAATGATCTTCAAAGGTCAACCATCATCTTAAGCATTGAAGACTCAATGTCCATACTTCACATTTAAGGTTTACATGACCTTAGTTTGGCCTTAGGGTAGGTCATTTTGAATACATAATTGAATTGAATTATTTTATAAGTGTTTGGTATGTTCTAAGACCAGTCCTGGACTCTGTTCGACTAGTTGTTCACACTCCAAGTATAGGGTTGTGATGTAATAATAATCTCGGTAAGACCAAGGTCGAATCCACAGGGACTGAAACCTGTACGTAACCTGAAATTAACTAGAACTAGAATTAGAATAAGATGAAATCTAAATCAATTTTAATTTGAAGAATAATTATGAAGTATTAATTTAAACTTAAGGAATTCAGAGGAGGGAAACTAGGGATTCAGAGGATCCACTTGCAGAGATCAGGGAGATCTTATGCTTGCATCAAAAACTCAACTAGACTTAGAGTCCATCTTCATCCAGTTGAAGCGTGTAACCATGAAAATTAAACTGAACTTCCTTTGATATAGTTTTCAAGAGATGAAAGGTGTATGAATTAGAATGGATTCCATCACCAAACCATACCCAGGAGACAAAGTAAACAACAGAATTAAACTAATACCAACCAATCAACAATGTATGAAGGTTAGGAAGGGTATTGTCATCCAACCATGCCCAGGAGACGATGGTGAACAACAGGGCTTCCTGACGTCATAAACATAAAAAGGAAAGGAACATGCTCAAAGCCATTGCAGACCCATTGTAATTTCAGTCACAACAGACCATTAAAGACTTAAAACATTCCCTTAATAATCAAACTAATATCAAATTAAGTTCACAAATTAAAATTAAACCAAAGGCATAAAGTAGAGTCTCCTATCACACTACAAGCTTCACCTCTTAGCCCTAGCTAAGAGGTTTAGCCAGATATGATTTAGGCTAAATCTCCCAAAATTAATGAAAAAGAAAAAAAAAATAGCAAATAGGAAACTAAAAAAATTACTCTCCCTGTCTCTCTTTCTCATTGACGTCCTCTGCAAAATTGAATGAATCTCTCTTTCACTCTCTCTTCTTTTTTATAACTGTGAAGGTCGGATGGAGGGTCCTCACGGACAAGAGGTGGTGCTTGCGGAAGTTGGTGGAGAACCGACTCTCATTACGCAGTGCAACATGTATCACAATCGAAACGTGCAATAACGCAAGTCAACCTGCGTTTGGGCCGAGTGTGAGAGACTAGCCGTCAAGATCTCTCAAAACAGACTTCTTAGACAGGGTTATGGCCTCCCTGTGGACATTTTGGACGGTATAGATCGTGATTCCGACCACGATCAAGATCACACTGTGGGCCATGGGAGTCGGCAGCGTCCGGGCTCTGCTTGGACGCTCTGTTTGCGCAAAACCTGCGCCAAGCTACTGAAGGGCCCATGATCAACCTCAGTGAGGAAATCTACTCTGTCCATTGGAATCACGTCGAAAAACTGGCCGAGAAGGGACTGTTTTGGATAGTTTTGGTGTGGCCCATAAAATCTTTCTTGCTGCCGTCCGTCCTGCGTCTAAACCTTCATGTGCATGTAACCTCCGAGGAAATTAAGAAGCGGGATAGGGGACGGTCGATTTTGGATGGGCAACAAGGTGGATGGCTTGGATTTTCCAATAGGTCAGTCCTGGTGGCCCACGAAAACCAGCCTGCAATCTCTAGTCGACGGTGGCAAACATGAACTTAAATTCCTTTTAGGAAAGATCGGTTCAGGCTTCTGTTGACCGATTCCTTAGGTGAGGTGTTCATCCAGTGCACGTGTACTGTGCACATGCACCGTGTAAGGTGGGTCCCACCTTGATGTATATAAGAAATCCGCTCCGACCATTCCTTTCCTCGTTTACTTTAAGACATTAATTCCAAAATCGAAGCATATCCAGTGATCAGGTGGGCCCCACTTAAGAATTAAAGGGGCTGATCTATTTGTTGGGCCACTTCTACAGGGATCCAATGGCTGAAATTTGACATGTACAGTTGATTTATGGTCTTCAAGCCATATATAAATTTTTGAGCCAAACGGATGGTGGAAACCCTATGATCTTGCAATCTGAACAATTTCCAGGCCCGTTTAAAGTGAATGGCATGATTTTCTCGGATCTCTGGCAAGTAAATCCTTCGATCTTGGTCCCTTGGAGTCCATCCCTTGCCTTGGTGGTTTTGGAGTGCTAAATCCATGCTTTTAGTACCCTTTTCCCGTCCAAGCTCCTAAATACACCTTGCATAAAAAATACGATTAAAGCACGGCGTTAAACGGTATCATGCTCGTAAATTCAGGCAATAACTAGGGTCTAATATGCAATATTTGACCCTCAACACAACCCCAACCAGCATTTTGCTGGTCCTGAGCAAAGTATGCAAAAAATAAGTTGAGAATTACAGAACAATTTCTATAACTCAAGTGATTTTTGAAAAACAATCCCAATACTATAAGTCTAAGATTCATGAATGTTGGGCATTAATTTCTCCTAGACTCAAGCGCATGATAGACTTCATAATCAAGTTCAAAGTATTAATCCATCAATTAGAACAATTCTAAATATTGAGTTTCATGGGTGTATAGTGTAATCTCGGCTTATCATTATTAAAATTCACTTCTCTATTTTAGGATATCATTGGTAACCAACAAGAGAATTTATGATAACCAAGACTTAAACCAAAACTTGCCTCACAGATCATCTTTTCATTGTTCCAGCTTTTGATTTTTCCATTAAAAGTAACTCCAAGAAGGGGAATCAAATTCTCACCTATAGGGAGCAAACCTATGGTGAAGATTGTACACCCAACCCTTTTCACATATCATTCATGGGGAATCAAATCCTCACCTATAGGGATCAAGATTAATCGCCCAACCCTTTCTAAAGGTATCTTTTTTCTTTTCTTTTTTTCTTTTTTTTTTTAGCTGGGTATTTTCTTTTTCTTCAGTTGATCATAACAGGCAAAATTTCCAGGTTGGTTCCTTACATGCTTTGTGATTACCAAGTTAACACTTCAATATCAAATAGAAACCTTAATGTGAGAGCGAGATGCGACATGTGAAATCATGACTCAATTAATGTTTACAACTTCTAATTCTGGATTAACAATTCAAACTTAACTGTGAAATCTAATATAATAGATAACTAAATCTAAGAGTCATAAATCCAACATTACATATCTTATAATTATGAATCAAAGATGGCCATAAAAATCACTTCGAATTCAGAAGAATTTCCAGAAAAATGTAAAAATTTTCACAATTTTTGCTCAAGAATAAGAAAATACAGATTAGGCAACCTAATCTCCCACCCCCAACCTAAAATCTACATTGTCCTCAATGTAAAAGGTATGAGCATGCACTGGACATAGGACATCGAAAGTAAATGAGAATTGATGGGAAGATAGTACCTGGATAACAAATCGAGAGAGAATTTTTCATAAAGATCTCAACAAGAGAGCGAGTTAGCACGAGAGTGAAGACATGAAAACAAACTATCCTAAAACAATGCAGGAAACAAACTAACCTAATGGCATAAAACCGTCTATCTTAGAACATCATAAAGCAAACTACCCTAGTCCTATGAAAGTAGTAAATTCTAATCTTCAACTATTAAAGTACGCAAAATCTACTCAATCATGCATCCAGGTTCTTCTGTTGGTCAGTATCTTAGTAAATTTCTCAGAAGGTTTTTCAACAAGATCATCCAAAAGCCCGTTTTGTAGTAGGCTTGGATGTCGTGGAGAGTGAATGTCCAGAGAAATTGAAAGACCTCAGCATAAATTTTTCTTTTAATCGTCTGAAGTGTCCAAAGTATATACGATTCACCTGTGGCAGATAAAATTTTGAAGTTAGTACACCATGATGAATCAGAGACTACAAGTAGATGAAATTCAGAAAAATCTGTAGTAGGTGTTGTAGTCTCAACACACGTTGAAGTTTCACTCTTTAATTCAATTTTCAGCTCCTCCTCCTTTAATGGTAAACATTCAGGATCTGGGGGAGGAGGTACTTCAAAATAAGGGTTCTCTCAGTCCGTGACAACTACCGAGGTATTGTCCTGTGAAGCATCCACTATTTCTTGTATCATGGGATCGTTTGAATTTGCAAAGTGTGCCAAGCAATCATCCAAAGAGTCGAAACATTCAGTTGAAAGGAGTTCATTCATCCTATCGAGATTTGTGATGATATGTCCAATAACTCCTTTATCTTCTTCGAGAATAGAAATGAGCATACTCTCTTGTTTGTTCTCAAGGTGAGATGAAATCACCACTGGGTATGTCTCTTCTTGACCTAAATGGGTATATTCTAAATCAGATGGTAAAGGTTTTAGGTCAAGCTTTGGTGGCTTGAGATTAGACGATAGAGGCACGACATCAGTTTGAGGTAATTCTTCAAATTGTGGCCTCCACTAGTTAACTTCAAGTACCGGCACAGTATTAAGCAAGGCACACCTCTCCCTAATCATGTCATCATCCAAGTTGTGGAAGTGTGCCAGGCACGTCTCTAGAGGGTCAGAGGATAAGGTCAGAGGCGTTCTATCTTCCACGAAAGAATCAATCATGTTAATGTCATGGAAATCTCCATCATCCTTTGAGTTTCTGTCGTTATTGAAAAAGATGTTTAACTCCAATGTCATATTCCCGAAAGACATAGTCATGACACCATTCCTGCAATTGATAATTGCGTTTGAAGTGTCAAGGAATGGGCAACCAAGAATGACGGGAATTTGAGTGCTCATGTTATTGATGGGTTTGGTGTCCAGGATGATAAAGTCTATAGCATAGTAAAATCTATCGACCTGGACCAACACATCCTCAATTATCTCTCTTGGTACACGAATAGAGCGATCAGCAAGTTGTAGTGTGGTTAGGGTGGGTTTTAATTCACCCAAACCTTACTGTTTGTATACCGAGTAGGGAATCAGACTGACGCTTGTTCCTAAGTCAAAAAGTGCGTGATCAATTCGATAATCCCCGATTACACATTATATGGTTGGGCTACCGGGATCTTTGAATTTTTACAGCACGCTTTACTTCAGGATGGCACTCACTTTCTCAGTCAAGAAGATCTTCTTTTGAATACTCTGTCGTTGTTTGGTCGTGCATAGGTCTTTCAGGAATTTGGCATATAAAGGTATTTATTTTATGACATCAAGTAGAGGAATGTTGACTTTCACTTGTTTCAACACCTCTAGAATATCTTGAGAGTTAGAGAGAGGTTTTGGTGTTACCAACCGTTGGGAAAATGGAGCAACTAGCTTCTCTAGAAGTTCGGTTCTAATTTTTGTGGGGCATCACTAGATCCATCATTGTTGTCCTCTTCTGATTCTTGAGGCTTTTCGGGCCTAATCGGAATAGTTTTGTCAATGGTCTTTCCACTCCTAAGAGTGGTGATAGATTTAGCCTGCCCCTTCTGATCTAAAGAGCTTGGATTACTTATCTCATATTGTGGTTTGGGATTGGGGAGAGGTTGAGCAGGAAGCATCCCCTTTCCCCCACTCATTATGTGTGACTCTATCCTTTGAATGGATAATGTAAGTGATCTTATTGCTAATCTGATATCTTGGTTGAATAGCCCTTGGTCTTGAATGTGTTTTAAAACTGGATCTTCTTGAGGTTTCTCTTGATTTGAAATTTGATTTAAGAAACTTTGAGGGGTAGCAGTATGTCTATTCCTCCAACTGAAGTTTGGATGATTTCTCCAACTAGGATTGTACGTATTAGAGGTGGGTCCATTGAAAGGTCTTTGGTAATTATTTACGACATTGGATTGCTTAGTCAGAACCTCTTGAAAGGCAGATATAGTTGGACAATTTTCAGTTGTGTGACTATTACAACCATAAATACCGCAAACAACTTCTTTACCCTTATCCTTCCTCGATTCCATGGCCTCGAATTTCTTTATGAGATTAGCCACTTTAACATTGATATCATCATCCTCTTTCAGCAGGTATACTCCGCCCCTTTCCTTTAATTGAGTGGGCCTAGAAGTGGTACTCGATTTTGGGTATGTGTCCCATGATTGTGCATTTTCAGCAAGTCTATCCAAGTAATCCCACACATTATCGATATTTTTATACATAAATTCCCCATTGCACATCGTCTCAACCAATTGGCGCATAGAGGATGTCAGCCCATTATAGAAAAAGTGTGTAATGCGCCACATTTCAAAACCGTGTTGTGGGCAAGAGTTGACAAGATCCTTGAACTGCTCTCAACATTGGAAGAATGTTTCATCCTCCCTTTGGGCGAAGTTCATGATTGATTTTCTACGGGTGTTCATTTTATGATATGGAAAAAATTTCTTTATGAACTCCCTTTGCATATCATTCCATGTGCCAATAGATCTAGGACGTAGTGAAAGTAACTATGTCTTAGCTTTCTCTTTCAAAGAAAAGGGAAAGAGTTTCAACCTGACTATGTCCTCAGACACGTTTGGAAAATATAAAGTGGTTATAATCTCATCAAACTCTTTCAAGTTTAGATACGGTTCTTCAGGTTCAAGCCTATGAAATTTAGGAAGGAGTTGGATCACCCCTGGCTTGATATTCATATGTCCCGTGTTCTCAGGAAAAACCATACATGAGGGCGTGCTCACCCCCGCCGGTTGTAAATAATCGCGTAAAGTACAAGGCGGGGGTGCTTGATGCACCTCATTCTCATCCTGGATGTCCTCCACCCTATGTTGGGGTAGAAGAGATTGATTTGCAACCATCACTTCAATTAACTCTGAGGATCTCAAGTGGTGTCTAATCCTACGATGGATAGATAACCCCTCAACCAATCCTCCTTCACTTAAGAGACGTAGAGTGTTATCACGAACCCACTTGGGCATGAAACATTTGTAGCCCTCAATTCAAATTCTAAACCTACCCCTAAAGAAGAATAATAGAAATCTATAAATAAAGAAAAAAATTGGAAGGAAGTTACCAAATTCGAAGATCCTAAGTTAAAATTCTACAAGATAAAACAAAACAAGTTAGTTCCTAAAACAGAAAGCCTAGAGTTAGAAAACAAACTAGTTTCTAAAAATGGAAAAATTCCTAAAGGAAGAAAAATTCTAAAACAAATTAGGAGAACTCTAAACCTAAAGTAGAGAGTAAGAATTTTTTAAAAGAAAACCTAGAATTAAAAGTTTCTAAAAGTAAAAGATGAAGATCTCTAAAAATAAACTAGTTCCTTAAAGAAATTAGAAAGAGATTACCAAATTGGAAGTTTCTATCTTAGAATCTAACAAAACAGGAAAATAGGTTAGTCTCTAGAATTCAAACAAAAAATTCTAACCTAAAATTAGAAAAATCCTAATCTTAAACTAATCCTAAAACTAGTTAATTTCAAAAAACGTAACCGTCAATCCCCGGCAACGGTGCCAAAAATTTGTTCACACCCCAAGTATAGGGTTGTGATGTAGTAATAATCTCGGTAAGACCGAGGTCGAATCCACAGGGACTGAAACCTGTACGTAACCTGAAATTAACTAGACTAGAATTAGAATAAGATGAAATCTAAATCAATTGTAATTTGCGGAATAATTGTGAAGTATTAATCTAAACTCAACTAGATCAGGGATTCAGAGGAGGGAAACTAGGGATTCAGAGGATCCACTTGTAGAGATCAGGGAGATCTTATGCCTGCATCAAAAACTCAACTAGACTTAGAGTCCATCTTCATCCAGTTGAAAGGTGTAACCATGAAAATTAAATTGAACTTCCTTTGATATAGTTTTCAAGAGATGAAAGGTGTATGAATTAGAATGGATTCCATCACCAAACCATGCCCAGGAGAAAAAGTAAACAACAAAATTAAACTAATTACCAACCAATCATCAATGTATGAAGGTTAGGAAGGGTACCGTCATCCAACCATGCCTCGGAGATGATGGTGAATAACAGGGCTTCCTGACGTCATAAACATAAAAAGGAAAGGAACATGCTCAAAGCCATTACAGACCCATTGTAATTTCAGTCACAACAGACCATTAAAGACTAAAAACATTCCCTTAATAATCAAACTAATATCAAATTTAGTTCACAAATTAAAATTAAATCAAAGGCATAAAGTAGAGTCTCCCATCACGCTACAAGCTTCACCTCTTAGCCCTAGCTAAGAGGTTTAGCTAGACATGATTTAGGCTAAATCTCCCAAAATTAATGAAAAAGAAAAAAAATAGCAAATAGGAAACTAAAAAAATTACTCTCCTTGTCTCTGTCTCTCACTGACATCCCCTGCAAAATTGAATGAATCTCTCTCTCTCACTCTCTCTTCTTTTTCATAACTGTGAAGGTCGGATGGAGGGTCCTCACGCACAAGAGGCGGTTGCTTGGACGCTCTGTCAGCACAAAACCTGCGCCGAGCTGCTGATGGGGCCCATGATCAGCCTCAGTGAGGAAATCTACTCCGTCCATTGGAATCACATCGAAAAAGTGGTCGGGAAGGGACTGTATTAGATAGGTTTTGGTGTGGCCCACAGAATCTTTCTTACTGTCGTCCGTCCTGTGTCTAAACCTTCATGTGCATGTAACCTCTGAGGCAATCAAGAAGCGGGACAGGGTACGGTCGGTTTTGGATGGGCAACAAGGTGGATGGCTTGGATTTTCCAATAGGTCAGTCCTAGTGGCCCACAAAAACCCATCTGCAATCTCTGTTTAGCTGCGGCAAACAGCAATTTAAATTCCTTTTAGGAAAGATCAGTCGAGGCTTCTGTTGACCGATTCCTTAGGTGAGGTGTTCATCCAGTGCACGTGTACTGTGCACATGCACCATGTAAGGTGGGTCCCACCTTGATGTATATAAGAAATCCGCTCCGACCATTCCTTTCCTCATTTACTTTAAGACGTTAATTCCAAAACCGAAGCATATCCAGTGATCAGGTGGGCCCCGCTTAAGAATTAAAGGGGCTGATCTATCTGTTGGGCCACTTATACAGGGATCCAATGGCTGAAATTTGACCTGTACGGTTGATTTATGGTCTTCAGGCCATATATAAATTTTTGAGCCAAACGGATGGTGGAAACCCTATGATCTTACAATATGAACGATTTTCAGACCCGTTTAAAGTGAATGGTGTGATTTTCTCGGATCTCTGGCACGTAAATCCTTCGATCTCGGTCCCTTGGAGTCCGTCCCTTGCCTTAGTGGTTCTGGAGCGCTTAATCCATGCTTTTAGTACCCTTTTCCTGTCCAGGCTCCTAAATACACGTTACATCAAAAATACGATTAAAGCACGATGTTAAACGGCATCATGCTCATAAATCCAGGTAATAACTGGGGTCTAATATGCAATATTTGACCCTCAACACTAGTCCTAGAACCAACTCGACCAGTCCAAGAAATTCCAAGACCAGTCCTAAGTTGTTGCAAATTTTTAGAATTTTTTGGTTGAGCTTCGACCAGTCATGGAGTCTCCTCGACCGGTCGTAGGAACAGTGTCGACTCATTTAAGACCAGTCCTGTAGCTACGACTCAAACTCCAGCAACCATTCCTGGTTTCTCACGACCAGTCGTGGGTGTGTCTCGACTAGTCGTGGAGGCCTCATGACCAGTCGTAGACACCCTAAGACCAGTCATGGAATGGTTTTATCTGATCGCGCTTAAAATTTCAAAATGCAGTTCGACCTACAACCAGTTGTGGTGGCCACACGACCAGTCGAAGATGCAATTTCTGCATCTATAAATAGAACAAAATTTCAGAGTTTCATATTCAATCATCGTATAATCAAGGCATCACTCTGAGATAAGTTTGTGTTATTTTTAAGCTACGCTGTGCATATTTAATATTCTCTTTTGTTAGCTTTATTTATTTGATTTTGTTTCTGCATTCCAATCTGAATTGAAAAGAGGAATTATTGTATTCCTTCTTCTTAAAATCAAAATCATATATAGCTAGCCCTACTGGTTTAATTTAAAATCAATTAGAACTTAGAACCATATTAAAGTGAGTATTGGACATTGAACTTTCATATTCGAACTTCTACTCCAATTGGTTCTTCCGAGCTACAACGAAAAAATCCTGGTATTTTACTTTATTATAAATTTTCTTCATTTTGGTTTTTGTTTGAGATTATGCTAGAAAAATCTCAATCTAGTGGTTATCTGAGGAGAGCCAGAAAACTCAGAAAGTGGGGTTTTTTTGAATTGTGTAAGCCCATTTGAAAGACATAATTGTGAAGGTTTTAGGTGAACCTGTGAAACCTATTTTCATAGTGAATGCTGATATCCCCTGTGTGAGGATATTAGGAGTGGAGTAGCAAACTGCGTGGCTGTTGTTTAACAGTTGGTGTACACACAGGCCAACCACTATAATTTTTGTCTTGTAGTTTTGAATGTTTATTTTATTTCTATCTTTTATCATTCAAAGCCGTAGAATGTATGTGTGGATGTGAATGTTGTAATCTTTTACATTTCAAGCATTGTGGGGAATGTTGTAATAACTTAGATTTAATTTCTTTGTTATTTATTTATTTATTTATTCCTCTATATCAAGTTTGAGTTCTTAATACAAAGACCTTTCTAGGAATTAGGTTGTCCTACCATAAACCTTGGTTTTTGGTGTAAGGTTGTCCTTAGAACAACATTTTTATCAATATCTCAATACTCATATATTTGAGGTTGCTTTACTTTTCAGTACTATGATTTGGTTAAAGTGCTTTCTTTCATTCAATTGTTTATAAGGCTATCTTATTCATTTAAATTTCGCTGTTAAAATTTTAATTTAGTATAGTCCTATTCACCCCCCCCCCCCCCTCGAGGACATTTAGCTAGGCCTTTTCACTAAATCAAATCCTTGTGTTGGTCACCCAACATGAGTTTTGTGTGTCAGTTTCCGCGGGGGCCACCGTTAGGAGTAAAAGTAGGGCCTTATGTAGGACCGAAGTTGTTAGTTAGCCTAAGGAAAACCAACCAAAGTCTCTTTCGGGAGCATCTGGTGGGTGTGTACATACCAGGTTCTTATGTTGGGCCTAAATCTGGGTTCTTGTATAGGACCTTCGCCTTTTGTAGGGCCTAAATATTAGAGTCCTTGTGTGAGGCTATAAAGGTTAGAGGAATTTAAAACCTCCAATAGTAAAATCTAGTACACTTATGGGTTGAGTGCATTTGCTAGGAGTGGAGTAGGCAAGTAATCAAACCACTATACATGATTGTTGTTGAGTGTCAAATATTGCATATTTTCCCCCATTTTTATCTTGGTTTAATGAACAGGATAACGCTTAAAGGTATATTTTGTGCATGTTTATGTCAAGGTGAGTTTAAGAGCTTGGATTGAAAAAAAATACTAAAAGTATGGATTTAATGCTCATGAAACACCAAGGCAAAGAATGGAGCTTTGGAGATTAAGATTGAAGATTTCAAGACCCCAAGATCCAAGAAAACCTAGTGGAGAAGGAAGGAAGTTGAAAGTGAAATTGCGGTGAAGACCGCTTTAGTTGAAGTCGGGATATGCCAATATGTCCTAGAGGGGGGTGAATAGGACGTTTAAAAGTTTTTATGATTTGTTTAAAATCCTATTATAATAATCTTAACAACAGGCACATATTAAGATTACTTAAAAATAACTCCACTGGCTTCCAAGCCTGGTAGAGGATCCAATCACAAACTGTTTAAGAAGTAATCAATATGCAAACTAGTTTATGATGGATATGACTGTGTAAGTGTGTGAGGTGTGATCTCAGATATTCAGATATGCAAATATTAAAGTAAATCACATAATCAGAAGCATAGCAATCTCAAACACAGTCATTTTTATAGTGGTTCGACGACTTGTCTACTACACTCCCGGTAACCGCACTCAACCCTTGAGTGTACCAGATTTCACTAAGGAGGTTTCACAGCAGTTCACCTCAAACCTAAGGTTTTAAATCAGGTTCACCTTCAACCTTTACAACCTACACTGAGGCTGACTATTTATGCTCTCACGAGCAAGGGTCAAAATAACGCACCCACTTTTAGGCACACTGGCCAACGATCTTCCATAAGACCCTACTGGAGGTTTCTACACGGTTCACCTCAAACCCAAGGTTTCACAGCGGTTCACCTCAAACCTAAGGTTTTGACTGGTTCACCTTCAACCAGATGTTTATGCTCTCCACAGAGCAAAGGTCCACACAATATAGCCACCATGTACACTCCCGCCGGAGGCCTCCTTGAAGACTTTAAAGGGTGAGAACCACTTAGGACCCAATCCTACAAAGGAATGATCACAAGTGTCCTCTTGGACTCTAGATACTTACAAATAAGTTGATGAGTCCCGTTTAGTACAATGCCGAAGATCTCCTCCTCCTTATTGACGAAGAGTCTTCTGCTCCCTTGATCCCCAACATAAAAAGATATACCAATACTTGGCTTCGAGTTGGGTCAAGGTCAAGATGGAATCCTACTCTCAAAATATTTTCCTATTTGGAAGATAGAGAGATTCCAATCTTATGCATTCAAGGCATCCTAACTTAATGATTTACCATTAAGGTAGTAGCTGGAGGATCCTTGAATGCAGAAGTTCATTCCCCAATCCACTCTATTGAATATCAATGATAAGGGTGGATTGGAGGATGAACTCCCTTGAGAGAAAGGGCTTTTGATATAAGATATAAGTTGAAACACACAACAGCACTCTCTGCTTTCTCTCCCAGAAACAATAGACAAGTCCTCTATATATAGGCAAAAGGTTCCAATGGATATAAAATGATTATATTTATGACTGAGTTCGATATCATCGAGCAGGTTCGATATCATCGAGCGTATACTCTGATAGCATCGATGGTCTGCTCGATGACTCGAACTCAAAGTCATACACTTTTGAAACCTCTTGCCAGCTGGTCGATGAATCGAAACAATTGTCGATGTCATCGGATTTCGAACTCCGATTCCATCGATGATAGGTTCGATCCATCGACACTTGAAACATGAGAGAAACTTGACTAGAAATATTTCAGGTTTTTAAGATATGATCGAGGGTCAGCCGATGTCATCAAAATTTGCATATCAATGCTATCGAAGGCAGTGTCGATGGGATCGATAAATCCTATAGATTTATCAATAAGCTCGCTGGACAGATTGTGTCTAGTCTCGATCCAATCGACTCGACCTCGATATCATCGACATATGAATATCGATTTCCTCGAATGGCCCCCGATCAAAGTTAAAAACAACCTGAAATATCTATTGGAAGATATGCGCGCCCACGATTGATATCATCGATGGACTTCCGATATTATCGATATTTGATTTAAGATCATATCGGGAAGAGCATCGATATATCGAAGGATTTTGAGATTTTCTTTAAAAAACAGGGGCGCTGGAAATCTGCCTGTCGATCTTATCGAGCTACTTTTGATGGGCTCAAGATTTGCATATCGATGATATCGATAGGTGTATCGATATATCGATAAATCCGTCCAGATGAGTATGTGGTTGCTGGACACTTTTAGTCCTCATATCGATGATATCATTAAAGTATCGAAGACATCGACAGCACGCAGGTCGATTATATCGAAGGTGTTTCGATAAAATCGACAAGGTAAGAAAAACTTAGAGATTTTCCTGTTTTGAAAAAAGTTTTCTTACATTAAAACCCTATGATTTTCTAACTTGTTTTTAAGGGTTTTATTCACCTGGTGCTTTGGGACATGGGATGTGAGGCTTTAGATTTACCTGCGGTGAGCTTGCACACATCCGGTTGAGGCAGATGCTTGAATCGATCTTTCTATCAGGCTCTGTAGACAATCTGACTTAACATTCACGTAACTTGACAAACCAGGGCACTTTCAGAAAGAACAAAGTACAGAAATTCAGTCAATTGTCTGTGTCATCTACCACGATTCGATGACATCGAATTTTTACATGAAAATCAAGATTGGTCACTGGACAAATTGAAGACATTTCTCGATGAATTGAAATCCAGTTCGATGACTCGAAGATATGCTTGATGACATTGAAGTTATTGAAGAATTTTGAAGGAACTCACTAGACTGTTTTGGACACTTTTTCGATTACTCGAAGATCATTCGATGATATTGAAGGAATGTTTGATGACATAAGAACTTACGCAGTGCGAAGGGTGAAAAGGTGCGACTTCTAGATTCAAATCCCTTCGATGACATCGAAGGCATTACGCGGACTGCGTAAATTGAGTCAGTTTTGCGGATCTGGATGGGCAAAGCTATAAATGTAGGTTTCCTAGGCACTTTTAGGATATTTAGTGTAAGACCTTAACCCAAGTGTACACGGCATTCCTTAGGGTCATGTGGTCCTACCGGTCGAATTCTGGCGACCCGCGACCTACGGTTAGCATTTGCGGTCGTCCCCAAGTTCGGTCATGTCGACCCAACTCGAATTGACCCAAAACCTATGTCATCTTGTCCATATCGGCGTCGCGGTTTCAACGCCGCAACCCATACATGAATCCGACGTGTACATCATGAGTTATGGGTAACGTTCGATTTGGCCCATTGATGTGTGATTGGTGGACCCTACCGTGGCCTTGCATATTCTCCCATGCAATGATGTCATGCTTAGGCTAGATTTTTAAAAATCCTACTAGCCTATGAACCTTGTTGGTAACTCCCAACCCTCATGATTGCATTTCTCTACCCTAGGTGAGAGAAGCAATCATGACTTGCCTTAAAACTCTCCCTCTCTCTTTCCCTCTCATTTCTCTCTCTCTCTCTCTCTCTCTCTCTCTCTCTCTCTCTCTCTCTCTCTCTCTTCTCTCTCTTCTCTTCTCTTCTCTTCTCTTCTCTTCTCTCCCTAGCAACTCCCCAATCCGTCCCACCTCATTAACCAATTTCAACCATTGAACCATGATCCTTGAAGCTTCTTGATGCTAGTGGTGTAACTTTGGAGTTATTTTGATAGGTGGGTGTGCTTGCATTCTAAAATTTCAGATTTCTTTTATTTCTTTCTTGATTTTCATTCCTCTTCCATTGATGGAACTTGTGGGACCCATCAAGTGATGATGGTGGCCCCAAGACTCCATGGATATGGCTTGTAGCCTATCCTACACTACATGCATGTGCATGCAAAGGACCATCCTCCATGGATCCCTTCATACTCCTTTCTTCCTTAGATCAGGGATCTTTGGGTCATATAGTCCCTTGATCCTTGGTGGAAATTGGATCTCACCATAGATCTCAATAGATAGCCTCGGTCATGTATATTGTTCATCTTATGGTAATAAAATGTCTATATATGTGTGTGATGAAGGGAAGGGCCTCATTGAGGCGGAGACCCTTCTCTTGTGGCCGTTTTCTTCTTTTTTTCTTGTTAGAAGTTTCTGATCATGAGTTTGTGGCCCACCTTGTGGACCAACAAGATCCAAACCATCCATAGAGGAAGGATGTTTTTCACAGTCCATCCCTTGGATGTGTAGCCCCTAAAATCACCAAAATGAGGTGCATGCAAGGATGATTTGGATGATGGGATGGTTTGGATGTTTGTGGGGCCCACTTAGGTGGACCACACCATGATTTTTTGGGTTAATTCCCATTTAAATAATGTTTGCAATTTATTTTTATCAAACATATGTTGCTGTCCAGACTGTCTGAACAGATTTTGGGCCATCTTGAGGCCTGATTTTTGGTCATTTGGTAGGGATGTTGATATCATTCAATATGTGATTCTTGAAGGTATATGTCCCACCTATAAGCCTACCAAATTTCAGCCCCAACTAACCCATTTGAGCTTCCAAAAGAGTGGGCCAACATGGGTGTTCAACCAGATTTCTACTTTAATTTCCAGCAATACAAGTTATTGTAACTTATAACTTAAAAATATTTTCTTTGATGGTCGGCCACCTTTCTGGGTCCCACCTTGTTCTAGACTTGATAAGGGACCTTGGTCCCCAATTTCAAATTTTATGAAGACCCTGGACCCACTCCGTTTGGGAGCTCAAATTGGTACAGCAACATGATCATTGCTGGAATTTTTCTGCATTGCTGTATTTTTGTGTTTGTGGAGATAATTGGGCCCAGCCCATTTGGGCTTTTGTGTATATCTGTGAGGCCCACCTTGTGATGATCCAAAGGCCACAAGGGACATTTTTGTGGGGCCAACCAACTGGACCAGTCATCCATGATGGACGTCCAGGTGGTGGACGTTCACCATGGGCTGGCCGTCTTTGGCCAGGCCCACCATGATGTATGTCTTTCATCCATGTCATCCCTCCATATTTGTGGGGCCCATGTGGGTTGGGTCCACCCTAGGTGGACGTCCCATGTAGGGCCCACTTGGGACGTGGGAGCCCACTTTGTTGCATGTGTATGGGGCCTAGGCCATTCACACCTTGGACCGCCTAGGCCTAGGATGCCCCTGCCCTTTTATGCTACTGTTGGGCCTGCAGTCCAGTAGTAGGTCCACCTTTCTGAGTGTCAAATCCCTATCTCCAAATTGGTGGGGCCCTTATGATGTATTGATGGACACTATAGGAGTAACTCCCAAGTATTTTGACATGTTTCTGTGCCTCTATAGGCCCAGAATATTTGGTGGACTAAAAGTCCAGCCATGACCATTTAAATACACAATGTATGCCTGAAATTTTATTAGAATTGGAGGCCCACCACATTGAGGGGTTTTGGGTACTTGTTGCTCACCTATTCTATAGAATATTTTGGGCTCAATTGGTGCATGTTTTAGGCTACCATTTATGACCATTTGTGGGACCCAAACTCATACCAGATTTTGGGACTTTCTTGTGGGCCTAGATTGGGCTGGAATGTCCCACCTTGGCCAACCATATGTTGTGTTGACCGTCCACCATTTGCTGGACTTAGGGGCTAAGGGAAAGGTAAATTTGGGCCCTTGAATACCCACTTAAATTACTAATTATTGGGCTAATGTAGTGGGCCCCATTTCACCCAACTTAAATGTGTTTTTGGGCCATGTAATTGTGTACATGGGTTGCCCATTAAGTCCATCTAAATGGTTAGATTTTTATGGCCATTGGGACTTGGGCTTTGAGCCTTGGTTCCCCTCCTTGGGCCATGATTGTTAGAGGTAGTATTGGGCCTACTTCCTTATGCCTTTTGTGGGACCTATATGCATATGGTTTGCATATGGGCCTTGGGCCTTATATTTATGTGGTTTGTGGATTAGATGCCTTAGGGCAATGGTGGTTAAAAGTCCCCATTTGGACCCCTCTAGGTCCATTAATAGCTAAGTGTGGTTGAATGGCCATCTTAGTCCGTTGCTAGGCCCCACTACCAATAAAAGGGGCAAAGGATTCAGACCACGTTACTTTTTTGCTACGGATATAAACCTTAGCTATGGTTGCTACGGTTTTAATCCGTAGCTAAAAAGTTGATACACCATTAATTAAGGGGCTCTATGAGGCCTAAAAAAAAACTATATGTTATATCTAAGCCGTCTATATATTTGTAAATATTACGTTAGAGGATTAAAAAAAAAATCCACTATTTTGAAGGCTCAAGTGGACCACACGGTAGAAAACATGAATATTAAATTACAGTTGCTTCTTATCGTGTGATCCACTAGGGCCTTAAATATACCTAAAATTTGGTGTCATAAACTAAAATAATTTATTAAAATTATTTATTGGAATGGATTAACCAAATACATCATGGTGGGCCCCACAGAGCCCCTGTCCGGACTGTCTGTGTCCGTCCGTGAGAAGACGCCCAAATTGGGCATGCTAGCAAAAGCTTTTACGCATTGACAGGGTCTTTTTTGGGTAAAATACCCTGAAAACCCTCACTCCAGCCCTTGCTTTCACTCTCCCTCTCATTCTCCCTCTCTCGCTCGCCCTTGCCCTCTCCCTCTCTCACTCCCCCGCCCTCTCTCTTTCCCTCTCTCCCTCTTTCAATCTCACTGCCATTCTTGCAGGCTGCAACAAGTTCACAACCCTAAAAGGTATCTCTCTCTCTCTCTCTCTCTCTCTCTCTCTCTCTCTCTCTCTCTCTCTCTCTCTCTCTCTCTCTCGTCGATCTCTCTCTCGTCGATCTCTCTCCCTCTCGATCAGACTGCTAGTTATGCTCAACTGCAGCAACTCGATAACCCATCTCCGCACACAGGGGGTTGAATCCTTTGAGTGCATTGACGAATGGG